>CM053622.1:472351219-472396387 GCA_028646595.1 Phalanger gymnotis | reverse complement strand
CCACGGGCTAGGCCAATCAGTTTTCTGTGCTAAGTCCAGAACTAAAGAGTGGGATCCATAAGTTTTTTAAGGAGATTCTTAAGTAAGAGAAGGGTATGGATATGTAGATTAGGAATGAAGTGCAAAGAGATGACAATTGAATCCATGGGAGATGATGAGGTCACCAAGAAAGAAGGTAGGGAAAGGGGAAGGGAGAAGGAATATGTTAGAAGGGGGAAAGGAAGGAAAGAAGGTCTGGGACAGAGATTTGAATAGCAGCAGAATGATCTGGCAAAGGATATGGAAAAGGAACAGCCAAATAGGGAGGAAGAAAACCAAGAGAGAGTAGTGTCAGGAAAATCTAGAAATGAGAGAGTATCCAGGAGAGAATGGTTTTTAAAAAATGTCATTTTTATAGTGCCTAAGAGATAATTAGTAACTTTGTACAAAGGAATTTCAGTTGAGTGATAAGGGTAGAAGTCTAATGACCAAAGGTTGAAGAGTTGTAAAAACAATGTGGCTAGCAGCTGCTGTAGGGGTGTAAGATGCAGAAGACCAGCCTCAAGGGCTGCCAGCACAGGTTCTTTGATCTGCTTTTCTAAGGAAAGCAACTTTAAGGGGTTTACAATCTCACTTTAATCGAACATACACATATCATTTACATAGTTCAGGGGAAAAAGCACCCTGAACTTCAGAGCAAATACAAATAAAAATTACAAACAAAAAATATCAACGGATCAAATAACACAATTCAACAGAGAGGCTTTGTTTGATCAAGACATCACATTCATAGTTACCAAAAAGAGAATCACCAACATCGGGATTTTCTTCAATCTGGGGGCTCCAGTGTCTACCCAGAGTCCCCACCTCAACACTCTTCAGTGAATGAGAGCCCCAGACAAAATGCTAACCTCTGAGTTTATATACCCATTTTAGAGCCCTAAAAGTTCATACCTAATCAGCAGAGGGGTGTGAGCCTGGGGCTTTACACCTAGTTAGCAAAAGGGTGTGGACCTGGGGCCTTGAACCTAGAAAGACTTCATCAAAGGCACTTGATAACTTTAGCATTCTAAAAGAGAAAAAAGTAAAAAAAGTTTCACCTTAATATTACAAAAGTTAAAGAAGAAATTGAAGTATTGGATGTGCATAGATAGCCTTTTTTTCAGGAAATTGTCCATGAAAAGGAGAAGAGACATAATATGATAACTTAAGGGAGTGATATAAGGAAGTGAGAGCTTTGTGAGAACTTTTTTTAAAGGAAAATCTAGGTAGGCACATCATAGGCACTTTTAATAAATGCTTATTCAATTGAAATTTAGTTGCAACTTCCTGGTTTTATGCCATCTAAAAATTCAATACTATGAGATTTTTGATTTAATTTATGCCATTGATAATTTGTTCTTGTTGTGGACCAGAACAAAACCAGGGTATTTTGTCCTAATTATAGAAATCCAGAGTGGACTAAAATGCAGGCACCTGCTTACACATGAAAAGCATGATAAATAGTATCAGCATTCAGTCCTTTCCCTTTGGCAAACTGCCTCTTTTTATTCAGACAAATTTTACAATCCTTCTTGGGGGCCTTCAAGGATACTTATGCAAAACTTGATCAGCAGCTCACTGTGGCAAATACACCTAAGCTGGTCAACCAGGGAACAGGGCTTGTCATCTTAAATCCAGGGGGGAAAACTGAGATTGCAGCAATTGCCTGGTCTTTCTTCCTCATCGTTCTGGTTTCTTACTTTACAAGAAAATGTGATTTCTGAAATACAAATATGAGCTTTTAATGAACTATCATTTTCCACTTTCACTATGTTCATCCCTTTTTCCTTCTTTTCTCGAACATAAACAAGAGGACTTGGCTAGCAAGGAGAACAGAATCTTTGAAGAGATTGTTTTATGATTCAGTGTACAATGACACACAGTCTAACACACCTTGCTAATTATGAATTTGTACTCATTCCTTCATGTACTCAGTTCCATTTTATAGTTTCACATTCCATGATTCTTTCTCAAATTTGGTCCAAATAAGAACCCCAGACTCATGATTGGTGTCATTTGTTTTTCTATTCAAACATACGTTTCTTAAAGAGCCCTATTCACTGAATGGGAATTCCCTCACTCTAAGTGGGCACATGAAAATGCCTGAGCCTGAAAGGGCCAGGGTCTCCCATTACATCCTGGGTCATTTCCAGTCATCCTGATGAATATCAAGTCACCGGATCCAGATGGCTTTGGAGGGGAAAGTGAGTCTAGTGATCTTGCACAGCCCTCACTCACTCAAATCAACATCAACTGCAAGTCATGTTATCACTTCCTCTTCAAAAATGAAGGACAAACACAGTCAAATTGAATAGTACCTGATTATCCTGTTTTGCCTGCATACTTACAAGCTGGTTGTACTTCAAAGCTTAATCTCCACAGTCTTTACTTTCAACACTGAAAACTCATTGGTGTCAACTTTTTACTTCTTTATTTTCTTGATTCATGACCATTGAAATTGCAAAAAAGTCTACGCAGTCAACAATATGTCGCTTATGTCTGGAGAATAGATTTCGAAATCTGCCAAACCCTTTTATTTTGCAAAATCCTTTATTCCAATTGATCATAGCACTATAACAAATTTGTAATACTTATCTTACTAGGGCAGTAGTTCTGCTACAGAAATACTTAAATCCAAATACTGAAGTTGAAGCCTAAATACTTTGGCCACACAACGAGAAGACAAGATTCTTTGGAAAAGACTCAGATGCTGGAAAAGGAGATGAGGATGGCAGAGAATGAGATGGATAGATAATGTCATGGCATCAAGAAACATGAGCTGGGACAGACTTCAAGAGACAGTAGAGGATAGAAGGATCAACAAATGTTATGATCCACAAGGTCACGAAGAGTCAGATACAACTGAATGACTAAACAACAACAAGGCCTGCTCCTATTGCCAATGTCAAATAGGCAATCAACAATCATTTCTTAAGCACTTACTATGTGTCAGGAGCAGTTCTATTACGAATACAAGCTGAAATAAAGATGCTTCCTGACCTCAAAGATATTACATTGTAATGAGAGAAGAAAACATACAAAAGGAAAAGGAAATGGTGGCAGTAGTTAGGTAGGGAAGAAATGAAGAAAGTCTGCAGAATCAGGAGTGCAATCTGAAGAAGAAAAAAGAGATGGTTGGCCTGTGCATCTTTCTTAAAATGGGAGTCCTGGGAGGAAGAAGCCAAAGAGAGAGACTATAGGGGTGGAAGGCTCTTCCAATGTGTGAAGACAAGATAGTGAGCTTCCATGGTGCTGAGTTTGTTATGGCATGACAAAGGAAATTTAGAGAGTCAGGAATGCAGCTTGCAGAGAGGCATCAGTAGCTGTAATATGATAATTCTATGCATTCTACTTGTCAGGAAGACACGTTTCTTCTTATTTTAACTAATAAGTAATAGTATTTGACATTTTCTGAGGGTATGCTCTTTGAGTTAAACCCAAGTTTTGAGTTAAAGTCCTGTAGAATTTGAATGACTGACACCATTGCTGGCTCAGTCAGTCTAGCACATATACTGATACTTGTTATTTAAATTCCTTGCTTGAAACACTTTCTTGCTAAGTGGCACTAGAACAAATAAAGAAAGACGTGTCAGAGAATCTAAATTCCTTGTAATTCTGTCGTTGATTTTTAGAGGAGTGTGGTGTAGGACACACAGAGCCAACTTTAAAGACAGAATTACATGAGTTGAATTTTAGCCTGACTTATACTGGATGTGTGTCCCTGGGTCAATCATTTAAATTTTCAGTGTTCTAGTCAATTCCCTAATATTTAAAATTATAGAGAAGGTATCAGCTTGTTTCCATAGAGGAAATTCCTTCACTATAGAGTTTCTAAAACCAATGAAATCATAAGTTTGGATTCTATTTTCTATCCATTTGTATGAAGGTTGACATGTCTGCAAATGGTAAAGTATTCTAGAAAGGTAAACTAATAGAAACTGTAATTATTGTTGATGGCATGAAAATTTGAAAGAATAATGAAATTTGCAGAAAGGGCACTGATGGAGTAGGAGATCAATTGATCTTATCATTCATAAGCATCCTTGGAACAACTAGGGGCTGCAATGGATAGAATGCCAGGTATAGTGAGGAAGACATGAATTCAAATCTGACCTCAGACACTTACTAGCTGTGTAACCCTAGGCAATTCACTTAACTTCTATTTGCCTCAGTTGTTTCATCTTTATAATGGAGATGATAATAACATCTACCTTTCAGGCTTCTGAAGATAAAATGAGATAATAATTATAAAGTGCTTAGCACAGTATTTGGCACTTAGGAAGAGCAATATAAATGTTAGCTATTATCAATTATTGGCTATTCTGTCCTGTCTAGCTGTAAATGAAAACCTGTGGTCCAATGGTTCTTCCCTTTTATTTCACATTAAACAAAGTGTGAACATGAGAAATAAATGAGTGTGTGGAGAGAAAAGCTGAATAATAAAATATGATGCACTTATTTGGTTAATTGATTATTCAAAGTATTCAAAATTATTTTATAGACATAATTAGCTTTGTCATCATCTCATAGTTTTTAAAATTAATTTATTGGTCCTAGTTGGAATTCAAGCAAAACCCCATAGTAATAATTTCAATGAATTTGGGTAAAGAAAAAGCTGCATTGGTTTGCTTTTATTTTTGAAAGGCAATTTAATTTTTAGTCCAATCAAAATCCCCAAAAGGGTAAGAATGAATAGGTGACAGTGAAAGTAAACAAACTACTTTAATTGGTAACTTGTCTTTATGAGAGAACTCAAATCTATAAAAAGGAAGATTGCATTTTACCAGGGTTAAATAGAGAATTCCTTTGTCTTTTAGCACTATAAACAATTTTTACTGAAAATCAAGGCATAATGAAATTAAATTATTTGGCTCAGCCTATAAATAATTACTAACTAAATTAGGACCAATATTTTGTCCATTTAAGTTGCCTTTTAGTTTCCCCACCACATGCTGTCCAATGTACTAAAACATGGATGTATGCTAAGCACAGAAAAGTAAGTTAAAATGCTGAAGTATTGAATAACCATGCCTCTGTTTTAACCTAGTACATTGGTAATGGAATAAAAATTCCTTTCTATCCAATACATCTATGGATAACAGAATGGAAAATTAAATCTCTCACAGAGTTAGAATCAGATGTTCTATTGACTTAAGAAGTATGCAAAGGGATGGGGCCAAGATGGCCAGAAGAACCTTAAATCATTTCCTCCAACGCATCTCTTCCACAAAGATCCAGAAAACATACCAGACAGAATCCTGATCAGGAAATTCAATAAAAGAAAATCATACATAGTATGTCATTACCCCCTGTCCCTGCCTCCCCCTTTCCACCTCAAATTCAGGTGGTTGACATAGGGAAAGAGGCAGAGATTTCTGCAGATACTAGGAACACAGTCTGGCCAGGACTGTGCTATACGAACATTTCAACTACTGTGGCTAAATGAGGACAAGGTTGTGCATCAGTACAAGATGAGGTCCAAGAACCATACCAGGGCATGTGAACCTGGCACAAGATACAGGAAGAAGTGTCATATAGAATCTTCATCACTAACCACCTACTTTGGGGTCAAAGATCCAGGGTAAAATGAGGAGAGAATCTGTGTACCTAGGGGTGGCATTTAGGGAGGAGGAAGTTTTAAGGGTCCTTGGGCAGTACTGAGCAAGGAACATGTTCACAATCAAGAAGAAGCTTTGTGGCTATGACCCCAGAAGCAGAGTGAGGTCTTAATTTTAGACTCTAAGTCAGTTTGAATCCCAAAATGAAACAACCAGGGCAGGAATCCCAGTTCAAAGGAGAGCCTACAGAACCGGCAGAGTTTCCCAGCTGGCTAAATGCAGCAACAGTTTGCTGGAATTGCATTCCTTCCTTTATCCCTCCCTCCCTCCCTCCCTCCCTCTGTCCCTCCTTCCCTTCCTCCCTTCCTTCCTTCCTTTCTTCTCTCCCTCCTTCCTTCCTTCCTTCCTGCCTTCCTTTCTGCCTTCCTTCCTGCCTTCCTTCCTGCTTTCCTTTCTGCCTTCCTTCCTGCCTTCCCTCCTCCCTTCCTTCTCTCCTTCCTTCTTTCCTTTCTCAACTTGTATCCTTGTGATGTCAAGATAATTTGATGAAGGCCCACAGCATAATGGAAAGAAGCTGAGGGAAAGACTTTGACAAGAGTTACACAGGATTGGCAGACAAGAGTAGCATATCATGGAAAAGAAAGACACATAAATGAAGTCATAGATCAATTTAAATTTTAGCATTTAAGAGTGACCCATGTATACACATGTGGGTGTATATTTACAGATATGTTTATGAATTTTGCCTCCATCCTCAGTTAAAGAATGATGGCTTTATATTGGCTTGTGAAGACAAAATGTTTCATCTTAAACTGTGATATAGAATTAAGCTACTTTTACTGTCGAATTGCTACTGAAGGCATGTCAGTTGCAACAGAATCCATTGATCACTTTAGACATCAATTGGTTAATTTAATGAAAAACGAAAGCTTGGGGTCTTGACAAATTTATAATGCTGACAACACAAAATTTTACTTCAAGTTACTGTTGGAAGAAAAAAAATAACAATCTTAAGATCATAAAAGCTTACTGGCATTTAAAGAGGAAACAACATCAAACCCATCACATTGCCAACGTGAAATAATGCACAATGATCAAAGTTGTTTGGCAAGAGGAAATTTATGAAAATGAATTTCTATGAGTGCTTCACCTAGGATAATCTTCCAACTTTACACACACACACACACATATATATACATACATGCATATATATATATATATATCTTATTGAATCATAAGTAAGTATATATGTAATTTCAAAAGATTTATTTGATAATCTTCCTTCTTCTATTTTTACCCTCAAGAGAGATGGAAAATTGGTCTGAATTTAAAGAGTCAAATTGTGAATATTCACAAATTCTCAAGATCCTATAACAGTGAAATACTATTCAGTGCTGACATTGCAACTTTTTCTCCCAAAACCAAGTTCAAAATTCATTTTCAATCATTAATTTAACAGTCTTAAAAGAATCATCCTATCAATGCAAGTAGCAAAAAATTTAAAAGTTTTGGCACAAACAAAACTGATACAGCTAAAATTAGAAAACAGAAACTGGGAAAAATCTTTTCATCAAGCTTCTCTCATAAATATCTCATTTCAAAGATATATAGAGAATTGAGTCCAATTTAAAATAATAAAGGTCATCCCCTATTTGACCACCATAAATGGTCAAATGAAATGAATAAGCATTTTTTGGAGGAAGATGTACAAGCTATCATTAGCTATGTGAAAAATGCTGTAATAC
Source organism: Phalanger gymnotis (assembly GCA_028646595.1). Classification (NCBI taxonomy): domain Eukaryota; kingdom Metazoa; phylum Chordata; class Mammalia; order Diprotodontia; family Phalangeridae; genus Phalanger; species Phalanger gymnotis. The sequence continues at coordinate 472,389,063 of CM053622.1, read as the reverse complement.
TAATACTTAATACCTAGAGAAATGCAAATTAAAAGTGTTGAGGAATAACCTCACACCCATCAGATTGGCTAAGATGAAAAAACAAAGCAAACTAATGAATGTTCAAGATTATGTCACAAGACAGGTTCAGTAATGCACTGTTAGAAGAGCTGTAAATTAGTACAACCATTAGTACATTCCAATTTGGAACTCTGCCCCCAAAGCTATTGAACTATATATGCTTTCAACCCAGTGATATTACTACTAGTTCTATACCCTACAGGTATCAAAGAAAGATGAAAAGGACCTTTATGAACAAAAATACTATATCAGCCTGTTTGGTTTTGGCAAAGAATTGAAGAGAGAATGATAATTGATTAGGAAATGACTGAACAATTTATGGCATATGTGTTTTGTGTATGTGTGTATACACACATACAGCTACATATATGTAAATATACACATATATAGTTTTATACACACACACACATATATATACATATATTATAAAGATAATCAATTTTGAAAGACTCAGTAACACTGATTAACACAATAACCAACCACAGTTCCGAAACACTCATGATGAAATATGCTATTCATCTCCAGTTTGAGAGCAGATGGAGCTAGAGTATAGATTGAAGCATATTTTTCTTTCATAAGTATGTGTATATATGTATGAGTACATATGTATAAATATGTGTGTTTGTGTGTACACACATATAGGAATATATACACATGTATATAAATATGTATATGCACATACATAAATACATGTCTGTACATACATGTGTGTATATGTGTATGTGTATATATATATGACACATGATATAACTAATGAGGAAATCTGATTTGCATGATTATATGTATTTGTTATAGGTATTGATTTTCTTGCCTTCTCAACGGATGAAAGATGGGAGAGACAGAGAATTATGAACTAAAAATAAAAATACTCATTAAAATGAATTGAAGGAATTAGTAACTTTTAAAAAGGTAACAGGGTATAATTTTTTAAGTGGCACTACTATGTACACATTTGTAACTAAAGATTTCAGTCAGGAAAATGTTAATCAGTTTTGCAAACTCATAATTCATTGAGGTGGGTGTAACAACAAGCACTCTACCACATCCAGGATGGCCCGCTAGCACAGGTTCTTTGATATGATTTTCTAAAGGAAAGGCAACTTTTAAGGGCGTCAAAAATCTTACTTTAATTACAGATAAGTAGAAAATACAAGCAGAGAAATTAGCATGGAGATTCAACAGACAGGGCTTCTACTATCTGAACAAAGTAATACAACCACCTGCATATACCACCAAATTGGGAGAGCACCAACATCTGAATCAGGGGGCTCTTAGCAAAGAGGTACTCAGCGGCCCATCCAGGGAATCAAAAGGTCTTTCTCATGAGCAAGCTCCTAAAGCAAAATCTCACCTCAGAATATACATATATATATATATATATATATATATATATATATATATACTTTTGGCTAACAGGCTCAGAGGCAGAAGGCATTATAACCCATGTGACTCAGTACCTAATTAGCTTAGTACCCACAGGTATGAAAGCTTTCCTGCATGCAAGCTTCCTTGTAAGCAAACCTCCCCCTAAGCAAGTTCCTCCTTAAGAAAGTTCCTCCCCCAATGGGATCTATATGACTCAGGATATATTACAGCTGTGACCTGGGCCAAAGCTCAAAGCAGCAAGACATCCATGACTGAAATACCTGTGTACCTTTAGAACTGGGAACACAGCCCCCATTCCAGGAATAAAAGGGGACACATATGGTCACATAGACCTATTAATGGATGTGGAAGATCTTATATTCCATTAACCTTACATTGGCCCCAAGATCTTACAGGTTCATTACATAGGCCCATGAGACTTTAGGGGCAATTTATGTCTGGATAGGCATTAACATCACTTAAGACATAAGTACAACAAAATTCCCACAAAGTAAACACATCATGAACTTCACATTTGCAAAATACATAACAACTTATTACTAGGGTGGCCACACAGCCTTAAAGAAACACAAAGTTTAAAGTCCTTTTGGAGGTGTGTCCTTCTCCCCATGCTGTCAGGCTTCCACCTGGCACTTTCAGATACAAGTGTGTTCTAATTAGAGAAGTCCCAACTCAGTTCCAGCCCCTGCTTCCAAGCCCTGAGGGGAAGCTGGGAGACAAAGCCAACAGGATGGGTCGTTGGGAGTTATAGGGCTTCCCCCAATCCACCATAGACAACTCCATTGCTCCTCCCAGGCTCCCAAACAATGCCATGGGTACACAGCAAGAAAGCATACTCAGTGCTCTTGCACTGATGCTTGCCCCGCAGTTGTGTTATGAGCTATGGGGTTCCTGTTCCTGCAGGTCCAATGGCCAACCACTCCTGGCTCCTGCCTGTGTATTGACACAGGCAGCTCTCTGCTCCTGCTCCATGGCTTACCTCACCAGGGAAGGGACTGCTCCATTCCACTTCCACTGCTTTTCCCACTTCTGAACACTGCTCCAGCCCCCATTTCAAGGTCTGGGTGTAGTACTCCTGCCTGGACTCTGAATACAATACACTTTCAGGGCCTCCACCCCTTCAGAACATTCTGGGGTTCTACTCCACTCAAGCCTTGGCTCTGGCTCTGGCCATCCCTCCCTCACACAAGCTTGTTTTCCTCCCACAGCTGCTGTTCTGGCCTGTCTCCTCAGGAGTGCTAGTGGGGTAGGGAGGAGGAAGGGGAGGTTATCTCCCAGGGGCCCTGCTCTGGTCACCCAGGAAACCACTTCTGCTACTATTGCTAGTTTGATTTCTCTCAGGTTTCTGACAAAAAAAATACAATAACTGGACCAACTATACCAGTCCCATAACACCCCATATTTCCTTTCAGTTGATGCAGATCCTACCACCAATGCCAAATGTAACATCAAGGACTCTGGCATACCCAGGATGGCCTGTTAGCACAAGTTTTTGATCTGCTTTCCTAAAGGAAAGGCAACTTTAAGGGAGTCAGAAATCTTATCTTAATTACAGATAAGTAGAAAATACAAGCAGAGAAATTAGCACAGAGATTCAAAAATTGTCTAAACAACTGTCTGAATGGTAATACAACCACCTACATACACCTCCAGATTGGGGGAGCATTAACATCTGAGTAGTTGGAGGGCTCTTAATAAACAGCTGCTCAGAGTTCTGTCCAGGGAATCAAAAGGTCCTTCTTATGAGCTAACCCCTGAACCAAAATCCCACCTGAGAACATATATACACTTTTGGCTAATAGGCTCAGAGCCAGAAGCCATCAAATCCTCCTGACTTAGTGCCTAATTAGCTTAGTACCAAAAGGTATGAAAGCCTTCTTGCAAGCAGGCTTCCCCTAAGCAAGCTTCTGCTTAGGCAAGTTCCTCCCCCAATGTGCTCTATGTGACTCAGGATGTGTCACAGCTGTGAGCTGGGCCAAAGCTCAAAGCTGCATGATATCCATGATTAAAATACTTGTGTATATTTAGACCTGGGAACACAGCCTCTGTTCCAGGAAAAAAGGGGAAACATGGTCTTATAAGCCTATTAATGGAAGGGAAAGATCTTATATTCCATTAACTCTACAGTGGGGAGACTAGATGGCACAGTGTATAGAGCACTGGGCCTGGAGTCAGGAAGACCTGAGTTCAAATCTGGACTCAGACAACTAGCTGTGTGACCCTGGGCAAGTCACTCAACCTTGTTTGCCTGAGTTTCTCATCTGTAAACTAATCTGGAGAAGGAAATGACAAATGATTCTAACATTTTTTTCCAAGAAAACCAAAAATTGGGTCCTGAAAATTTAGACATGACTGAAATGTATTAAAAATTAGCATTTGAATCTTATGCTATTTCTGGTAAGTTTTTAATGTTACTCCCCTTTTTTAAATGGTTAACAAATTCCTTCCTTGTAAATACTTTTTGTAATTCATATTAATAAAAATGAAATACATATGAAAAAGCAAGTTAGGTACCCTAATAAAATGAAATATAGGAAAGACCAAGAATTCTTCTTGCTTATAAAGATGGCTATATGCTTGTATGAAAATATTCACTGTATCAATCTGTGCTCATATTTCTGTCTGCCCCTATGATTTCATTGTTGTAATAAGTTTCCAGTGTGGTTCTGGGTGCCAAGATGTTAGAATAAGCACTAAATTGCTGTAACTCTCCCATATTCACCTCAAAACAATCATAAAACAGAGCCCCAGGCCCAGTATTGGACCAGTGGACCCAACAAAAAGATGGGTGAAACAATCTTTTAGTCTAAGAGACTTGTAAGATCAGCAGGAGGTGTCAGTCTCACTTGGGTGGGAGGTGAGCAAATTCCAGGACAGTAGGCATCATAGCAGACTAGTAGCAGGCCACACCTCAACTAAGTAGTGGGAGATCCTGAGCCCCAGTGAAGTAAAACAGGCAAACATCAACACCAGGACCCCCTTATGCCTTAGCATAGACAGTGGAACTGTCACACTCCAGTTCCAAGAACCACAAGGTACTTCAGCTTAGCCATATGCATATAGGCAAGCTTCAGGGGCCACGTCTCCACATACTTCAGTGTAGCCCTGGGGAAATGAAGAAACATCCCACCTGGTCTCGGCACATACCAGACACCACCACTAGCTCAGCACCAGGCAAGCTGTCAGATGCCTACCAACTCCAGCAATGCCAGCCACCTCCCACTTAATCCTTCAGCATGGCACCAAGGAGATACAAGCACAGCAACAGGCAAATAGCCAAGGGCTGCAGCCACTAGCACAAGAAGCCAGAGACAGTACCCCTTCCACTGTTGGTGCATAGTTGAAATTTAAAGGAAAAAGAAAAAGGCCCCCCTAAAAAAGATATGCAAAAAGCAACAAGAAGAAATAATCTAACCATAGGAAGTTATTATAGCGAAATGGAAGACCAAGACAGAAACTGAGAAGAGGCCAATCATGTCAAAATACCTATGGGCAAAGAAAAGAAAAATGGGAAGTGGTTTCAAGGCTAGAAAGAACTCATGGAAGATCTCAAAGAGGAGCTTAAAAATCATATCAGAGAAGTAGAAGAAAAATGGGGAAAAGAAATGAGAGAGATGCAAGAGAATTATGAAAAATGAGTCAACATCTTGGAAAAAACTGTTTAATAAGTAGAATTGGCCAAATGGAAAAGAACGTGAAAAAGGTAATTGAGGAAAACAACACCTTAAATGTTAGTATTGGGTAAGCAGAAGCTTAATGACTTTATGAGACATCAAGAACAAATCAAACAAATTTAAAAAATGAAAAATAGGAAAAAATGTAAAATACCTAATGGGAAAAACAACTGACCTTGAAAATAGAAGCAGGAAAGATGTAATCAGAATCATGGGACTACTTGAAAGCCATAATCAAAAGGACCTGGATAGCATCTTTCAAAACATTATCAAATAAAACTGCCTCATTGCCCTAGAACCAGAAAGAAAATAGGCATTGAAAGAATCCACTGATCACCTTAAGAAAGAGAATCTAACATTAAAATTCTGAGGAACATTATATCCAAATTTCAGAACTATGGTGTCAAGGAGTAAATAAAAATGGCCGGAAAGAAACAATTCAGATATCAGGGAGTCACAATTAGGATTACACAGTACTTGGCAGCTTCAAAATGAAAGGGTCAGAGGTCATGGAACATGCTATTCCAGAAAGCAAAGAAGTAAGTACTACAACCAAGAATCATTTACCCGGAATTAAGCATAAGACATCAAGAGGAAAAATGGTCATTCAATGAAATAGAAGGATGTCAAGCTTTCATAAGGGAAAGACCAGAACTAAACCAAAAATTTGACTTCTAATTTCAGGACCCAAGAGAAGCATAAACAGATAAAAAGGGAAAAGAAAACATAAGGGATTCCATAGAGCTAAACCATTTATATGTCTGCATGGAAAGATGATACTTGTAATTCTTAAAAATTGTATCATTAATAGTTCAGATAGAAGGAATATACATGGACAGAGGCTATGGGTATAAGGCGAATTTGGAGGAATAACATAAAAAAACAAGGGATGAGAAAGAGGAGTACAATGGACTCAGAAGGTAGGGAGAGGTAGAATGAGCTAAATAATTTCACATGAAGAGGCATAAAAGACCTTTTACAGTGGAGAGGAAGACGGGAGGGTGGCCAATGATCATTGTTTGAATCTTATTCTCATTAGTTTTGGCTCAAAGAGGAAATTATGTACACAATCAGTTGAACAGAGAAATCTGTCTTACTTGACAAGGAAGTAGCAGGGGAGGAGATCAAGTAAAGGGGGTGCAGCGGGGACTGACAGAAGGGATAGAAGATCAGGGGAGGAGTCAGGAGCAAAGTACAGGTGAGAAAGGAAAAGGTAAAAAGAAAGAGAGAACAAACAAGATGAAGAATAAGATGGAAAAAAATATTCAGGTAGAAATCATAGCTGTGAATGTGAATGGGGTGAACTTTCCCACAAAACTGAAGTCGATAGTAGAGTGGATCAAAAACTAGAATCTTACAATATGTCATTTACAAGAAATACACTTGAAAGCAAAGAGACACATAAAGAGTAAAGGTAAAGGGTTGGAGCAGAATTTATTCTGCTTCAGCTGAAGTAAAAAAAAAAACACAACAGGGGTAGCAATTCTGATCTCAGACAGACTTAAAGCAAAGTAGATCTAATTAAAAGAGTTAAAGAAAGAAACTACATCTTACCATACCATAGATACTCAAACAATATCAATACTAAACATATATGTGCACCTAGTGGTATAGCAACCAAATTCCTAAAGGAAAAGTTAAGGGAGTTATAGGAAGAAACAGACAGCAAAACTACACCACTGGAGAACCTCAACCGTACCCTCTCAGAACTCAATAAATCTAACCAAACAATTAACTAGAAAATAATTAAGCAGATAAATAGAATATTAAAAATGTTGGATAAGACAAACCTTTTGTGTGATTGAGACATAAAGGGGGACACCATAAGCAAATTAGAAGAACAAGGAATAGTCTACTTGTCAGATCTATGAGGAGGGGAAAAATTCGTGACCATGAGAGCTGCCATGAGAGAGGGAAAGAGTGAGAGTGAGAGAGTGAGAGTGAGAGTGAGAGAGAGAGAGAGAGGGAGAGAGAGAGAGAGAGAGAGAGAGAGAGAGAGAGAGAGAGAGAGAGAGAGAATTACAAAATGTAGATCATGTTACGTCGAAATATTTTATAAAAACAAAACTAATGCAACTAAGATTAGAAGGAAAGCAGAAAGCTATGAAACAATTTTTCCAGCAAGTGCCTCCAATAAAGGTCTCCTTTCCCAAATATATAGAAAATTAAGTCAAGTTTACAAGAAAACAAGTAGTCAGGAGTGGGCCAAGAGACAGCAAAAGTAATGAGTGTCAAGTAAACTAATTAGCTGAGGTTGGCCAGTTGTTTTGGGCAGAGGTGCCAGTGATCTGGGCTACTGAAATATATGGGAAAATTCATGGACTGGGTTGCTTTCAAAGACATGGTCTTCTCCTTTTAGGGGTCCAGTTCCGATTACCTCATCATTCCCCCCTCAAACAAATGAGATGCAAAATCTTTTGGGGTAATGGGCAAAGGTCTCAGCTTCTGAAACTGTTTTGTGCTGTCAAAGGGTAGAGAGCTATTCCTACCTTGAGGGGGTCCCAGGGAGTGGGTTCACTGGAACCCAGCATAGGCTTCATCCAGGGGATGATGTGTGGACATAGACTGGTACCTACCATTTGCAGATCTCAAAAAGAGATGCCTTAAAATTGAAGCCTTTGAGCTGTCCAGTACTGGGTAGAAAGGACTAGGTGCCAACTAGATCTTTTCCCAGAGGTCCCAACTCACCTCCATGGCAAGTTCAATGTCTTACTCTTAAGTTTTCAAGAGGTAGACATAGAAGTGAAGCTGGGTAAAAATTTTAAAAAAAATCTCAACTTTCTTCTCTCTGTGGTTCCTGGCTCTGACCAGGCTGAGGCTACAGTGAAAAGTCAGAACAGCTAAAAACATCTTTGCAGATTCTGGAGGTTTTGAGGTTGATCATTAAGGAGTTTTGAAACACTTCCTTACAATCTTGATCACTACCTTTCCCCACTCCCTTCCCCTTAGTCAAGGGGGTATCTCAGTTTGGGATTGCGAACAGCACTTATTTTCCTGTCAACCCCTCTCATCCCAGATCAGATTAAGAGAAGTGAATGCTTCTGGTAGGGAATTTGTGTCATCCTCTGCCCGATCTATGAATTCACCCTCCCCACCTGGCTAAAGTAAGCAAAGGGCAAGGGCAGCTGTGAGAGTGCAAGCCCCACTGGCAATGGCCCAGGGTTTGCCCAGAAAGCCTGAAAGTATCTTTCAGGTTCAACATATCCTGTTCACCCCCAGCGACCCTGGGGAGAAAGGAACATGGAATGGGTCAAAGCAGTAGGAAATAAAAAGTCAGCCAGCCTCTGCACTTGGTAAGCACATTCCTACAGTTGTAGTTTCAACATGTTAATGATGAAATGCCAATTCCAATTTTCTGTGTAAAGTAATTTGGAAGTGCATTCACCTCTTAAGATTGAAGTCATCTGATTGGTAATGGGTTTGTTTCAAGTTTAAAATTGGTAAACTTTTGTATCAGTTATGTCAAGCAACTTTTCATATTTAGGTGTTATTAGAATTTGAAATGAGAGAAACTAAAAAGACAGTGGAAAAACTTTTTCCCTGCTAACCCCGTCTTATAATGTTTTGTAACTACCATTTATAAAACTGGATATTTTCTCCTTAACCTATAGTTAATTCCCCAATTGATAAAAGGTCAAAAGATATAAAGAGGCACTTTTCAGATGAAGAAATCAAAGCTATCTATAGGCATATGAAGAAGTGCTTTAAATAATTTTTGAATAGAGAAATGCAAATTAAAACAACTCTGAGGTAACACTTCACACCTATCATATCAGCTAAAATGACAAAAAAGGAAAATGAAAAATTCTGGAAAGGATGTTGGGAAACTGGGACACTAATGCTCTGTGGGTGGAGTTGTGAAGTGATCCAACTATTTTGGAGAGCAATTTTGAACTATGCCCAAAGGGCAACCAAAGTGTGCCTACCTTTTCATCTAGCAATACCACTACCAGGTGTGTATCTCAAAGAGATTATAGAAAATGGAAAAGGACCTACATGCTCAAAAATATTTTAACCGACCTTTTAGTAATGACAAAATATTGGAAAATGAAGGAATTCCCTTCAATTGGGCAATAGCTGAACAAGCTGTGATATATGAATGTAATGGAATGCTATTGTACAACAAGAAATGGCAGGCAAACTTTAGCAAAACCTGGAAAGATTTCTACAAACTGGTGCAAAATGAAATAAGCAAAACCAGGAAAAACATTGTAGACAGTATCAGTAATATTGTGTGATCTTCAACTATGAACAACTCAACTCTTCTCAGCAAAACAATGATCCAAGACAAGTACAAAGGACTTGTGAAGGTAAATGCTATGGATATCCAGAAAAAGAACTGATGATCTCTGAATGCAGACTGAAGCATGTTTTTTCACTTCCTTTATTCTTTCTGTTTTTCCCCCTTTAAATTTGTTTATGCTTTCACAACTGTGACTCATATGGAAATATTTTTGCATGATCGCACTTGTATAAACTGTTTAGTATTTTCAGAAGAGGAAGGGGAGGAGAGAGGGAGGAAGGGAAGGAGAAGAATTTGAAATTCAAAACCTGTGCAAAAATGAATGCTGAAACTGGAGAAAAAGCAAAATACCATTTAAAAAAAGTTTCCCGTGTGGAATGTTATTTGCAAGGATTAGGAAGGAAGCCAGTGTTACTGGATTGCAGAGTTTGTGGTAGGAGGTAAAATGTAATAAGACTGGAAAGGAAGAAAATCGTTAGTTTTTGAAGGGCTTTAAAAGTGTAATGGTAATAACGGCAAGACTTTTTTCTGTTCTTCTCTTTGGGGATGCTAAGGCTATCAAGTGCCTTTAGGGAGTCTCACCTTTTTTTTGAATGGGGCATGTAAAGTGGGATCTTTTTGTTTTGTTGTGCTTCTTAGCACTAAGGCAAGCAGGAGTCATTGATATGTGTATGATATGGTGCTAGTGATTGAAGAACTTTCCCACACCTTAAATGCTAAGTTGGCCCCAGCCCACAGGGTTCTGAACAGAGTATAAGAGCTCTGAGTTGGTGTTTTCCCTCTGGGGAAAAAAACACTCATTGAAAGTGTGTTGGTGATAAGACTCTAGGCAAGCTGTTGAGACAGCCTCCCCACCCCCACACCAGCTTTGGCAACCTAGATGTTGGTGCTTCTTTGGTAATTATGTATTGCTATGGATAAACTGGTTTGCATTATTTGTTCTGTTTATATAATATATGCTTGTCATTTCGGTTGTAGTTGCTTTGAAGTTCAGGGGGCTGATCTTTTCCCCCTGAACTAAGTGAATTATACAAACACCACACACACACACACACACACACACACACACGCGCACACACACACACACACATTATATATGTTTAATTAAACTGAGATTGTTAACTGTTTAAAGTTTCTTTCTTTAGAAAAGTAGATCAAAGAATCTGTGCTAGCAGCCTTTCTGTGTGGTCTTGTGTTGGTCTTTCACCCCCACAGCAGCTGCTAGTAACATTGTGGTTACAAAAAGTCAGAGAAGATTTTATATTTCATCCTGGAGGGGATAGGGGGTCATTGGTGTTGATTGAATGTGTGTGGGGGGGGGAAGAGAGAGGGAGAGGGAGAGGGAGAGAGAGAGAGAGAGAGAGAGAGAGAGAGAGAGAGAGAGAGAGAGAGATTGTTGTTGTCAAGTAAGATGTAAACAGAATTTCCTCCACAGCATGGATTGGCAAAGTTGAACTTGAATTGAGGTAAGAAAAAATTCTTGGACAATGCTGAGCACATACATAGCAGTTGTTTTTGAACATATGATTGGTAGATCATCAACAAAATACGAAGGAATCCAATTTTGTTCTTTTAACTTGACATTACAGTATTGTTTATGACACATACTTGGGAAGTTATTTTGGGAGTCTGATCATATGACAAATATTTCTTATAGACATATTGCAGAAATATGATCCAATCGTATGAGTATTCAATATTGATATTCTTTTGTTTTCTTAGAGAATATTTACTTTCACTTTTAGTTGCATTGAAATAATATTCTACACCGAAAGGTTAAACAAAAAAAAATCCCACATCTCAGGCTATTTCCACAATCAATATTTTTTTTGTTTTATTGAAGAGGAAGGTGTTGACATCATTAAAATGGAGGTGTGACACAGAGACAACATGTGTCTTTTGATTTTACAAGCAACTTTTCATAATTAATGCCTCTAGGATGGAAGGGCCATGTGGTTATCTTAAAAATACACACAAACACAGACACAGACATACATATAATTCCTTTTCTAGAAAAGGAATCTTTTATAGAAGAAAACTGAATCGAAATAGCCCGTACAATATAAATGTATTTTAAGGGATTTGATATATACTTTTTACAAATGTAAATGGAAAAATTACATAAAACTATTCATCAATTTTGAGGCAGAGAGAAGTTGGGGAAATGCACCTACTTCCCTTCATTTCCAAAGTGAAGGACTATGGGTGTGGAATATTGAATGTAATATAGGAAAAGTTTGCCATATTAATTTTGTTGAACTGCTTTCTTTTTACTCTTCCTTTTAAAATTCCTGTTAAAAGGGTTCTTTTGCAGGGTTGAGGAGGGAAGATACAGTCAGAAATCAAGTAGATGGAGAAACGAGAGCTGGCAATAAAAACAAAGTACAAATTGATATAACTTTATGCAGTTTAAATATAGCTTGTTTTTCCTCACCTTTAAAAAAGATTCATTTAGGGGCAGCTAGTAGAGCACCAGCCCTGAAGTAAAGAGCACCTGAGTTCAAATCCAGCCTCACACACTTGACACACTTACTAGTTGCATGACCTTGAGCAACTCAGTTAACCCCAATTGCCCTGCCTTCCCCCTACAAAAAAAAAAAAGAAATAAAAAAGACTCAGTTTTGTTTATATCTATTGTTTTCAGTAGAACTGGCATATATTAACCTGCTTTTTTATTTATAATAGCAACAAAGCAAAATGCTTAGCACAGTGCCTGATACATAGTTGGTGCTAAATAACTCCTAGTTATCATTATAATTATCATTATTATTATAATGTGAGACTGGCAAAGATGGAAGACTAAGAGAAATCTTTATCTGACAGATTTTTCCTACAACTACTCTACCAAAGATCAAGGAAGGGTACTATACATGTGGTGATCAGGATACCCAAGGAGCAACTATAGTGGATTCTTTTACTATCCTGGGTTGGCACAAATAGAAAACCAAAAGCCAGTGAGTAGTTGCAAGGGGTTCCATTCAAGAAGACAGTAGTAGAGCCCTTCCAGCACCAGAAAGCACAAGGACATAGTTTCGTCTGGGACTAAGAGCATGGTAAAGGGAGGACTGACAGAACAAATACATCACTCTAACCCCAGAAGGTATCTTGGCATGGATCTAGAGCTCTGACAGAAGCTAAGTCCTATGGCTACATGTTAGTAGAGCATCAAACACTGGATAATGGCATGAACCAGTGCTACTTGCCACTACCGTGGCTGTGTAAGGCCAATAACACCAATGCACAGGAGGGCTTCTAGCATAGGTTCTTTGATCTGCTTTTCTAAAGAAAGCAACTTAAAGTGGTTTACAATCTCACTTTATAAACATACATATGTCATTCACTTAGTTCAGGGGAAAAAGTCAGCACCCTGAACTTCAGAGAAAACACAAACAGAAATTACAAGCAGAAATTATAAACAGAGCAAAATAACACAAATCAACAGACAGGCTTCTATCTAGCTGACCATAACAATACATATACATTTACCAGAGAGAGAAGCAGCACTAACATCTGGCTTTTCAAAGCCAAGGGGCTCCTTAATGGCTACCCAGAGTCTTGTCTGGTCACATCACAGTACAGTCTTCCAGTGAGTGAGCCCCAAACAAAAATGCTAGCCTCAGAGTATACATAAACACTTTTTCAGTGTCAAAAAGCTTCACAGCTCTCAAGGGCTTCACCAATCTCATGACCTAATTAGCAAGAGGGTGTGGGCCTTCCTACAAACAAAGCAAGACTCAGTCAAAGGCACTCGATTGCCTTAGTGCTTAGAAGCACTCTCAAACAAAGACAAGAAAAAGTCCTACTTTGCTTGCCATTACAAGCAGACATTGGAGCAGGGTTTCAGATTCAGCCTGAGCTAAGTCTTGCAGCTGAGTAATCGAGGAAATAAGCATGGACAAGGGGCTACACTGCCATTCTGCACCTCTGCTGGTTGATTGACCAGCTGACTGTATCTGCAGAGAATTCCAGCTAGATGACAGGGTCTCAGGCCAGCATCTTTCTTCTGGAGGTACAAACAGTGGCTCTATACCTTTGTCACCTAGACCATAAATCAGTGTGAGAAGCTTCCCACAAATCTCAGATCATAATGGCAGGCATGATATGGTATCCTAGTTCTGAAAGTTTGGAGCTCACTGAACTGATGTCACCACTGAGATTTTAAATGACATAAGGTACATACCAAAGACTCACCATAAGGGATTCATAAGGACAGATTGTTTATTTTTTATATAACAAAATGTAAAATGTGTATCTAACATTCTTATCAATAATTGTTGAGCTTATAAGAAAGAGGGGCGTAAACCTGACTATGATAAAAATTTAAGAAGTAAACCACTTAGGAACAGCTAAAAAGAGTAACTATTTTATACAAAAGAGGTGCAAGAGGAAGAAAGGATAGAGGATTTAGATGAGGGAGGAGGGCTGGTAGTTCTGGTAACCTACTTTCATCAGGAATGGGTTTAAGAGGGAACAATACATATATATTTAGAAGAGTATAAAAGACATTTGAATTTAGAAGAAATAAAATGATAGGAGTATAGAGAGGAAAGAGAGGACAAGGGAGAAATTTTTTAGAAGGGAGAATGAGGGAATAGGTAAAAAGTGGATATCAAAGGGTGTTTAGATTTATAAGAATAGGAGGATAGGGGAGGGATCCTTGGAGGGGGATAGGCAAGTAATAGGAGGGTGTGATAATCAGTCAAGCAAAGCATAGGAATCAGGATGGATAGGAAACAAGAGATATGCACAAATATAAATCAAAAATTAGGAGTCTAGTATGCTTGGAAAGTATATGTCTACATATATATAAGTATATACATATATATTATATGTAAATATATACATATCTAAATTTTATTGTAGCCTTTGAGGGTGGAATGGAGGGAGGGGGGAAAAAGAACAAAGTAAACAAAGTAAAAAAGTGTACAGCAGAGAACAAAAGAAAACTCACAATGAAGCAAAGAAAAGATTGACAATTCTCAAAAAAATTTTACGTTTTTTACCTGTAAAGAGGTTATTCCATTACTTAAAATATAGGCACAGGGACAAAACACATTGAGTCATCAATTTCAAAGCAAGTTCAATGTATTTATACAAGTACATGGCATGTACTAGGAAGCCAAAATAAAGCATAAAATTAATTCTTATAGAAATCCATAAGCTTATGATACACACACACACACACACACACATTTGTGATGAGGGGTGGCCTGTGAAGATCTAGTCAAAACATGGGGAATCCAAGGTCAAAGCTATGCATAGTGTGCTGCTTACTCAATAAAAATGTAAATAGTCTTCATTCTGTGAAATGATAAACATGGTTGGTTGCACTATGCAACTGGTCATTTGAAGAGCAGGGAAGTGAGATTGATGAGACTATCATTCAAGCAAGCCAGTTAAAATATTGATAAATAGGACAACACAGTAAGGACATCACCAGATTTTATAGCAGTTCCTTCCTTTTAGGAGATGAAGCCATTGGAATGCTACATTCAAAGCAACTGTTCACAATCCTACACTGATAAATATCCTGTGGTCAGATGCAGTAGATCTAATCTAGTTCAAAGGCAAAAGGAGTGTTTGGCAATAGGTTGAAATGTGCGGGTGGCTTGAATTTTTTAAATCATTATTTCTCACTTTTGTTCATTGATATTACCAATTAAGGAAAGGGCAACTGCTTAAATTAGGTATTCCCAATAGAGTATGAGCTATAGAGTTATGTGTGCATGCATGAGTGCATGCATGCATGTTTGTGTGTGTGTGTGTGTATGTGTGTTTGAAGGGGATAGTCAGATTGTGGAGGGTGAACAGATTGCCATGTTCTCTTCATTTTTCTATTTCAGCAGTATGGGTACTCTCTACTTTGATACCAATCATAACCCTTTCTGTACAGTTCTTCATATTTTCAAATAAATTTTCCATTGAGGATCACCTCACCATTCTGTAAATGTTTCTCAAATTCTTTGAATGTTTCAGGTTTATTAATCTAAAGTGCTATATGAACGTGAGGTATAGTGCTTCATCAATTTTGAGGTTAATTTAGTGACAACTGGCAATTCTCCTCTAATAGAAGGGATTATGAATTGCAGAAAAGCTAAAAGTGAGCTTCAGCAGTACAATGCGATGAGGCATGGGACAAAAACATCATTTCCGTCTCCTGATTCCCTGCCTTCTTTCAGGTCCCAGTTAAAATCCTGTATTCTACATGAAGCCTTTCTTGCCATACCTCCACCTTAATTGCAGTGTCTTCTCCCATTTATTTGCAGTTTTCCTGTATATGGCTTCTTCGTACATAGTTATTTTCATGCTGTCTTCCTCATTTGATTATGAGCTTCTAGAGAGCAAGAACTGACTTTTACATCTTTTGGAATCCCTAGACATTAGAAGCATAGTATCTGGTAAATAGAATGTGCCTAATACATTTTTATTGACTGATTGACAAAAATCGCTTGTGTAGAAAGCATTTGTTGCTAACTGGGAAACTACAAATAAGACTCTCAAATACACCCAGTTCATTGGACCCAAGTCAGTTTGTGCCCAGATCTAGTTTATTCTTTCCAGGTAGTTCAACCCCCTGACTATAGTTAACAATGGGAACAAATTGTGGTAGGAGGATTGACAGGACAGGGACGCCAGTGTGAAATACATCAGCTCTGTGAATCCTTGAAAGCTGTAACTATTAAATCTATGTGCTTCCTATATCATTAACTGTTTTCACTTCTGTAGCACTGGTTCTATTTCTCATTTTTTAATTTTTAGTTCACAACACTGTGGTATTAATGTGATTAAAAATAGCCACTCTCCACAACTGTGATGTGTTACCCCTGGACCAGGTGTCAATCAAGTTTCAGGTGCCAGCTTGCTAAAGAATTGACCTCTCAAATGGCACTTGACTTCATGGGGCAGGGACAGCTCTGTATCCAATTTCAGCAGGAAAAACGCTATGGAGGATGAGGCCTTCACTCCTTACCCTAAGATTCTGAGTCCCATTCAATCAAGGGGGGAATGAGGATATTGTACTGTATACCCATTTTGTATTATCCTCCTTGTATTGTCATACTGTTATGATATTATTGCACCAGTTTCCCATTGACCTATGTGATGTATACAGAAATCTAGTGACCAACAGTGAGCCATGTGGTCACTGTGGCGATGAGATATTATGTTAAGTATTTTGCAAACGTGATATGTTTATTTTGAGGGTATTTTGTTGTACTTAAGAAATGTTAGTTCCTATTCAGACACAAGTTGCTTATGTAATGGGTGTGAAGGATCCTGAAACTGAATGTGATTAAAGATCTTCCCCATCCATTCAATAGGCCTCAGGTAGAGCTACTTAAGGGAAACTTCTGAGGTGGAGTCAGTTAAGGAAGCTTGATTATGAGAGGCTTGATTGTAGGCAGGCCTATACTCTTTACTTACTAGGTGCAAAGCCCCAGGCCCACACCATTTCACTAACTAGGCGTGAGGCACCAGCCGCACATCCTTTTGCTAATTAGGCTATGAGAGATGTGAAGCCCTTGGGCCCTAAAAAAAGTATATATATATATATATATTTATATATATATATATATAAATATATATATATATATATATATATATATACCCACAAAATAGCCATTGAGGGGTAAGAATTCAGGAGTCAGAAGAGAAATAATCCACCGATCAACCCCTGAAGGAGATCCCAAATTGAAAACTCCAAGGAATATTAAAGCCAAATTCCAAAATTATCAGGTCAATGAGAAAATGCTGCAAGCATCCAGAAAGAAACAATACAAATATTGTTGAACTACAGTCAGGGTCATGCAGGATCTAGCAGCTTCTATCTTAAAAGACAGGAGGAACTGGAATATAATATTCTGAAAGGAGCTTGGACTAAAACCAAGGATAAATTACCCAGAAAAACTGAGCATAATTTTTCAGGCAAGGAGATGGATATTCAATGAAATAAGGGAATTCCAGACCTTCCTGATGAAAAGGCCAGAGATCAATGGAAAATTTGATCTTCAAATACAAAACTGAAGAGAGACATAAAAAAGTAAAAATAAAGGCAAATTGTTTATATCCTTATATAGGAATATATATATATATATATATATATATATATATATATATATATGAATAGAACAGTTACTATAACAATGGAATGGGACACACATAGACTGAGGGTGTCAGTATAAAATAACTGATATAATGATAAAAACATAATTAGGGGATTTAAAGGGACAGATCTGGGACAAGAGGTAAGGATGTAGTAGAAAGGGGTAAATTACATCACATGAAGAGGCACCAAAACATATTATAGTAGAGGGAAAGAAGGGAGGGAGGAGAGCAGTATGTGAGACTTACTCTTGTCAGAATTGGTTCAAGAAGGGAATAACATCCTCTTATAAGCAGAGAAATCAAACATTTCCTACAGGCAGTAGGAGGGGAAAGGGGAAAGAAAAGTATGGCTGGTCAGAAGGGAGGGAAGAAGTATCAAGGGGAAAAAGGTAAGATGAAGGAGGGGAATCAATAGGTGAGGGTAAACTGAGGAAGGAGGTGGTCAAAAGCAAAACTCTTTGAGGAGTAGAAGGGAGAATTTAGAAATAAAAACATAAAAAGGGGGAGAAATAGTATGGAGAAAAAAGACAGATGGTAATCATACCTGTGAATGTGAATGGGGTTAACCCTGCCATAAAATGTAGGTAGATAGCAGAATGGATTAAAAATCATAATCCTACAGTATGTTGTTTACAAGAAACACATTTTAAATAGGGGGATACACACAGGGTAAAGGCAAAAGGCTGGAGTAGAACATATTGTGCTTCAGCTAAAGTAAAATGAAAAAGCAAGGGTAACAATCCTAATCTCAGAAAAGCAAAGATATATCTAATTAAAAGAGAAAATGAGAGGCAATATATCCTGCTAAAGGGCACCATAGACAATAAAGCAATATCATTACTTACTATATATGCATCACGTGGTATAGCATGGAAATTCTTAGAGAATAAATTAAGAGAGTTTCAGGAAAAAATAGACAGCAAAACTATATTGGTGGGTGACCTCAACCTCCCCCTCTCTGAACTTGATAAAGATAACATCAAAATAAACAATAAAAAACTTAAGGAGGTGAATAGAATTTTAGAAAAGGTAAATATGACAGACCTCTGGAGAAAACTGAACAGGGATAAAAAGGAACATACCTTTTTTCTCAGGGGGCCATGGCACATACTCAAAAATTGACCATAGACCAGGGCATAAAAATCTTACAG
The DNA here is from genome assembly GCA_028646595.1 of Phalanger gymnotis. Classification (NCBI taxonomy): domain Eukaryota; kingdom Metazoa; phylum Chordata; class Mammalia; order Diprotodontia; family Phalangeridae; genus Phalanger; species Phalanger gymnotis. Next base: position 472,370,446 of record CM053622.1, on the reverse strand, counting down.
TCCAGTGTAGACAGGCAGAAATAATCAAAGCATCTTTCTCAGATCATGATGCAATAAAAATATTTGTAATAAAGCACCATAGAAATATAAACAAAAATTAATTGAAAATTAAACAATCTAATCCTACAGAATGAGTGAGTCAAACATCAAATCATAGAAACAATCAAGAACTTCATTCAAGAGAATGTCAATAATGGACAACATCCCAACATTTATGGGATGCAGCAAAAGCAGTTCTTAGGGGAACATTTATATCTCTAAATGCTTACATGAATAAAATAGAGGAAAAGAAGATCAATGAATTGGCCATGCAACCGAAGAAGCTAGAAAAAGAATGAAGTGAAAATCTTCAACTGAATACCAAATTAGAAATACTGAAAAACCAAAGGAGAGATTAATAAAACTGAAATGAAGAAAACTAACGAACTAATACGTAAATCTAAGAGCTGATTTTATGAAAAAAAAAACAGTAAAACTGATAAAAATTTGGTCAATTTGATTTTAAAAAAGAAAGAAGAAAGCCAAATTACCAGTACCAAAAACAAAAACAGTAAATTCACCTACAAATGAAGAGGAAATTAAAACAATAATTAGGATTTATTTTGCCCAATTGCATGACCCAAAATTTGACAATCTTATATTATCTTGAGTGAATGTTTACAGAAATATAAATTGCCTACATTAACAAAAGAGGAAATAAAATACCTAAATAATCTCATCTTAGAAAAAGAAATTGAACAAACCATCAACGAACCCCCTAGGAAAAAAATCATATTTACAAGTGAATTGTATCAAATGTTTAAAGAACAATTAATTCCCATACTTTATAGAAGGTTTGGGAAAATAGTTGAAGAAGGAGTCTTACAAAATTCTTTTTATGACACAAATATGGCTCTAATACCTAAACCAGAAAGAGTCAGAACAGAGAAAGAAAATTATAGACCAATTTCCCTAATGAATATTAATGCAAAAACTTTAAATAAAATATTAGCACAAAAAGTTGCAGCAACTTATTAGGAGAATAATACATTATGACCATGTAGGATTTATCCCAGTAATGCAAAGCTGGTTCAATATTTGGAAAACTATTAGCATAATTGATTATATCAACAAAAAATAGCAGAAACTATATGATTATCTCAATAGATGTAGAAAAAAGCTTTTGACAAAATACTATTAAAAACACTAGAAAGCATAGGAATAAACAGAGGCTTCCTTAAAAACATGAATAGCATCTACTAAAATCATCAGCAAGTGATAGAAAGATAAATTCCATTTACAGTTACTGTAGACACTATAAAATATTTAGGAGTCTACCAGCCAAGACAAGCCCGAGGACTATATGAACACAATTACAAAACTCATTTCACCCAAATTAAGTCAGATCTAAAAAAATTGGAAAAATGTCAATTGCTCATGGTTAGTTAGGCTGAGCTAATATAGTAAAAACAACAATTTTTAAACAGTAGTGGAAGGTGGCAGCTGGAAAGCAGGGACTAGTGTGAGCTCCCCACCAAGTCCCTCCAAAAACCTATAAAAATGGCCCTGAACCAACACTAGAACTGCAGAACCCACAAAATGGCAGAGAGAAGCAGGACTCCAGCCCAGGACAGCCTGGATGGTTGCTGGGTGAGGTCTATCGCGCACAGAGCTGGGAGTGGAGCACAGAGGGGCAGAGCCCAGTGTGGGCCATGCTGACCAACCAGACCAGGAGCCAGGCGGATAGGGCCCTAGCACCCTGAATCAGTGAGCTTTGGCAGTTGCCAGATGTCTCAACCCACAAACACCAAAGACAACAGAGAAGGTTAGTGGGAAAAGCTGCTGAGGACAGGGTGATAGAGTTGGAGGTGCACCCACCAGCCTAGGGGCAGTGGAAGGTAGGACAGCTATAGAACTACAGCTGCAGTTGCCTCCGGCCCCAGGCCCACCTGGTGGGAGGAATTAAGTGGCAATCAGAGCAGGAGTGCAGAGCCTGCTGAAGATCTGAGTCCAGTCCAGGTTGGGGATTCTTGGTGAAGGAGGATTGCTGGTGTGGCAGAACTGGCCGTAAGAGCTATGAAAACAACAGCACATCCCCTCAAACTTGGAACAAAGTACTCTTCACTCTACAAGCAGTCACACCCTGCTGAAAAACTCAAGGGTCAAGTAAGTTGGCTGGAAACATGGCCAGGCGGTGAAAATGCACCCAGACTCAGTCTCTGACTTCGGAATCTTTCTTTGGTGACAAAGAAGACCAAAGCATACAGGCAGAAGAAGTCAACAAAGTCAAAGAGCCTACAACAAAAGCCTCCAAGAAAAATATGAATGTGCATGAAACTAGAAAATAAGATACACAGGCAATGGGGCATAGAAATTTATCTTGCCCTACAAGAAAAGAAGGGAAAAGGACGTGGGGGGGGAGTGAGGTGACAGAAGGGAGGGCTGAGTGGGGAACAGGGCAACCAGAATATACGCCATCTTGGAGTGGGCGGGAGGGTAGAAATGGGGACAAAATTTGTAATTCAAACTCTTGTGAAAATCAATGCTGAAAATGAAATATATTAAATAAATTAAAAAAGTAGTGAATAAAAAGGACACCTATGTCAATGGGTACATGGGTAGATATACAAAATCCACACTAGTACATGGAGAATGAAGTCTGGAATAAACAGATGCCAGCAGTTATTAGAAACAAAAAAGTGATAATTTTACCTAAATTAATTTACTTATTCTGTGCCATACCAGTCAAACTACCAAAATTATTTTATAAAGCTGGATAATATAATAACTAAATACATTTGGAATAACAAAAGGTCCAGATTATCCAGGGAATTAATGAAAAGTAATGGCAGGGAAGGTGGTCTAACTATACCACATATTAAACTGCATTACAAAGCAGCACTCATCAGAACTTCTTGGTACTGGCTAAGAAACAGAGTGGTGGATCACTGGAATAGGTTAGGTACACAAGACACAATAATCAATGACTATAGCAATCTACTTTTGGATAAACCAACAGAATCCAGCTTCTGGGTTAAGAATTCAGTTTCACAAAACCTGCTAGTAAAATTGAAAAGAGTATAGCCTAAGCTGGGCATAAAACAATATCTTACACTATATACAAAAATAAAGTCAAAATGGATTCATGATTTAGGAATAAAGGGTGATACCATAAGAAAGTTAGGAGAGCAAGGTATGGTTTACCTGTCATATTTATGGGAAAGGGAAGAATCCATGACCCAACAAGAGATAGAGATTGTTAAAAATGCAAACAAAGCCAATGCAAGAAAGATTAGGAAGGAAGTAGAAAATTCAGAAAGAATTTTTACAACCAGTGTTTCTGATATCCCTGTATGACAGACAGTGTCTCTGCCTCATATCTAAAATATACAGGTAATTGAACCAAACTATAGAAATACAAGTCATTCTCCAATTGAGAAAATGTCAAAGGATATGACCAGGCAGTTTTCAGAGGAAGAAATTAAAGATATCTATAGTCATATAAAAATGCTCTAAATCACTATTGATTAAAGAAATGCAAATCAAAACGACTCTTGGGTACCACATCTCTCCTGTCAGATTGGCTAACATGACAAAACAGGAAAAAGATAAATGCTGGAGAGGATGTGGGAAAATTGGTGGAGTTGTGAACTGATCCAGTCATTTTGGAGAGCAATTTGGAACTATGCCCAAAGGGTTATTAAAATGTTCATACCCTTTGCCCCAGCAATACCATTTCTAGGGCTATATCTCAAAGAGATCATACAAGTGGCAAACAGACCCATATGTCCAAAAATATTTATAGCAGTTCTCTTTGTGGTGGCAAAGAATTGGAAATCAACTGGGGAATAGCTAAACCTATTGTGGTATGTAAATGTAATGGAATACTATTTTGCAATAAGAAATGAGGAAGAGACAGACTTTATAACAACCTGGAAAGGCTTATGTGAACTGATGCTGAGTGAGTGGAGCAGAACCAGGAGATCATTATACATGATTACAGACACAGGGTTACTATAAAGACTAACTTTGATAGACTTGACTCCTATCATCAATACAAGGTTCAAGGATAGCTCCAAAAGACTCACGATGGAAAAAGCTATGCAATCCAGAGAAAGAATTATGGAATCCAAATGCAGATCGAGGCAAACCATTCTCTTTCTCCCTTCTTTTTTGGTTTCATTTCTCCTTTCTTGTGATTCATTCTGTGGGTTATAATTCTTCTTTACAACTGGACTATTATGTAGATAAGTTCAATGTGAAGGTAAATGTAGAACCTACCTTGGATTACAAGTCATATTGGGGGGGAAGGCTGGAGGAGAGGGAGTGCGAGAAAATTTGGAATCCAAAAACCTGTGGAACTGAATGTTGTAAACAAAAAAAAATTAAAAATTAAATTAAAAAGAGATTATGTCTGGGCTCTTTTTTCATCATGGCTTTTTCAGGTAGTCAAATAATTTTAAAATTATCTCTCCTGGATCTATTTTCCAGGTCAGTTGTTTTTTCCAATGAGATATTTCACATTGTCTTCTATTTTTTTCATTCTTTTGGTTTTGTTTCATAATTTCTTGATTTTTCATGGAGTTATTGGATATAGTTTTCTCCATTCTAATTTTTATGGAATTATTTTCTTCAGTGAGCATTTGGACTTACTTTTACATTTGGTCAATTCTGCTTTTTAAGGCATTCTTTTTAGACCACTTTGTCCTTTGAGTTAGTCAATTTTTTAAGTTGTTATCTTCCTTATTTAGTTGGATCTCCTCTAGCAAGCTGTTGATTCATTTTCCATGATTTTTGCATCACTCTCATTTCTCTTCTCAGTTTTTCCTCTACTTTTTTTGTTTTTCAATTTTTTTTTGAGCTCTTCTACGGTCTGAGACCAATTCATATTTTTCTTGGAGGCTTTGTATTTAGGGTCTTTGACCACTTATTTTTAGCAACCTCTCTTCAATGTTTTTTATACTGCTACATAGAGCACTGTATGTAGTTTGGTGGGGGGGCACTAGGATCCAGATCCCTCCCCCCATATTTGGTCTTCCATCAGCGTCAGGCACTAGCTAGCTCTATCCTTCTCTCTTCATCCGATGCTACTCAGAAATTTCTTTACCCAGTTATTCTTACTGTTGTTTTCCACCTTCACATTTCCTGCAACATTCTTACCACTCTGAACTGACTCATGAACTTTCAAGCACTTAACAAAAATGTCACACCTCTCAATCCATGTTCCTTTGTTTACCACTGCCAGAACAGTTTTCAACCATTGGACACCAATACTAGCCCTGAAGCTACTTCCTTGTCCTTTAAAGTAGCCTTAGGTTTTTTTTTTTTCTTTTTAGATGCTGTTGAATGCCACCATAGCCTTGAGGGTACAGGTCTTCCTCTTTATCAGGCATATTCACCCTTTTATGCAAGATCTAGCATTTTAGGTCCAGCAACCTGACTCCAGCTTGCCTTCCTGACATTAATTCACTCCACTATTCCACATGTTCTTTGAAATGAACTACTATAGTCATCTTTCCCTATATTCTTCTTTCTACCTGTACTTGCATATACCTCCTCCTCCCTCTCAGAGGTTCCCAAACTTATTTGGATTACCGTCCCCCTTTGAAAAAAAATTACTCAGTGCCCCTTGGGGTTAGGTTAGGTTAACTCTTATTTTTATTCAATATGCCCCAATTGCACCCAAGGCTACTTTCTCTCCCCACCCCCCAATCATTCCAGCATCACTCCAGGGACCAGTATCACCAGCTTTAGGAGCCTATGTATCTTCCTTCAAATCTCTGCCAACTGATATCTTTTTCTTCCTGCCAGGCCCTGCCCATATGAAAGTGGTTTCTTCCTTCGCGTATGTCTTAGACTATCCTAGATCTTTCTGTTACTGTTAACTGTTGTAGTACTGTTATACTTTGTGCCATACGTATTCATCTGTTTATTGTTCCTCCATTTGGATTGTAATCAACTTAAAGTCAGGAACTTTGTGGTTCTTCATCTTTGTATCCCTACCATCTAACACATAATATTTGTTAAGCTGAGTACAGTATTCCAGATGACTAATTAAAGTCAATCAGTTCAATGCCAGTGAGCATTGTTTCATTCTTGGTATACTTAGCAGAGTGTTTGCACATAGCAGGCACTGAATAAATGCTTGTTTATTAATCTCTATGGAAATGGCCTCCTTTAGTTTACTAGTCATTTGCCTGTAATTAGTTATTTTTCTTTCCCTTTTTATAGTATAAATAATCCCAACTAATTAAAATAAGCAAAATGTTTTGTTTCTCAAATAATTTCTCTTGTTCTTCTCTGGTTGTATTAAAAGATAAAGACAAAAATTGGACCACATAGGTCCTAAGAAAATTCTTATCAATGCCAGGTAAAATGCAACAGGGAAATCTTTTATCCAGAAAGTCATAATTCTATTAATATATTCCAATATTTATTTGAATTTTGAAAGAAAGAAAATATTCATGTACTCAATTTGTCATTTGATAAAAATTTCAGATTATTCCTTACAAAGTCTGTGCAAAAATATTTCTTAATTTGGTATCTATCCTGTTCATTTATTTTCTTTTCATCTTAGGTATAACACCTTACATAGCTTCCTATTGAAATTATCTTGAGAAGCAATTTCTCTAATTTATCAAACTTTGAATTTCTGGTTGCCTTTCAAAGTGCAAATATTTAATGTCATCTGTTAAGCCTAATGTTTTTAAGCTGAATTTCTTCATTCTAAGGAAAAAAAATATTAAATGTTAGACCCAGGATGGATTCCTACTCAACATATTCATTGAAGTTCATAGTAATCAGTGATATTCACCTCTGAATTACACACCCAAGTGATAAAAGTGTGGCCTTCAAAGTCCATTGACAAGGTATGTAATTTGGAATGGGATTACAAGTGTTACTGAGCTTCACATATATCAAATAACATGTACTAAGTATAGGACAAATCATTCTTTTATAAAATTTTCAAAATTATGTTGGTCTTTCTCTAATGACTTGTTTCTCTATAATATTACAAATGAGTACAACATGATGACATTGATTTTTTCAGCTTAGCAAAATTAATGTATTCTGTGTATAAATTCCAATGTCATCATTTAAAAAACAAATACTGAATTTCAATTTAACCACTTCACTAAATATCACTAGCTACTACATCTATTACTATGTTAAGTGATGTGAAAGCTATATTATATTTGATTATGCTTAGGCTGTTTGCTAGATATGAAAGGTTCTAAAAAATAACTAAAGACTCTAAAATGGGATGCTAGAGGAGAGAGTAGATATTAGTTCTTCTAAGCATTTCATATTAGAGATGAGAGAGCTGAGGTCAAGAGAGGTGACGTGACTTACCAAAGGTCATACAGTGATGTCTTCAAACTATGTTTCTTAAAAAAGAAAGCTACTAGCCTTTGCTAACTTGAATACATTTAGGTTTTTTATAACCCACATATGACATTCATCTCTATGTTACTTTTATTTTCCTTCCTACGTTGACATTTTGTAGCCTCAGAAATCACAGGAGAGTTGTTGCATTAACAGATTTGTATACAAAAACCCATTCATAATAATCTTTTTAAAAATAGTATTTTAAAAGATTTTCAAACTATATTTATGTGGGAGTAGAGGGAAACACATTTTGCCATCTTTTGCCTCATTCTAATGATGGGACCAATGGTACCTTTAGACAGTGTTAACTATTTAGGACTAACTGTATCATGTTCTTTGATTAAACATTAGTATATTTGCACATAACAACAGATGGTGCTACCAAATGCTTGTTCTATTAAGTCTAAGGCTTCCTTTGGGATTTCAGTTACTTTTCTATAATAACAAGGACAGTCCAAAGTCAGTGTAAAGGGGGAAACTATTTCAAAGATCTTAGAATCTGGGACAAAAATCTTTTTCTAGAGAGTAAAACTGATTCTAGCAAAAATTCTAAGGAAGATCTGTCCTCCTTACATGAGGGGGAAAAAACCCTGGGCACATGTCTGGCATCCAAGTATGTGCTGGATTTTGCCTTTGTCCAAGAACAGTCATAGAAAAAGCAGAAAGAACATATGTATTCTCTTAACAGGGAAAGAAAACTCCTGAGTTAGGCCCTTTTTGCAACTGGAAGCAGAGCAGCCGTGCAACTGTATGATCAGTGGATCTGTGACTTACAGTGAGAAATAGTGACCATGGAACTATTATTGCAATGCTGGGCAGAAGCCATGAGGGTAGGGAGCAATGCCAGCCAGAATTGACATATCTGACAGAAAATACATTTGTGGTACCACAGATTAGCAGGGAGGAGGCCAAGTGGGAGAGGCACAATGAAATTACCAGAAGATATCAACGGCCCTATGGAAATGAAGGCACCTGTCATGGATCTGCCCTGGCTCGAAACAGTCCCTTTATCCATGTCATTCCATTAGGGATTCTGGCCACATGTTCTCATGCTGTGTATGCCTTGGCCAAGGACATCTCCCACATGTGTGCCCTAGCCATGTCTTCCTTGTGACTCTGCTCTTCCATACAAGTACCATTGACCACAACTGTTCTCAAGTGGTTTTTGGTATGTAGCCCCTACATACTTCCTCTTTTCTAATATGTGATTCATTTGTTTGTGGCAGAGTTTATTCTGGGTCAATAGGACATTTATTTTCTAGCTACTTTTTATATCAAGTTATTTTTATTAAAATTCTCTGATTTGAACTGTGTCCTTTGCTTAAGCTCCAGAGAAAGTAATAAGTAACTTGACTAAGGTGGCTCACGCTGTAAATAGCAGAGGCAAGTTTTGAACCTAGGTGTTCCGATTTCAAATCCTATTGCAGCACTCAGAATAGATTTTAGATTTTTGTAGTAATTGTACTGTTTTTAGAATGATAATGCTAGAACTAGAGAAAAAAAGGACTACTTGTGGATACCTTCTCTCTCTCTCTCTCCCTCTCTCCCTCCATCCCTCTCTTTCCTTCTCTCCACTTCTCTCCCTCCCTCTCTCTGTCTGCATATACACATACACACTTTAAAAAAGAGAAATATGTCTATGTATAATTATAACATATCTATATCTATCTAATTTAATAGGGAGGGTTTAGAATACTCTAGTAGACATACAGCTGAATGTGATTACTCATCACTAATATCTGTACTGTCCAATTTGTTTGTTATGAAAAGACATCCACAAAATATTAAGATAATGCATATTCTATTGAACTTACGATAAAATTCTCTGAGAGTTTGAAATTTTACTAAACTTGGGTAGCAACAGTCTTGTTAGTACCTACCATGGTAGTGTAAAACCAACAACCAACACACAGAAGGCCACTAACACAGGTTCATTTGATCTGCTTTACTAAGGAAAGTAATGGTAAGGGGTTAACAATCTTACTTTAATCACACATACAAATATAACTCATGTAGTTCAGGAGGAAAAGCCAGCAACCTGAACTTCAGAGCAAATACAAACAAATTGCAAACATCAACAGACAGACCTTGTCTGATTCAAATCACAATTCATAGTTACCAGGAAAGCATCAGCATCTGGGTTTACAAGCCAGGAGGCTCTTGCAATGGCTGCCCAGAGTCCCATACCACTCTTGTAGTGACTGAGAGCCCCAAGGGAGAATGCCAACCTCTGAATTTTATATCTTGTTCAGGGTCAAAGGGTGTCACAATGTGTGACTCAAACCCATGTGACCTAAAAGAGTCATAAACATGGTACTCAAACCCCTGTGGCCTAAAAACCTCTGGAGTCACAAAAGTGTCATTCAAACCCACGCAGACCAGGTTTTCCCTTGAGGCAAGGGGGTCATCAAAGACTCCTAATTTAATCAAAGAAACAAAAGCCGGACTCATCAAGGGCACTTGATTAAATAAATGCTAAAAGAGAAAACTGTAAAAACAAATTCCCAACTTAATTAACATTACAACTTGGACATGAATATATAAATATTTATGTTCGTGTTGACCAAAAGATAAAATTCCCCAAACCTTTATGGTAATGTGCATGTAACAGTATAAGTTACATTGTTCTTTGAAGCTCTAACTCAACATGATTATAGTAATGAGCACAAAGAAACTCAGCATTTACTGCAATAAAAAATAGAGCTTCATCACAGATGCTGACTGTTTGACTTAGAGTGAGATAGAGGAGGTCTATTTATAATGCAAAAATCAAACTGAAGCATTTGCTATAAATCCTAATTTAAAAATACATACTCAGAAGCCTATCATTTTACTCAAAAAAATTAAAATCTTCAATGCCTTCTGAATGCCAAAAACCTGAATTAGTAACATAACTTGACTCTCCCCTACGTGCACATGTTCACCACAGTTCTGCCCTAAACTCTCTTCCTTTATTTCTCTATATTCATCCTTAGAGACCTAATCTGTATATATATGTAATCCTCATTTATTCCCTTAATTTAAACATCAAATGTCCAAAAGCATATAAGTATGACTTACTAGCACTTCAAACTTTACTTGTGCAAAACTGAACTCATCATCTTCCTCTTAGTGGATTTCCCTCCTTTTGACTTTATATTTTTTGTTAATTGATATCTATTATTCTCCTAGTCATGCAGGATCAAACCCTGAGAGTTATCTTGTCTTTTGTCTCAACATTACTCATGAAAAGGAAATTACAGCTATTTAGAAGGATAACTAACTCATAAATGAACTTGGAAGGTGAACAAAGGAGTTAGGAAATTTTAATATATCTATGATCTTTAAAATCAAGTAAAATAAAGAGATACATCTTCACCAAAAAGTGCTAGCCTTGGTAATGTCAAATGCTCCTTCTGTGCCAGATACTAATGGAAAAGTGATCACACAGATTATAAAGTCCTCTGGTTTCTAGCATTCACAAATGCATTTTATTGTTTGTACCAGAATGTCACAGGGTCTCCTCAGTGAATATCATATTCAAAAGAGACGGGCTTAACAACTGGTGTAGGAAGTACCAAAAGCATTAAAAAAAAAACCCTGTAATTCAGATTATTGACATACAGATGGTTAAGTAATTCATTTAGGTGGCTTAATGCCTGGCATTAAATTGGAAGAAGAGAGGTGGCTGGATAATTTTAGGGAAATGTTTTCAGTGATTGTTTTTAATCCTTAATAACAAATAATTATCGTTTATTTGTTACTAAATTATTTATCGCAACATGACTTCGTAGCAAAAAGCAAGCCTACTGGACAGCAACCACAAGCCTTAAGCCTAGTTTCTTTTCTTTTTTAAATTCTTAAAAATTTACTTATTTTTAGTTTTCAACACTTACTGCCACAAGATTTTGAATACTAAATTTTTTTTTCCTATCTCTCTCCTCCCTCCACCCCAGGATAGCATGTATTCTGATTGCCCTTTCCTCCAATCTGCCTTCCCTTCTATTACCCCTGCCCCCTTCTCTTATCCTCTTCCCTTCCATTTCCTGTAGGGGAAGATATATTTCTATACCCCACCCAAACTCATTGAGAAAATAAAAAAATTGTTATAGGTTATACATGTATAGTCATGCAAAACACTTCCTTAACAGTCATGTTGTGAAAGACTAACTATATTCCCCTCCATCCTGTCATGCCCTCCATTTATTCTATTCTCTCCTTTGACCTGTCCCTCCTCAGAAGTATTTGCTTCTGATTACCTCCTCCCCCAATCTGCCATCACTTCTATCACCCCCACCCCCTCTTATCCGCTTTCCCCCATGCTTTCCTGTAGGGTAAGATAGATTTCTATGCCAAATTGAGTGTATATGTTATTCCCTACTTAAGCAAAATATTATGAGAATAAGGCTCACTTATTCCTTCTCATTCCTTCCCTCATCCCCTCCAGTGTAAAAGCTCTTTATTGCCTCTTTTATGTGACATGATTTACTACATTCTGCCTTTCCCTTTCTCTTTCCCCCAGTACATTACTCTCAATGCAATTTTATTTTTAGGTATCATCTCTTCATATTCAGCTCACCCTGTGCCCTCTATCTACACACACACACACACACACACACACACACACACACACACACATACATATATATATGTGTGTGTGTGTGTGTGTGTGTGTGTGTGTATTCTCTCAAACTACTCTAATACTGAGAAAGGTCTCTTGAGTTAAATATCATCTTTTCATGTAGTAATGTAAACAGTTCAACTTTAGTAGATCCCTTATGGCTTCTCTTTCCTGTTTACCTTTTCATTTCTCTTGATTCTTATATTTGAAAGTCAAATTTTCTACTTAGCTCTAGTCTTTTCAACAAGAGTACTTGGAAGTCCTCTATTTCATTGAAATTCCATTTTCCCCCTGAATATTATACTCAGTTTTGCTGGGTAGGTGATTCTTGGTTTTAATCCTACCTCTTGTGACCTCTGGTATATCATATCCCAAGCCCTTCAGTCTCTTAGTGTAGAAGCTTCTAAATCATGTGTTATCTCGATTGTGTTTTCACAATACTTAAATTGTTTCTTTCTGGCTGCTAGTAATATTTTCTCCTTGAATTGGGAACTCTGGAATTTGACTACAATATTACTAGGAGTTTTCCTTTTTGGAGTGCTTTCAAGAGGTGATCAGTGGATTCTTTCCATTTTTATTTTATCCTCTGGTTCTAGAATATTAAGGCTATTTTCCTTGATAATTTCTTGAAAAATGATGTCTAGGATCTTTTTTTGATCATTGTTTTCAGGTAGTCCCATAATTTTAAAATTATCTCTCCTGGATCTATTTTCCAGATGACTTGTTTTTTTTCCTAAGGAGATATTACACATTGTCTTCGATTTTTTCATTCTTTTGTTTCTGTTTTATAATTTCTTAATTTCTCATAAAGTCATTAGCTTTCATTCCCTCCATTCTAATTTTTAAGGAATTATTTTCTTATTCCTTTTCCATTTCACCAATCCTGCTTTTTAAGGCATTCTTCTCATTACTGGCTTTTTGCACCTCTTTTGCCATTTGGGTTAGTCTATTTTTAAAGGTGTTATTTTCCTTAGCATTTTTGGTTCTCCTTTTAGCAAGCTGTTGACTTGCTTTTCATGATTTTTTTTTTGTATCACTTTCATTTCTCTTCCCAATTTTTTCTCTACTTCTTTTGCTTGACTTTCCAAATGTTTCTGAGCTCTTGCATGATCCGAGACTATTTCATATTTTTCTTGGAGGCTTTGGATGTAAGAGCCTTGACAATTGTTGTCTTCTTCTGGATGCATGCATAACCTTCTTCATCACCAAGGACATAAAAATACCTTTTCATGAAGAAAGTACCCTTCTATAGTCTTACTTTCCCCCTTGTTTGCTCATTTTCCCAGCAAATTACTTGACCCTTCAGCTTTTGGTTAAGTGTAAGGTGTACTTCACCAAGATTCAGCGATTTTGTGCATCTGTCTTCAAAGATATTTCTAGGGACCTGTAAACTTTCAGTTCCTTCAAAGTGGTCTGATCAAAGGGGAGGTGTCCACTCCTCTCCTGGCCTGGGCTCTGGTTTGTGAGCAATAACAAGCACTCCTTCCTGCCTAGGAGGCAGAAGAAAAATTGAAAAATTCCTATAAAAATAGACTAGACAAACTCGAAAAAAGTACACTGAAGAAGACAACTTCTTAAAAAGTAGAATGGGGCAAATGCAAAAAGAGGTACAAAAGCTAACTGAAGAAAACAATTTGTTAAAAACTAGAATTGGGTAAGCATATGCTAATGACTCTATGAGACATTAAGAAGCAGTCGAACAAAATCAAAAGAATGGAGAAATAGAAGAAAACCTAAAATACCTCATTGGAAAAACAACTGACCTGGAAAATAGATCCAGGAGAGATAATTTAAAAAATTGCTAGACTACCTGAAAACCATGATAAAGAAAGAGCCTGGACAGCATCTTTCAAGAAATCATCAAGGAAAACTTCCCTGAGGTCCAAGAACCAGAATGTAATTTAGTCATTAATTACCTCCTGAAAGAGATACCAAATTGAAAAAGCCAAGGAATATTGTAGTTGAATTCCAGAATTATCAGCAAGGAGGTAATACCACAAGCAGCCAGAAAGAAATAATTCAAATATTGTGGAACCAGAGTCAGGATTAAGCAAGACCTTGCAGCTTCTACATTTAGAGATTGAGGGCTTGGAATATGATATTCTGCAAGGCAAAGGACCTTGGATTACACCCAAGGATAAATTGCCCAGTGGGCCTGAGCATAATCTTTCAGGGGAGGAGATGGACATTCAATGAAATAGGGGACTTCTACATTTTCCTAATGAAAAGACCAGAGCTCAATAGGAAATTTGTTCATCAGATACAAGACTCAAGAAAGCAATAAAAAGGTAAACAGGAAAGAAAACAATATTATTCAATAAGGGCAAACTGTTTAAATCCCTGCATGGGAAGATGATACTTAAAACTCTTGAGAACTGTATCGTTGTTGTGACATGTAGTAGGGAAATACTTAGATGGGTTGTGGGGAGGCATTTAATTTGACTTTGATATGATGATAAAAAACTAATTATATGGTGAAAAAGATTGTAATATGAGAAGAGGAAAGAAGGAGGCAGAGAAGGGTAAATTACATCATGTGAAGAGACACAAAGACATATTGCAGTAGAGGGAAAGAAGGGAGGGAAATGAGTATTTTTTGAAATTTATTTTCATTGGATTTGGTTCAAGGTGGTAACAACATACTCAGGTGGAGAAAACTAACATGCCCTCTAGGTAGTTAATGAGGAAAGGAGAAAGAAAAGGTAGGGAGAGATAGAAGAGAAGGAAAAAGTAGGAAGGTAAAAGGGAAAGACAAGGGAGCGGTTGATTGAAGGGAGTGCAAATTGAGGAAGACAAGGATCAAAAGCAAAACTCTAGTGAGTAGGGAAAGGGAGAAAGGAGAAAAAAACATAAGGAGGTGGGAGAGAATAGTATGGAGAGAAAGACATAGATAGTAATCATAAATGTGAACGTGAATGTGATGAACTCTTGCATAAAACAGGAGCAGAGAGCCAAGTTGATTAAAAACCATAATCCTGCAATATGTTGTTTACAAGAAACACATTTGAACAGAGGAATACACACAGGGTAAAGGTAAAATGCTGGAATAGAACATATCATTCTTCAGCTGAAGTAAAAATAAAAAGCAGGGGTGGAATTCTGATCTCAGACAAAGCAAAAACAAAACCAGATCTATTTAAAAGAGAAAAGGAAGGAAATTACATCCTACTAAAAGGCATTATAGACAATAAAGTAACATTATTGTTAAATATATATGCACCAAGTGGTATGGCATCCAAATTCTAAGAGGAGAAGTTAAATGATTAACAGGAAGAAACAGACAGCAAAACTGTACTAGTAACAGAGCTCACCCTATTTTAACTGCATAAGTACAACCCACAAAATAAACAAGAAAGAAGTTAAGGAGGTGAATAGCATTTTAGAAAAGTTAGATATGTTAAACCTCTAGAGAAAACTTAATGGGGACAGAAAGGAATACACCTTTTACTCATGGAAGCTATAAAAAAATTGACCATGTGCTATGGCATAAAAACCTCACAATCCAGTGCAAAAGGGTAGAACTAATTAATGTATCCTTTTCAGATAATGACGCAATAAAAATATATGTAATAAAGGGCCATTGAAAGATATACTAAAATAATTGGAAGCTAAATAATCTAATATGAAAGTATGACTGGATCAAACTACAAATTATAAAAACAATCAATAGCTTAATGCAAAAGAATGACAGTAATAAGGCAACATACCAAACTTATGGGATGCAGCAAAAGTGGTTCCTAGGGGAAGTTTTATATCTCTAAATGCATACATAAATGAAAAGATAAAGAGGAGATCAATGAATTGGTCATGCAACTGAAAAAGCTAGAAAAAGAACAAATTCAAAATCACCAATTAAACATCAAATTAGCCATACTGAAAACCAAAGGAGAGTTTAACAAAATTGAAATTAGGAAAACTATTTAACCAATAAATAAAACTAATATCTGGTTTTATGGAAAAAAGTAATGAAATAAATAAACTTTTGGTCGATTTGATTAAAAAGCAAAGAAAACCAATTACCAGTAACAAAAATAAATAAGAGGGAATGCACCACCAGTGAAAAGGAAGTTAAAACAATAATTATGAACTATTTTGCCCAACTGTATTCCAACAAATCTGACAGTCTTAGTGAAATGATGAATACTTACAAAAATATGAGTTGCTCAGATTAACAGAAGAGGAAATAAAATATGTAAGTAACTGCATTTTTGAAAAAGAAATTTACCAAGCCATTAGTGAACTCCTGTTTCAACAATCCAGCTAGCAGCTTCTGTGGGGTGTAAGATCCACCCACTGCACCCAGAAAGCTGCTAACAGCACATGTTCTTTTGATCTGCTTAACTAAGGAAAGCAAGGTGAAGGGGTTGACAAGTTTACTTTAATTCAGCATACAAATATCATTCACTTAGTTCAGGGGAAAAGACCAGCACACTGAACTTCAGAACAAAATACAAACAAATTACAAACATCAACAGACAGACCTTGTCTGATTCAAATCCCAATACATAGTTACCAACAAATACAAACAAATGCCAAACATCAACAGACAGACCTTGTCTGATTCAAATCCCAAATATAGTTTCCAGAGTTCAACAAAGTCTCAGCATCCAAGTTACAAGCTGGAGGGCCCTTAGCTACAGCTGCCTGGAGTCTCTTGCATCAACACCACCTCGAGAGAGAGCCCTGGCAAATGGCTCTGTCTTCTCTTCTTATAGGGCTTCAGACATCATCAAACATCATCTGAATGACCAGAATTTAGTCTGTTATGATTGGTTCTTGAGTTAGCCCCTCCCCTTAGGACCCTGGGAGGTTCATATCCACATAGGTTAGGTTAACACCTAACAGGGCATGGCTCTGGAGTTAGCACCTCCCCTTAGTCAGCCCGACCTTGGGCCCCACCCCAGTCACCAATCCACACCTACATAGGTTCCACACCTAATAGGGGTTTGGGCTTGGGGCGTAGCACCTAGTAAGGCTCAATGAAATACACTGAATTACTCAAAGGAAACAAACCAAACTCTTCAAGGGCACTTGTTGAACTAAGTGCTAAGGAGCCCATTTTGCTTACCAACACAACCCCCCAGTAAAAAAAAAAGTCCACAGCCAGATGGACTTAAAAGAGAATCCCATAAAATATGTAAAGCAAAATTAATTCTAATTCTACTTAGACTATTTGTGAAAATAGGCAAATAAGGAGTCCTATCAAATTTTTTTTATGACAAAAATACAGTGCTGATACCTGAAGTGGGAAGAGTGAAAATGAAGAAAGGAAATTATAGACCAATTTCCCTAATGAATATAGATGTAAATATTTTAAATAAAATATTTGCGAAAAGATTACAGCAACTTATCACAAGAATAATATGTTATAACCAGGTAAGATTTATACCAGGTATGTAGGGCTGGTTCAATATTGGGAAATCTATCAGCATAATTGACCATATCATTAACAAAACTAACAGAAACCATATGATTATCTTAATAGATGCATAAAAAGCTTTTGACCAAAATATATCACCCATTCACATTAAAAACATGAGAGAGCATTGGACTATATGGAGTCTTCCTTAAAATGATAGGGACCTGGTGGTGTGAAAACAGGGATTTTCTTGAGCTCTCTCCCTAATCCCTCCAAACATCTGTAAAAATGACTCTCAACAAATTCTAGAGCTACAGCACCTATGAAATTACAGAGCGAAACAAGTCTCTAGCCCATGATGGCCTGGATGGTCACTGAGAAAGGTCTATTGCACTGTTCAGGGAGCAGAGCACAGCCCAGGGTGGTTCACACCAGGACAGACCAGGCCAGAGCAGATGGGGTGGAACAGGCCTCAGGTCCCTGAATCACTGAGCTGTGGCAGTTTCCATACTTCTCAACCCACAAACTCCAAAGACAACTTAACAGGTCAATGTGAAAACTGTTGGACCTGGGTGAAAGAAGGGCATGGTCCAGCCCCAGACCCAGGGTGGCAGCAGCAGCAGCAGCAGAGGTGGTGGCTGCTTCCAGTGCTCCAGCCCCACAGATGGTGGGAAGAATCAAGCAGCTGATTAGAGCAGGAGTGCAGGGTTTGCTGGCTCTAGGGTAGGATACATTTGCTTTGCCCTGCTTGGATCTGGCTCACAATGCTGGTTGGTGGTCCTTGGTGGAGGAGGTGCACTGGTGTGGCAGAGCTTGTGGTGGCTGTGGATAGGGAATCCCCCTGGTAGTTACACAGCAGAAAGCACTACTTGCACTGACAGACCAGAGAAATGGGGCAGGAGAAGAGTCTTTCAGTGGCAAGACATCCATAGACTTCAGTGTATACCCAAGGAGATGCAGAAAAAAATGGCCAGGCCTCAGCACATGCCAGATAAAACCACAAGGATCTCAGCTCAGTACCAGGTAAACTTCCAGAGGCCCCATCACACAAAAGCAGTGACTGGGTCTCTGGACACCAACACAAGAAACTTGGGACAGTGACACTTGTGCTGCAGCAGGAGACTTCAACTTTAAAAGTCAGGAAATAGGCAAATGACTAACAAGAAACAAATACAAGCATTGATGATAGAAAATGACTATGATAACAAGGAAGACCAAAACATAAATTTGGGAGAGAACATTGTCAATATACCTACATCCAAAACCTCAAAGGGGTATAACAATTGGTCTCAAGCCCAATAAGCCTTCTTGGAAGTGCTTGAGAAGGATTTTAAAAGTCAAATTAGAGAGGTGAAAGAAAAATTGGGAAAAGAAATGAGAGGTATGAAAGAAAGAGTCAACAGCTTGAAGGAGGAAGGACAAAAATGACTAAAGAAAATAATTCCAAAAAAAATACAATTGGACCAATTGGGGAAAAAAATCCACTGAAGAAAACAACTTAAAAAGTAGAATTGACCAACTGGAAAAGGAGGCATAAAAACTCATTAAAGAGAATAATTTCTTAAAAAGAGAAATGGTCAAATGGAAAAGGACGTACAAAATCTAATTGAATAAAACAATTTGTTAAAAATTACAATTGGGAAGTGGAAACTAATGACTATAGGACATCAAGAAGCAGTAAAACAGAAAGTAGCAGCAAGGGGAGCCAAGATGGCGGCTGGGAAGCAGTGACTGGCGTGAGCTCCCCACCAAGTTCCTCCAAAAACCTATAAAACAATGGCTCTGAACCAATTCTAGAGCTGCAGAACCCACAAAGTGGCAGAGGGAAGCAGGGCCCCAGCCCAGGACAGCCTGGATGGTCTCTGGGTAAGGTCGGTCCCACACGGACCTCCCAGCCCCC
>CM053622.1:472331111-472350719 GCA_028646595.1 Phalanger gymnotis | reverse complement strand
TTTTTGTGAAATAGTGAATTCTTAGCCCAGAAGCTGGCCTCTTTGGGTTTATCAAAGAGTAGATTGCTATAGTTGTTGACTTCTCCATCTTGTCTACCTATCCTATTCCACTGATCCACAACTCTGTTCCTTAGCCAGCACCAGGTAGTTTTGATGACTACTGCTCTATAGTACAGTTTAAGATCTGGTATGGCTATGGCCCACTCTTTCTTTAGGAATAGATTGTTTAGTTTCCAATTAATTTTTAGTTTATCTTTCCATGGTCCTTTTTTACAGATAATTTTATTTTATTATGATATTAAAAGGATGTATTGACTGTTTTTGCCTTTCTGAACTCTATTGTGAGGTTCTTGTGCCCTAATACATAGTCAATTGTTGAGTATATGCCATGTACCACTTGGAAGAAAGTATCTCCATTCAGTTTTCTCCAGAGATCTGTCATATCTGCCTTTCTAAAATTATATTCACCTCTTTAACTTCTGTTTATTTTGAGGTCAGATTTATCAAGTTCAGAGAGTAGGAGGTTGAGGTCCCCCACTAGTATGGTTTTGCTGTCTATTTCTTCCTGTTACTCCCTTAAATTCTCCTCTAAGAATTTTCATACTATACCATGTGGTGCATATATGTTAAATAATGATATTTCTTCATTGTCTATGGTGCCTTTTAGCAAAATATAGTATCCTTCCTTATCTCTTTTAATTAGATCTATCTTTGCTTTTGCTTTGTCTGAGATTAGGATTGCTACTCCTACTTTTTTTTTTACTTCAGCTGAAGCACAATATACGCTACTACATCCTTTTACTTTTACCCTGTGTGTATCCCTGTTTTTCAAATGTGTTTCTTGTAAACAACATATTATAGGATTAGAGTTTTTAATCTATTGTGCTATCTGACTCTGTTTTATGTGAGAGTTCATCCCATTAACATTCATTGTTATGATTACAAGCTGTGTCTTTTTCTCCATCCTGTTCTCCCACCGTTTATGCTTTTATTTCTAGCTCCCCCTTCTGCTTCTCAGAAGAGTTTTGCTTTTGACCACCACCTTCCTCAATTTACCCTCCCTCTTGATTTTCCTCCTTTATCTTACCCTTTTCCCCATGCTATTTCTTCCCTCCCTTCTGAACCCCTTTCCCCCCTTTTTTCTTTTCCCTTTCCCCTCCTACTGCCTTTAGGACAAGTTATATTTCTATACTTTTCAGAGTATGTTATTCTCTTCTTGAACAATATCCATTGAGAATAAAGCTCCCTCCCACCTTTCCCTCTGCTATATTGTGGTTTTTTTTTGCCTCTTTATTTGATGAAATTTATCCTTTTCTGCTCTGTCTTTACCTCTTCTCCCAGAACCCTCCTTTTACATCTCTCATTTATGTTGTTTTATCATTATATCAGTTGTTTTATACTGACACCCACAGTCTATGTGTATCCCTTTCAATTGTCATAATAACTCTACTGTTCTCAAGATTGACATATATATATACACACATATATTATATTATATTCATACATTATATACTATATTTACATACACACACATATAGATAGATAGATATCTATCTATATATAGATAGATATCTATCTATCTATATATATATATATATATGTAATCCTATATAGGGATGTAAACAATTTGCCCTTATTGACTAATAAGGTTTGTGGGGAGTTTTTCCCCCCATTTACTTTTCTGTGTGTCTCTTGAGTTTTGTATTTGGAGATCGAATTTTCCATTGAGTTCTGCCATTTTCATCAGGAAGGTCTGGAATTCCCTTATTTCATTGAATGTCCATCTCCTTGCCTAAAATTTATGCTCAGTTTTGCTGTGTACTTGATCCTTGATTGTAGTCCAAGCTCCTTTGTCTTTTGGAATATCATATTTCTCCTGTCATTTAAGGTAGAAGCTGAGAGTTCCTGCACTATCCTGACAGTAGTTCCACAATATTTGAATTGTTTCTTTTTCGTTGCTTGCAGTATTTTCGCCTTGACTTCGTAATTCTGAAATTTTGGCTATGATATTTCTTGGAGTTTTCAATTTGGGATCTCTTTCAGGGGATGATCAGTGGATTCTTTCAATGACTATTACCCTCTGGTTCTAGGATCTCTGGGCAGTTATCTTTGGTAATTTCTTTGAAGATACTGTCCAGGCTCTTTTTTTCATCGTGGCTTTCCAGTAGAGCAATAATTCTGGATCTATTTTCCAGGTCAGTTGTTTCTTCCAATCAGATATTTCATGTTTTCTTCTATTTTTCTTTCATTGTTTCCATTTTATTTGACTACTTCTTGATGCCTCATTGAGTCATTAACATCCACTTGCTCAATTCTAATTTTTAATGAGCTGCTGTCTTCATTTTGCTTTTGAGTCTCCTGTTCCAATTGGTTTATTTTACCTTTCAGGGTGTCATTTTTGCTATTTAGATTCTTAATCTCTTTAGCCATTTCACTCATTTTACTTTCTAATGATTTGATCTCATCTGTTTTTTTTCCATTTTTTCTTTTGCCTCTCTAATTTGATTTTTAACATCCTCCTTTAGCTCTTCCAGGAATGCTTTTTGGGCTTGAGATCAATTCACATTCCCTTTTGAAGTATCGGATGTGGGTATAGTGTCAATGCTGTCCTCTTCCGAATTGGTATTTTGATCTTCCCCGTCTCCATGAAAAGAATCAGTGGTCCTCGGGTTCTTTCATGTCCTTCTTCAGGTTTGTTAGCTTTTTCCTGGATTTAGAGTGTATTTCTGCTTTTGGGGCTCAGGGATCTCTGTCCCAGGTTTCTTGTTCTGGGAACTTCAAGCCTAGTTACTGGCTTTGTTTCCTGAGGTATGGGGGAGCCTAGTTAATGGCTTAGGTTTCCTGAGGTATGGGGAGGGATCTTCTGGCTGCTGGAACTTTCCTCTTCCCCTGGGAGTGCTCTGCAGCACCAGTGGTCTCAGTTGTTGTCTTTACTGGTGTCTGCTACTTCCCCTGGCTGTTCAAAGGCATGTCTGGGTTCCTGGTGTTGAACTTTGCTTCCTCTGCCCTTCTGGGACTCAAGAATTCCCACTGTTTGGCTACTGAAGCCCCACTTCTGTCTCCTCTATTCCAGCATTTTTCTCGAGGAATTCTCTGGCTCAGTGAGGGAGGGAGAGAGGGATGAGAGCAGTTTACCTGGCCATTATATCTCCCAGAAGTTCAAGAAGGCATGTTTCAAACCTTTGGGCTGCAAGCCTCAGGAGTGGATGTCCTGTGGCCACAAGCACTGCTGCCCCCTCTTGCTTCAACAGACTCTCGCTCTGTGTTGGAAGGCCTGGGACTCTCTGTCTGTTTCTGGCACCCAGCTTTCTCCCAGCCTGTATCTCTGCCTGGTTTCCATAGCTGCTTCCACTTTGGTGCTGTCTGGTGCATCTCTGCATGCCAGGCACTCTCCTAGCCTCTCCCAGATCTGTCCCATTGACCTTTTGGACTCTCCTGGCTTGGAAATTTGCTCCACTCAGTCTACTACTGGTTTCTAACTCTCTCAAATCTGCTCTGATAAACTTTTTAGATGTATCTGAGAGAACTTGTGAGGGAGCTCTGGTAAGATGCTGTTTTCACAAGGCCATCTTGGCTTCACCCCCCTCAACCTTACTTTAGAGCAAACATCTCCTGCCCCTCTACAAGTACTCATTCTTGAATCTCCTAGTTATCAGGGCTTTCTTCCCCTCTAAATTAAATTAATTTGTATTGTTTTGTATATATGTTGTATTTAATTATCTGTGTTCATGATATAATCTACACCCTTGGTCCCTACAAAGACTATAAGCTTTTTGAGGTACAGGCTCTTCCCTTTTTTGTCTTTATACTTAGTGTTTTGTATGCAGTAAATACACAACATCTGTTTGTTGATTATATCAAACATGTTTCAGTACACATATATGTATATACATATATGTATATGTGCTTGTATATGCATAATGTATATATGTGCCTGTGTGTATCTCTCTCTGTGTGTGTAACAAGAGGATTACATTGGGAAATGTAGGCATTGTAAAACAAAAGAGGGCTGGGAACTGAATCCGTGACTTTATAGGGATCTCTCAGGTGAGGAAATCACCTCCTACCGATGCAGGTTGGCAGCTTTTCTGAGATTTATAGTCTATAGAATTGCTTGGAGCACTGAGAATTTAATTAGTTTGTTTATGGTCATGTATCCAATATGTGTTTGAGATGGGATTTGAACACTGGTGTTTCTGGTTGTTAACACAGATTTCTATCCCGCAATAAAAGTTATTCTTAGTTTTTTTTTTTTATTTATCAAATAACATAATAATTCTAATAGGTCCACTACCTAATTTCTTTCAGTCAGCATCCTAAATCAAGCTGTACAGCTCATAACAGTGGGATGTACCTTAAAACATAGAGACTTAATTGATTGTCCCATTTCATTGCACCCTAAGCAAAGCTTCTAGTGTTTACCATGAAAGCTAGCTTTGACTCTTAAACATCTAGAGAAAATTGGAGAGGTGTTTTGTTTCTCTTTTTCATCTAGAAAGGCATCTATTACTTTTTCCAAAAAAAGTCTTTTATATCATCGCTTTCATTTTAAATAAATAAATCTACCAGAGAACTATTCTATTGTAATAAAGAATTAAAATGAAGAAAGAAATACACAAAATACAACTTCAGCAAACCTAACCAACACATCAATCAAGCCTGACAGAGTATGTAGTTGTCCACATGAATAGTACTCCCACTTCTATGAAGAAGGGAAGAGAGGTGTGTTTTTTCATGGATTCTTCAGTGCCAACCCTGATCATCTTAATTATACAGTGTTCAGATTTTTTTTTGTTGTTGTTCTTATTCTACTGGCATAGTTATAGTCACATAGCTTTCCTGGTTTTGCTTGCTTCACTCTTCATCAGTTTATATAAATGTCCCCATTTTTTGTATTCTTCATATTTGTTATTTCTCACACTGCCATTATATCCAATAACACTTAATTATTTCAATTTTTAAGTCACTCCCCAATCAATAGGCAGTTACTATGCATTTAATTCTTTACCACAACAAAAATGCTAAAAAAATTAAATATTTTTAATTAATTAATTTATTTTTCAAATTCATTTCCACAAGATTTGGAGTTACAAATTTTCTCCCCATCTCTACCCTTCCTCCCTACCCCAAAGTGGCATGTATTCTGATTGCCCGTTTCTCCAGTCTGCCCTTCCTTCTATCACCCCATTCCCCACCTTGTCCTCTTTCCCCTTACTTTCTTGTAGGGAAAGAGATTTCGATACCCCATTACCTGCATATCTTATTTCTCAGTTGCATGTAAAAACAATTTTCAGCATTTTTTTTAGGACTTTGAGTTCCACATTCTTTCCCTTTCCCTCTCCACCTACCCACATTGAGAAGGCAAGCAATTCAATATAGGTTATACATGTATCATTATGCAAAACACTTCCATAATATTCATGCCATGAAGGACTAACTGTATTTCCCTCCATCCTATCTCATCCCCCATTTATTTGATTTTCTCCTTTCACCCTGTCCCTTTTCAAAAGTGTTTGCTTTTAACTACTCCTTCCCCAATTCTGCCCTCCCTTCTATCACCCCTCCTCTTATCCCCTTCACCTCTACTTTCCTGTAGGGTAAGATAACCAGTTGAGTGTGTGTGTTATTCCCCCCTTAAGCCAAATCCAATGGGAGTAAGGTTCACTCATTCCCTTTCACCTACTCCCTCTTCCTTTCCATTATAACAGCTTTTTCTTGCCTTTTATATATGAGATAATTTACCCCATTCTATCTCTCCCCTTTTCCTTCTCCCCATATATTATTCTCTCCTCCCTTAATTTTATTTTTTTCAGATATCGTCCCTTCATATTCAACTCACCCTGTACCTTTGTTGATATAAATATATATGTATATACCTGTGTGTATGTATGTATATTTATATGTATGTACATATATATACATACATACATATATACATACATATATATATACACATATATGCATGTACATTTCCTTCAACAAACTTAATACTGAGAAATGTCTCATGGGTTACAAAGATCATCTTTCCATATAGGAATATTAACTAATAGTTCAGCTTTAGTGAGTACCTTATGAGTTCTCTTTCCTGTTTACCTTTTCAAACTTCTCTTGATTCTTGTATTTTAAAGTCAAATTTTCTATTCAGCTCTGGTCTTTTCATCAAGAATGCTTGAAAATCCTCTATTTCATTGAAAATCCATTTTTTCTCCTGAAGCGTTATACTCACTTTTGCTGAGCAGGTGATTCTGGTTTTAATCGCAGCACCTTTGACCTTTGGAATATCATATGCCAAGCCCTTTGATCCCTTTAGGTAGAAGCTGCTAGATCTTGTGTTATCCTGATTGTGTTTCCACAGTGTTCAAATTGTTTCTTTCTTACTGCTTGAAATATTTCCTCCTTGACCATGGACCTCTGGAATTTGGCTACAACATTCTTAGGAGTTTTCATTTTGGGATCTTTTTCAAGAGGCAATCAGTGGACTCTTTTCATTTCTATTTTACTCTCTGGTTCTAGAATATCAGGGCAGTTTTCCTTGATAATTTCTTGAAAGATGATATCTAGCTTCTTTTTGTGATCATGGCTTTCAAGTAGTCCAATAATTTTTAAATTATCTCTCCTGGATCTATTTTCCAGGTAAGTGTTTTTCTAGTAGATATATTTCACATTGTCTTCTGTTTTTTTCATTCTATTGGTTCTGTTTCATAATTTATTAATTTCTCACAAAGCCATTAGCTTCCATTTGGTCCATTCTAATTTTTAAGGACTTATTTTCTTCAGTAATCTTTTGGCCCTCCTTTTTTGGGCAACTTTGCTTTTTAAGGCATCTTTTCCTCATTGGCTTTTTGGACCTCATGCCATTTGGGCTAGCCTATTTTTTATGATATTTTTTTCTTCGGTACTTTTGGGGTTTCCTTTAGCAAGGTGTTTACTTGTTTTTCATGATTTTCTTTCATCAGTCTCATTTCTCTTCCCATTTTTTCCTCTACTTGATTTTCCAATTTTTTTTTTGAGTTCTTCCATGGCCCAAGACAAATTCAGATTTATTTTGGAGGCTTTTGATGTAGGATCCTTGACTTTACTGTCTTCTTCTGGCTGTATGTTTTGATCTTTTTCACCAAAGAAAGATTCTATAGTCTGAGCTTTTTTTATGCTGTCTGCTCATTTTCCCAGCCAATTACTTGACTTTTTAGCTCTTTGCCAAGGTAGAACTTTGCTTCCATGTTGGAGGGTGCTCTGTCCCAAGCTTCAAGGGTTTTGCACTTCTTTTTTTCAGAGCTACTAGTAGACTTCTGTAGATTTTCAGGTCTTCTGAGGTAGTATGATCCAACAAAAGGTGTTTAATCCTCTCCTGGTCTGTATTCTGATCTGTGAGTGATCTCAAGCACTCTTTTCTGCCATGTACCTACCAACAGGACTCTCTCTCCATGCCACCACAAACTTTGCCACACTAATGCTCTTCCTCACCCCAGGACCACCAACCAGGTCTGTGACCCAGATTCAAGCAGGGCAAAGCAAGAGAATCCTGCCCAAGCACCAGCAAAAGATCCCTGCACTCCTGCTCTGATCAGCTGCTTGATTCTCCCACTGTCTGTGAGCCTGGAGCTCCAGAAGCAGCCACTGCTGCTGCAGCCTCCTCTGCCACCCAGGGCTGGGGCTGCACCACACCCTTCTCTCACCCAGGTCCAGTAGAGTTTTCCCACTGACCTGCTAAGTTGTCTTTGACATTTATGGGTTGAGAAGTATGGAAACCACCATAGCTCAGTGATTCAGGGCCCTGAAACCTGCTGCACCTGGTCTGGTCTAGCCTGTGTCTTGGCACAACCCATGCTGGGCTATGCTCCACTCCCAGCATGGTACAATAGACCCCATTCCAAGGGACAAACTGGTTTCACTCTGTTATTTTGTGGGTTCTATAGCTCTAGAATTTGTTTAGAGTCATGTTTCACAGGTGTTTGGAGGTACTTGAGGGAGATCTCAAGGAAGTCTCTATATCCCATCCACCATCTTGGCTCCATCTCCCCACAAAAAATTGATTTTTTTAAATAAATCAATTTATTTATTTTAGGTTTTAGCATTCCTTCTTTTTTAAAGCACATTTTTAAAAAACTTATTTAATATATTAAGTTTGCAGCATTGATTTTGACAAGAGTTTGAACTATGAATTTTCTCCCCATTTCTACCCTCCCACCCACTCCAAGATGGCATATATCTGGTGGCCCCATTCACCAGTCAGCCCGCTCTTCTGACAACCCACTCCTCTCCCATCCCCCTTTCCCTTACTTTCTTGTAGGGCAAGAAAAATTTCTATGCCCCATTGCCTGTGTATCTTATTTTTTAGTTATGTGCAAAAAGATTTTTTTTGAACATCTGCTTATAAAACTTTGAGTTCCAAATTCTCTCCCTTCTTCCTTACCCACCCACCCTCCCTAAGAAGGCAAGCAATTTAACATAGGCCACATGTGTATCATTATGTAAAACCGTTCCACAATACTCGTGTTGTAAAAGACAAACTATATTTTGCTCCTTCCTAACCTATCCCCTTTTACAGAATTTTCTCCCTTGACCCTGTCCCTTTTCGAAAGTGTTTGTTTTTGATTGCCTCCTCTCCCATCTGCTTTCCCTTCTATCATCCCCCTTTGTATCTACTTCCTCCTTCTTTCTTGTGGAGTAAGATATCCAATTGAGTCTTTATGTTATTCCCCCCTCAGGTCAAATCTGATGAGAACAACAGATTTCACTCATTTCACCCCACCTGCCCTCTCTTCCCTTCCTACAGAACTGCTTTTTCATGCCACTTTTATGCGAGATAATTTAGCTCATTCTATCTCTTCTTTTCTCCCTCTATCAATATATTCCTCTCTCATCCCTTAATTTGATTTTATTTTTTTAGATGTCATATTCAAATCACTCTGTACCCTCTGTCTATATATATATATGTATATATATGTAATATGTACATACACACACACATATATATACATATATAAATACATACATATATATATATATATATATACATACACATATATGAATATTCCCTTCAGCTGCCCTAATACTGAGGTCTCATGAATTATACACTTCATCTTTCTGTGTAGGAATGTAAACAAAAGAGTTCAACTTAGTAAGTCCTTTGTGATTTCTCTTTCTTGTTTACCTTCTCATGCTTCTCTTGATTCTTGTGTTTGAAAGTCAAATTTTCTATTCAGCTCTGCTGTTTTTACTGAGAAAGCTTAAAGTCCTCTATTTTATTGAAAATCCATATTTTCTCTGGGAGCATGATTCTCAGTTTTGCTGAATAGGTGATTCTTGGTTTTAATCCTTGCTCTACTGACCTCCAGAATATTATATTCCAAGCCCGTCCATCCCTTAATGTAGAAGCTGCTAGATCCTGTGTTATTCTGTGTTTCCATAATCCTGGGTTTCCACAATACTCAAATTGTTTCCTTCTGGCTGCTTGCAGTATTTTCTCCTTGATCTGGGAGCTCTGGAATTTGGCAACAATATTCCTAGGAGTTTTCTTTTTGGGTTCTTTCAATTTATATTTTACTCTCTGGCTCTAGAATACCAGAGACATTCTCCTTGATAATTTCTTGAAAGATGATGTCTAGGATCTTTTTTTTTGATCATGGTTTTCAGGTAGTCCAGTAATTTTTAAATTCTCTCTCCTGGAACTATTTTTCAGATCAGTGTTTTTTCCAATGAGATATTTCACATTGTCTTTCACTTTTTCATTTCTCTGGTTCTGTTTTATAATATCTTGATTTCTCATAAAGTTACTAGCTTCCACTTGCTCCAATCTAATTTTTAAGGTAATATTTTCTCCAGTGGTCTCTTGGACTTCCTTTTCCATTTGACTAATTCTACCTTTCAAGGTATTTTTCTCCTCATTGAGTTTTTGGAGATCTTTTGCCATTTAAGTTAGTCTATTTTTTAAGGTGTTGTTTTCTTCAGTATTTTTTTGGGTCTCCTTTAGCAAGTCATTGACTTGTTTTCCATGGTTTTCTTGCATCACTCTCTTTTCTCTTCCCAATTTTTCCTTTACTTCTCTAACTTGCTTTTCCAAATCCTTTTTTGAGCTCTTCCATGGTCTGAGAAAAGTTCATGTTTTTCTTGGAGGCTTTTGATGTAGGTTCTTTGACTTTGTTGACTTCTTTGCGCTGTTCGTTTTTGTCTTCTTTGTCACCAAAATAAAAAAAAAAAGATTCCAAAGTCTGAGTCTGAATCTGAGTACGTTTTTGCTGCCTGGCCATGTTCACAGTCAACTACTTGACCCTTGAGGTTTTTGTCTGGGTATGACTGCTTGTAGAGTAGTGAGTACTTTGTTCCAAGCTTGAGGGGACTTGCTGTTGTTTTCAGAGCTACTTCTATACAGTCAGCTCTGCCACACGAGCGCTCTTTCTCCCCCAAGAACTGCTAGCCAGTACTGGACTCAAATCTTAAGCAGGCTCTGCACTCCTGCTCTGATCTGCCACTTAATTCCTCCCACCAGGTGGTCCTGGGGCCTGAAGCAACTACAGCTATAGTTCTGTAGCTACTCCTCCCCTGCTGCCTGTGGGGCAGTGGCCGAACAGCAAACTCCTTCACTCTGTCCCTGCAGCTTTTCCTACTAACCTTCTCTATTGTCTTTGGTGTTTGTGGATTAAGAAGTTTGGTAACTGCCACAGCTCACTGATTCAGGACACTACAGCCTGTTTTGCCCGGCTCCTGGTCTGGTTGGTCAGGGCGTGGCTCATGCTGGGCTCTGCTCCACTCTGCTCCAAGCTCTGTGCATGATAGACCTTACCCAGTGACCATCCAAGCTGTCCTGGGCTGGAGCCCTGCTTCCCTCCTCTATTTTGTGGGTTCTGACGTTCTAGAATTTGTTCAGAGCCATTTTTATAGGTTTTTGGAGGGATGTAGTGGGGAGCTCACACAAGTCCCTGCTTTCTGGCCTCTATCTTGGCCAACCCACCTTAGCATTCACTTCCATACATTTCAAATTTTCTCCACCTCCCTCCCCTCATTCCTCCCTAACATAGTGAGCAATCTGATATAGGCTCTATATATACATTTCTATTGCACTTATTTTCAAATCAGTCATGATGTATAGAAGAATTAAAACATATGGGAATAACCATGTGAAAGGGAAAACAAATTAAAATAAAACTAAAGAGACCCAATAGTATGCTTCTATCTGCATTCAGACTTCATATTCTTTGTCTGGATATGGATGGCATTTTCCATCATGAGTCTTTTGGAGTTGTTTTAGGTCGTTGCATTGCTGAGAAGAGCTAAGTTTATCAAAGTCAGCCATCACACAATGTGGCTGTTACTGTGTACACTGTTCTCCTGGTTCTCCTCACTTCACTCAGCATCAATTCATATAAGTCTTTCCAGGTTTTTCTGAAGGCCGTCTGCTCATTGTTTCTTACAGCACAATAGGACTTCATTACATTCACATATCAGAACTTGTTCAGCAATTCCCCAACCGATGGACATCCCCACAATTTCTAGTTCTTGGCCCCCACAAGAAGAAACTGCTATAAATATTTTTGTACATATGACTCCTTTTTCCATTTTGATAATTTCTTTGGGATTCAGCCCTAGAAGTGATAATCCTAGGTCAAAGAGTATGCACATTTTTGTAGCCCTTTGGGCATGGTTCTAAATTGCTCTCCAGAATGTTTGGTTCCATTCACAACTCCACCAAGAATGTATTAGTGTCCAATTTTCTGACATCTTATCCAACTTTTATAAATTTCCTGTCTGCTCATGTTAACCAATCTGGTAGATGTGATGTGGTACCTAAGAGTTGTTTTGAATCCCATTTCTGTGATCAATAGGGATTTAAAACATTTTTATATGACTACAGATAGTTTTAATTTCTTCCTTTGAAAACTACCTCTTCATATCCTTTGACCTTTTATCAATTGGGTAATGACTTATATTCTTATCAATTTGACTCAGTTCTCTATATATTTTAGAAATGAGGCCTTTATCAGAGACATTGATTATAAAAAATTTTCCCCAGTTTTCTGCTTCCTTCCAATCTTGGTTGCATTGGTTATGTGCAAAACTTTTCAGTTTAATGTAATCAAAATCATCAATTTTGCATGTTCTTTATCTCTTATTTGGTAAAAATTCCTCCATTTTCCATAAATATGACAGCTAAACTATTCCTTGCTTTCCCAGTTTGCTTATATTATCAGCCTTCGTATCAAAATCGTTTACCCATGTAGACTTTATTTTGGTATACTGTGTAAGATGTTGGTTTATGCCCAGTTTCTGCCATACTATTTTCCAGTTTTCCTAGAAGTTTTTGTCAAATAGTGAGATATTATCCCAGAAACTGGGGTCTTTGGGTTTACTAACAGTAGATTACTATAATCTTTGACTTCTGTGTCTTATGTACCAAACCTATTCCACTGATGCACCACTTTATTTCTCAGCCTGTACCAAATAATTTTGATGATTGCTGCTTTAAAATGCAATTTAAACTCTGGTGTGGGTAGGCCACCTTCCCTATCATTTCTTTTCATCAATTCCCTTGATATTCTGGACCTTTAGTTCTTCCAGATGAATTTTGTTATTATTTTTTTCTAGCTCTGTAAAATAATTTTTGGTAGTTTGATTGGTGTGGCACTGAACAAGTAAATTAATTTAGGTAGAATTTTCATTTTTATTATATTAGCTCAGGCTACCCACAAGCACTGATGTTTTTCTAATTATTTAAATCTTACTTTATTTGTGTGAAAAGTGTTTTGTAATTGCATTCATATAGTTCCTGGGTTTGTTTTGGTAAATAAATGCCCAAATAAAAACTTTAAATGTTTATAAGGTATTTCTTCCTCTCTCTGAAGTTTTTGAAGCACATATCTAGTAATGGAATCTCTAAGCAAAAAAGTATGAACATTTTTGTCACTTTTTTTGGAGTCAATTAAGATTGTTTTCCACAATGGTTGAATTAATTCAGAGGTCCAAGTAAAGTATATTAATGTACCTATGTTTCCACAGCCTTCCAACATTTCTTAAAATTTTTTATTCACATGTTGATCAGTGATTTGGAGTAAGCTTTCCAATCGTTATTCATAGTTTGTAATTCCTTTGAGAAGTTTGTTCATATACTTTGACCCCTTATCTGCTGGGTACATATTACAGTATAAAGAAAAAAAGTGTTACTTATATGCTTAAATTTGCATGGAATCACCAGTGCTTCATATCCAAAATGAATTGCAGAATCTGCCCTGCTGTTCTGTCTCCTCTTGGGCTATGGGCTAGTTGCTTCTAGGAGGCTGCACTCTGTGTGATAGATGTATTAGATGGACTCTTTCATCAATACTCTTACCTAATAATTGCGTGGTTCTGATACACAGCGTTAAAACAAGGTATCTATGTTCTTTACTGTGATTTTGCATGCATTTTAAGGAATCAGATAGTTTTAATGGATTTCAAAAATGCCTGCTGCTCTACATCATATCTTGGTGAGCACAGATACCCATTAGTTCCTCATGTTCCAATTTTACAGTGAGTAGTTAATCCTTTTATAACAACCCCCCCCCAAATGTATGTAAGTAGAAAGATATAGCACAAATGTCTTAAGGCTAATAAAATTCTTTCAGAGTCAGAAAATTAGTTATTAGTTGGACAAAACATTCTATTGCTATTCATTCAGCACTGAGAAAAGGCTAAAATAGCATTAGTATATTACACTTTCAACAAGACATTCATGCAACAGTAGATGAGTACTTTATTTATGCCTATTGCACATTTAACACAGTGGTTTTGAATGTGACATAAGTCATGTAATGGCCTTCTGTTTCCAAACTACCTATTCAAGAAGTTAATTTATTAATCTGTAATGGAGGACTATCCCTCAATGAAGTTATGAGAGAAAATAGCATAAGATGCTTTTATGTTCAAAAAGTTGCCTGATATTTACAGAAGGTAAATCAGTTTGTTATTCCCACTAGCAGTGAAAAGTTTAGCATTATCCCTTCTAGTCTGTATAATATAAACATATGAAAAATATTATTCACAGTACTGAAGTTTAGGTTTGATAAATGAGCAATGCTGGCAAGTGCTTTCAGATTTCAGAGGCAAGAAAATATTCCAGCCAGACTTGTATTGCAGTATAGAGAGAGCGAGCACTCAAAGACACTTTAGAAATATTATCCCACTTGATCCTCACAATAACTCTGAGCAGCAGGTGCTATTTCTTTAATTTTACAGTAAGAAAACCAAGGCCAGCAGAGATCAAGGGACTCACCTTGTTATACACCTACTAAGTATCTGAAGATGGATTTGAATTCAGACCTACTAACTCCAGGCCCAGTGCTTTATTCACTAGCTTACTCAAGTAGCATAGGCCTAAGGCAATTGAGGATAGAAATGATGGGATAGTTTCAAAAGGAGTTGTAAAGGAAGATGCAATAGATCTCCAAAGTACCTAATGAAGGTACTCTGACTGAATATAGGGGCAATTCAGAGGAATTAAAGGAAATTATGAGCCTTGGTAATTCAGTATTTTAAAGCAGTGTAACTAATAGCAATGGTACTATCAAGAGAAGTAAGGAAGTATAAAAAATAATGAGATAACTTTTAGGCCAAATTAATCTTGAGAAAATGATGCACAAAAATGTAAATGTGGAATCAAGGTTAGAAAAGACAGGTACTCAGAAACAGTAGTTGAAAACAGTGAAAGAGGCTGTGTATGTGTAAAATATAAAGAAAGAAAAATAGGACTGAATATGGATCATTTGGTAATTCTTATATTCAGAGAATATTAAGGAGAAGGACAAGGAGAAAGACATTATTCAAGAGGTAGAGGGAAAGTGGTCCATGTAATATTGCAGAAGTTGGAGGAAAGAATCCATTTCTGTATTTATTCAATACAGTCTGTGGTATTCCCCCCGCCTCACCAGGTAGAGATTTTAGGAAAAAATCCATTTTAATTTTTGTCCTCATAGCTTCCTCATATTAAATGTAACTGAGATTCCCCCTTAGAAATTGGAGGCTGGAGGTAGAATTCACTATTGAAATTTCTGGCTCCATGATATCATGAAAATGTCTCTCTAAAATATTTTTCCTCAATCATGAGACATTGAAACTTTGCTTGGCTTAAGTTAATGAGCATAAACAATAATCACTGCAGCTAGGGTGCACAGTAGATAGAGCACAGGAAGAAACGAGTTCAAGTACAACCTTAGCTATTTAATAGCTATATGACTTTGCAAATGTTGCTTTACCTTTCCCTTCCCCAGTGTCCTTATCTATAAAATAAAGATAGGAATACAGTCTCCTTCCCAGGGCTATCATGAATATCAAATGAGATAACATTTGTAAAATATTTTGAAAATATTCTAGTGTAGTATAAATTCTAGTTATTTATGTTGTTGCTGTTGTTATTTTGAACACTCATAGGAACTTAAGTGACTTCAAGAAGTCCTGCCATCCCTACCTATATACCTGCCCTACCTTTCCCTGTTTCCTCTGCTTTCTATCCTTCTTCCTATTCATTAATGAGACAGTTATGGGAACATTTCTAGAGTTCTTCAAAGCAGTCTGTCACCCTGAAAGCAAATTTATCTTTGGAATTAACAAATAACTCTTTCAAAATTAAAGAATTTGGGGGAAAGGGAGACATTGTAAAGTAAATACAATCTGTAAAAGTGAGTTAGAACATGTCTTCCTGTAAAATTGTCTTTGGTATAGACAAAGTAGAAGAGCATAAAGGTAATGCTGGCCCAGGGACATCTAATTATCTGAGGATAACCAAATGGCAAACTGCAGAGCTCAGAGAGAAAGACAGAGAAATTGGCTGTCATCAAAAACATATTAAGGCTATTGGATCTAAAGACAGCCATAAAGACTTACATTGGCCTAGTTTTAATTTATTTAGAAATAAAAGCTATCACAGAATTTTGTTTTTATTTTTTCTTTAGCTTAAAGAAACCCCTTTATATAGAAAAACATTAATTTTCATTTATTACATTTATAATTATTGATTGCATTTGGTCCCCAATATGAAACATAGACTATAACTCAATGAAGAAGCTAATTATTCAGGTGGCCCAGTTCAGTATAGGCAACTGACCAAATACATGAATAACAAACTTAAAAGATGGCCTACATGTCCATAAATAGAAATGATTAGGGATAAAATAGAAAATGGGGAAAATTCTCACGTCTCTGGCTTGTGTTCAACATGGAGAATATCTGAGAAATTTGACCTATGAGATTATCAGGTGTCATCATCATCTCTGTCTTGGATACACACATGTCACAAAGCTCAAGGGACAGAAACATTCATTTGTAGGTTTAAAAAAAGAATAGGAAAAAGACTTACTTGCACAAAAAAAAAATTATAGTAACTCCTTTGTGGCAAAGAATTGGAAACTGAAAATCCTATTATGAATTGTGCTGTAACAAATGATGGATAGAATGGTTTTAGGAAAAAAAATGGGAAGACATATGAACTGATGTAAAGTGAGGTTAGCGGAACCAAGAAAATATTGTATACAGTAATAGAAATATTGTAACAATGGTCAACTGTGAAAGACATAAAAACTCTGAATGAGACAAAGATCCAAGATAATTTCCAAAGGAAAGAGGGTGAAAAATGCTATCCACTTTCAAAGAGAATGCCAATAAAATCTGAGTTCTGACTGGAGGATACTTTTTTATTTCCCTTATTATCCTCTTTGTTCTAAAGTGGCTAATATAGAAATGTGTTTTGCATAACTTCTTGTGTATTATTGCTGTAATGTTGCTTGTCTTCTTAGTGGGTGGGTAGAGGTGAGAGGGAAGGAGGGAATTTGGAACTCAAAATAATTGAAAGAAATTTAAAATGAAATTTAAAAAAATTAAATTTAAAAAGAAAAGGAAAATATGAAAAAAGGATTTAAAAAAGAAAATTAACAGAGGACATGAAAAATATTGACTGACATGTAACAGTAAGCAGCCCTTTGATAGTGACCTTCAATAACCAATATTTGCACATAAAGCAGAATTCTGAGTTCGTGCTGATGCTCATTTTGTCTGCATGGCATGAATTTCATCCTTCTGAAATTCCCAACATATGGTACCAATCATTACCCCAAATAAAATTTTAGACGTATAGCTAGAAAGGACTTTTGAGGAGTATCTAGTCTAAACCCCTTCATTTTACAGATGAAGAAACTGATACATCTAGAGCAGAGGTTCCCAAAGTTATTTGGTCTACTGCCCCCTTTTAAAAAAATATTCAATGACCCCATGGAAATCTACTTTCCTTAACCCTTTAATGTTTTTTTTATTTTAATCTTTGCCAAAAATATAAAGTATTTCAATAATTTATTATAAATTTGTGTGTTTTTCCTTGCATCAAAATTTTGATGATGAAATTCATCATGTGACTTTATAGTATTGTACTACGAATAAGTCACTACATGCACATATTCCTACCAATGCAAGCTGGACTTCTGCCAGTGTATGACACTCACCTAACAACACTTGCTTGTTAAGGCCTGTGACCAGACTTAATGGCTAATGGGTTATCACTTGCATTTTGTGCGTTTAGCTGGAAAATAATGTATCCAATATGACTTTAACTCTGTCGTACAACAGATGAAACATATACAAAGAGTTTTTCATTATATCTCTGCTGCTGCCTTATTTTTTTCAACACCTAACCAATTACTGAGGCTACTAGCCCCCACCATTGTTCCAGCACACCCAAGGGAGTGCTATCACCCACTTTGAGCTCATATGAAGTTATTTTAGATAAGGCATTAAATTTGGACTCAGGAAGGAATGAGTTCAAATATTTCCTCAGACACTTATTTGTTGTATAACTTTGGACAAGTCTAAAGTACTATCCTATGAATAATAGGTTCAGGAGTGCTACAGCTCAAAATAAACTGAAGTTGACAGATAGAGCTGAGGAGAATATCCAGGGTTCTGTTTATCTGTAGTGAGAAAAAAAAGAATGACACAAAAAAGGGAAAGCAGCACTGGTTGAGGTGACTGAGAGAGTGTTAATAGCTAACAGAGGAAAAGCAGAGCTACTCAGTGCTCAGTTTTTGTTAGTTTTCTTTGCTAAAAGGAGTGATTCTTCTATTTAAAATGATGGAATCTAAATATAAAATCCAGAGTTAATACCCAATACAAATAAGAAGTTTGTAAGAGTACAACTTATGGATGGCGGCTGGAAAGCAGGGACTTTCATGAGCTCCCCTACAGGTCCCTCCAAAAACCCATGAAAATGGCTTTGAACAAATTCTAGAACTGCAGAAGCCACGAAATAGCAGAGGGAAGCAGGAGTCCAGCCCCAGAGAGCCTGGATGGTTGCTGGGTAAGATCTATCACCTGGAACTGGGAGTGGAATGGAACAGAGCCCAGCGAGAGCCACACCTGGACCAACCAGACCTGGAGCCCAGTGGAACAGGGCTGGTGTCCTGAATCAGTGAGCAGTGGCAGTTATCAGACTTCTCAACCCATAAACACCAAAGACAATAGAAAAGAACTGCAGAACCCATGAAATAACACAGGGAAGCAGGGCTCCAGCCCAGGACAGCCTGGATGGTCCCTGGGTAAGGTCTATCATGCATGGAGCTGGGAGTGGAGCAGAGCAGGGCCCATCATGGGCTATGCCCCAACCAACCAGACTGAGAGCTGGGCAGAACAGGCCCTAGCACCCTCAATCAGTGAGCTGTGGCAGTTAAGAGACTTCTCAACCCACAAACACCAAAGATAACAGAGAAGGTTAGTCAGAAAAACTGCAGGGACAAAGTGAAAGGAGTTCGCGGATAGGCCACCAACCCAGAGGCATCAAAGGTGTTGCAGCTATAGAACTGCAGCTACAGTAGTTTGTGGTGCCAGGCCCGCCTGCTGGGAGGAATTAAGTGGCAGATCAGAGTGAGAGTGCAGAATCTGCTTAAGCTCTGAGTCTGATTCAGGTTGGTGGTTCTTACGGGAGGAGGAGCACTGGTGTGACAGAGCTGGCTATACAGAGATAGCTCTGAAAACAACAGTACATCCCCTCTAACTTGGAACAAATTACTCTGTACTCTACAAGCACTCATACCCAAAAAAAACTCAAGAGTCAAGTAGTTGGCTGGGAACATGGCCAGGCAGCAAAAATGCTCTCACATTCAGACTCAGACTTTGGAAGCTTTCCATAGTAACAAAGAAGAACAAAATATACAGTCAGAAGAAGTCAACAAAGTCAAAGAGCCTACATCAAAAGCTTCCAAGAAAAACATGAACTTTTCTCAGACAATGGAAGAGCTCAAAAAAGGATTTGGAAAAGCAACTTAGAGAAGTAGAGGAAAAACAGGGAAGAGAAATGAGAATGATGCAAGAAAATCATGAAAAACAAGTCAATGACTTGCTAAAGGAGACCCAAAAAATACTGAAGAAAACAACACCTTAAAAATAGACTACCTCAAATGGCAAAAGAGCTCCAAAAAGCCAATGAAAAAGCCTTGAAAGGCAGAATTAGCCAAATGGAAAAGTAGGTCCAAAAGACCAATGAAGAAAATACTACCTGAACATTAGACTGGAGCAAGTGGAAGCTAGTGACTTTATGAGAAATCAAGATATTATAAAACAGAACCAAAGGAATGAAAAAGTAGAAGACAATATGCAATG
>CM053622.1:472306776-472324237 GCA_028646595.1 Phalanger gymnotis | reverse complement strand
GACCATCCAGGCTGTCCTGGGTTGGGGCCCTGCTTCCCTCTGCCACTTTGTGGGTTCTGCAGCTCTAGAATTGGTTCAGAGCCATTGTTTTATAGGTTTTTGGAGGAACTCGGTGGGGAGCTCACGCCAGTCACTGCTTCCTAGCCGCCATCTTGGCTCCGCCCCCCAAGCAGTGGTTTATTTAGGTATTGAAGAAAGTAAAGAATTCTATGACCCAGACATGAAATAAGACTTCAGGTAGATACAGGAAAAGCAGTGTTATGTTTGAATAACAAGAATTAAGACAAGAGGTGCATATTATATTTGAAGAACAAGAGGAACAGTTTGGCTAGTCAGAAGAATATGGGAATAGGAATAATGTATAAAGGGTATACAAAGGTAAGTTGGGGTATGGTTGTGAAAGACTAAAAGCCAAACAGAGGAGTTTGTATTTTATCCTAGAGGCAATAGGGAACATTGGGTTGTTTTTTTTTTTTTAAAGAATAAGGGAGTGACATGGTCAGACATATTTAAGGAAATTACTTTTGGCAGGTGTGTGGAATAATGATTGGAGTAAGGAGAAACTAGAGGTAAGGAGGTCAATTAGGAAACCACTACAGTTGCTCTGGGGAGATATATTTAAGAACTAAACTAACATAATATCTGAGTTAATAAAGGAGACAAAACGTATATGCTAGAAATATAACTATGTAATTTTCTTCCTTGTTCTAATTGAACCTGTAAACTTTTATATCTAAATAATATACATTTGGAAATTGAATTGCTATAATGTGAGATTTCAGTAAAAGCTAACTTCTGTCAGATTACTTCACAGTCTTCCTAGTAGTTTTTTTTTAATCGAATACTGAATTTTTATCCTAGTAGTTGGGGTCCTGGGATTTATCAAACACTACACTACTTTGTTAATTTCTTTTTATAAGTGAGTTGCCTAATTTTTCCATTGATAAACCCGCTATGTTAATGCAGTAACAAATTGTATGATTTGTTTATTTCGAGATTTGGTATGCCTAGCACTTTATCTTTCACATTTTTCATTATATCTCTAGAGAATATTGATTTTTTTTCCTCCTACAGATGAATTTTTTTAATTTTTTTCTTCCTCTCTGAAGAAACCTTTTGATAGTGTTATTGATATGGCAACAAATAAGTAAGTTAAATTAAGCAATATTGTCCTTTTTATTGTTTGTCTTACCTAACCATGGGTAATTAAGATTTAGGTCTCTATGTCAGTTAAGAACGTTTTGTAGTTGTAGTCATAGTTACTATTGTATATGTTTTAATATGTGTACTTGTAAATATTTTATAAATTCTGTTTTATTTTAAATGGACTGTCTTTATGATCTCTTCAGAGTTTTGTTGATTTTATGAATTCTTTGAGGGCTGGGTCCATGTTTTTGCTTTTTTGGTAAGCCTGTCACTTAGCATTATGCCTAACACATAGTAAGTGGTTATTAAACATTTAATGACTGTTGATTTATTTCATAGAAAAGCTAATACATTTGTGGCTTTATTTTGTATTCAATCACTTTCCTACAATTATTGTTTCAATTATTTTTAGTTCTCTGTCTAGAATTCCTCATGTAGTATATCATATCATCTGAAAAAATACATGATAATTTTATTTCCTCTTTTTCTACATTTATTCCTTCAGTTTCATTGTTTCTTGTCATGTTGTTATAGGTAGCATTTCTACTGATATATCTAATGATTAGAGTGATAATGGACATTCTTTTTTGCTGTTCTTGATCCTGTGGAAAGGCATCTAGTTTATTCCCATTATATATAATTTTAGCTCTCGGTATGAAATAGATATAATTTACCATATTAAGGAAAGGCTTATTTGTTCCTGTTTTTTTTTTTTAACAAAAAAAAGAATTGCACATTTTTTATAATCCACTGATATCACGATCCATGTGATTTTGATAATTTTTATCAATATAGACTAGTATGTATATGTTAGTATTCCTAGAATAAATTCTACCTAGTCATAACAAAAAATCTTTTTGATTTGTTGATATAGCCTCTTTGCTAATACTTTATTTAAAATGTTCATATTGATTTTGAATAAGGTTACTGTTCCACAATTTATTTTATTTTGTTTTTCCTCATTCTAGGCAATCAATTGGATGAAAAGAAAATGGAGTGGAGGAAAAGGTATATTTTTCCTGAATGCTCTTCTTAGATGGGCTCTAAGGTAGTCCAGGGCCAGGGGAATAGGTGAGGGGGGAAAGAGAAAGGAGAAAAGGATATTAAAGAATTAACATTAAATATCATAATATTTCTATGTCTTTCTATAATTC
Organism: Phalanger gymnotis; assembly: GCA_028646595.1. Classification (NCBI taxonomy): domain Eukaryota; kingdom Metazoa; phylum Chordata; class Mammalia; order Diprotodontia; family Phalangeridae; genus Phalanger; species Phalanger gymnotis. Next base: position 472,321,937 of record CM053622.1, on the reverse strand, counting down.
AATTAAATTTTTCTTTGAATATTTAGATTCTAGACTATTAGGTACATCTTTATTAAGTATTAGCAATTCATTGTCAATGACACCTTTCTTCCTTCTTTATATCTCTTCCTGTACTCTATTATTGCCTTGTATGAGATGATAATAATTCCTACTTTTCTGAGTTCACCTAAATTCTGAGAAATTTTCCTCCAACCCTTTATTTTAATTATTTTTACATCTTTGTATTCCAAGTACATTTGTTTAGATCCTATTTTTTAATCCATTCTGCTACCCTCTTTTGTTTTATGGGTGAGTTCATCTAATTAATATTCACAGTTATAACTATTCATTGTTTGTTTCCCTTCATTCTACCCTTTTGTATTTTCCCCATTTCTTTTCTCCTAGCTTTGAACGTTGACAAAACTTTGCTGAGACAGAAGTAGTGTGCTTAATAATAGTGATCTATATTTGATATAATCTGCTTCCATTATCCTACTCATGTTCTCTTCCCCTTACCCTATCCTTGATCTTTACCTTTTATCATAGCTCCTTACCATTTTTTCTTTTATCCCCTCTTTACTAATTTCAAAGATTGAGCCAATTTTTTATGATTAATCATTCTCTCCATCTACCCGTTCTCTTAATTTTCCATGTCTCAGCCTAATTCGTATTCTTTAAGTGTACATGTATGAATATTCAAATGTATTTATCTGGATTAGGTGAATATATTATTTATGTAGTTTGCTGCTCCCATCTACTCTTTCATATTTGCATAGTCCTATCATATACCCTGATTATGCAATAGAGTCTCAACACCACCCTTCACATTCTATTTTTTCTCTTTATATATTACTTTTTTCCTTCCTTCTTTTGTCTCTTTTGTACTTTGTCATTGCCCTGCAAGTCATATCCCTACAAGTTTCTGGTTCAGGATTGGAGACATTTTCATAGCTCTAGGCTCCAGGGATTCAGGCTAGGTTTCTTTGCAATTTCCTGTCTCTCTGCCTCTAATACAACAATAGGATGTAGGATTCTGCTGATCCCTGCATTGGAAGACTTCCATGGGCTTACCTTCCACATAGTATTTTCTAGGCAAATAATTTCCCTAGTGCTCACAGGGTTCCTGTTGTCTATTTGTGCTCATGAGGTGGAAAAATGTACTTACAATAATTTATCTTTGGATTATTTGACCATTATCCAGGGTACATGAATAATCTCCTTCTGTCTCTTTCATATATAGACAGAAACAGTAGTTGTGAGAGAACAGGAGTTTTAAAGACTGGTTTAGTATGAACTATTATTGATGTAATTATGGCTTCCTTTTTGAGATGTATATTAGCCTTCTCTTTAATGATTTACTCTAGATATTTTCTGGAATAAACTTAAGTTTACTGGTAAATAGTTTGGAGACTCATGTCTATTTTTTTTAAATTTAATTGGGAAACTATTTGCCCCTCTTCAAACTTGAGGTATCTTTCCCACTTCTACAATTTTTCAAAAATCAATGAAGCTATGACGCTAATTTCCTAAGTCTTTTTTAAAATATTTTTCTCAGTCCAACCTAAGTAGACTAAGGGGAACTTACTGTAGAATGATTACTATGAGATGAGGAAAATAGAAGACAGTCAAACAAGAAATAGTGTTAATTAGGAAAATTTAATCATTGCATTTCAATCTTCTTTCTCCTCTGACTTTATAGGTAACTGACTCCCGAGTCCTAAATATAAGTTGTACATGCAGTCAACACACAAATAGTTTATGTTAGCTGTTACCCCAGTCATAGCTTATGCCACTTTTCTTATGAAAATTGTTACTTTCCCTGAGAGTTTTTATGACGATTTTGAAGTGTGCTGTATAAACCCCCACTGTGAAGTATTCTGAATTTCCTGGCAGAGACAGAGCTAGAAATAATGACCTCATTATTTTATCCTGGTTTGTATTATGTTATATTATGTATTACAGAGCTCCCTTAACCTAGGCTCTGTAAAACATCTTCACTGTGATGTCTGGAGTCAAAATCACCTAATAAGCATTTCCCATTTCAGAGGCATTATACTTTTTGGAGAGTTAATATTGCTTGTCACATTATATATCCAAATTACCTTCACTGCAACTTATAGTCTTAGAAAATAAGCAGGAGCGCCAAGTGGTTAAATGACTTGCACAGGTTCACACGGTCCCTGTTAGAAGGAAGACTTGGGTCCAGGTTTTCCTGACACCGAGGCTAGCTTCCTATCCATTGTGTCATGTTGCTTTTCTGTTTTCTTTAGAAACATTAAAAACAAATATGGTATACCTTGAACTTAATGTACAAATGACTGTACAAAACACATTATATTTTAAAATATAAATACGCTATATTTTATAAATAAATACTTTATATACAACACAAAAATGTTATATTATATATGAATCCTATATATGAATAACATACAAGGATATTTATATTTTATGATGACCTGTTTCCTTCCTTTCTATTTGTCTATTTAATTAATGATTTGAAGCTAAGTCAGAGATAATTACCGATAAAAACAAAAGGCAAATTTATATAGAATATGGATATAAATGTCTTATAAAGTAGTACTGACACAAATATATTTAAATTAGTATTATTCTATTTAATATGTTGTCAGAGCAATTTTGTAGCTATTCAGTATACATTGGGAAAAGCACTTTGCCTTTTGTTTATCTCTTATGAGACTTCTGACTGAATGCCAAACCCAACATTTTGAAATTTTTTTATGATGGTGTCACAAAGTATGAATAAAAGGCAGTCACAATAATGCCCATCAAATTATACATTCTTTGCTAAATTCCCACAATCCTTATTTCCTGGCTAGCAAGAGAAAGAAGAAAAAAAGATCAACGGTATTGCTTATGTTTTTAGGAAAATACAGGAAGGATAATTTAGTTTGAGAGAATGGAACCTTCTCTGAACCCAGAGCAGGGGGGAAAACTGACTAAATATCTAAGCTCCATGTGTTATAAGGATGAATCAAATGATCTTGTCTATTTCTAAAGAAAAGGATATAAAGCAATTTTTGGAAAGAATATTCTGTATTTCAAGAAAAAAAATTGGTCATTTTCATGCTTACTTTTTTAAAACAATTTTGGTGGATATTTTCATTTTAATTACCAATGGCACTATATATCCTCAATATTAGAGTTGGACCAATTTACATATATGCATGTACGTATGTGTGTATATAATCACAACCTAATAACTAGCCTTTTCCAATTTTGAAATGTAGTTTATAAAATATGATAACTAGAACATTTAAGTTTTTATGACTAAGTATTAAAAAATGCCCATTTCTTTGTACATATTCCAATCATTGGAACACAAAAAAGGTAGCCAAATTTTAATAGCATTTTAATGATTTAATAGAAATAAATGCAAAATCATCATATTTTGAAACTTCCATTTGAGTTAGACTATTATGGCTGAATGGAATTTTTAATAAATAATGAGAGTAAGCATGAACCTGTTCTTGTCTTATTATTTTTCAAAGTCCTAGGAGTAACCACTCACCAATCCATTGGTGGACCCTCTCTTTATGCCCTGGCCCAATACTGGGCTCCCTAGCAATATAGCTTTTCCACTCTTTTTCCTGATCTTTCTTAGCCCCACTTTGGACATCTCATTCCTTGTCTCAATGTAAGTAAATAGTAGTGTCCCTTATTTGAGAGTATCAATCCCAGTCACAGTCTAAGGAAGTCAGGAGGCTGCCCATGTACCTTTCTCTTGTTTCCCCTTTGATGACTCCTTGCATGCCTCCAGTTAAGTTGTGAGACCTTCTTTTGACCTGCCAAGAAAAAGAGCCTGCTGCTTTACTATTGACTGGGATACCTCATTCTTCTACAATTTCCCTTTAGTCCTAGTCATAGGCCCAGGCAGAAGCATGTTAGCTATCATATTTATATTACTAGGACTTGGTGGAATGGTGTTCCTGACTGGAACATGCCAATAGAGATTTAATAGCACTGCATAATAAGAAGACACATTTCATGAGTTTTCTCTAGTATTTCTTGTCTAGTTCCATTATCGTTGTGGTGCCACTGTGCTAATTATGTTATATGAAACCAAAGTAATTACATCCTAAAAATTATATGCTGATGGATCTCTACATCAATAATAAACTATTCTTTGATGCTTTTGTATGAATTAACATTGGGATACTGCTCTGATTCAAATAAGTATTTGAGCATTATTTGAAGCATTGACATTTATTTTCAATTATGTATTTAATTATGTAACTAATATTAATTATATCTATCTAGATATAAAAATCCCATCAGTAACAATGCTGAGTATGCAACAGAAATATTGTAAAAATTCTCCTGGGAATTCAAAATCAAAAGTTAATATATCATGGAAAAATGTTCCTATTCAGCAGTTTATTGACAATGACTTTATTATTATTATTTTCGCATGCAATGCAACAGATATATGACAGAAAATAAAGCAATGAATCAGAAATCCTACTGGGAAAGAAGATAGCATAATCCTGTGCTAAGTGTCTGGAAAATCTATACAATATGATCCACTTAGGAGAGCAAAGGTGTGATTTAATTATTATCAAAATAAATAGAAGTATATTATATTTCACCTTATTTATATTTGGGCAGAATAGACTATTGATTACAGTGATGGGGATGAAAAAGAAACAATATTTCCTTTCTTGTGCCTACAGGGAATGTGATACTCTGAGGAATTTTTTCCCTTGGACCTTATAAGATATGGTCTAAAACTGGGTCAAAATAGAAGCAAAGATATAATTCTTCCCCTACCCAGCAGGTAGACTGTCAAATTGTTCCTCCGAGTAAGAAAATAGTCAATTACTTCAAAGTTCAGAAGTGAAAAGGAGATGTTCTGTACCAAGGAAGCTGTTGGTTGATAATCCTCTGTGTGTGTGTATAATAGGCAGATTTTTGCTCAATAATACAGTAAAGTTATAATTCTAATAAGATATTGTGCATGCTTGTTGAACTTAACTTACATTAATCTTTTCGAGGATGTTTTGCTATGGAATTAAAATAAAAACAATAAGATAAAAGCCAAATTGGTGATGCTATATTTTCACAAATATTATACAGCAAAAAATTATTCTCTTTCTTGTATAAGGAAATATATTAGGTTGCAGAAATCTGAGTCTGGCTAATAAGCATATATCATAATATTGTATTAAGAATATTGGAGTCTAGAGACTTGTAAGATTTCTGTTTATATTTATAAGGATGAGGTGAGTGAATAGGTGCATCCCTTGATCAACATGAGGAATTTCCTAATCCACCAGATGAGACTATAGTGCTTAGGCCTTTACTTAAGGATGTCTGAAGAGCATATACTTATGGAGGTATTGCCATTGAGCATACCTGTTTATATTTTGTTGATATGATGTAGGTAACTCCTGATGACTGAATATTGAAAAATACAAACTCTGGGAGAAAAAACAAACAAACAAAAAACAAATCTGGTTAGATGATCACTGTAGCAAATCTCATCTGTCTGTCTCTGAGTGCTCACTTTTAAAATACAAACAACTGAGTCAAATCTATGAGCATACAAATCATTCCCCAATTGAGAAATGTTCAAAGCAAATGAAAATGCAGTTTTCAGATGAAGAAATTAAAGCTATCTATAATGATATGAAAAAATGCTCTAAATCACCACTTACTGGAGAAATGAAAATTAAAATAGATCTGAGGTACCACATCACACCTATCACATTGGCTAACTTGACAAAACAGGAAAACGATAAGTAGTAGAGAAGATGTGGATAAATTGGAACACTAATGCATTGTTGATAGAGTTGTGAACTGATCCAGTCATTCTGGAGAACAATTTGGAACTATGCCCAAAGGGCTATAAAACTATGCATACCGTTTGATCCAGCATTACCTCCTACTAAGTCTATGTCCCAAAGAGATCATATAAAAGGCAAAATGACCTGCATGTAAATTTTTTATGGCAGCTCTTTTTGTGGTGGCAAAGAATTGGAAATTGAGGCAATGCCTATCAATTGGGGAATGGCTGAACAAATTGTTGCATATGAATGTAATGGAATACTATTGCTCCATATGAAATGGTGAGCCGGCAGATTTCAGAAAAACGTGGACTTGCATGAATTTTTGCTGAGTGAAATGAACAGAATCAGGACTAGAATCAGTAACAGAACCATTGTGCAATGACAGACTTTGTTAGACTTAGCTCTTCTGATCAATGCAATGATCTAAGACAATTCCAAGAGACTCATGATGGAAAATTCTATCTACATTGAGAGAAAGAAGAGGTCTGTATATAGATCAAATCCTTCTATTTTCTCTTTCTTAGGTTGTTATTTTTTATTTCTCATTGTTTTTCCCTTTTGTTCTGATTCTTCTTTCTCGACATGATTAATGTGAAAATAGGTTTAATATGATCATATATATATAGCCTATCTCACATTACATGTCATGGGGAGGTGGGAGTTGAGGGGAGGGGAATTTAGAAATCAAAATCTTACAAAAGTGAATGTTGAAAACTAAAAATAAATAAATTAATTAAAAGTTAAAAAGAAATATAGAATGAATTTATTCAATATTTTCTTCTAGTCAAACTAGATCTGGAATATTGAGTTCAGTTTTAAGTGACACAATTTATTATTTTAATTTAAATTATTACTAATTCAATAAGCATGAACAAATTAAAATTTCATAATTCAAAGAAGAATGAGGAACATAATTATATAAGAAGCAGAGTTTATATAAAAAAGGAAATATACACATACAGATACATGTATGAATCTACATCTATGTAGATATAGGAAGAGATAGATAGATGATAGATTATAGTTAAACAAGATAGTAATAAAATTACACAGTATGTGTCCCCTTCTGAACTTATTTTATTCAGAGCATTCTAATACACACACACACACACACACACACACACACCTTACCCCCATGGTACTCATTTTTATGTGCGTATATGTAGCAATTCAGAAACTCACTATCCTTGCTACTATGTAGAAACATTCCCTTTCAATGATTATGTATAGTCAAGCAAAAAAGTCCAGTATTTTGCTCATGCCTGATAATGCATGCTTGATGATCTAACTCTAGCTGATCACTGATCTGCCAAGAGATAGGAAGTATGAGTCAACTGTTTTTTGAAGCCAATTGTTTTTTTTTATTAGGTTTCATCAGTTTTGTGATTTTATAGAGCTTTTTTCCTTCACATTATTTTTGTAGTTATTCCATAATTTGTTCTCCTGGTTCCAATGACTTCCCTCAGAGGTAGGATTTCAACTTACATCATCATGGCTTCAAGGCCAACAATCCACTACTATGGTTTGCCTTTCTTCAATCCAGAACTGCTTGTTCATGTCCTGTGACCACTTATCAAGCCACTGCCTTATTCCTTTTATATTTAGCATTTCATCGACCTAAAAAAGGCTGTGTAAGATGTGATATTATGTTGCCATTTGAATTATGGAACGTCTCTTTCAATTTTTTTTTCTTTTTATAACTTGGAATTTAATCAAAACAAATTTTTCCATATTCAAAGTAGAACAGAAAGAGTATGGAAGATGAAGTTCGAATCTGTATTGTAAACAGTTTATTTTTTCTAATAAGTGTATAATAAATTTACTGTATTATCACCTAAGCTGCGGTACTTACCAGTTTCCTAATGAGTTTCATGTGTTTTTCTTATGCATCTAAAATAATGTCTAAGTGACTTTTCTTAATTTTTTATTTTATTTTCTTTTATTCTAGCTCCACTCCTCTCCTGAAAATATCACCCACATATTGAAAGAAATAAAAGGAAACACATCTTGTGTAGATATGCATAGTCAAGCAAAACAAATACCCACACAGGACATGTCTGAGGATTAAGGTTAAAAAATTCATCTTCAGTTCATCACCTTTATTTCAAGAAGTGGGAAGTGAAGGATCCAAGATGGTGGCTGGAAAGCAGGGACTTGCCTAAAGCACTTCCCCATGACCCTCCAAACACCTATAAAATGCCTCTGCACAAATGCTAGAACTAGAGAACCAAAGAAATAACAGGGAGGCAGGGCTCTAGCACAGGACAGCCTTGATGGTCACTGTATAAGGTCTATTGCACAAAGCTGGGAGCAGAAGAGAGCAGAGCCCAGCATGGGCTGTGCCCAGACCAACCAGACCGGGAGCCTGGCAGAACAGGCCCTAGAGCCATTAATCAGTGAGCTGTGGCAATTACCAGACTTCTCAACTCATAAACACCAAAGACAACAGAGAAGGTTAGTGGGAAAAGCTGCAGGGACAGAGTGAAAGAAGTTCACAGTTCAGGCACCACCCAGGGGGAGTGGAGGTGGTGCAGCTACAGAACTACAGCTGCAGTTGCTTCCAGCCCCAGGCCCACCTGGTGGGAGGAATTAAGTAGCAGATCTGAGCAGAAGTTCAGAGCCTACTTATATGTGAGTCTTCTTCCAGGTTGGTGGTTCTTGGGGGAGTAGGAGTGCAGCTGTGGCAGAGCTTGTGGTATAGAAAGAAACCTAAGAACAACAGCACATGCCCTCAAGCTTGGGATAAAGTACTCTCCACTCTAGAAGCAGTCATACTCCGAACGAAAAACTCAAGTGAGGTAGTTGGCTGGGAACACGACCAGGCAGCAAAAATGCTCCCAGATTGGGACTCAGACTTTGGAATCTTGCTTTGATGACAAAGAAGACCAAAACATACAGTCAGAAGAAGTCAACAAAGTCGAAGAGACTACATCAAAAGCCTCCAAGAAAAACATGAACTGGTCTCAGGCCATGGAAGAGCTCAGAAAGGATTTGGAAAAGCAAGTTAGGGAAGTAGAGGGAAAATTGGGAAGAGAAATGAGAGTGATGCGGGAAAACCATGAAAAAAATTCAAACACTTGCTAAAGGAAACCCAACAAAATACTGAAGAAAATAACACCTTAAAATAGACTAACTCAAATGGCAAAAGAGCTCCAAAAAGCCAACAAGGAGGAGAATGCCTTGAAAGACAGAATTAGCCAAGTAGAAAAGGAGGTTCAAAAGACTACTGAAGAAAATACTACCTTAAAATTAGATTGGAGGAAGTAGAAGCTAGTGAGTTTATGAGAAATGCAGGTATTATTAAAAAAAAACCAAAGAAATGAAAAAATGGAAGACAATGTGAAATATCTCATTGGAAAAGCCACTGACATGGAAAACAAATCCAGGAGAGATAATATAAAAATTACTGGACTACCTGAAAGCCATGATCAAAAAAGATCCTAGATATCATCTTTCGAGAAATTATTAAGGAGAACTGCCTGATATTCTAGAGCCAGAGGGTAAAAAGAAATTGAAAGAATCCACCCATCACCTCCTGAAAAAGATCCCTAAAAGAAAACTCCTAAGAGTATTGTCACCAAATTCCAGAGCTCCAAGGTCAAGGAAAAAATACTTCAAGCAGCCAGAAAGAAACAATTTGAGTATTGTGGAAACACAATCAAGATAACACAAGATTAAGCATCTTCTACATTACAGGATTGAGGGCTTGAAATATGATATTCCAGAGGTCAATGGAGATAGGATTGAAAGCAAGAAATACCTCCCCAGCAAAACTGAGTATCATGCTTCAATGGACTTTCAACAAAATAGAGGACTTTCAAGCTTTCTCAGTGAAAAGACCAGAGCTGAATAGAAAATTTGACTTTCAAACACAAGAATCAAGAGAAACATGAAAAGGTAAACAAGAAAGAGAAATCATAAGGGACTTACTAAAGTTGAACTGTTTTGTTTACATTCCTACAGGGAAAGATGATGTGTATGATTCATGAGACCTCAGTATTAGGGTAGCTGAAGGGAATATACATACATACATACATACATACATACATACATACATACATACATACATATATACATGCATATATATACATATATATGCATATATATGTATATATATATATATGTAGACAGAGGGCACAGGGTGAGTTGAATATGAAGAGACGATATCTAAAAAATAATATCAAATTAAGAGATGAGAGAGGAATATATTGAGAGAGGGAGAAAGGGAGAGATAGAATGGGGTAAATTATCTTACATAAAAGTAGCAAGAAATAGCAGTTCTGTAGAAAGGGAAGAGGGGGCAGATGAGGGGAATGAGAGAATTTTGCTCTCATCGGATTTCACCTGAGGAGGGAATAACATACACACTCAACTGGGTATCTTACCCCACAGGAAAGAAGGAGGAAGGAGATAAAAAAGGGGAGACGATAGAAGGGATGGCAGACAGGGGGAGGAGGTAATCAAAAACAGAAATTTTGAAAAGGGACCAGGTCAAGGGAGAAAATTGGATAAAGGGGGATAAGATAGGAAGGAGCAAAATATAGTTAGTTTTTCACAACATGAGTATTGTGGAAGGGTTTTGCAGAATGATGCATATGTGGCCTATGTTCAATTGCTTGTCTTCTTAGGGAGGGTGGGTGGGGAGGGAAAAGGGGAGCAAATTTGGAACTTAAAGTATTAAAAGATGAAGTTCAAAAATTTTTTTTTCATGCAACTAGGAAATAAGATATACAGGCAATGGGGCATAGACATCTATCTTGCCCTTCAAGAAAGTAAGGGAAAAGCTGATGGGGGGGAGTGGGGTGACAGAAGGGAGGGTTGACTGGGGAACATTGCAATCAAAATACATGCCATCTAGGAGTGGATAGAGGATAGAAATGGGGAGAAAATTTGTAATTCAATCTCTTGTGAAAATCAGTGGGGAAAACTATTAATATTAAACAAATAAATAAATAATTTTAAAAAGAAATGGGAAGGGAATCATTATAGACAAAGCATTCATAAGAGTTAATAAATCTTTTAAAAAGTTTTTCCCTTTACAATGTTGTTATTATGTATATTAGCCTCCTTTTCTGTACATTTCACTCTATAACAGTGGAATATTCAATTCCCCAAGTTTTTGAGTTCCAAATTTTCTCTTCCTTCTTTCCCTCCTCTCCCCCCCGCCACCAGGATGGCATGTAATCCAACATAGGTTCTACATCTATATTCACATTAAAATTATTTAGGTAATAGTCAAGTTGTAAATAAAAATCATAACCAATGGAATGAATCATGAGAAAGAAGAAACGAAACAAAAAAGAAGGTTGAACAAAAAACACAGAGCAAATAGTTTGCTTAAATCGTCATTCAGACTCCATAATAGTTTCTCTAAATGTGCATAGCTTTCTCCATCATGATTTTTTTGGAGCTATCTTTGAATCTTATGTTGGTGAGAAGAGCCAAGTCTATCAAAGTTAGTCCTTACAAATTCCATGTGTTTGTGAGCATGTATAATGATCTCCTGGTTCTGCTCTCCTCGCTCAGTATCAGTTCATATAAGCATTTCCAGGTTATAATGAAGTCCATCTGCTCCTTATTTCTCATGGCACATTAGTACTCCATTACAGTCAAACACCACAGTTTGTTTAGCCATTCCCCAATTGATGGTCCATTTCCCACTTGCTTAATCTCTTTTGGATAAAGCCCTAGAAGTGGTATTGCTGGGTCAAACAGTATTCACATTTTTATAGCACTTTGGGCATAGTTCCAAATTGCTCTCCAGAATCGCTGGATCAGTTCACAACTCCACTAACAATATATACCATATCCTCTGCAGCATTTATGATTTTTTCTGTTTTGTCATGTTAGCCAATTTGACAGGAGAGATGTGTCACCTAAGAGTTGTTTTCATTTCCATTTATCTATTCAATACTGATTAAGAGCATTTTTTTCGTATGACTAGATATCTCTAATTTCTTCCTCTGAAAACTGCCTGTTCATATCTTTGATCATTTTTCAATTTGGGAATGAATTGTATTCCTATGAATTTGGTTCAGTTGCTTGTATATTTTAGAGATTAGGCCCTTATCAGAGAAACTAGTAGTAAAGATTCTTTCCCATTTTTCTGCTTCCCTCCCAATCTTTGTTGCATTGGCTATGTTTGTCTAAAAACTTTTCAATTTAACATAATCAAAATTATTCATTTTGCTTTTTGGAACTCTATCTCTTCTTTGGTCATGAATTCTTCCCTTTCCCATAAATCTGAGAAGTAAACTATATCTTGCTCTCCTAAATTGCTTATAGTGTCAGTCTTTATTCCTAAATAATGAACCTATTTTGACTCTATTTTGGTACATGGTCTAAGATATCAGTCTATATTTTTCTATTTATTTAGATCTGACTTTATTTGTATGAAAAATCTTTTGTAATTTTGTTCATATAGGTCCTGGGTTTCTCTTGGTGGGTAGACTCCCAAATATTTGATATTGTCTATAGTAACTTTAAATGGAATTTCTCTATTTCTTGCTGTTGGATTTTGCTAGTAATATATAAGAATGCCAAGGATTTGTGTGGGTTTATTTTATATCCTGCAACTTTGCTAAAGTGATTTATTATTTTGGGTAGCTTTTTTACTTGATTCTCTAGGATTCTCTATGTAAATCATCGTAACATCTGCAAAAAGTGATAACTTAGTTTCTTCTTTGCCTCTTCTAATTCCTTTGACTTCTTGTTCTTCCTTTATTGTTAAAGCTAACATTTCTAGTATCAAATTGAATAAAAGGAGGGATAATGGGCATTGTTGTTGCGCCTCTGATTTTACTGGTAATTCATCTAGTTTATCACCATTACATATAATGCTTGCTGATGGTTTTAGGTAGACTCTAATTATTTTTTTCAAGGAAGACTATTTATTTCTATGCTTTTTTCTGCATCTATTGTGATAATCACATGGTTTATGCTAGTTTTGTTGCAGATATGGTCAATTCTACTGATAATTTTCATAATACTGAACCAGCCTTGCATCCGTGAAATAAATCCTACCTGGTCATAGTGTATTAATGTCGTGATAAGTTGCTCCAATCCTCTTGCTAATATTTTATTTAAAAATTTTGCATGAATATTCATTAGGGAAATTGGTCAATAATTTTCTTTCTCTGTTTTGACTCTTACTGGTTTAGGCATTAGTATCATTTTTGTGTCATAAAAAGAATTTGATAGCACTACTTCTTTGCCTTTTTTTCCCAAATAGTCTACAAAGTATGAGGATTAATTGTTCTTTAGATGTTTGATAAAATTCACATTTAAATCTGTTTGGCCCTGGAGATTTTTTCGTTGGGAGTTCATTGATGGCTTCTTCAATTTCTATATCTGAGATGGGGTAATTTAGATATTTTATTTACTCTTCTGTCAGCCTGACCAATTGATATATTTGTAAATATTCATCCATATCCCTGAGGCTGTCAAATTTATGGAGATATACTTAGGCAAAATAATTCCTAATTATTTTTTCAATTTCCTCTTCATTGGAGGTGAATTTATGGTTGTCATTTTGATACTGGTAATTTGGTTTTCTTTTTTTTAGTCAAATTGACCAAAGTTTTATTAGTTTTACTCTTTTTTTTCATGAAACAAGCTCTTAGATTTATTTATTAGTCACTAGTTTTCATGATTTCAATTTTATTAATCTCTCCTTTCATTTTCAGTATTTCTAATTTGCTATTTAATTGAGGATTTTGTTTGTTCTTTTTCTAGCTTTTTCAGTTGCATATCCAATTCATCGATCTTCTTTCTTCTATTTTATTCATGTAAGCACTTAGAGATATAAAATTTCCCTTAAGAACTGCTTTTGCTGCATCCCATAAGATTTGTATGTGGTCCCATAATTGTCATTCTCTTGAATAAAGTTATTAATTATTTCTATGATTTGTTCTTTGGCCCACTCATTCTTTAGAATTAGATTATTTACTTTCCACTTAATTTTAGTTTATACTGCCATGGTATTTTATTACAAATAATTTTTATTGCATCATCACTTAAAAAGGATACATTGACTATTTCTGCTTTTCTGCACTGGATTGTGAGGTTTTTATGATCTAGTACATGGCCATTTTTTGTGTTTGTGCCATTTACCAGTGAGAAACAAGGTATATTGCTTTCTGTCCCCACCCAGTTTCTTCCAGAAGTCTATCATATCTGTCTTTGCTAAAATTCTATTCACCTCCTTAACTTCTTTCTGGTTTATTTTGAGGTTATATTTATCAAGTTCTGAGAAGGTGAGGTTGAGGTCCCACACTAGTATAATTTTGCTGTCCATATTTTCCTGTAACTCCCTTAACTTCTTTAAGAATTTGTATGTTATACCACTTGGAGGATAAATGTTAATAATGATATTGCTTCATTGTCTACAGTGCCTTTTAGAAGGATATAATTTCCTTCCTTATCTCTTTTGAATAGATTTATTTTTGCTTTTTCTAAGATTAGTATTGCTACCTTTGCTTTTTTTCCTTCAGCTGAACCATAATATATTTTACTCCAGGCTCTTACCTTTGCCCTGTGTGTATCCCCCTGTTTCAGATATGTTTCTTGTAAACAACATATTGCAGGATTATGTCTTCTTTTAATTTATTAATTTAATTTATTTAATATATTCATTTTTCAGCATTGGTTTTCACAAGAGTTTGAATTACAAATTTTCTCCCCATTTCTACCCTTCGCCCACTCCAAGATGGCATATATTGTGGTTGCCCCGTTCCCCAGTCAGCCCTTCCCCTCTGTCACTCCACTCCCTTCCCATCCCCCTTTCCCTTACTTTCTTACAGGGCAAGACAAATTTGTGTATCTTATTTCCTAGTTGCATTCAAAAACTTTTTTTTGAACATCTGTTTTTAAAACTTTGAGTTGCAAATTCTCTCCCCTCTTCCCTCCCCGCCCACCCTCCCTAAGAAGGCAAGCAATTCAATACAGTCCACATGCATATTATTATGTAAAACCTTTCCATAACACTCATATTGTGAAAGACTAACTATATTTTTCTCTTTCCTAACCTATCCCCCTTTATTGAATTTTCTCTCTTGACCCGGTCCCTTTTCGAAAGTGATTGTTTTTGATTACCTCCTCCTCCTATCTACCCTCCTATTGTCCCCCTTTTTTATCTTGTTCCTCCTTCTTTCCTGTGGGGTAAGATACCCAATTGAGTGTGTATGTTATTCCCTCCTCAGGTCAAATCCGATGAGAGCAAGCTTCACTCATTCCCCCCAGCTGCTCCCCTTCCTTCTACAGAACTGCTTTTTCTTGCCATTTTTTTTAATTTACTTTTTTTTAATTTATTTTTGACATGTTTGGTTTTCAGCCTTGATTTTCACAGGCGTTTGAATTACAAATTTTCTCCCC
>CM053622.1:472259884-472306276 GCA_028646595.1 Phalanger gymnotis | reverse complement strand
TCCTGCTTCCCTCTGCCCCTTTGTGGGTTCTGTAGTTCTAGAATTGGTTCAGAGCCATTTTTTCATAGGTTTTTGGAGGGACTTGGAGGGGAGCTCACGCCGGTTACTGCTTTCCAGTCGCCATCTTGGCTCCGCCCCCCTATTCTTAACAATTTGATGCAGTTCTCTATATATTTTAGAAATTTGGCCTTTATAGGAGGTGCTGGTTGTCAAAAATGTTACCTTTCTTTTGCCTTACCCTCTAATCTTGGGTGCAATGGCATTGTTTGTGCAAAAACATTTTAATTTGATGTAATCAAAATCATCCATTCTTCATTTCATGTTCTCTCTTGTTTGGTCATAAATTCTTCCCTTCTCCATAAATATTACAGGTAAAGTATTCCTTACTCTTCTAATTTATTTATAGTATTAACCTTTATATTTAAATTGTGTACCTATTCTGATCTTATTTTAGTAAATATGGAAGATTTTGTTCTATGCTTAGTTGCTGCCGTCCTGTTTCCCAGTTTTCCCAACAGTTTTTCTTAAGTAGTGATTTCTTATTTCAGTCCTTGGGTTTATCAGACAGCATCTTCATACCTAACCTATTCCATTGATCCACCACTCTATTTCTTAACCAATGCCAAGTAGTTTTGATGACTGCTACTTTATAACACAGTTTGAGATCAGATACAGATAAGCTACCTGCTCTTGCATTTTTTCCTTTCATTTCCTTGATATTCTGGACATTTTCTTCTCACAGTTGTATTTAGTTATTATTTTTCTAGCTCTACAAAATAATGTTTTGATAATTTGATTGGTATTGCACTGAATAAGTAAATTAATTAGAGTAGAATTGTCCTTTTTATTATGTAAGCTCAGCTTATCCATGAGAAACTGACATTTTTCAAATTATTGAGATGTGACTTCATTTGTGACAAAAGTGTTTTGTGACTCCCTAAGAAAAAATCTTCGGGGCCAGATGGATTTGTAAGTGAATTCTATGAAATCTTTATAGAACAATTAATTCCAATACAATATAAAATATTTGGGAAAATAGGCAAAGAAGTCCTAATAAATTCATTTTATGGTGCTCATACCTAGCAAGGAAGAACCAAAACAGAGAAAGAAAATTATAAACCAATTTTCATAATGAATATAGATGCAAATATTTAAAAAGTTCAAACAAATAGATTACAATAACTTATATTGAGGATAATACATGATGATAAGGTAGGATTTATACTAGGAATGCAGGGCTGGTTAAATATTGGGTAGACTATCAGTATAATTGGCCATATCAACAACAAAACTAACAGAAGTCATATAACTATCTCAATAGATGCAGAAAAAGCTTTTAACAAAATACAACACCCATTTGTATTGAAATACAAGAGAGCATGGGAACAAATAAAGTCTTGGTCGGGGGTGGAGCCAAGATGGCAGAGTTAATGGAGGGACTTGCTTGAGCTGTCCCCCAAGTCCCTCCAAACACTTGTAAAATCATTAAACAAATTCTAGAGCTAGAAAACTAACAAAATGAAAGTGTGAAACAAGTCTCCAGCCCAAGAGGGCCTGCATGGTCACTGGGAAGTGTTTATCACACTGTGCTAGAAGTTGAGTATAGCCCAACTTGGGCTGCAAGGCACAGACCAGGCTGGACCAGACCAGGTGGAGCAGCCTTCAGGGCACTGAATCACTGAACTGTGGTAGTTTCCAGACTTCTCTACCCACAAACGCCAAAGACAATTTAGCAGGTCAGTTGGAAAACTGTGTTGGACCAGAGTGAGAGAAGGGTCAGTGTGGCAGAGGTGGCTGTAGCAGCAGCTGCTTCTGCTGCTGCTTCCAGAGCTCCAGGCCCACAGATGGTGGGGGGAATCAAGTAACTGATAAGAGTGGGAGTGCAGGGATCTCTTTGCTGGCACTGAGGCAGGATTCTCTTGCTTTGCCCTGCTTGGATCTGAGTCTCAGTCCTGGTTGGTGGTGTTTTGGTCAGGAAGAGTGCTGGTAGAGCTTGTGGTGGCTGTGGAGAAGGAGTACTCCTAGCAGTTCCAAGGCAGAAAGGAATTCTTGAAGTCACTCACAGACCAGAGTATAGGCCAGTAGATGAGTAAATACCTCTCCTTGTATCATACCACCTCAGAAGAATTGAAAATTTACAGCAGCTTACAAGTAGCTCAGAAAACAGCAGTGCAAAACCTCTGAAGCTTGGGACAGAGTAATCTCACTCTGGAAGCAGAGTCACATTTTGACAAAGAGCTCAAAAGTCAAGTAATTGGCTGGGAAAATGAGCAGACAGCATGAAAAAAATCAGACTATAGAATCTTACTTTCGTCACAAAGAAGATCAAAATACACAGCCAGAAGAAGACAACATAGTCAAAGATCCTACATCAAAAGCCTCAAAGGAAAAAAAAAATAGGAATAAACAGAGTCTTTTTTAAAATGATAGGTAGCATTTATCTAAAACCATCAGCAACCATTCTATGTAATTGGGGTAAACTAGAAGACTTTCCAATAAGATAAGGGGTGAAACAAGGATGTCCATTATCACCATTGCCATTCAATATTGTACCAGAAACATTAGTTTTAGTAATAAGAGAAAAGAAAGAAATTGAAGGAATTAGAACAGGCATTGAAGAAACAAAACTAGCACTCTTTGTAGATGATATGATGGTATACTTAGAAAATTCTAGAGAATCAAGTACATGTCAGTAATGAAGCTTAATATCAAGAGATAGAAAGAGAAATTCCATTTATAGTTAGTACAGGTATTATAAAATATTTGGGAGTCTACCTGCCAAAACAAGCCTAGGAAGCTTGTACACACGTACAAAACACTTTTCACACAAATAAAGTCAGATCTAATTAATTGGAAGAATATCAGTTGCTCATGGGTAGGCTGAGGTAATATAATAAAAATGACAACAATTTTACCTAAATTATCTTACTTGCTCGGTGCCATACCCTTCAAACTACCAAAGATTATTTTATAAAGCTAGAAAAAACAATAACAACATTCATCAAGAAGAACAAAAGGTACAGAATATAAAGGGAATTAATGAAAAGAAATTCAAGGGCATTTAAATTGTATTACAAAGCAGCAAACATCAAAACTACTTGATACTAGTTAAGAAATAGAGTAGTACATCAGTGGAATATGTTAAGTACACAAGATATACTACTCAATGGCTATAGTAATCTACCTTTCGATAAATCCAAAGATTCCAGCTTCTGGGATAAAAACTCACTATTTGACAAAAAAAAAACTGCAGGTAAAACTGGAAAATATTTTGGCAGAAACTAGTTATAGGCCAAAATCTTACCCCATATATCAAGATAAAGTCAAAATGGGCATAGAATTTTGATATAAAGGCTGATAATATTAAGCAAACCAGAAGAGCAAGGAAAAGTTTGACTGTCAGATTTATGGAGAATGGAAGAATTCATGACCAATCAAGAGATAGAGAACATTATGAAATGTAAAATGGATGATTTTTATCAAATTAAATTGAAATAATTTTTGCAGAAACAAAGCCAATGCATCCAAGATTAGAAGGGATACAGAAAGATGGGAAACGATTTTGACAAGTGTCTCTGATAAAGGTGTCTTTTCTAAAATATATAGAGAACTGAGTTAAATTTATAAGAATACAAGTCATTCAACCAATAGATAAATTTTCAAAGGATATGAACAGGCAGTTTCCAGAGGAAGAAATTAAAGCTATCTACAATCTTATGAAAAAATGCTCTAAATTACTACTGATTGGAAAAATGCAAACTACAATGGGTTTCACATACCACATAGCACCTATCAGATTGAGTAACATGGCAAAACAGGAAAATGACAAATGTTGAAGAAGATGTGGGAAGATTGGAACACTAATGCATTGTTGCTAGAGTTGAGAACTGATCCAACCATTCTGGAGAGCAATTTGGAACGATGCCCAAAGGGCTTTAAAAATATGCATATCCTTTGACCCAGCAATACCACTTCTAGGTCTCTATCCCCAAGAGATCACAAAAATAGTGAAAGGGACCGACATGTACAACAACATTTAGAGCAGGCTTTTCATGTTGGCCAAAAATTGGAAATTGAGGGGATACCATTCAATTGGGGTATGGCTGAACAAGTTTGTGGTATATGAATGTAATGGAATGCTATTATTATGCTATAAGAAATGATGTGCAGGTAGATTTCAGGAAAAAAATGTAGAAAGACTTATTTGAACTGATACTGAGTGAAGTGAGCAGAACCAGGAGAACATTGTGCACAGTAATAGCCACATTCTATGGTGACTTACTTTGACAAACTTAGTTCTCAGA
The DNA here is from genome assembly GCA_028646595.1 of Phalanger gymnotis. Classification (NCBI taxonomy): domain Eukaryota; kingdom Metazoa; phylum Chordata; class Mammalia; order Diprotodontia; family Phalangeridae; genus Phalanger; species Phalanger gymnotis. The sequence goes on along the minus strand of CM053622.1, from coordinate 472,301,972 downwards.
AATGCAGTGATCTAAAACATTTCAATAAGGTGCATGATGGAAAATGCTATCCACATTCAGAACAAAGAATTTTGGAGTCTGAATGAAGATGGAAGCATATTATTGGTGCTTTTTTATTGTTGTTTGTTTTGTTTCTTCTTTCATGTGGTACTGCCCAGTGGTTCTAATGCTTCTTTTCAACATGACTAACGTGAAAATATGTTTGATATGAATGTATGTGTAGTGCCTATATCAGATTGCCCACCATCTTGAGGCAGAGGGAAGGGAGGGAGAGGCAGAAATTTAGAACTCACAATCTTATGGAAGTTAATGTTGAAAACTAAATTTATTTAAAATTAATTTAAAAAAAGAAAAACGGTAGTTTTATGATTGTGTTAACATAGATTTTCTGGGATTTTCTTGGCAGGAAGACTCTCAAATATTTTATATTGCCTGCAGTAATTTAAATGGAATTTTCTTCCTATCTCTTGCTGCTCAGCTTATTACTAATATATAGAAGTAATTATAATTTATGGGGATTTATTTTATATCCTGAAATTTTGCTAAAGGTATTAATTATTTTGATTAGATTTTTTTATTGATTCTCGAAAATTTTTTAAATATGCCATCATATTATCTGCAAAGAGTGTTAGTTTCCTTTCCTCATTGCCTTTTCTAATTCCTTTGGTTTATTTTTCTTCTCTTATTGCCTAAGCTCACATTTCTAATACAACATTGAGTAACAGTGGTGATGATGCACATCCTTATTTTACCCCTGATTTTATTAGACAGGCTTCTAGCTTATCATTATTAAATTTAATGCTTGCTGATGGTTTTAGATAGATATTATTTATAATTTTTAGGAAAACTCTACTGATTCCTCTGCTCTCTAGTGTTTTTACTCCAAATGGATATTGTATTTTGTCAAAAACTTTTTCTGCATCTATTGAGATAATCATGGGGTTTCTGTTAGTTTTGTTCTTGATGTGGTCAGTTATGCTGATAGTTTTCCTAATATTGAAACAGCCTCGCATTCCTGGAATAAATTTTACCTGGTCATTGTATATTGCCCTCATGATAAGTTATTATGTCTCCTTACTAAATGTTTTATTTAAATGTTTTGCATTTATATTCATTACATAGGTTGGCATATAATTTTCTTTCTCTGTTTTGGCTTTTCTTGGTTTAGGTTTCAGCACCATATTTGTATCAAAAAAAGATTTTGGTAGGACTCCTTCTTTGCTTATCTTTCCAAATATTTTATATAGTATTGGAATTAATTGTCCTTTAAATGTATGGTTGAATTCACTTGTAAATCCATCTGGCAATGGATATTTTTTTTCTTAGGGAGTTCATTGTTACCTTGTTCGATTTCTTTTTTTCTGAAATGAGGTTAGTAGGTATTTTATTTACTCTTCTATTAATTTGGACAATTTGTAATTTTGTAAATATTCATCCATTTCAACTAGATTGTCAGATTTGTTGCATACAGTTGGTCAAAATATCTCTTAATTTTTTTTAGTTTCTTCTACATTGGTGGTGAATTAACCCTTTTCATTTTTGATATTGAAAATTTGATTTTCTTCTTCCTTTTTTAAGCAAATAAATGCAAGTATCATTTTATTGGTTTTTTCCCATAAAACCAGCTCTTAGTTTTATTTCTGTGTTCAATTGTCTTCTTAATTTCTATTTTATTAATGTCTCCTTTGATTTTCAAAATTCCCTCTTTGGTATTTAATTCATGATTTATAATTTGATGTTTTTCTAACTTCTTTAGTTGCATGGCCAATTTATTGATTGCTCTTTTCTTTATCTTGTTAATGTAAGTCCCTTATTTTATTGATCGTTCTAAATTTTGCTAAATAGTTGATTCTTGGCTGCAATCCAAGCTCCTTTGCCTTCTGTAATATCATATTCCAAACCCTCTGAACCTTTAATGTAGAAGCTATTAGGTTTTGTGTAATCCTGACTGTGCTTCCGTGGTATTTAAATTGTTTCTTTCTGGCTACTTACAGTATTTTCTTCTGGACCTGATAATTCAGTAATTTGACTGTGATATTTCTTGGAGTTTTCATTTTGGTGTCTCTTCCAGGAGGTGATCAGTGGATTGTTTCAATAACCATTTTACCCTCTGGTTCTAGGATATCAGGGCAGTTTTCCTTGGTAATTTCTTGAAAGACACTGTCCAGGTTCTTTTTTTTAACATGATTTTCAGTTAGTCCAATGATTCTTAAACTATGTCTCCTGGATTCATTTTCCTGTTCAATTTTTTCCCCATGAGATATTTCACATTTTCTTTTTTTCATTTAATCACTTTGTTTTATTGCTTCTTGATGTCTTATGGAGTCATTAGCTTTCACTTGCTCCATTCAAATTTTTAATGAATTGTTTTCTCCAGTTAGCTTTTGTACCTCCTTTTCCATTTAGCCAATTCTACTTTTTAAGGAGTTGTTTTCTCCAGTGGATTTTTTTACTATTTGGCCCATTGCATTTTGATTTAAAAATATCATTGTGATTATAGTTGTTTTCTAAAATAAATTTTTGTCCTTCTTGTGCTCTTCCAAGAGTTTTTGGGAGCCTGAGATCATATTCCCCTTTGAGGTTTAATATATGGGTATTTGTGGTGCTAATAAAGATTAAAGATCTCCCCCACCCATTCATTCCCTTAATAGGCCTCAGGTGAATCTAGTTAAGAGAAGCTTGATTAGGGAAGCCTTGTTTTTAGGAAAGCCCACACTTGTTTGATAAGTAGGAGCTAAGCCCCAGGCCCACACCCTTTTCCTAAATACATACAAAGCCTTCAGACCTAAACAGGGTATATATAGCCTCGGCACAGCAATTAAGCTCAGAAATGGAGAAGTGAGAGAGACAGAGAACTGGAGAACTAGAAGAGACAGAGAGAGAGAGACAGAGCAATGCAAGGGCTGAGAGGACTACAGAGATGGAGAGATGCACAGATTCATAGCCACAGAGCCACAGAGATGGAGAGACAGTGTGACAGAGAGATGGAGAGAGAGAACTGCAAGGAGAGAGAGAACTGCAAAGACTCTCACAACTGCAAGCTCTCAGAACTGCAGGAAGAGAGGACACAGGCAAGCAGACAGTTAGGATTTGTGAGTGAGTGTTCATGGGAAGGTCCTAGCAGAGTGGAAGGTTACTGGGTGGCTTGGCTCCTTGTTGTGATATTGTGTCTTAATTTCCTTGCTGTTACATTGAAGTGGACTTACTGGTTTAGGGATATAATTGTTGCTATGTCAAATTGCAATTATTGGTTTGGGGATTTGATCCTCTGGTGTCTGAATAAATGTTTTACTTCTTGGGCCTTCTATATAAAGAGTCTCATATCTTGTAATTCTTAACTATATAGGCATATTCCTGCTCAACATCAATATCATGAATCTTACCTTACTGATTTAGTACATTAACAATGTTGTACTCTTCTGAGTTTCTGTTGTGATCTTCCCTCTCCCCATAGAAACAGTCTGTTGTCTGTGTTTATTTTTGCTTTTTTCCTGGCTTTTAAATTTAGCTCTTCTGCTGGAACACAGTAAGCACTGTCCTAAGTTTTTTGTACTGGAGGATAGGGTCCAGGTTAATGGCCTTGTGTGCTGGCCCCTCAAGTGCTGGCAACTGGAAGCTGTATGGCTTTGTCAGCTTTCACAGTGCTGAGATGTGGTCCTAATGGTGTGCCCCAAAAGTCAAACGCCAAGCCATCCTCAACTATATCCTGTTCAGAGCCCTCAGGGCTCTGACCTCACACAGGCTGTGTGAGGGATAGTTCCCCATCCCCAGTATCACATCATATACAAATCAATAACTCCCAATTGTCTCTATGCTGAGAAATAACCAAGACAAAAAGATCCCACTTTATCTGCCTCATTCAAACAAAGGCCAGAATCATTAAAGGCACTTAAGAGAAGAAAAGCAAAAAGTCCCACCTTAATTGCCATTACAGATATCTAAGTGACATCTTGTTCAAGATGTCAGAAAAGCATTTGGAGATAAGAATATGGAACTTAAGAGAGAGGCTAGGACTGTATAAGTCAATTTAATGATAATTGAATCCATGAGAGCTGAAGAGATCATGGAAAAAAAAATGGTATAGAGGGAAAAAAATGACCTAGGGCACAGCCTAGTAAAGAAGAAATGGAAGATGAAAAGGTATTGATTAGTTGGAGAGATTATTAGCAGCAGTTTGAAAACCAATCCAATAAAATTTCAAAGTAACGATACTACATTTCATTTGGAGGGAAATTGTTTGGTTCTCACTTTGTCTTTGTCTAGGTACATTGACTCTCTTTATACTTAAAATTTAATTTCAGCCAAGATGGCAGCTGGAAAACAGGGACTTGCTTAAGCTCCCTGCCAGGTCCCTCCAAACACCTGTAAAAATGGCTCTGAACAAATTCTAGAGCTGCAGAACCCATGAAATAGCAAAGGGAAGTGAGGATCCAGCCTAGGACAGTCTGAATTGTCACCGGGTAGGGTTTATTGCATGGAGCTGATATCAGAGCCCAGCTTGGGCTGTGCCAAGACAACTAGACTGGGAGCTGGGCAGAACAGGGCTAGCACCCTGAATCAGTGAGCTGTGGCAGTTACCAGACTTCTTAACCCACAAACACCAAAGACAACAGAGAAGGTTAGTTAGAAAAGCTGCCAGGACAGAGTGAAAGGAGTTCACAGTCAGCCACACCCCAGGGGCAGTGGAACTGTGAGGATGCTTGCAGAGCTACAGCTGCAGTTGCCTCTGGCCCCGGCCCAGCTGGTGGGAGGAATTCAGCAGTGGATCAGAGCAGGATTGCAGAGCCTGCTTGGAACTGAGTCACTGTCGGGGTTGGCAGTTCTTGGAGGAGGAGCAACACTGGTGTGGCAGAGCTTCTGTGTAGAAATAGCTTTGAAAACAGCAGCACAGCCCCTCAAGTTGGGACAAAGTACTCTGTATAAGGAGTCATACCCCAACGAAAAACTCAAGGGTCAAGTGGTTGGCTGGGAACATGGCCAGGCAGTGAAAATAGACTCAGATTCAGACTCAGACTCTGGAAAATTTCTTTGGTGACAAAGAAGACCAAAACATACAGCTAGAAGAAGACAACAAATGTGAAGAGCCTACATCAAAAGCCTCCAAAAAATATGAATTGGTCTCAGGCCATGGAAAAGCTCAAAAAAAGATTTGGAAAAGCAAGTAAGAGAAGTAGAGGAAAAATTGGGAAGAGAAATAAAAGTGATGCAAGAAAATCATGAAAAACAAGTAAATGAGTGCTAAAAGAGACCCAAAAAATGCTGAAGAAAAGAACATCTTAAAAAAATAAACTAAATCAAATGGCAAAAGAGCTCCAAAAAGCCAATGAGAAGAAGAAGAATGCCTTGAAAGGCAGAATTAGACAAATAGAAAAGGATGTCCAAATGCACACTGAAGAAAATACTACTTTAAAAATTAGATTGGAGTGGGGCAGGGCCAAGATGGTGGCTGGAAAGCAGGGACCTGCATAAGCTTATGCCCACATCCCTTCAAAAACGTATAAAAATGGCTCTGAACAAATTCTAGAACTGCAGAACCCACAAAGTAGCATAAGTAAGCAGGACTTTAGCCCAGGACAGCCTGGATGGTCGCTGAGTAAGGTCTGTCACAAATAGAGATGGGAGTGGAGGAGAGCAGAGACCAGAGTGAGCTGCACCTGGACCACCCAGACTTGGAGGCGAGCAGAACAGGATATAGCATCCTGAATCAGTGAGCTGGGGCAGTTACCAGACTTCTCAACCCACAAAACACCAAAGATAACAGACAAGGTTAGTGGGAAAGCTCCAGGGACAGAGTGAAGGAGTTGGAGATTCAGCCACTGCTATGGGGGCAGAGGGGTTGGTACAGCTACAGAACTACAGCTGCAGTTGCTTCAGGCCCCAGGCTGACCTGGTGAAAAGAATTAAGTGGAAGATCAGAGCAGGAATGCAGAGCCTGCTTAAGATCTGAGTCCAGTCCAGGTTGGCAGTTCTTGGGGGAGGAAGAGCACTTGAGTGGCAGAACTGGTTGTATAGAAATAGCTCTGGAAACAACAGTGCATCCCCTAAAGCTTGGAACAAAGTACTCTCTACTCTACAAGCACTCATACCCTGACAAAAAGCTCAAGGGTCAAGTAGTTGGCTGGGAACATGGCCAGGCAGTGAAAACAGACCCAGATTCAGACTCGGACTCTGGAAATTTTCTCTGGAGAAAAAGAAGACCAAGACATACAGCCAGAAGAAGTCAACAAAGTCAAAGAGCCTATATCAAAAGACTCCAAGAAAAACATGAACTAGTCTTGGGCCATGGAAGAGCTGGAAAAGGATGTGGAAAAGCAAGTTACAGAAGCAGAGGAAAAATGGGGAAAAAATGAGAAGAATGGAAGAAAACCATGAAAAATAAGTCAATGACTTGCTAAAGGAAACTCAAAAAAATACTGAAGAAAATAACACCTAAATAATAGACTAAGTAAATGGCAAAAGAGCTCCAAAAAGCCAATGAGCAGAAGAATACCTTGAAAGGCAGAATTAGCCAAATGGAAAAGGAGGTGCAAAAGAACACTGAAGAAAATACTACCTTAAAAATTAGACTGGAGCAAGTGGAAGCCAGTGACTTTATGAGAAATCAAGATATTATGAAACAGAACCAAAGGAATGAAAAAGTGGAAGATAATGTCAGATATCTCATTGGGAAAACCACTGACCTGGAAAATAGTTCCAGGAGAGACAATTTAAAAATTATTGGACTACCTGAAAGCGATGATCAAAAAAAGAGCCTGGATATCATTTTTCAAGAAATTATCAAGGAGAACTGCCCTGATATTCTAGACCCAGGGAGTAAAATAGAAATTGAAAGAATACACCTATTACCTCCTGAAATGATCCCAAAAAGAAAACTCCTAGGAATATTTTTGCCAAATTTCGGAGGTCCCAGATGAAAGAGAAAATACTGCAAGCAGCCAGAAGGAAACAATTTGAATATTGTGGAAACGCCATCAGCATAACATAAGATCTAGCAGCTTCTACATTAAGGGATCAAAGGTCTTGGAATACAATATTCCGGAGGTCAATGGAGCTGAGATTAAAACCAAGAATCACCTACCCAACAAAACTGAGTATTATGCTCCAAGGCAAAATATGGACTTTCAAGAAATAGAGGACTTTCAAGCTTTCTCAGTGAAAAGACCAGAGCTGAATAGAAAATTTGACTGTCAAACACAAGAATCAAGAGAAGCATGAGAAGGTAAACAAGAAAGAGAAATCACAAGGGACTTGCTAAAGTCAAACTGTTTTGTTTACATTCCTACATGGAAAGATGATGTGTATTGTTCATAAGACCTCAGTATTAGGGTAGCTGAAAGGAATATACATATATGTGTATGTATATATATATACATATGTATATATATATACATACATATATATATATATTTTATTTATATATAGACAGAGGGCACAGGGTGAGTATATTGAGAGAGATAGAGAAAGGGAGAGTTAGAATGGGGTAAATTATCTTGCATAAAATTGGCAAGAAAAAGCAGTTACATAGGAAGGGAAGAGGGGGAAAGGTGTAGGGGGGGAATGAGAGAATCTTGTTCTCATTGGATTTGAGCTGAGGAGCGAATAACATACACACTCAATTGGGTTTCTTACCCCATGACAAAGAAGGAGGAAGAAGACAAACTAGAGAGCACAATAGAAGGGCGGGCAGATGGAGGGAGAAGGTAATCAAAAACACATACTTTCGAAAAGAGACAGGGTCAAGGGAGAAAATTCAATAAATGGGGATAGGTTAGGAAGGAGCAAAATATAGTTAGTCTTTCACAACACGAGTATTGTGGAAGAGTTTTCCATAATGATATGCATGTGGCCTATGTTGAATTGCTTGCCTTCTTAGGGATTGGGTGGGGAGGAAAGAGGGGACAGTGTGTGGAACTCAAAGTTTTAAAAACAAATATTCAAAAAAAAAGGTTTTGCATGCACCTAGGTTATAAGGTACACAGGCAATGGGGCATAGAAATTTATTTTGCCCTACGAGAAAGTAAGGGAAAGGGGGATTGGAGGGGAGTGGGTTGTCAGAAGGGAGGGCTGACTGGGGAATGGGGCCACCAGAATATATGCCATCTTGGAGCATGCAAGAGGGTAGAAATGGGAAGAAACTTCGTAATTCAAACTCTTGTGAAAATCAGTGCTGAAAACTTAATATATCAAATAAATTTTAAAAAATAGATTGGAGCAAGTGGAAGGTAATGACTTTATGAGAAATCAAGATATTATAAAACAGAACCTAAGGAATGGAAAAGTGGAAGGCAATGTGAAATATCTCATTGGAAGAGGTAAATAAGGTAAATTGGAAAAGGTAAATAAGAAAGAGAAATCAGAAAGGACTTATTAAAGTTGAACTATTCTGTTTACATTCCTACACGGAAAGATGACGTGTGTAATTTTTGAGACCTCAGTATTAGGGTAGCTGAAGGGTACACACACACACACACACACACACACACACACACATATCTGTATGTATACATATATGTGTATATGTATGTATATATATACATACATACATACAAAGGGAACAGGGTAAGTTGAATATGAATGGATGATATCTAAAAAATAAAATGAAATTAAGGCTGAGAGAGGAATTTATGGAGAGAGGGAGAAAAGGAAAGATAAAATGGGGTAAATTATCTCACATAAAAGTGGCAAGAAAAAGCTGTTCGTTGGAAGGAGAGAGGGGACAGGTGAGGGGGAATGAGTGAATCTTGCTCTCATCATATTTGACCTGAGCAGGAAATAACATAGACACACAGTTGGGTATCTCACCCACAGGAAAGAAGGGGAATGGGGTAAAAAAGTGGGGGGGGGGCGATAGAAGGGAGGGCAGATGAGGGGAGGAATCAATCGAAAGCAAACACTTTAGAAAACAGACACGGTCAAGGGATAAAACTGAATAAATGGGACTGCATAGGAGGGAGTGAAATATAGTTAATCTTTCACAACATGAGTATAGTGGAAGGGTTTTACATAATGATGCATGTGTGGCCTGTGTTGAACTGCTTGCCTTCATAGGGATGGTGCACGGGGAGGGAAGAGGGGAGAGAATTTGGAATTCGATGTTCAAAAATGTCGTTTTTGCATGCAACTGGAAATAATATATACAGGCAATGGGGTGTAGTAGGAAGGCTGAATTTGTAATCTCAAATATAATCACATATATGTTTGAATGGCTCGAAATCGCAAGGTCTGAGAGATTCTCTAAGTAGAAAGCAACAAAATATTTATTCAGGCCCCACAGCAACAAATTAGCAATCCAGTCTCCCCATTCCTATATGGTGACCAAAAAACCCCAGGCCCAGTAGGCCCACCTCACAAAAGGCCACATAAAAAAAAGATGGTATTTAGCCAATCCATATTTACTGCCCTCAAGTCCTTGCTCACACTCCTGGGTTCGGCTCTGCTTCTGCAGCTCCTGCCTCACCTTTATTCAGCTTCAGCTATAGTTGTCTCTTAGCTTGCCTTTCCTCACAGCCAAGCCTCTGGTGTTCTCAACCCCCGCCTCAAGGAGCAGAGACCAATTGGTTCCCGAGTTGGCCCCTCTTAAGTTATCAATCTACACCCACACAGGTTTCACACCTGATAGGGCTTTGGGCCTGGGGCTTAGCACTTAACAACTGAAAGTACTTTCACTCAAAGTAAACAAAAGCCAAACTCCTCAAGGGCACCATTAAACTAAGTGCTAAGGAGCCCATTTTGCCTTACTGACACACTGGGCATAGAAATATACCTTGCCTTGTGAGAAAGTAAGGGAAAACAGGATGGGGGGAGTGGGGTGACAGAAGGGAGGGTTGATTGGGGAATGGGGCAATCAGAATATATGCCATCTTGGAATGGGTCAGAAGGGTAGAAATGGGGAGAAAATTTGTAATTCAAAATTTGTGGAAATAAATGTTGAAAACTTAAAATATTAAAGAAAAAAATAAATAAATAAAATTTGATTTTTTTGTTACATTTTAAGTTCTGGACTGTCTCCCCTCACATCCCACACTAAAGAATGCCACCATCTGATAAAAGTTAATAAATATATGTAAAATCATACTTTGCGTACTTTTACTTTTTTTCTCTGAAAGCGTATAGTATATGTCCTTTAAAATTGATTTGAGTATGTATTTTACTCAGAATATCTTGTTTGTTCATAATTATTCTTTGAGCAATATTGTTATTACTGTATAAATGTTCTCTTGGTTCTTCTCACTTCCCTTCACATTATTTCACGCAAATCTCTCCATGTTTTTTTTCTAAAATCAACTAGTTTATAATTTCTTACAGTGCAGTAGTATTCCATCACAGTCACACACAGCTTGTTTAATCATTCCTCAGTTGGTGTACATTCCCTTAATTTCCAGTATTTGCCACCACAAAGAGAACTGCTGTACGTATTTTAAAATGTAGCTTCTTTTTCCTTTTTCACTGATCACTTTGGGAAACATACCTAATAACGGTGTTGTTGGATCAAAGATTATACAGTTTTGTAACTCTCTAGTTACAATTCCAGATTGCTCTCCAAAACAGTTTGATCAGTTCACAGTTCCAACAACAGTGTATTAGTCCCAATTTTTCCACTTTTCCTCTAACATTTGTCATTTTCTTCTATCTTTTTAGCCAATCTAATAGGAATGAGATAAGATCTCAAAGTTGTTTTAATTTATATTTCTTTAATCAATAATGGTTTAGAGCATTTTGTATCATTATATAGTGTTTCAATTTATTCATCAAAAAACCTGCCTGTTCATATCCTTTGACCATTTGTTAATTTGGGAATAACTCATATTCTTATAAATTTGACAAAGTTCTCTGTATATTTGAGAAACTATAAATGTTGCACCAATTTTCTGCTTTCTTTCTAATCTTGGCTACATTGATTTTATTTGTACAAAACTTTTAAAAAGTAATGTAATCTAAATTCTCCATTTTACATCCTGGAATGCTCTCTAACTCTTGTTTATTCATAAATCCTTCTCTTTTCCATACACGTGATAGGTAATATTCTCCATGTTCTAGTTTTCTTGTGACATCTCCCTTTATAGGTAGAGCACATATAAATTTTGGCCTTATCTAGGTAAATGGTCTAAGATAGTAATTTATACCCAGTTTCTGTCAGACTGCTTTCCAGTTTTCTCAACAATTTTCTTTTTACCAAACAGTGTATTCTTGTCCCAAAAGCTTAAATCTTTGTATTTGTCAAACACAAGGCTACTATAATCAATTACTACTGTGTATTGCGTGTCTACTGTTTCCCATTAAGTTAACTTTGTATTTCTTAGACCTACCAGATAGTTTGGGTAATTACTGACTTATGATACAGTGAAAGATTTGGAAAGTTTTTTTTTTAATTCCTTTGATATTCTAGACCTTTTATTCTTCCAAATGAATGTTACTATTATTTTGTTCTTGCTCAATAAATTAATTTTTGATTGTTTAATTAGAATAGCATTGAATAAGTAGGTTAGTTTAGTTAGAATTATCATTTTTTACATTGGTTCTGCTGACCCATGAACAATTACTATTTCTCCATTATTTTTATCTGACTTTACTTGTATAAAAGGTGTTTTACAATCATGTTCACATATTTCCTGGGTTTATCTTGGTAGGTATACTCTTAGATATTTTATACAGTCTACAGTTACTTTAAGTGGAGTGTTTCTTATTATCTATTCTTACAGGGGTCCACTGTTAATATATAAAAATACTGATGATTAATGTGGGTTTTTTTTAATATCCTGCTACTTTGCTACAATTATTGTTTCATCTGTTGTTTTCATTTGTCCTTTGTTCTTCAAGAGGTCCATGACATCAGAAGGGTGGTGCCATGTCTTTAAGGGAATTGGATTTAACTGAGGCAGGATTGTGTAAAGTGGCCAGCCTTCCTGTCTCCTCAGAGCTATCTGGATCCAGTGGCAAGATATTGATCAGGATTACTGGAGATAGATCCAGATGCAGTGGAACACCTTGGCCCTTTTAGTCTAAGGTCTTTCCCAGATCCCATTTTGTCTGAGGCAACACCTATTCAGTGATAAAGGCTAGGTAAGAAGAAATGAGGCAAGGAACGACTAACTTTTTAATTGAATCTCTATGATTTTCTAAGCATATCATCATATTATTTGCAAAGAGATATAGTTTTATAGTTTCATCTAAGGTTCATTTAGCTTTTCCTTTAAAAAATTTGAATGCTATAGCATTTAGTGAATATATATTCATATTATTTCCATTATCCGTGGTACCTTTTATCAACGTGTAGTTTTCCTGTTTATTTCTTTAATTAAATCTATTTTAGCTTAACTTTGTCTGAGATACTTGTTGATTATGTACATGATCATCATCACCCAGGATTGTTTTTGCATCACCTGAAGAATAATAAATTCTACTCCAATCCCTTATTTTTACTAGACAGTATTTCTCATTTTTAAATGTGTTTTTTCTAACCACAATATTATGGAGTATGGATTTTAATCTATTCTGCTGATTCATTTTTATGAGTGAGTTCATCCCGTTCACATTCAAAGTTATAATTACCATTTCCCTCCTTCTCTTCTTCTCTTTTTACCCTATCCATCCCCAAAAGCCTAATTGCCTTCTAACAACTGCCTCCCAAATCCACACCCCTCCTAAGAATTCTTCCCTTCCACCCACCCTTCTAAAAGTCCCTCCCTTATTCTATCCCTTCAACATTGTATTTGTCTGTAAGTCAAGAAGACTCTTATAATCTTCTAGATATGTATGTTATTTCCTATTTAACTGAGTTCTAATGACAATAAGGTTCTAGCACTGCCAGCCTTCCACTGTTGTGTCACTTCTTCCATTAATGCCTCATTTGTATGAGATAATTGCTCCATTTTACTTTTTCTTGTTCAATTTAGTTTTTAGGATCATCCCATCATACTCAAATCCAAGCCTTTAAATTACCTAAGTTACAGGAAACATTTTCTCATATAAGAAGTAAAGATCTTGACTTCATGATTTTTTTTATACTTGATCTTTAATGTTTACCTCCTTATATTTATCTTGAGACTAGTAGGTCCAATTTTCCATTTAGTTCTGGTCTTTTCTTCACAAATACCTGCAAGTCCTTTAGACTATTAAATTTACTTTTTTTCACAGTTTTAATGCACCACTTTTTTGGATGCCAACCCAGTGCCTTTGCTCTTCCAAATAGAAGGTTCCTTGACCTTCAGTCTTTTAATGTATAAGCTGCTAAATCTTGTGTTATACTGACTGTAGCTCCATAGTAATTGTTTTTTTTTCCTAGTTGTTTACAGTATTTTTCTTTTTGACCTTGTTGCTTTAAAACTAACTTATGATGTTCCTGTGAGTTTTCATTTTGAGATCCCTTTCAGGTGGTGCTTGGTGGATTTATTTCTCTTTCTATTTTACCCTTTCATTTGAAAACTTCAGGGGCAATTTTCTTTATAATTTCTTGAAGGATAGTATCTAGACTCTTTTTATCATAACTTTCAGGTAATCCAACGATTCTTATTTTTTCTCTTCTCAATCTGTTCTTCAGATCAGTTGTTCTTCTAATGAGATGTTTTGCATTCTCTTTTGATTTTGTTTTATTTGTTTTTGGTATCTTATGAAGTCATTATCGTCCCCTTGCCTAATTCTAATTTTTCTCTCACAAACTTTTCATCTTTTTTTTTAAGTTGGTTGACTTTCTTTTCATAATTTTCTTGCGTTACTCTTATCCTTTCTAAGCTCTTCTAAAAACTGTTTTTATTTTGAGATAGAAGTAGCTATTTTAACTTTACTAGGTCTTTCTGACTTTGAATTCCGATCTTCTCTATCACCGTAGTAGCTATTAATGGTTGTGTTCTTTCTCTTTTGTACCACCATCATCATCATCATCATCATCATCATCATCATCATCATCATCATCATCATCATCATCATCAGTTTGGCAGATTGTCTTTGTGTTAAGTCAGGCTCTAGTTCCCAGGTGTTGGGTCTAATATCATAGTCTTCAAGTTTTTTATACTGTTCTTTTCCGAGCTCTATCTAAAGGCCTGACTTCAGGTATTCCTTTCTGCCTCTGTGCCAGGGCCAGTGCCCCTATGCCCCCAATGCTGTCCCCACACATGCTTTTGTTCTTTGTGGTCCCTCCAGCAGCAATAAGCCTCAGCTCACCCCTTTGCCCTGGAAGCAAAACCAGGCACTCCATGAGTGCCCACGTCCAGCAGGGTCCTTGTCCCTCTGCTGTAGCCCTCACCAGTGTGTGCTCATTTTTCTTGCTCACAGATACAGCCCAGGAGTGCATCTGGTCAGTGCTTCTGTGCCTGGCATCGAGGTAGAGGTCTCTGCAATCCTCCCCTAACGAGCTATCTCATTCCCACACAGTCCAAGTGCAAAAGTTTTTGAAACTGGGGCTGTGACCATAACATTTGCATATCATTTTCCAATTTCCAACAGCTGACCACCGAAGTTTGTTGTTTGTTAATTCAGCAGTATCTGCCTGGAGGTCTTTGTACTTCCATTACACTAAGCCATCACCCTGGGAGTTTAGGTATTTCCTAAGCTCCTTCCAAGTTGCCTTAGGCAGACAACTGCTTTACCTTGACTTTTGATTATTTCTTCCACTAAACATTTGCTCTGAGGTGTTATTTCATATTATTTGTAGGGGGATTTAGGAGAGCCAAGTAATATTCTACCTTATTCCACTATGTTCTACCATTGAAAAAGTAACTGTTATACAAGTCTGTATCTTCTGTCTATTCCCCAGTCCTTTGGCCTCTGTATTTGTTGAGTTTGAATTATAGTTTCCAACATTTTTCCCTGTCCTCCCTGATGCTCATTTTTTACATTGACATCAATAAATACCTATATAAATGTTTAATTAATGTGGCAAGTTCAAGTGGATTTCTCTATTTGCTAATCTAATTTCCTAATGAATGTTGGCAATGACTACAAGCAACACAAGAAATAACATTTTGTTCTCTTAAAAATTGATGATAAAATGAATTCCAATGACAAGATTGTTTGCATCTGCAAACACAACAAGTATTTCACCCTTAATATGTAACTTCTTCGCAGTTTTGATCAAATTTAGAATAGGAAGACTAATATTGATATAACATTCTCTATTAATATTTTGACCATTGAATAAAATTACACCTTTGGAGTGGGAATGGCTTTTAGCTTTATTGTTTTTGCAGGGAGGTATAGGCGGTCCAGATCTGTTATTTTTTTAGTTAGGTAAATCCCATGTGGATACTCCCTTTGACAATTATAATGAAACCTAGGCATTTACCTGAGGCATTTTAAGGTATCTACCTAGTTATGTTATTAGCAGCTCAGTTTAAAAATGTTAAAAATGAAGTCTCTTTATATGTCTTTTCCAGTGTATTCATGATTTCTCTGTGTTATCATGTTAACTTTGATATTTTTCTTAGACTCTTTCCATAGCCAATCTAATATTAGCTAGTGTCTGCCATATTTCTTCTTACATCTGCACCCCAAACTCAACCTTGCCTATCTATTTTCACTGCCATGATCACTACACCCCTAATGTAGGTTCTTACTCCAGCCACTTGGATTCTTGCAATATTAAAAATTCTGAGGAAGATGCTTTGAATCCTTCATTTAGAAAGACTTTACTAATGATCTCCCAATTATTTTTATGGTTTTCCAATAAAATACAAAACATCATTATAGCCATCAACAAGGAATGAATGACAGTGGCTTAGAGAAATAGCATTTAAGCAGCCATGGGGGAAATGGATCTTTTAGTATAATCCTTTCATTTCACTGTTTAGGAAACTGAGGCTGGGAAAGGTCAAATCATTTGTCCAAGATCATACCCTTAGTTGGGAGTAAAGTAAAGGTTAGGATGCAGGTCTTCTGAGTTCTGGGCCAATGTTTTTTTTTTTTTTTTTTTTTTTTTGCCACACACTTAATCTTACTTCATGGTTCCTGTAAGTTTTTATTAGGTTTTATTTGAGCACTTGCAATTTCCTTTCTAAACCAAATGAGAATAAAGAAGATTGTAAGGCAGGAAATATTGGATAGTCATTATTCCTTTTAAGTTTTCCATTGGAAGAGACATATTATCACAGATAATAGTAACAATATTATCACAAACAACCTAAAATGTGTTGAGGGCTTATTACAGTACCTTAGTCAGCTTTCCTGTGCAATGGAATTAGTTTTAGCATTTCCACTTTTTATCTGGAATTCTGATTTCATGAGGTTAAGGAACTTTTCTCTGTCAATTTTCTCCACCGATGCAAACCAGTGCTTGCTGTACAGTTTGTACCCTTAATTTATATTTGAGGGTCCTGAGACATTAAATGATTTGCTTGGCATCTCCCGCCTACTTAGTATGTATTAAAAACAGTTATTCCTCACTCTAAGAATCGTTCTCTAACCATTACATTGCCTCTTGTCTGGGGTGTTTTTCAAGGGAAACTTTTTTTAAAAAAATTAAAAGCTTGGGACAGCTAGGTGGCACAGGGAGTAGAGCACTGGCCCTGGAGTCAGGAGGCACGAGTTCAAATTTGGCTTCAGACACTTGACACACTCACCACTGTGACCTTGGGCAAGTCACTTAATCCCAATTGCTCTGGTTTCCCCTCTAAAAAAGAAAATTTTTTTTAAAAAAAGAAGATTAAAAAAAGGTAAAAATTTTGAATAAGATGAAACATCTAATTTTCTCTATCTTCATCATGTCATAGAAAATTGTTTTTGACAAAATTGTTATCATAACTAGAATGTGAATTTTATTTCAAATTTATGACTCTTTTAAGCTGTATTTTTTTTGCTTTCTTTGTGTATACTGTACAGTATTTTGGGGTTTCTTGAATAATGAATTCAACCAGAACATGTACATCACATTTTATAGCTCTTAGAATGTAATTATATAGTTAAATGATTATAAAGTTTTATAGTTTTTGTAGCTTTGGTTTCATGACTTGTTTCAATCATTATCTATGATTCATATTTTGTTAAGTCCTCAGTCAGGAACACAACTGACAAATATGACATTGTTCCTATGGGAACTTACCTTAAAATAATTCATTTCATGGCTATAATTTCAAGGACTACATTGGCATGAAATGAGAATTACTTGTATTTCTAGACATGCTTATATTTGACAGTGATGTATCCTCATTACTTTAATCCATTTAATTACTCAAGTGACAGATGAAGACTGCACTAGTGGAACAACTTGATGCTAAAATTGCAATATTATATCACATTATTAAATCACAAAATGATTATTGCTTCTAAGAAGACATGGCAGCACGAAGGTGTCTGTGACTTATTTTTCACTTGAAATTATTTAGGATGAAATAAATAGAAGTACAGTCTTTTCTTAGGGTTTTTCTTTCTTATAGACTATTAAAAACATAAAATATGAGGGTAAAATGTGATTTTTGGATGTGAGGTTCAATGACTGCAAAATACTTAGTGCTATATATTTGTTTGGATTTTTCCTTTCCTCAGGTGCTTCTCCCTTTGTAAAAAGTGAAATAATAACCTCTTCCTTTGCTTTGCTTCTCCTGACATATTATTCTGCTTTAAGTGTTGTATTTTCATTTACCTCTAGTTCTCTGAGTTTACTCTAAGGATTTCAACATTCAGTAAGAGATAATTCAAGTACAGTTATAATGTTAAAAACCCAAGCTCTTAAAGTCAGCTTTCCACTGAGATCAGAAAAAAACACTTTGCCTTTGGTTTTCTTCTGATCTGTTTTTCGTCTGTGACAAATTACCTTAAAAGCTTAGAAATGCTCTGTATAGTTCAACTTTCATTTATAGGGCGTCTATCTTTCTTGAGGCCATAGTACCTTTCTTCATTTGTGCCATAAGTTCTACTCTTTTTTTTTTTTTGAGGGAAGAAGGCAGGGCAGTTGGGGTTAAGTGACTTGCCCAATGTAAGTGGGTCAAGTGTCTGAGGCAGGATTTGAACTCAGGTCCTCCTGCCTTCAGGGCCCATGCTCTACTCACAGTGCCACCTAACTGCCCCATAAGTTCCACTCTTTTGAAGGTGTTTCCTCACCTAAGTAACTGAGTGCCTCTCTGTATCCATTTCTGTCTGGAGAATGTCTGTTCACTCTACTGTATCTTAAACTTACTTGACTCGACTCTCTGACGACTGCTGAATTGAATGATACTGCTTGGAAGAATAATTCTAGTACTAGATGCCATGGCTGAAGAGAGATAAAAGTCCCTTCCTCCCTCCCAACAGGTTACTAGCCAGATTGTTCCCAACTGCTGGCTTTTTCTGTCTCATGCAAACTGATGAACCACCCAACTCTACCAAATTTAAGTTTAATGCTATTTAAAACCCTGTAGGAAGATGGGCAAATGACTCCTTGTCCAATGGCATTGCTGCTTTCTAACTAAACCAGAGATGTATCATAATTCTTTAAAGGATGATCAAGTATCAAAAATAAAAAAGGATAATTAGTTATTTGTTTAATTCTAATACTTTAAAATCTAATAATCTGTGATTTTCTCCATGACTATATCAATTGAATTGGGGAGGAGAAGAAGAAATTTCTCCTGTTATTAAAATCACATTATTCATTCTCACAACTTTAAAAAATGGAAAACGTTGTTATCATTAAAGTAGGAAATTGTGGAAAAGTTGATGCCATATTTTTCTGGGGTACACATATGATTTCATTACTGTTTGGAAATCCCAGTTTGGAAATTATTTTTATTGATCAGCAATATTATTGTTTTAGAGATTTGTCTGGGACATTGGAAAGTTAGCAATCTTTCAATAGTCACATATAAAGAATTGAAACAAAATTATGACTAGAATTCAGGTCTTCCTGACCTGACCTGACTTCTATGCACCATAAAACTTGTATTTATCTTAAGCAATAATAATTAGCAAGTATAGGAGAAACAAAACAGGAGGAAGCTTTATCCTATAACTTCTACCTTTCTTAACCAAAATCCTCATAAAAACTATCCATGGGAGCCAAGATGGCACTGTGACAGGAAGGAACTACTGGAGCTCTCTCACAAATTCAGTCAGATTCATCTAAAAAGTGAATCTGAGTGCATTTGAAAGAGCTAGAAGCCACTAGTAGACTGAGAGGGGCAGGAGCGCTGAGCACACACAAGGGCACCAGACCAAACAAACTGGGAACAGCTGAGGAATGCAGCCAGTGCACCAGTCTAGGAGGTCTCTGGGTGAGCCAAACATTGGAGCAGGAATGGGCCCAGGGCAGAAGTACTGGCTATGGCTGCAAAAATAACCCAGGCCTCTCAGCCCAGGACAGGAGTCTGTTGGAGTGCAGAGCCTGTGGCCATGGGAGCAGCTAGCCCAGAGGCCTCCAACCCACAGTCTAAAGGTTTAAAATTTGCCTTCCTGAACTTCAGGGAGCCATGATGGCCAGGTAAATGACTCTAATCCCTCCCTTGAATAAACCTAGAGAATAATACCTCAAGAGAAACAGAGGAGCCAGAAGTGAGACTTCAGTAGTGAGAGAAGCTAGGGAGAGGGCCCCTCTTGTGGTGGTGGAAGGAGACTAGTGCAGGAAGAGAGGTGTCCCAGCAACTATCAACTCAGCAGAACAATGAGAGTAACTGGGCCCCAGGGGGTGGAGCTAACCAACATCAACATCAAGACATCAGACTTGGCTTTGCACAGCTAGGGGAAGTGGCAGACACCAGCACAGAAAACAGCTGAGATGACCTCTGCTGTAGAACAGTCCTAGGGAAGAGGAGACTCCTAGCAGCCAGACCACCACTCCTCCACACCTCACAAAACCGGAGGCCATAGCACATAAAGCTAGCTCCGAACACAAGAAACTTGGGACACAGCCCCTGAGCCTCAGAAACAGAGATCCACTTTAGAAACTGGGAGAAAAAAACACAATGAAAAAGAACTGTAAGAAACTTTCAAAGACCATTGATTTGTATTATGGAGACAGGGAAAATCAAAATACCAACTCAAAAGAGAACAGCATGGACACTACACCCACATCTGAAACCTCAAAAAGGAAAGTGAACTGGTCTCCAGAACAAAAAGCATTCCTGAAAGATCTTAAGGACTTTTAAAACTGAATTAGGGAGGTAAAAGAAAAAATGGAAAAACAAATTTACGGAGGAAAACAAATCTTTAAAAAGTAAAATTGGTGAATTGGTTAAGGAGAAACAGAATATAAATGGAGAAAATGTGTCATTGAAAAGTAAAATTAACCAAATGGAAAAGGAGATAGAGAAGATAAGGGAAGAAAACAAAACACCGAAAATTAGAATTGGGCAAGTAGAAGCTAATGACTCTATGAGACATTAAGAATCAATCAAAGAAAATATAAAGAATGAAAAAATAGAAGAAAACATGAAATATCAAATTGGAAAAACAACTGACCTGGAAAATAGATCCAGGAGAGACAATCTAAGAATTATTGGTCTACATGAAAGCTATGATGAAAAAAAGAGTGTGGACATTATGCTCCATGAAATTCTTAAGGAAAATTGTCTGAAGGTCCAAGAAACAGAGGGTAAAATTATCATTCCAAGAATCCACTGATAGTTCTAGAAAAATAACCCAAATTAAAAACTCCAAGAAATATTATAGCCAAATTCCAGAACTACCATATCGAGGAGAAAATACTACAAGCAGCTAGAAAGAAACTATTCAAATATCATGGAACTACAGTCACAATCACACAGGATCTTTCAGGTTCTACATTAAATGACAGGAGAAATTGGAATATATTATTAAAGGCAAAAGAGGCTGGACTACAACCAAAGATCAACTATACAGCAAAATTGAGCGTAATTTTCCAAGCAAGGAGATGGACATTCAATGATATAAGAGAATTCCAGAACTTCCTGATGAAAAGGCCAGAGTTCAACAGAAAATTTGATCTCCAAATACAAAACTCGAGAGAGACATAAAAAGGTAAACAGGAGGAAAAAACCCAGTTAATCAATAACGCTAATTAATTACATCCTTAAATAGGATTATTTTGTTTTATATATGTGTTATATATGTTATATATATGTATATGTGTGTGTGTATACACATATATATGTCAATTTTGAGAACTGTATACTTATGACAATTTAAAGGGATATTCAGAGACTGTAGGTGTCAGTGTAAAATAACTGA
Source organism: Phalanger gymnotis (assembly GCA_028646595.1). Classification (NCBI taxonomy): domain Eukaryota; kingdom Metazoa; phylum Chordata; class Mammalia; order Diprotodontia; family Phalangeridae; genus Phalanger; species Phalanger gymnotis. The sequence goes on along the minus strand of CM053622.1, from coordinate 472,280,867 downwards.
TATAATGATAAAAAATTATAATTAAGAGATGTAAATAGATGGTTCTGGGAGAAGAGGTAAGGAGGTAATAGAAAAGGGTAAATTGTATCACATAAAGAGGCACAAAACCATATTATAGCAGAGGGAAAGAAGGAAGGGAGAAGAGCAGTATTGAGCTTTACTCTCATCAGATTTGGTTCAAGAAGAGAAAAATATACCTTGATAAGTACAGAAACTGAAATTGTCCTACAGGTAGTAAGAAGGGGAAAAGGGAAACAAAAAGGAGGGGGGGTGGTCAGAGGGAGGGAAGAAGTAGCAAGGGGAAAAAGGTAAAGTAAGAGAGGGGACTCAAGAGGGCAGGTAAACTGAGGAAGGCTGTGGTCAAAAGCAAAACTCTGTTGAGGAGTGGAAGGGAGAAGGAGGAAAGAAAAGCATAAACATGGGGGGGAAAGGATGGAAAAAAGACACAGATAGTAATCATAACTGTGAATGTGAATGGGATGAACTCTCCCATAAAGTGGAAGTTGATAGCAGAATGGATTAGAAACCATAATCCTACAAAATGCTGTTTACAAGAAACACATTTGAAACAGGGAGATACACACAGGGTAAAGATAAAAGGATGGAGGAGAATACACTGTGCTTCAGCTAAAGTAAAAAAAGGCATGGAGAGCAATCCTAATTTCAGACAAAGCAAAAGTAAAGACAGATTGAATTAAAATAGATAGGGAAGGACACTATAATCCTTACAAAAGGCATCATAAACAATGAAGCAATATCATTATTTAACATATATGCACCAAGTGGTATAGCATGCAGATTCTTAGAGGAGAGATTAAGGAAGTTACAGGAAGAAATAGACAGCAAAACTATAATAATAGGGGACCTCAAACTACCCTTCTCTGCACTTGATAAATCTAACCTCAAAATAAACAAGAAAGAAGTTAAGGAGATGAATACAATTTTAGGAAAGGCAGATATGATAGACCTATGGAGAAAACTCAATGGGGTTAAAAAGGAACATACATTTTTCTCAGCAGTACATGATACATACTCAAAAACTGACTATGTGCTAAGGCATAAAAACCTCACAATCCAGCGCAGAAAGGTAGAAGTAGTCAAAGCATCCTTTGCAGATCATGACACAATAAAAATTATTTGTAATAAAGAAACATGGAAAAATAAACTAAAAATTAATTGGAAACTAAATAATCTAATTTGAAATAATGAGTGGGCCAAAGAACAAATCATAAAAACAATTAATAACTTCATTCAAGAGAAGCATAATAATGAGACAACATACCAAAACTTATGGGATGCAGCAAAAGCAGTTCTTAGGGGAAGTTTTATGTCTCTTAATGCTTACATGAATAAAATAAAGAAAAAGGAGATCAATGAATTGGACATACAACTGAAAAAGCTAGAAAAAGACCAAATTGAAAGTACCCAGTTAAATACCAAATTAGAAATACTGAGAATCCAAAGAGAGATTAATAAAATTGAAATCAAGAAAACTATTAAATTAATAACTAAAACCAAGACCTGATTTTTTGAAAAAAAAACAATAAAATTGATACATCTTTTTTCAATTTAATTAAAGAAAAGGAAAGAAGAAAATCAAATTACCAGTATCAAAAATTAAAAGGGTGAATTTACCTCTAATGAAGAGGAAATTAAAACAATACTTAGAAATTATTTTGCCCAAATGTATGCCCCTAAATTTGACAACCTTAGGGATATGGGTGGATATTTACAAAAATATAAACTGTCCAGTTTAACAGAAGAGAAAGTAAAAGTCCTAAATAATCCCATATCAGAAAAAAGAAATTGAGCAAGCCGCCAATGAACTTCTTAGGAAAAAATCTCCAGGGCCAGATGGTTTTATATATGAATTCAACCCAACATTTAAAGAACAATTAATTCTCATGCTTCACAAACTATTTGGGAAAATAGGTGAAGAAAGAGTCCTACCAAATTCTTTTTATGACATAAATATGGTACTAATACCTAAACCAGGAAGAGTTGAAGCAGAGAAAGAAAATTATAAACCAATTTCTCTAATGAATAGTGATGCAAAAATTTTAAATAAAATATTAGCAAAAAGATTACAGCAACTTATAATACACTATGACCAGGTAGGATTTATTCCAGGAATGCAAGGTTGGTTCAATATTAGGAAAACTATCAGCATAATCGATCATATTAACAACAAAACCAGCAGAAACCATATGATCATCTCAATAGATGCAGATAAAGCCTTTGACAAAATACAACACCTATTCCTACTAAAAACACTTGAATGCATAGGAATAAATGGAGCTTTCCTTAAAATTATAAATAGCATCTACCTAAAACCATTGAAAAGCATTATTTTTAATGGGGATAAACTAGATGCATTTTCAATATGATCGGGGTGAAACAAGGTTGTCCATTCTCACCCTTATTATTCAATTTGGCCCTAGAAATGTTAGCTGTTTCAATAAGAGAAGAAAAAGAAACTGAAGGAATTAGAATAGGCAAAGAAGAAACTAAATTACCACTTTTGCAGATGATCTGATGATTTACTTATAGAATCAAGTAAAAAAATGACTCAAAATAATAATCAACTTTAGCAAATTTGCAGGATATGAAGTAAACCCACACAAAACCTCAGCATTCCTATACATCATTAACAAAGCCCAACAGCAAGGAGTCTACCTGCCAAGACAAACCCAGGGCCTATACGAACATAACTATGAAACACTTTTCACACAAATAAAGTCAGACTTAAATAAATGGAAAAATATCAGTTGCTCATGGTTAGGCCTAGCTAATATAATACAAAGGACAATTTCACCTAAATTAATTTATTTGTTCAATGCCATACTAATTGAACTACCAAAAATAATTTTACAGGACTTGATAAAATAATAACAAAATTCATCTAGAAGAACAAGAGGTCTAGAATATCTAGGGAATTAATGAAAAGAAATGCTAGGGATGGTGGCCTAGCCATACCAGATATTAAATTGTACTATAAAGCAGCTGTCATCAAAATTACTTGGTACTGGCTAAGAAACAGATGTGTGGATCAGTGCAATAGGTTAGGTACACAATACACAGTAATCAATGACTATAGCAATCTACTCTTTGCTAAACCCAGAGTCCAGCTTCTGCACTAAGAATTCACTATTTCACAAAAACTCCTGGGAAAATTGGAAAATGGTAGGGCAGAAACAGGGCATTGACCAATATCTTACACTGTATACCAAAATAAAGTCAAAACAGGTTCATGATTTAGGAATAAAGGCTGATACTATAAGCAATTTAGGAGAGCAAGAAATAATTTACCCATCAGAATTTTGGGAAATGCAAGAATTCATGACACAACAAGAGACAGAGAGCATTGCAAAATGCAAAATTGATAATTTTGATTATGTTAAATAGAAAAGTTTTTGTATAAAAAAGCCAATGCAACAAAGATTAGGAGGGAAGCAGAAAACTGGGAGAAAATCTTTACAACTAGTGTCTCTGATAAAGTCCTCATCTCTAAAATATACAGGGAATTGAACCAAATTTATAGGAATACAAGTCATTCTTCAATTGATAAATAGTCAAAGGATATGAACAGGCATTTCTCAGAGGAAGAAATTAAAGATATCTATAGGCATATGAAAAAATGCTCTAAATCACTACTGATTAGAGAAATGCAAATCAAAACAACTCTTAGGTTCCACATCTCTCCTATCAGATTGGCTAAAATAACAAAATAGGAAAATAATAAATGCTGAAGAGGATGTGAGAAAATTGGAACATTGTTACATTGCTGGTGGAGTTCTGAACTGATCCAGCCATTCTAAAGACCAATTGGAACTATGCCTAAAGGGGTATAAAATGTTCATACTTTTTGACCCAACAACGCCACTTCTGGGGTTGTATCCCAAAGAGATTACACAAGTGGGAAAAGGACCTGTATATACAAAAATATTTATAGTAGCTCCTTTTGTAGTAGCAAAGAATTGGAAATCAAGGGGATACCCATCAATTGGAGAATGGCTGTACAAGTTATGGTATATGAATGTCAGGGAATACTATTGTTCTATAAGAAATGTGGATGATACAAACTTCATAACAACCTGGAAAAACCTACAGTAATGCTGAGTGAGCGGAGCAGAACTAGCAATACATTATACACAACCACAGATATATGGATTCTGTGATGACTAACTTTGATAGACTTTGCTCTTCTCAGCAATACAAGGCTCAAAGACAAGTCCAAGGGACTCATTATGGGGAGAGCTATCTACATCCAGAGACAGAACTGTGGAGTCTGAATGCTGATTGAGGCAAACTATTTTCTCTCCTTTTTTTTCCTCTTTTGGTTTTGGTTTTGGTTTTGGTGTTGGTTTCATTTCTTCTGTCTCATGATTCCTTCCATTGGTCATAATTCTTCATTAAACTTTACTATTGTGTAAAAAAATAGAAGGCTCAAAGACAACTTTAAACAACTCACGTCCAGAGAAAGAAATATGCAGTCTGAATGGAGATCGAGGCAAACTATTTACTCTCTCTTTTTTTTCTTTCTTTTTTTTTGATTTTGTTTCTTCTTTCCCATGATTCATTCTATTGGTCATGATTCTTCTTCACAACTTGACTATTGTATAAATAAGTTTAATTCAAATGCATATGTAGAACATATTTCATTTTCCATGTGGTCTTGGGCGGGGCTAGGGGGAAGGAGAAGGAGGGGAAGAAATTTTGAAACTCAAAAACTCATGGAACTGAGTGTTGTAAAGTAAAAATAAAAATATTAATAAAAAATAAAAACTATCTATACTCCTTATCTTCATACTCTCTCATCTTCTAAGCCCTTTCAATATACTTTGTTATCTCACCATCCTACTCAATCTCTCTCTCTGTCTGTGTCTCTCTGTCTGTCTGTCTCTCTCTCTCACACACATGCACACACTCACACAGTAATCATATCAATACTACCAGATTACAAGTATTCCTATAAAGGGTTTATATGTGAACCACCCTATATATCCATTGTCCTTTTGGTCCAGAGACATCATAACAATGGGAAAATGTGGAGAAATAACATAATTAATGTATATGTTGTTGTGCAGTAATATCCAGCTATTTTTGACCCCATTTGGTGTTTTCTTGTCAAAGACAGTGGAACAGTTTGCCATTTCCTTCTCCAGATCATTTTACAGTTGAAACTGAGTCAAACAGGGTGCCATATAAATGCTACCATTATTATTATATTGAAAAGTGAGGTTTTCTAAGTTTATTCCATGCTATATGCATTAGCTGAGTAGCTAGGTGGCACGGTGTCAGGCCCAGAGTCCAGAAAGCCTCAGACACTTACTAGCTCTGTGACCCATGGCAAGTCACTTAACTTAACTCTCTCTCACATTTTTATCCCTTTGTTATGATTCCTTCTTTCATTGATCATAAATTTTCAGGAAAATTTATTTGTGAAAGAATCCAGAAATCAAAAAAGGTGAAGGGGAAAAATATCTGAGAGAATTTGATTTTAATATAATTATCTTAATGTGAAAATGCATACTTAGATAATTTTTTTCAAATATTGTCTATAAAAATCAGTACCAAGAGAGCCCTTTTTTTCTCTCAGCATTACATTTTATCTAACCACACACTCTTTTAATATATTCTGATACCCCACTTAAGCACTTACCTGTTCATTTTGGTGTTAGTGAAAAAAAGTGCTTATGTTTTACCAAAACGACTAGCTCAACATTCCCAACAGTTGGTCAAACAGCCTTTGTATAAATGCCTCTAATGAAATAAAACCAATTCTACTCTGTCTTTCAATGTGTTATATACCCCTGAATAGGCAAAGCTTTCTTTTGCAGTATCAAACTGCAAATTCAATAAACCATCCACTTATGCCTTTTTCCATATTACAAATATTAAAAAAACAAAAACAAAAACAAAATAACCCTTCTACACTGGGTCAAGAGCAGATAGATTTCCAGAGCAATCCTTGCAGAGGTTCCCAAAGTGGGTGATACCACCCTCTAGGTAGGGCTGGAATGATTCAAGCAGGTAGTAGTAGCCTCAGGTGCAATTGTGAAGCATTGAATAAAAGTAACTGGGTAGTGGAAGCATAAGAGAATAAGAGAAGATAAGAAAAATTTTTGAAATAACCATACATACATGTGTCATCTGTTGTGTAACAGTCAGAATTGTAGTGATTACATCATTTTCCAAATTAACAAACAAAATGCAAGTTATAATTGATCAATGATCATATCCACGAACAGGTCTTACAAGAAAGTGCTGGCAGGCAAGTGTGGTGCTCATTGTCTGGAAATGCAGCATGCATTGGCAGGAATATCTGCATGCAATAACTTTTCGACAATATGACACTATATGGTTACATGACTCAATATTACATCATCAAAATTTCGAAGCAGGAAAAACCTGACAAATTAACAATAAATCATTAAATCTATGATGCATCATTTTAAAAAAATTACATATTCTTTGAAGTGATGCACATTTCAGAAAAAAGTAAAGGTTTGAAAATTTCCAGGGAGCCACTGAGTTATTTTTTTTGTAAAAGGGGGTGGTAGGACAAATATGGTTGGGAACTCATGCTTTAGAGGGTTCCTTACAAATTGCTATCATACCTTTAATGAATACCATTTACTCCTAACCCTCATGTTAACTACCAACAAAAAACATAACAAAACTATTTCAATCACATTACTCCCATATTCAAAATGGAGCACCATTTTTATATTAGAGGTATATAGGTGGCACAGTGCACCTAGGTGGCATAGATCTCTAGACTTGCAGTCAGAAAGAACTGAAATTGAAGCTTGCCTCACATTCTTGTTTGTATAATCAGGCAAGTCACTTAACTTCTCTCAGACTCAATTTCCTCATTTATAAAATGGGGATAATAGTAGGAATTATATTACAAGTTTGTGGTAAGAATTAAATGAGTATAAATATTTTTACCTTATCAAATCTCAAAGTGCTATCTAAAACTTATTATTATTTTTATCATCTTTAATCTGATACCCTCTCCTAGGGCAACTACAATGACTCCTTTCCTCTCTAATATTAAATCTACTATCTCTTTACTCTTGCTTCCATGATTTTGGCATGTGCTATCTAATTGAAAAGTGATCTCCCATATTTACCTAATCAAATTCCAGACATTACCCAAGCTCTAAATCAAATGCAAATTCTCCAGGAACCCCTGCATAGGTAGCCTACACAGCAGTAATCTTTCTTTGCACTACTAGGACATTTTCATAAAATGTCTAAATTACTGCATACATTCCTTTCCCTTTAAGTAGCTCCTGGATGGCAGGGATTATGGCATTTATGCTTACAGCACTTGGCATGGTGTTATTCATATAGAATACAAATTTTAAGAGAATTTGTTAATGTTAAAGAAATCTTCATTCTCACTTTGCTGACATTACCCTTGTATGCCCTGTCTATGGTTTTCTTAGTTATTTTTCAAGCAGAAATTGCTTAGTTAAAAGAATTTAGTGGTAAAGGAATGGCTTATTTATTAATAGTTTTGCAGATTCTTTTGCTATAAAGTATTGCCATCTTCAGTTTTCACAAACCTCTTAGGGTCCTGATTAACCTGCTTAGAATGGTATCACAAGACATGTTTCTTGACTAAACTTATTCTTTTTGACAAGACATGTATATATGTGTGTGTATATATACATATATACATATATGTACATATACGTATATGTGTATATACGTATATGTACATATATGTATATATGTATATATACACACACATATATACATGTCTTGTCGAAAATATTGACAATATATATATTCAATCAGTGGGAACTTTATTCAATGTGATTCCTCATATTATAGGTAGGTAAATTGAAGTTCTCCAGAAGTTTATAAAGGTATTCAGTAATTTATACTTAGCTTCATATAATTCTTACTTATTTACTACAAAAGTAGACTGAAAATCATAGACAATGTTACTACTTACTTTCCTGTTAAAATACAGATACTTTTTACTATTTGTTAAATCAAAACTAGAGAACAAAGTGGGGTTCAGATTGCCTTAGTTTGAATCTTCATTGTACTATCTATTCCCTAGAAAATATTTTTAACCCAAGTTTCAAGGCCCTTTTGAATGAGATTCTCTGCTTTCTGGTGGAAAGCAAGGCCCTCTGTGTGTGTGGGAGGTGGAGGGTGGGTGGATGGCATTTGAATAGGTAAAAGGAGGAAAAGCTCTTCCTTTCTTGTGGAGTTGCTTAAAATTACTTCAGAAAATTTTGGCTTCTGCCTTCAAGATGGAAGATGGAAAGAGCCAACCTCATTTCAGGTTGATGAAGGAAAAGATTCTGAGGAGACATGACAAGAAATAGCAGTGTCTATTGTGTTCCTACACCAGCTTGCTACACCAGAGGTTTTGGAGAGCTTCCCCTTGGATGAAAACTAGGACTCTCTTGATTAAGCTGAGTTACCTCACTCCCAGTGGGAGAGCTTGTCTGGTATATATTTTATGTATATTGTCTCTGATTCCTTTTTGGTTATGCTTCGGATAAATATTTTTCTTTGCTCTTCACTATGTGTGTTCATTGTGGAACTGGTATTTAATGGGAAAAATGTCAAGCCCAGACACAAATCTTGGATATAAATTTTGAGATACTGCTTCTCCCCAATAATTATATCAAACCTGATTATATCCCCTAAGCTAATAATATCTAAAGGAGCAGACAGATATAATTTTATCCAAGTACCTACTTTCTATGAGGAAAGCAGAGTGCCCTCTGGTCTCAAACTTCTGCTTCTCCTCCAGGCAAGAATTAGTCTTCCTTAGAGAAAGATAACAGGAAAAAGAGGTCGGAGATGTCTATTCTCCCTCTTTCAAGTCATAAGATGACATATCCATGCTACTTATGAGACTCATAACACATCGTGAGTACATGTGGGATGATTGAATCAATCAATCAATCGTTCCTACCAAAATTAAAATAACTAAAAATGACATTGTAACTGAGATATCTTTATCAGGCAGTATATTTGGATTCATTGAAGAGACAAATATACCCTGGTAATCTCATGAATGTGATCTTTTACTGTACTATAGGTGTAATTTATGCTTTTCTAATGATATGTCAACCTTTTCCAATCAAATCATAATTAATATTTCATGTGAGAATGTTAGGGTAAAAATCCTGAATGAATGCACAAAAAGTGACCATGAATTGTTAGTATCAAATCTTAGAATCTGATACAATATTTTCTAAAGAGTAAAATGGAAAAGAAAGTCCAGACTTCTCGGATTTATGCCAAAATGGCAATATATATTCATCTCATTATTTTTGTAGTTTCCTAAGAAATTCATTCATCCTTAGTCAGTGTAGATAAGAATTACTAAGGATACAAGCCAGTAATGTTTACTTTAAAAGTGTCTTAGGACAGAACCAAGATGGCAGCTGAAAAGCAGAGACTTGTTTAAGTTCTCCCCCAAATCCCTCCGAACACCTATAAAAATGGTTCTGAACAAATTCTAAAGTTTCAGAACCCATGAAATAGCAGAGGAAAACAGATCTCCAGCCCAGGAGAGCCTGGATGGTCACCAGGAAGGGTCTATTGCATCATGCTGGGAGCAGAACACAGCCCAGCATGGGCCACTCCAGGACTGATCAGATGAGGAGTCAGCCACCACAACAGGCCATAAGGCCATGAATCATTGAGCTGTGGCAGTTACCAGACATCTCAATCCACAAAAGCCACAGACCGTTGAGAAGATTAGTGGGAAACTATGGGATCAAATTGAGATTGGTCTGGCCACCAACCCTGAGGGGTGGAAGAAGTGCTGCATCAGGCTTCTTGAGTCCCTGGCTCACACGGATGGAGGAATCTAGCAGGAGATCAGAGAGGGAGTGCAAGGAGCACTCTGTGGGCAGAAAGGAAGATTCTCTTGCTGTGCCCTGCTTGGATCAGGACTGTGGTCCTGGTTGGCAGTTCTTGGGGGAGGAGGAGCACTGGTGTGACAGAGCCTGGGGTGATGGTGGAGTAGAAGTAGCTCTGAAAACAGCAGTGCTTGGACCCTAAAGCTTAGTACCAAGTACTCTCTACTCTACAAGCAGTCATACACTGATAAAAAGTTAAAGGGTCAAGTAGTTGACTGGGAATATGAACTGGCAGTGAAAATGAACTCAGACTCAAACTCAAACTCTAGATTCCTTTTTTGGTGACAAAGAAAATCAAAACATACTGCCAGAAGAAGTCAACAAAGTTAAAGAACCTACATCAAAAGCCAGAAGAAAAATACTAATTGGTCTCAGGCCATGGAAGAAAAAGGATTTGGAAAAGCACATAAGACAAGTAAAGGAAAAATTGGGAAGAAAAAAGAGAGAGATGCAAGAAAACCATGAAAAACAAATCAATGAATTGCTAAAGGAGACCAAAAAAATACTGAAGAAAATAACACCTTAAAAATAGACTAACTCAAATGGCAAAAGAACTCCAAAGAGCCAAAGAGGAGAAGAATGCCTTGAAAGGCAGAATTAGCCAAATGGAAAAGGAGGTCCAAAATACTACTGAAGAAAATACTACCTTAAAAATCAGATTGGAGCAAGTGGAAGCTAGTGACTTTATGAGAAATCAAGATATCATAAAACAGAAGCAAAGGAATGACAAAATGGAAGGCAATGCCAAATATCTCGTTGGAAAAACCACTGACCTGGAGAATAGATCCAGGAGAGATAATTTAAAAATTACTAGAGTACCTGAAAGCCATGATCAAAAAAAAGAGGCTAGACATCATCTTTCAAGAAATTATCAAGGAAAATTGCCCTGAAATTTTAGAACCACAAGGGAAAACAGAAATCAAAAGCTTCCACCAATTGCCCCCTGAAAAAGATCCCAAAAAGAAAACTCCTAGGAATGTTGTTGCCAAATTCCAGAGTGTACAGGTCAAGGAGAAAATACTGCCAGCAGCCAGAGACAAACAATTTAAATATTGAGGAAACACAATCAGAATAACGCAAGATCTAGCAGCTTCTATATTAAGGGATCGAAGGGCTTGAATATGATATTCTAGAGGTCAAAGGAGCTAGGATTAAAAGCAAGAATCACCTACCCAGCAAAACTGAGTATCATACTCCAAGGCAAAATATGGATTTTTCAATAAAATAGAGGACTTTCAAGCTTTCTCAATGAAAAGAACAGAGCTGAATAGAAAATTTGGCTTTCAAACATAAGAACCAAGAGAAGCATGAAATGGTAAACAAGAAAGAGAATTCATAAGGGACTTACTAAAGTTGAACTGTTTTGTTTATATTCCTACATGGAAAGATGATGTGTGTAATTCATGAGACCTTTCTCAGTGTTAGGGTAGTTGAAGGGAATACACACACACACACACACACACACACACACACACACACACACACACATATGTATAGTCAGAGAGCATAGGATGAGTTGAGTATGAAGGGTTGATATCCAAAAAATAATAATTTTAAGGAGTGAGAGAGGAATATACTGAGAGAGGGAGAAAGGGAGAGACAGAATGGAGTAAATTATCTCAGATAAAAGTGGCAAGAAAAGCAGTTCTGTTGGAAGGGAAGAGGGGTAGGTGAGGGGGAATCAGTGAATCTTTCTCTCATAGTATTTGACTTGAGGAGGGAATAACATACACACTCAATTGGCTATCTTACTCCACATGAAAGTAAGGGGAAAGGGAAAAAAGGCGGGATGGGCAGATACAGGGAGGAAGTAATCAAAAGCAAACACTTTTGAAAAGGGACAGGATCAAGGGAGATAATTGAATAAAGGGGGACAGGATAAGATGGAAGGAAATATAGTTAGCCTTTCACAACATGAGTATTGTGGAAGTGTTTTACATAATGATACACGTGTGACCTATGCTGAATTTCTTTCTTTCCTAGGAGGGGTGATCAGGAAGCGAAAAAGGGGAGAGAATTTGGAAAACAAAGTTTTAAAAGCAGATGCTCAAAAAAGGTTGTTTTTCCATGCAACTGAGAAATAAGATATGTATGGAATGGGGCATAGAAATCTGTCATGCCCTACAAGAAAGTAAGGGGAAGGGGATGGGGGCATGGAATTGGTGTGAGAGAAGGGATAGCTGACTGGGAAACCAGGCAATCAGAATATATATCATCTTGGAATAGGGGAGAGGGTAGAAATGGGGAGAAAATTTGTAATTCAAAATCTTGTGGAAATCAATGTTGAAAATGAAAATATTAAATAAAAATGAAAAAAATGAAAAAAGTCTTTTAGAAAAAATATCTACAATACTTTGTTAGTACCATCTGTGTAATATCTAATATATGAGAAATCTGTAGAATACAATTGAAAGAAAACCATCTCCCCCCAAAAAAGTAGAGAAAATATATGTATATAGGATCATAATTTTAGAACACCAAAAGGTATTAGAAGTTATCTTGCCCAACTCCCTCATTTTACAGATTACTCCCTCCCCCAATCTGCCCTGCCTTCTATCACTTCCCTCCTTTTCTTATCCACTTCTCCTCCTGTTTTCTGGTTGGATAAGATAGATTTCTATACCCAAGTTGAGCGTTTGTTAGTCCCTCTTTGAGCCACCTCTGATGAGAGCAAGCTTCAATCACTCCCCCTTACCTCCCCCCTCTTCCCCTCCAGTGTAAAGACTTTCCTTGCCTCTTTTATGTGAAATTGTTTACCCCATTCTACCTCTCCCTTTCTCTCTCTCTCCCAGTACATTTATTTCTCACCCTTTAATTTTGTTTCTTAAGTATCATCACTTCATATTTAATATACACATGTACCCTCGGTCCATATATTCTCCTTCTAACTACCCTAATAATGAGAAAAATCTTATGAGTTACAAATATTATCTTCCTATGTAGGAATGTAAACAGTTTTACATTATTAAGTCTCTTATGATTTCCTTTTCCTGTTTACCTTTTTATTCTTTTTTTGAGTCCTCTACTTCAAAATCACATTTTCTATGCAGTCTGGCATTTTCATCAAGAATGCTTGGAAGGCCTCTATCTCTTTGAATATCCATTTTCTCCCTGAAAGAATATTCAGTTTTGCTGGGTAGGTACCTGCTGGAATATCATATCAAAAGTTCTTGAAATTCCTTAGTAACTAAGTGAGGGAACAAGTAAACTCTAAGATTCCTTTCTATTTCTACAAATCTATATAAGACTTAGTGGATAAGGAGAGTTGATGAAGGAACTGTTTCTAGATGAGCAAATCTCCAAGAAAGAGAAAACTTCAGCAGAACATTTAAAAAAAGATAATTCTATTTTGTATAATCAACAAAATCAGATTCTCCTTCAAGGATCATTTTCAGACAGGTCAATTTAAAGAAATGGCAATGAATAAAATAGCACAATAGGAAAAGGTCAATCAATTTAAACAGTACAATTCTGTCAGAAATTTTCAGTGTTACAGAAGGAAATTTTGGAACAATTTACAAAATGAACTCAAAGCTTTCTGCAATGTCTGCCAGAAACAATGAAGCTAAACAGAACTGTCAAAAAAGGAAGTTGAGTTGAAAGAGACATTGCATATTTAAATTAGAAGACTGTAATAATACACAAGAATTATCTACCTGTCCCTAGACTGAAAAGAAAAACAAGACAAAACAAGAGGATAACAGGAACATTTATATCAAACCTAGTAGTAGATATTTGAAATGGGAAGAAACAGAACTTCAATGATGATAAACACATTTTTATGGAGGTTTTGTCATCAAAGCCCAATGCATACTCATGGCAAGATTTCTAGACAGGAAGATCAAAGACAAAGTATTTTTTAAACCCAAAGGCACAGGGGAATCCTTTTAGTAAAAGAATAAGCATTTTCTAACATGTCAAAATATAACACTAGAGTCATTAAGAAAAAAAATACTAGAAAGAGGTAACAGAAAACATTGTCATTTCAAATGCTAATTATCATTGAGGTTTTCCTTTCTTTTACTGTGTCTTCTATAGGAAGAAGAAATTTTATATGTAATGGATCTCATTGCAGGATGTGAACTGCTGAAATAAGTTAAGACTATCATTAGTAAAACATTTACTACAGTGGGAGGAAGAAAGCAAATGGGAGAAATATGTTCTGAAAAGAGTAAACCAATGGTTAGAGATTTGCTCCTAAGCCCATACTTTGTTTATATAATACTATTTGGTATTGCTGACTTAAAGACATTGTGCAAATACTCAAATAATTTTATTAGGCAATTCTATGTTTCTCTTATTGTATGAAGTTTATCCATGTACTTATCTAAAAAATGTCAAATGAATCTAGGGATTACTGCCATATGAGAGAAAGCAGAGGAGAGTATGAGATAGGGAGGGATAATAAAAGGGAAATTTACATATGGGCTATTTATTTGTGGTTATTTGTTTCTCATAAATAATTAATATTTTAGTTCTTGAAACAGGATTGCAACTAAAGATGTCACCAGTTTTCTTACAAGAATGATGTATTTAATCAATTCTTCTAGACTTGCAATAGTCTAGTACAAGGGGACAGAATAACTAAAGAAGGCTTTAACCAAAAACCAGATTTATTTTTTTAACTCACCAAAATTGTTTAACTATGTGTTACTAAATTATACACAATTTAAATATTAATTCTACTTCAGGGAAATCAAAGCAATAGGCTTTATGTTGAGGAAAAGGCAGAAAAATAGTATGGATGGAGCATTGGACTTAGAGCCAGGAAGATATGAATTTGGATCCTGCTTCAGGTAAATACTAACTGTGTAATAAGGAACAAGCCACTCAATCCATATCACTTCGACTTTCCTCATGAGTAAGATGAGTATATTGATGCCTACCTCATAGAACTGTCACAAGTCCTGAATGAGATAATGGATGTATAATATTTTACAAAATGTTGAGACTGCATATGTGCCTTATCATTAATTTTTTTAAAAAAAAATTCTCATTTGATACCCGAGGACTTGAAATAGATTGAAAGGGATATTTTTGAATGAACATACCATTAATGTTAGGCTTAATTTCTACTCCCAATTCCCTCACAAGGGTATTTATAGCTCATGTTTGAAAAATTGTAAAAAATTTGGAGACGTACAATGAATAATTTGTGAAGACTTTTAAAGAATGGATGAACGTGAAGAAGGATAAACTTGCATCATCTGTAACTCCCCCCCAAAAAAATGTACAATTCAGTTTGCATATTACTGTATACCCTATTATCTCAAAGAGCTGGAGAGCACAAAACCCATATAGAAGGGATAATACTTTTATTCATATAGGCATGCAATTTACTCAGAATTGATGGATATTTTAATTTCATGCATTTGTCCATTTTGTTATGACAGCTGACATAAAAAAATAACATACCTAACCATGCACTGATTTCCTACAAACCTCCATTTGTTTAAAAAATATAAAGGATGAAGAAAGACCAGATTGAAGGAATTAAAATTCAATAAAAATACAATTTACAATAGTCAAGCCTTTGTCAAAAATTAATGGGTACTTTTAACAGAACCTGAAAGATGCAGTTTTGAATACACTCAAACCAACTTTTGGAGAAACATCAATCAGTGCCATGTACTATCTTAGAAAGGAAAAAGTAATAAATGTAAATTTTTAGTAAAGATACAGGTAATAGAACATACGTAGAAGAAAATATAATTATTGCTTCAAAGCAATTTCAAAGAAAATATAATTATAAAGTTATATAGAAAGTTGAAAGGGGAAGAGAAAAGTTATACTTCTTAGAGGGAAATGCTATAAGGAAAAGACAAGAATATTAGCAAATGAATTTCCAAGGAATTCATGCCTCCCTACACAACTGAGTTCATCTGAAACTTTAACCAAATTCAACAAAAATCAGTCCCACATTAGGAATTTGAAAAATAATGTGGTACTCTATCCTAGAAAAAATCTACAGCAATCATCTGAAATTAATCATTTACTTGACTTGATACCCAGTTACTTGCTTTTCCTGAAAGGATTCATATGACTTTTTATGTAGGAATAAATATATAGTAAAGCTCCTAACAAAAGGATATGGAAAAACTATAAAAAGATAGCATTACATAAATTGCATATTATAAAGAGGCTCATAACCGGGTGGTTGGCCATTTAGTGGCGAATTACTTGGTGATGGCAATCAAGGAAACAAAGAAAAATTTTAAATGGTTTTCAGGCTTGTGCAGCCCCTTTAAACTTCAGCAGCAAGAATGGCAAATTGGCAGAAGAGGGGCAAAAAAATCAATTTATGAACTATCCATAAATATTAACTTAATTCTTGGTAGTCCTCCATTGACCAAAGAAAGCATATGTTACTGAAAAAAATGAATCATATTTATGTGGATATTCTTGCTGTAAAGAAGATGAGAAGATAGAAGGAAATTGGAGTTGACTGGAAGAATGGTTCATAGGTTATCCTTCAGAGACAAAGGAGTTGAAGACTGTTTCATCGTGTCCAAAGCCAAGAAAAAAATATGCTTTTATAGACCCTTTGGTAACATCATAGTGCAGTGCTCATGTTTGCAAAATCATTGTCTTTGTCAAATCACTGCCATGAATATAACTGAAACTGATGAACAAATATGTGTTGCAGAGGATGAAGACGTAGAAAAATTCTATGAAGAACTATGAAGACTCTCCAAATTAAATCAACACACATTTTGAGTACCTACATACCTTTGATAAAAAAAAATACAAGAAAGGGGAAGTGAAAGAGGAAGGGAATAAGGATTTACATGGTACCCACTATGAGCCAGGCACTGTAAAGATAATGAGAAATTTGTTGAAAAAAAATATGGATTAGATATGAGGAAGGAGAGGCCAAAACTTGTAGTCTACACATATCATGAATGCTTTCTTTGAGTAAAGAATCAGTACTCTTGCACATGCAGAACACAAAGTAATACTCCAAAATAAATGGAGTTATTCTCAAATAAGATGGCTATGTATAATTATACTAAGAACTTGTTAGAGAAAAACTGAAAATTAGTATAAAGCAAGAAAATACAATAAAAACAAAAGACTTAGTGTTCAAACAATTTCATTCTGATCTATCAATAAATAAGTTATTGATAACAAACATGGGATATTTATGGAAGAACAAAGGCAGCAACTTCCTTCTGGAAGTTTTACCTATGTAAATGAATTGCCTTTAGAGGGAGATTAGAAGAAACTTAAAACACATTATTTAGTTAACATTTGCCTTACTTGTCATGTGGAAAGTTATGGTAGCCAAGGGCAATAGTGATTCGGAATATAAACTCATTCATAAAATCTTACAGAAAAGATGACAGAGGATTATGATATAAAGTCCTCATAAAAATAAAGATTTTGGGTGGAAGATAAAAAGCAAGATAGAAAAAGAAAAGTTTAGCAAGGGGTTTGATTAAGTACTTACTTTGAGGCCATTAAAGAATGAACATGGAAGAACAATAAACAGAAGGTGAAAAGGGAAAAACCTGAAAAATATCTTTTTAACAAACATTCTTTTTCACCTTCAAGAACTATTAAACTAATATTGTACTTAGTAAAAAGGGGGTAAATGGCACTGAAAGGACCAATGATGAAAAAATTCAGTGTGTTTGGCCAATTGTACATTGAAGGAATGAGTGTGAGAGGTAATGCAATTGTGAAGCATTGAGAGACTGATTCACAAAGAATCTGAAGGAGAAAAAGATACCAAAATGTTAGAGGGTGGTGGAAGACTTTATTAATATATAAAAAATAAGTGCCTTGAGAAAATACTTCAGTTAAGACAAAACTCTCAAATAGCTGCAGATTTCTTTCATAAGCTTCCACAATGTTTCTGTGCCTTGATATAACCAGTACAATGGCATGTGTTGGTAAGCAAAATGGGCTCCTTAGCACTTAGTTCAACAGGTGCCCTTGAGGAGTTTGGCTTTTGTTTGCTTTGAGTGATTCAACTATTTCATTGAATCTTGCTAAGTGCTAAGCCCCAGGCCCAAAGCCCTATTAGGTGTAAAACCCATGTGGGTGTGGATTGATGACTGAGGTGGGGCCCAAGGTGGGCTGGCTAAGGGGAGGTGTTAACTCCAGAGCCATTCCCTGTTGGGTGTTGACCTAGTCTATGTGGATGTGAGCCTCCCAGGGTCCTAGGGGTAGGGGCCAACTCGGGAACCAATGGGCTCTGGTCATTCAGGTGGTGCTTGATGACGCCAGGGGCTTGGGAGGAGGGTGTCTCAGCACCATGGCCACCACAGCGGCCACGAAGCGGAGAGCAGTCTTGGAACAAAGTGAGGGTGCAAACTTCCCCTGCTGGTGCCTCAGCCTCTAGCAGCCTTTCGTAGACCTGGGACTGAAGGAGGAGGTGAGGAGGCACCCCGAAGGTGAGCTCCCACCGCTTGATCACTGGGTCGGAGTTGGAGGCTGCGAGGAGAGACGAGCCAAGAGACAGCTACAGCCAAAGCTGAAGATAAAGCCAAAGCCAAAGCAGGAGCTGTGGAAGCAGAGCCGACTGGGAAGTAGAGCCGACCCGGAAGCAAGGCTGACCCATGTGTGGACCGAGGAGTGCTGAGCAAGGACTTGAGGCCAGTGTGTAATCTTCTTACTGGAGAGGGGAAGCATGAATATGATTTGGTTTAATACCATCATGTTTTTCTGTGCCTTCCTGGTTACTCTAGTGAGGCGGACTTATTGGGCCTGGAAGCTTTTGATTGAAATATCAAAATGGGGAGGCTGGTTCATGGGTCTGTTACCTTGGAGCCTGAATAAATGCTTGAATTCTTCTGCCTTCTACTTAGAGAATTCCTTATATCCTGTGGTTCTGAACTGTTCAGACATATATATGATTCTCTTTGAAATCATAAATTCTGCCTTCTTAATACATGGCATCTGCAAAAGAGAGCATATGGAAGACCTCACCATCCGTAGGACATCCCTCTTCAACATGAGTTCAGCAACAGATATCTACAATGAGAGTTATAAACACCTTTGATGAGCATGTGTCTCCTTGTTTTATACTTTGCTTGAAATTAATATTTAGTTAGTCATATAACATCTTTGTTGTTATATCTTTTGAGTACTTTTAAATAATTTTAGTATATTGATGAAAGATTGTTTGAAGATAGCCTTTAAATTGACATATTGCTCTATTCAACCAAATGCTTTTTTTTAAATAAAAAAATACATTGGTATTTCATATCTTTAGATGTTTGAGTCATTTGAGTGATGATAAAGATATAGAATACTATGGAATATTGATAACAAAAGGCTCACTACTTCCTTATTAAAACATCATCAAGAATGTGACTAATGGATGTGTAGATCATTTTAAAAATATATAGATGGAAAAGTAAACATAAATTGGTAGCTACTAATATTTCTTCAGAAGACTGACCTCCCTGACTTCCTTTAAGCTTCAATTAAAATCTCACATTCTACAAGAAACCTTCCCCAACCTTTCTTAATTTCAGTGCTTTTCTCTTATTTATTATTTTGTATTTATCTTATATATAATGAATCTTGTATATTTTCTCCTCCATTACATTGCAAGCCCCCTGAATGCAGAGACTGTCCTTTGCCTCTTTTGGTTTCCCCCAGGATGTAGCACACTGCTTGGCACATACAAGGTGATTAAAAATGCTTATTTATTGATTGATTGTATCCCTGGCCTAAGACAACTGTCTTATGCCCTAGGGAATGCTTAATAAATGCTAATTTCATTGAGTTCAACTTAACAGAATGCAATGTCTGTCAGGAAGAAGTTTCCAAAATGATTCTAATGACAGGACTATGGAATAAAATGTTCATCCTGAGGCTATTTGTTACTTTGCACTGTCTTATGCATGGCCTAAGCAAAGATGATTTGGAGTGGAATGGAGAGATAATATCATAACTATGTTGGGGAGATACTACCATAATGCTGATTTCCAGACCCTACAAGTAGATTTTATGATGAAGAGGATCTCTGGAAAGTGAGAGTGATAGGGAATGCAGGCGTGATTTACATTGGTATAAAGAACTTCATGGGAGTCAAAATGGCTGCTGGAAAGCAGGGACTAGCATGACCTCCCCACCAAGTCCCTCCAAAAACCTATAAAAATGGCTCTGAAGCAATTCTAGAACTGCAGAACCCACAAAATAGCATAGGGAAGCAGGGCTCTAGCCCAGCACAGCCTAGATGGTCTCTGGGTAAGGTCTATCCTGCATGGAACTGGGAGCAGAGCTGAGGGGAGCAGACCCCAGCGTGGGTGGTTCGGACCAAGCAGACCAGGAGCTGGGCGGAGCATGCCCCAGCACCCTCAATCAGTGAGCTGCGGCACTTATCAGACTTTTCAACCCACAAACACCAAGGACAACAGAATAGGTTAGTGGGAGAAGCTGCTGAGGACTGGGATAGAGTTTGCAGTTCAGAAACCACCCCAGGGGCAGCAGAGGTGGGGCAGCATTAGAGCTACAGCTGCAGTTGCTTCTGGCCCCAGGCCCACCTGGTGGGAGGAACTAAGTGATGGATGAGAGCAGAAGTGAAGAGCCTGCTGAAGATCTAAGTACAGTCCAGGTTGGGAGTTCTTGGAGAAGGAGGAGTGCTGGTGTGGCAGAGCTGGTGCACCCCCCCCAGGCTGGGAACACAGAACTCTTTAGTCTACAAACAGTCATACCCCACTGAAAAACTCAAGGGTCAAGTGAGTTGGCTGGAAACATGGCCAGGCAGCAAAAACACACCCAGATTCAGTCTCAGACTCTGGAATCCTTCTTTGGTGACAAAGAAGACCAAAACATACAGTCAGAAGAAGTCAACAAAGTCAAAGAGTCTACAACAAAAGCCTCCAAGAAAAACATGAACTGGTCTCAGGCATGGAAGAGCTCAAAAAGGATTTGGAAAAGAAAGTTAGAGAAGTAGAGGAAAAATTGGGAAGAGAAATAAGAAGGATGCGAGAAAACCATGAAAAACAAGTCAATGACTTGCTAAAGGAGACCCAAAAATATACTGAAAAATATGCTGAAGAAAACAGCACCTTAAAAATAGACTAACTCAAATGGCAAAAGGGCTCCAAAAAGCCAAT
>CM053622.1:472241392-472259384 GCA_028646595.1 Phalanger gymnotis | reverse complement strand
TTTGTCAAAGGCTTTTTCTGCATCTATTGAGAGGATCATGTGGTTTCTGCTAGTTTTGTTGTCGATATGGTCAATTATGCTAATAGTTTTCCTAACATTGAACCAGCCTTGCATTCCTGGAATAAATCCTACCTGGTCATAGTGTATTATTCTGGTGATAAGTTGCTGCAATCTTTTTGCTAGTATTTTATTTAAAAATTTTGCATCAATATTCTTTAGGGAAATTGGTCTATAATTTTCTTTCTCTGTTTTGAATCTACCTGGTTTAGGTATTAGTACCATATTTGTGTCATAGAAAGAATTTGGTAGGACTCCTTCTTCACCTATTTTCCCAAATAGTCTACAAAGTATAGGAATTAATTGTTCTTTAAATGTTTGATAGAATTCACATGTAAAACCATCTGGCCCTAGAGATTTTTTCCTAGGGAGTTCATTGATGGCTTACTCAAGTTCTTTTTCTGAAATGGGGTCATTTAGAAAATTCACTTCCTCTTCCGTTAACCGGGACAATTTATGTTTTTGTAGATATTCATCCATATCTCTAAGGTTGTCAAATTTATGGGCACACAATTGGGCAGAATAATTCCTAATTATTGTATGGATTTCCTCTTCATTAGAGGTGAATTCACCCTTTTCATTTTTGATACTGGTAATTTGATTTTCTTCTTTCTTTTTTTTAATCAAATTAACCAAAGTTTTATCAATTTTATTGGTTTTTTCATAAAACCAGCTCTTTGTTTTATTTATTAATTCAATAGTTTTCTTGGTTTCAATTTTGTTAATCTCTCCTTTGATTTTCAGTATTTCTAATCTGGTATTTAATTGGGGATTTTCAATTTGTTCTTTTTCTAGCTTTTTCAATTGTATGCCCAGTTCATTGATCTCCTTTTCCCCTATTTTATTCATGTAAGCATTTAGAGACATAAAACTTCCCCTAAGAACTGCTTTTGCTGCATCCCAGAAGTTTTAGAATGTTGTCCCATTGTTGTCATTCTCTTGAATGAAGTTATTGTTTCTCTGATTTGTTCTTTGCCCAACTCATTCTTTAGAATCACATTATTTAGTTTCCAATTAATTTTTAGCTTCTTTTTCCATGGTTCTTTGTTATGAATAATTTTTATTGCATCATGATCTGAAAAGGATGCTTTGACTACTTCTGCCTTTCTGCACTAGATTGTGAGGTTTTTATGCCCTAGTACATGGTCAATTTTTGAGTATGTGCTATGTACCACTGAGAAGAAAGTATATTCCTTTTTATCCCCATTCAGTTTTCTCCAGAGGCCTATCATATCTGCCTTTTCTAAAATTCCATTCACCTCCTTAACTTCTTTCTTATTGATTTTGAGGTTAAATTTATCAAGTTCAGAAAGAGAGAGGTTGAGGTCTCCCAATATTATAGTTTTTCTGTCTATTTCTTCCTGTAACTCTCTTAACCTCTCCTCTAAGAATCTGCATGCCATATCACTTGGTGCATATGTGTTAAACAGTTATATTGCTTCATTGTTTGTGGTGCCTTTTAGCAGGATGTAGTGTCTTTCCTTATCTCTTTTAATTAAATCTTTCTTCACTTTTGCCTTGTCTGAGATTAGGATTGCTATACCTGTTTTTTTTTTTTACTTTAGCTGAAGCAAAATATATTTTACTCCAGCCTTTTACCTTTATCCTGTGTGTATCCCCCTATTTAAAATGAGTTTCTTGTAAACAGTATATTGTAGGATTATGGTTTTTAATCCATTCTGCTGTCTGCTTCCGTTTTATGGGAGAATTCATCCCATTCATGATCATGGTTATGATTTCTATCTGTGTCTTTTTCTCCATCCTATTTCCTTCTGTTTGTGCTTTTATTTCTTCCTTTCCCCTTCCACTCCTCAACAAAGTTTTGCTTTTGACTGCCACCTTCCTCAGTTTACCTTCCCTCTTTATTCCCCTCCCTTATCTTACCAGTTCCCACTTGCTACCTCTCCTCTCTCTTCAGACCACCCCCTCCCTTTTTTCCCCCTTTCCCCTCCTACTACCTGTAAGACAAGTTAGATTTCTATACTTATCAGGGTATGTTATTCCCTTCTCAAACCAGATCAGACGACAGTAAAGCTCAAATACTGGTCTTCTCCCTCCCTTCTTTCCCTGTGCTAAAATGTGTTTTTGTGTCTCTTCATTTGGTGTATTTTACGCTTTTGTACTACCTCCTTACTTCTTCTCCTATAACCCTCCCTTTGCATCTCTTAATTATGTTTTTATCCTTATATCAGTTATTTTATACAGACTTTCATAGTCTATGTGTATCCCTTTCAATTGTCATAATGCCTGTACTATTCTCAAGACTGACATATATATGTATATATATAACATACATAAGATGATATAATCCTATATAAAGATGCAAATAATTTGCCCTTATTGATTAATAAGTTTTGTGGGGGGTTTTCCCCATTTGCCTTTTTATGTCTCTCTAGAGTTTTGTATTTGTAGATCAAATTTTCCATTGAGTTCTGGCCTTTTCATCAGGAAGGTCTGGAATTCCCTTATTTTGTTGAATGTCCATCTCCTTGCCTGCAAAATTATGCTTAATTTTGCTGGGTAGTTGATCCTTGGTTGTAGTCCCAGCTCCTTTGCCCTTTGGAATATCATATTCCAATTCCTCCTGTCTTTTATTGTAGAAGCTGAGAGATCCTTCATGATCCTGACTGTAGTTCCATGATATTTGAATTGTTTCTCTTTGGCTGCTTGCAGTATTTTCTCCTTGACTTTGTAATTCTGAAATTTGGCTATAATATTTCTTGGTGTTTTCAGTTTGGGGTCTCTTTTAGGGGGTGATCAGTGAATTTTTTCAATGACTATTTTGCCCTCTGGTTTTAGGACCTCTGGGCAGTTGTCTTTGATAATTTCTTTGAAGATACTGTCAAAGCTCTTTTTATATCATGTATTTCCAGTAGACCAATAATTCTTAAATCATCTCTCCTGGATCTATTTTCCAGGTCAGTTGTTTTTTTTTTTCCAATCAGATATTTCACATTTTTTTTCTATTTTTTCATTCTTTACATTTTGTTTTACTACTTCTTGATACCTCATAGAGTCATTAGCTTCCACTTACTCAACTCTAATTTTTAATGAGTTACTGTCTTCATTTTGCTTTTGAGTCTTCTTTTCCAGTTGGTTGATTTTACCTCTGAGGATGTCATTTTCTCTATTTAGATTCTGAATCTCCCTAGCCATTTAGGCAGTCTTATTCTTTAGGGACTTGATTTCATCATTGGATTTTTTCCATTTTTTCAATTTTTTCTTTTACCTCCCTAATTTGACTTTTAAAATCCTCCTTTAGCTCTTCCAGTAATGCTTTTTGAACTTAAGACCAGTTCACATTCCCTTCTGAGGTATCAGATGTGGGTATAGTGTCATTTCTATCCTCTTCCAAATTGGTATTTTGATCATGCCTGTCTCCATAAAAAGAATCAGTGGTCCTCAGTAGTTTTTTTTGTGTGTGTTCTTCTTCATGTGGGTTACCCTTTTCCCGGCTTTACAATAAATTTCTGTTTTGGGGCTCAGGGCTCTCTGTCCCAGCTTTCTTATTCTGGGGATTTTGAGTCTAGTTATTGGCTTTGTGAATCATAGCCTTCAGTTTCCTGAGGTGTGGGGGAGGGGGTCTGGTTGCCTGAAATCTTTTCCCCTGGCGTTGCTCTCCAGCACTGTTGCTCTTCAGTAATGGTCTCAGCTCTTTGTTGTTTGAGCTGGTGTCTGGCACTTCCCCTGGGGGAGCAAGGGTAAGTCTGGGCTCCTGGTGTTGACTCCTGCTGACTCTGCCCCTTTGGGACTCAGGAACTCCCACTACTCGACCACTGAAGCCCCACTTCTGTCTCCTCTATTCCAGCATTTTTTCCTGAGGAATTCTCTGGGTCGGTGTCGGGGGAGGGATTAGAGCCATTTACCTTACCATTATGTCTCCTGGAATTTCAAGAAGACGTGTTTCATGCCTTTGGGCTGCAAGGCTCAGGAGTTGATGTCTCATGGCCAGTGGCATCACGCTGCCTCTCATTGCTTCCACAGACTGCCATCCTGAGTTGGGAGACCTGGGGATCTCCACCGGTTTCGGGCACCCACTTTCTCCCAGCCTGTCTCCCATGTGGGTTTCCCTTGCTGCTTCCTCTTTGGTGCTATCTGAAGCAGCTCTGCTGGCTGAGCTCCCTCCCAGCCTAGAGATTCGTCCCTTTGGCCTTTTCAGACTCTTCTGGCTTGGAAATTTGCCTTACTCAGACTGCCCACAGTTTCTAACTCTCTCAAATCTGCTCAGATTCACTTTTTTATAGGAATCTGACAGAACTTGTGAGAGAGCTCCAGTGAGATGCTGTTTTCATGTGGCCATCTTGTCTCTGCCCCCCTGATTTATGTTTCATAATTCTCTCTATATCTTCTTTGGTCATAAATTCTTCCTTTATCCATAAATCTGACATAAACTATTCCATGTTTTCTTAATTTGCTTATGGCATCCTCCCTTATATGTAAATCATGTACCCATTTGTAACAACAATGTTACTAGCAGCTACTGTGTCTGTGCAAAACCAATAACACCAGCACCCAGAAGGGCTGCCAACACAGGTTCTTTAATCTGCTTTTCTAAGGAAAGCAACTTTAAGGGGTTAACAATCTCAGATTAATCAAACATATGTATATCATTCTCTTAGTTCAGGAGGAAAAGATCAGCCCCTTGAACTTCAGGGCAAATACAAATACAAGCATGCATTATAAACAGAGCAAATGACACAAACCAGTCTATCCAGAGCAATACATAATTACCAGATAAGCACCAACATCTGGGCTATCAAAGCCATGGGGCTGTTTCAATTGCTTGGCCAGAGTCTTGTCACCAGCACTCCTTCAATGAGTATACCCCCAAAGGCAAAATGACAACCTTGGAGGTCTTATTTCCTATTCAGGACCCTGAGGGCTGAGACCAACTGAGCATTTAGGGTGTGAGAAAGTTCTCCAGTCACTAGCACCATAACATATGCATTTCAGTGACTCCCAATTGCCTTAGTGCTGAGAAACACTTCACAACAAAAAGATGCCACTTTACCTGCGCCATTCTAACAAAGGCTAGAATCCTTAAAGGCACTTGATAGCCTTAGCATCCCAAAGGAGAAGAACAGCAAAAAGTCCTGCCCTGATTACCATAACACCATTTCAACCTTATCTTCATAAACAGTTTGAGATGTTGGTGTATACCTAGTTTCTGCCATCCTGTTTTCCAGATTTCCCAGTAGTTTTTTTGTCAGATAATGAGTTTTTGTTCCAAATTCTTAGATTTTGGGTTAATCACATACTAAATTACTATGGTCATTTACTATAATGTAATTTGTACCTAATCTATTCCACTTATCCATTGTTCTATTTCTTTACAACTACCAGAGTGTTTTGATAATTACTACTTTATAAAACAGTTTGAGATCTGGTACAGCTAGGCCACTTTTCATATTTCTTTTTCATTGATTCCTTTGATATCCTTGAACTTTTGTTCTTCCAGATGAACTTTGTTATTATTTTTCCTAGCTCTATAAAATTCTTTAATAACTTGATCGGTAT
Source organism: Phalanger gymnotis (assembly GCA_028646595.1). NCBI lineage: Eukaryota > Metazoa > Chordata > Mammalia > Diprotodontia > Phalangeridae > Phalanger > Phalanger gymnotis. The sequence goes on along the minus strand of CM053622.1, from coordinate 472,253,810 downwards.
GACACTGAACAATTAGGTTAATTTAGGTAATTGTCATTTTTATTATATTGGCTCAGCCTATTCATGAATAATTAATATTTTTCTAAATGTTTAGCTCTGACTTTACTTGTGTAAAACTGTTTTTTGGTTGTGTTCATGTAGTTCCTGGGTTTATCCTGGCAGATAGATTCCAAAGTATTTTTATTGTGTACAATTATATTAAATGGAATTTCTCTTTTTATCTCTTGTTACTGGACTTTGTTGGTAATATATAGAAATATTGATGATTTGGGTTTATTTTCTGTCCCGCAACTTTGCTGAAGTTGTTAATAATTTCAAGTAGTCTTTTAGTTGATTCCCTAGATTTTCTAAATATAACATGTGCAAAGAGTGATAGTTTTAGTTCCTCATCGCCTATTGTAATTCCTTCAATTTCTTATTCTTCTCTCATTGCTATAGCTAATATTTCTACGACAATATTAAGCAATAGAGGTAATATTGGGCATATTTTCTTCACCCCTGATCTTATTGGGATGGCTTCTAGCTTATCCCAATAACAGATAAAGTTTGCTGATGGTTTTAGATAAATATTGTTTATTTTAAGGTAAGCTCCACTTATTACTATGTTCCCCAGTGTTTTTAATAGGAATGGGTGGTGTATTTTGTCAAAGGCTTTTTCTACATCTATTGAGGAAATAATGTGAATTCTGTTGGTTTCATTATTGATTTGGTCAATTATGCTGAAAGTTTTCCTAATATTGAACCAGGACTGCATTCCTGCCATAAATCCCACCTGGTCATAGTATATGATCCTTGTGATATATTGAAGTAATTCCTTGTTAATGTTAATATTTTTTGCATCAATATTCATTAGGGAACTATGTCTATAAATTCCTTCCTATTTTGGTTCTTCCTGGTTTGTATATTCAACACCACATTTGTGTCATAAAAGGAATTTTGTAGGATCCCCTTTTCCCCAAATAGTTTGTATAGTATTGGTATTAATTGTTCTTTAGCTGTTTGGTTCAATTTATTTGTAAATCCATCTGGCCCTGGGGATTTTTTCTTAGGAAGTTCATTTATGATTTGTTCAATTTCTTTTTCTGAAATGGGTTACTTAGGTATTTTATTACCTCTTCTGTTAATTTGCACAATTTATATTTTTGTAGATATTCATCCATTTCATTTCAGTTCTCAAATCTACTGGCATATGTAACAGTAAGGAAAGTGGGATTTTTGCTGGATTGAATAGGCATTTTTAGCCAATCAGAGATTTGTATGTGTGTTGAGTTCTAGCCAATCAGAGGTGCATGAATTCACCCAATCATAGGCCTGAGTTCTACCAATCAGATGCCAGCTAGAATTGTATATGAGGAGATCCCAGAGTGTGAGAGACGCAGACATAGAGAGGGCATTGAAGAGAAGACATCGAGAGAGCTGCCAGCATTCAGAAGAAGACAGAAAGAGAGCCAGAGTTGAGAGAGCTATCAGTGTTGAGAAGAAGAAGAAGAAGAAGAAGAAGAAGAAGAAGAAGAAGAAGAAGAAGCTAGGAAGAGTCTCTGAGAGCACAGAAGAGAGCCATAGGGAAGAGAGAACAGAGAGAAGAGAAGTTGTTAAAGTGAGCTCAGCTGTTGACACAAGGCCTCTGGCCTTTAGGAATGAATTGGGATAGTGTTGTGGGAGTATGCATTGGTATCCTGTTAGGTTTCATTTTCTCAGGGATAGAAACTGTGGGCAGGAATCCCTGGAGCTTGCTGTCAAGCAGGGATGGGAAGAGTTTTGAGTGGAGCAGTCCCCATGAGCTGAGATCTGAAGGAGTGGAGATCTGCCTACATGTGAGTCCAGGCAAGAGATGGGAGTGATCAGCTCACAGATGAAGAGATATGGAACTTGAGAGTCACCCTAGGATCAAGATGAAAAGAGTACTTTGCTGGGATGCATGGTAACGATTAAAGATGTGTTGTGAAAACCACATAAATCCTTGGAATTCCTATGTATTACTAACGAAGCCCAATAGCAAGAGACAGAAAAGGAAATTCCATTTAAGATTACTGTAGACACTATAAAATAATTGGGAGTCTACCTGCCAAAAGAGACCTATGAACACAATTACAAAACATTTTTCACACAAATAAAGTCAGATCTAAATAAAAGGGAATATCAGTTGCTCATTGTTCGGTGGAGCTAATATAACAGAAATGACAATCTTATCTAAATTAAATTACTTGTTTATTGCCATACCAATCAAACTACCAAAATTATTTAAAAGAGCTAGAAAAAATAATAACCAAATTCATCTGGAAGAACAAAAGCTCAAGAATATGAAGGGAATTAATAAAAAGAAATGCTAGGGAAGGTGGCCTAGCCATACCAGTTCTTAAACTGTGTTATAAAGTGGCAGTTATTAAAACTACTTGGTACTGGCTAAGAAATAGAATGGTGGATCAGTGGAATAGGTTAAGTACACAAGACACAGTAGCCAATGGCTATAGTAATCTACTATTTGATAAACCCCAAGATTGTAATTTTGGGGATAAAAACTCACTATTTTATAAGAACTGCTGAGAAAACTGGAAAGTAGTATGGCAAAAACTGGGCATACACCAATATTTCGCATCATATACCAAAATAAAGTCAAAATGGGTTCACAATTTAGACATAAAGGTTGATACTATAAGCAACCTGGGAGGGCAAGGAATCATTTACCTGTCAGACTTATGGAGAAGGAAAGAATTTATGACCAAACAAGAGATAGAGAGAATTATGAAATGCAAAATGGATAATTTCGATTAAATTAAATTGAAAAGTTTTTGCACAAACAAAGCCAATGCAGCAAAGATTAGGAGGGAAGCAGAAAGCTGGGAAAGAATTTTGACAACCAGTGTCTCTGATAGAGCCCTCATTTCTAAAGCATACAGAGAACTGAGTCAAAAATTTTAAGAATATAAGGCACTCTACAATTGATAAATGGTCAAATATATGAACAGGCATTTTTCAAAGGAAGAAATTAAAGATACCTATAATTATATGAAAAAGTGCTCTAAGTCTCTATTGATTAGAGAAATGCAAATTAAAACAACTCTTAGGTACCACATCTCTCCTGTCAGATTGGTTAACATGACAAAACAGGGAAATCATAAATGCTGGAGAGGATGTGGGAAAATTGGAACACTAATGCACTTTTGATGGAGTTGTGAACTGATCCAACCTTTCTTGAGAATAATTTGGAACTTTTCCCAAAGGGCTATGAAAAATGTGCACACCCTTTGACCCAGCAGTACCACTTCTAGCTCTGTATCTCAAAGAATTCATACAAGTGGGAAAAGGACTTGTAAAAGTATTTATAGCAGCTCTTTTTGCGGTGGCAAAGAATTGGAAATCAAGGGGATGCCCATCAGTTGGAGAATGTCTAAAGAGGTTGTGGTATATGAATATAATAGAATACCATTGTGCTGTAAGAAATGATGAGCAGACAGACTTCATAATAACCAGTAAAGTCTTACATGATCTGATGCTGAGTGAGGGGAGCAGAACCAGGAGAACATTATACATGGTTACAGGCATCTGTGATGACTAACTTTGATAGACTTGGGTCTTCCCAGCAAAGCAAGGTTCTAAGACAACTCCACAAGTCTCATGATGGAAAAAGTGATTCACATCCAGAGAAAGAATTACAGTCAGAAGGCAGATTGAAGCAAACTATTTGCTCTCTTTTTTTGTTTGTTTCTATTTTGTTTCTTCTTTCTCGTGCTTCATTCCATTGGTTATAGTTCTTCTTTACAACTTTACTATGGTGTAAATATGTTTAGTGTGAAGGTACATGTAGAGCCTCTATCAGTTTGTGTGCCGTCTTGGGAGGCAGAGGGGAAGAGAGGAACGGAGAGAAAATTTGAAACTCTAAAACTTAAGGAACTGAATGTTGTAAACTAAAATGAAAAATTAATTAATTAATTTTTAAAAAGATGTGTTGTGCTAGGTAAGATCCTAGCCTGGGATCCCCTGATATGTAAATAAGTGATTTGGGGAAGCAATGATATATACAATGGAGTGTGATGTTCTTACTACCTAGGGGTGGATTTGAGATAAATGATATACTGTGCATAAGGATATTATGAGATATATGAATGTTAAATGATGTACTTTTCTTAATGATGTTATGTTATGAGATACATGACTAAATAGAGTTCATTATGCTGAGCAATTGGACCCCTGAAATTGTTCACAGCAGTGGTCCTTAGATGTGCCACTATTATTGGTGATACAGCATATATTTGGGCAAAATAGCTCCTAGCAATTGTTTTAATTTCCTCTTTATTGATGGTGAATTTCAGTCCTTTCATTTTTGATGGTAGTAATTTGGTTTTCTTTTTACTCCTTTTAAATCAAATTAATCAATTGTTTATCTATTTTATTGGTTTTTCATAATTCCAGCTTCTAATTTTATTAGTTTGTTGGTTTTCATACTTTAATTTTTATTAATCTTTCCTTTGATTTTCAGGATTTCAGGATTTCCTTTGATATTTCAGGATAAATACAAAATTACCAATTTTGTATTTAATTGGTGGTTTTTAATTTGTTCTTTTCCTAGCATTTTTTAGTTACCTGCCCAATTCATTGATCTGCTTTCTTTCTATTTCTTTTTGTTGTTAGCAATTAAAGATACAAGTTTTCTCCTAAGTACCACTTAATGGGTGAGTGTGTTTCATTTTCTTCATGCTATTTTTTTGCTTGTTTATTCCACTCTCTCTTGCACCTCACCATTTTCCTCCTCACAAGTATTTTAATTCTGACCACTGCCTCCCTCAGTATGCCCATCCTTTATTAGTCCTCCTTCCCCCTTATATCCCCATCCCTTTTTATTTCCTTAAAGGGTAAGATAGATTTCTATATCCAACTGAGTGTATATGTTATTTATTCCCTCTTGGAGACAATTTTGATGAGAGTAAGGTTTGAGCTTTGTCCACCACCCCCTCCCCATCTTTCCTTCCATTATAATAGCACTTTCATGTTTCTTTTATGTGGGATAATTTACCCCCATTAAATCTTCACCCTCCTTTCTCTAGTGCAATTTTATTCCTTGTCCCTTTATTTATTTTTTGGGGGGTATCATTCCATGAAATTCATTTTATATGCACATCCTCTGTCTACCTATACTCTTAATTTCTCTCATAGGAATAAAGTTGTTAAGAGTTACAAATATTATCTTGAATGTTATTGCAATTCTCATGTTTTCTCTTTCTTGCTTCTTTTTTACCTTTTTTTTTTACCCTTGAGTCATGTATTTGGAGGCCACATATTTTATTCAGCTCTGGTCTTTTTATGAGAAATGCTTGAAAGTTCTCTATTTTGTTAAATATCCATGCCCCCCCAAAAATAATATTCAATTTTGCTGGGTAAGTGATTCTTGGTTGTAATCCTAACTCCTTTGCCTTCTGGTATATCATATTCCAGAACACCCGTTTCTTTAATATTGAAGCTGCCAAATCCTATGCAATCCTGACTCTAGCTTCAAAATATTTGAATTGTTTCTTTTTGGATGCTTGCGATATTTTCTCCTTGATCAGTGAACTCTAAAATTTGTCTATGATGTTGCTGGGAGTTTTCATTTTGAGATCACTTTCCGGTGATGATCAATGGATTCTTCCAATTTCTAAATTGCCCTCTGGTCCTAACATATGAGAGCAGTTTGCCTTGATGATTTCTTGAAAAATGTTGTCTAGGCTTTTCTTTCTTCTTCTTTTGTTTTTTGATCATGGCTTTCAGGTAGTCCAATAATTCTTATATTTTCTCTACTGGATCTATTTTGTAGTTAAGTTGTTTTTTCCAATGTGAAATTTTGAATTTTCTTCTATACTTTAATTTTTAAATTTTTGTTGTATTTTGATTTCTCATAGAGTCATTGTTTATACTTGTTCAATTCTAATTAAGTAATTATTTTCTTTTGTTTTTGTACTTCCTTTACCATTTTGCCAATTCAGTTTTTTAGAGAATTGTTTTCCTCAGCAAATTTTTGTGTATCTATCCCCATGAATCTTCATGAATCTCTTGCATTATTCTCATTTCTTTCCCAAATATTCATTTTACTTCTCTAATTCGCTCTTTAAAATCCTTTTTAAGCTCTTCCAGGAAATATTTTGGGGCCTGAGACCAAATCACCAAATCACAGCTGGCTGCTGCTCACTCCCCTTTCACCCCAGTAATACAGAGCTTTCCTGCTATGCTGGTAAGTTGATTCCGTGTTCCTAGATCAATTCTGACATGACTTTTTAGTTGTTCAGAAGGGAATTATGGAGGGCTTCAAAGAGTTCCTTTGAGGGTTCACATGTAACCATTCTAACAGCTTCATCTTCTTCTGCATTTATATCTTAATCTTTACTATCACCACAGTAACTTTCTACAGTAAAGCTTTTTTTGTTTGTTTGTTTTTTTGCTCATTTTTTTGCCTTTTTTGTGACTCCATGTTTTTATGTGAGAGTTAGGCTGTGGTTCTGTACTGTTCCAAGCTTTTCGTGCTGGGGCTCTGAGTCTTACTGCTGGCATTCATTAGGTATTAGGCTTCAGCTGCTTACTGCTTACTTTCTCTGGAGGATAGGATTCCCTTCTGGTTTGTACTGGGGATGGCATGGAGCCTCCCTGTTGGCCTCCTCTGGGTGTAGGTTTTAGCTGTTGCTCTGGGAGCAAGGAGTGGGGCCTTTCTTCTGGAATATTATGGCAAGAGTCTTTCCGGTGGCTGGCCCTGGAGGAGTGATCTTATTGCTGGTCTGCCCCAAGGGAGGGACCTTGCTGCTTGGTTGTTATGGAAACAGGGTCTCTATGCTGATACACCCCAGGAAACAGGGCCTCACTGTCGGCCAGGTCTGCGGTGGGGTTTCACTACTGGTCAGCAATGTGGCCAAGGCCTTCCTGGTGGCTTGTGCTGGAAATGAGATCCTACGTGAGGCCTTTCTGACATGCACAGACTGCTCACTTGCCTTGAGGACTGCTGCTTTGTAGAAGGGCAAGGCCTCAGTGGTAGATTGCCTTAGGCTAGGAGCCGTGCTTCAGGTCCTTACTGTGAGGCTGGCTGCTGATGCTGCTGCTGCTGCTGCTGCTGCTGCTGCTGTTAGACCTCACTACCCTTTCACCTCAGTAATACAAAGCTTTCCTGCTATGCTGGTAAGTTGATTCCCTATTCCTAGATCAATTCTGAGATGGCTTTATAGTTGTCTGGAAGGGAATTATGGAGGACTTCAGAGAGTTCCTTCTTCATTTCACCATCTTGGTACTGGAAGTCTTAATAATTCCTTCTTTCTTTCTTCTTTCTTTTTTTGATTTTTTTAAAATTTTTAGTTTACAACACTCAGTTCCATAAGTTTTTGAGTTCTATATTTTCTCCTCCACCCTCTCCTCCCCCTTTGCCCCCCAAAGATAGCATATAATCCAATATAGGTTTTACATATACTTTCACATTAAACTTATTTACACAATAGTCAAGTTGTAAAGAATTATAAACAGTGGAATGAATCATGGGAAAAAAGAAACAAAACCAAAAAAGAAGGAAAAAGAAAAAAAAGAGCAAACAGTTTGCCTCAATCTGCATAGCTTTTTTCCATCTTTCTTTGGCAAACAAATTCTTTTAGTACTTCATCCTATCATACAATAATGAACATTGTTTACAATGAGAAACACAAAATCCAACACTTAGAATCACATCATAAGCCTAAAACTGTCTATGTATCGCAGGTGTTAGCTTTGTTTACACAGTGATAATTCTCTATAAACTGGATGATCCTCTTTGAGAATGATGAAAAACAGCATTGGTGAAAACTAACAGATATCCTTTAGGCTGGGCCATATCAAGCTTTTCTTATCTGTAGTTCTTGTGTTCTAGAAAATCTGAATTGACTTAGAGCATCTACATCTATTCTTCAAGTCTTGGTGATTCCATTAGTATGAATACGTTCTCATAGTCTTCCAGGATCTTAGTAGACCGTCTTCTTGAATTGTTGTGGCTGGGAAAGAAAATGTTTGCTTTATGACCAATTTTTGGTTATAAGCCTCTCCAAATGTAGCTAGATTGGTCCTTGGATGAAAAACACAGAATCCATTGCTGACCTGTGTTTGAAGCCTTTCCAGATTGGCAGGACCTATAAAAGCTTGTGTTCTGCTGGCATAGCTTTTGAAAATGAGGTGTTACATCCAAGCCATGATGAGGAATTGGAATAAGACTTTAGTGGAGGTGAAATATATACTCTGAAGTGTATAAATATATACCACAACCCCTACTAAAGTCCTGCCATAAAATAACAAGTTGTGTTAGAATGCAGTTTTATTATGTTTCTGAGAACATTAAGTAGAAGTCATTTTCTCTTGGAAATTTTGCGTTAACAACATAAAATACAGCTTCAAGGTCCTTCTACATTGTACTGTAGTAATCCATTTTATTCCTGTGAATGAACTTGTTCATCGGGAAGGTAATGAAGCAAGCCCCTTAGGTATACAAGTATTTCTAATTTTATACATATACATATACATATATATATATACACACATATATTTGTGTGTGTGTGTGTGTGTGTGTGTGTGTGTGTGTGTGTGTGTGTGCCACTGGGACTCAGTGACTCCCTCTACCCCTCAAATAGCAACCTCTCATATAAAGTAAGTACAGTGAAAACCAGTCGTTAAGTATTTGTTAAACATCAACTATGTGATAAACTCTGTGTTAGACACTGGGGATTTAAGTACAATGAATGAAACAGTCTCTACCCACTAAAAACTTATACACTTTGTAGCATAAATATAAAGTGAATAAATACAAATAAATACAAAGTAATTAAATGCAAGGTGGTTTGGGAGGGAGGAAATTTGAAATGGGGGTGGTCAGGAAAGGCTTCACAATGATGTCAGTGATTGAGTTGAATCTTAAAGAGAGCAATTCTATGAGACACAGGTAATAAAAGATTGAATTAGAGATACATAAGACAGCCAATGAAAAGGCATGAAGATAGGAGATGTAGTATTACCTGGGAAGAATGGAGAGTAAGTTAGTTTAGCTGGTTTGCTGAGTATAGGAAGGTGAGTGATTGCCAACAAACCTGATAGATTGGGATGAGATTGTGTAGGATTTTAAAAGTTATGTAGACATGTTTATATTGCTTCTGCTTCCTGTAACAAGATGCTTCTTCCAGAATAAGATTTATCATCTCTAAACTCATCACCAGGCTGCTAACTCACCACTATGCTGCTGCGTCCTCCCTCAGCCTCCTCTCCCCTCTGACTGGAGGGCAGTGTAACATATTCCTCCCAAAGCTTTTCTTTATGGAGAACATAAACTGGACTCAGCTCATTCCAATTTGCATCTTCAGTCTTGTCTGCTTTCAGCTGCATGGAAGAAGATGCCCCATGCTCTGCATTCTACCTTCCAGCCTCCATTTGTGTATTATCTCCTCTTTTAGATTATAAGCTCCTGGAAGGCTGTCTTTCTTTTTATTAACTGTCTCCCCATAACCTAACACAATGCCTGGCACATAGTAAGCATTTAATAAATATTAATTGAATTGGATTTGACATTTCTTTAGTAACATTTTGTTTGTATCCATAAAGAAATATCCATATAATCATCAACATAGTTTTCCCCATTAGAATATCATTCCTCAATTGGAAGGACTATTTTCTTTTAGACTTTTTTTATCTTCAGTGCTTTGTACACTGCCTGACATATTGTAGGCACTTAATAAATGCTTGTGGATTGATTTTTTCATGGTTGGAGAATAATCCTGAGTTTTTTGACTTAGCTATAAGTCTTTCTCCCATCTACTTACAAATGTGTTCTTCGTGTTGATGTTATTAATTGGAGTTGTTCTCCCAAGCATGGGGTTGCCTGCTGTCTCTGAATTTGAGTAATCAGTATGTTGTATCTTATATTTAAAAGCTCTGGACATTTTTGGTGGTGTTGGAAATAGTATTTCCTATGACATAATATTCATTCCCTCCCTCACTCCCCTCATCTTCCTCTGGGAGACCAGTGATTTTTTATAATATCTAATTTTCAAATTCAGGGCCTTTATTTGTCTAAAGTTTATATTTTTCCAAGTTTTTGTCTTTTACTTCTCCTCTGTCAAATTATGCTCTACTTATGATTGTATGAATTCCAAATAATATTTTCTTTTCTATGGACCTTACTGCTTTGGATAGCTTCTCTATTATTATAATTGATAATAGCCAACATTTATATAGGGTTTACTATGTGCCAGGCACTGTGCTAAGCCCTGCACAATCATTATCTCATTTTATCCTCACAACAAGTCTGGGAGTTAGGTGGTATTATTATCCCCCATTTTGCAGATGAGGAAACTGAGGCTTAAAGAAGTTAAATGACTTGCATAGGGTCCTACAACTAGTAAAAGTCTGAGGCTGGATTTGAATTCATGCTATTCTGACTCCATATATATCCACCATAGAGCCTAGCTGTCCCATGATTTATTCCTAAATTTCTACCCTGTATTTTATTAATTGTGCTCTGAAGTTTTGATATCTGACCTAAGTTCCATGCAAATACTTTATTTTAAATATTTTATTTTGAACCATTATTAGATTTCCTGTTATGGTTCTATAGGAAATTTTTCCCTTTTTAATTCATTTTCCTTCAAGTTTTGTGTGACCCTGGGTAAGTCACTTAACCTATTTGCCTCAGTTTCCTTGCTTGTAAAAATGAATATAATAATAGCATATACCTCACAGAATTATAAATATCAACGAAATAATAATTGTAAAGTGTTTAGCACATATAGAAAGCACCATAGAAATGTTAGCTGCTATTATTATCATTATTAATGTTATATTACAATATTTATTCAATATATTAAGAGAAGGGGTGATTTTTTTACTCATTTTTCTCCCTTTGAGTCGCGTTGTTGATTTTCTTGCTGTAGAGCTTGTATTATATTCACTCTCTTTTGGACTTTTTCCTTTAAGAATTTTTCTTATATTCTCTGTAGGTTTTCTCTGCCTCTTCTCCTTATTCTCATCTCCTTACTCTTGTCTCTTCTCTTTTGTCTCCTTCCTCATTCCTCAGTTACTATGGCAGTGTGATTCCACCTCACTAAAATGCACTTCACATGTGAGTCAAGACATCACCTCATGATATCATAGGTCTTCTTTGTAAATGAAGACCAAACAGCAACAACAACATTTCTCCTACATTGACCTTTGCTTGCCATCTCAGCAGAATTAATGTCTTCTGTTTCTTGTGAGGTATGCATTATGCAGGTGTTCAGACTGAGTGATTGCCTTGGGAGATAGGAAGGGGACTGAATAAAGGGGTCGTGAAACAGAAGTTTGTGAATTTGCTTGTTGTTTGTATCCAGCTTAGGTGGTGAGGATGGAGAGTGTGAGTCCTAAGTATACAAGCTATCTCATGTAATTTCATAAGGGTTTTAACCTTGTTTGTTATTTCTTTTTTTAACCTTATAATTTTATGTTAGCTGTTCTATTTATGTTGTACATTTTCTTCTTTTGAGGCTTTCTGATATAGAGAGATATAATGGAAAGAACAATTAGTCTGGGAAGAAAGGAATGGCGTTCAAATTCTACCACTGAGGCTTTTTTCCTGTTTCCTTGGGTGAGTTACCTAAGCAACTTGGACCTCCAGGTCCTTAACAAGGTTGGATTGGATGGCCTATGAAGTCCCTTCTGGTTACGAATCAATCAATTGATCACCAAACATTTAATAAATGAACATTATGTACTAGGGACTGTACAACATGATGACTTTACAAAGATAAAGATGAGTTTCTTTTTTCTGTATCCTAGGATATTACTTCTCGTATCAACTGAATTTATTTTAAATAATGTAATATTTCATATATACACAATACTTGCACTCACATACACATACTCAATTTCTTTTTTTTCTTTGGGGGGCATTCCAGCTTTGTAATTCTATCAATGTACAGAAGTCCCAGTACGGAAATACATCAATTTTAATTTTCAACTAATCTTCAATGGAAAGAGGAGCTGCTTGAAGTCATTGAGAAATTTGGGTAACTTGGCTGGAGTTGGGTAGTCAGTATTATCTCAAGTTTTGCACCCAAGTCTTACATCAAAGGGTGGCACAATGGACATGTGCTGGGCCTGGAGTCAGGAAGTCGTCTTGCTGAGTTCAAATATGGCCTCAGACACTTACTAGCTGTGTGACCCTTGGCAAGTCACTTACTCCTGCTTACCTTCTTTCCTCATCTCTAATATGAGCTGGAGAAAGAAATGGCAAACAGAAGATGGCAGCCGGGAAGCAGTGACTGGCATGTGCTCCCCACCAAGTTCCTCCAAAAACCTATAAAACAATGGCTCTGAACCAATTTTAGAGCTGCAGAACCCACAAAGTGGCAGAGGGAAGCAGGGCTCCACCCCAGGACAGCCTGGATGTTCTCTGGGTAAGGTCAGTCCCACACGGACCTCCCAG
>CM053622.1:472209644-472240892 GCA_028646595.1 Phalanger gymnotis | reverse complement strand
TTTGGGATCTCTTTGAGGAGGTGATCTGTGGATTCTTCCAATTTCTATTTTGCCCTGTGACTCTAGAATAACAGGGCAGTTCTCCTTATTAATTTCTTGAAAGATGAAATCTAGGGTCTTTTTTCGATCATGGCTTTCAGGTAGTCCAATAATCTTTAAATTCTCTCTCCTGGATCTATTTTCCAGGTCAGTGGTTTTTCCAATGAGGTATTTCACATTATCTTCCATTTTTTCATTCCTTTGTTCTGTTTTATAGTATCTTGATTTCTCATCAAGTCACTAGCTTCCACTTGCTCCAATCTAATTTTTAAGGTAGTATTTTCTTCAGTGGTCTTTTGGACCTCCTTTTCCATTTGGCTACTTCTGCCTTTCAAGGCATTCTTCTCCTCATTGGCTTTTTGGAGCTCTTTTGCATATTTGAAAATGAATTACACACATAACACATCATCTTTCCATGTAGGAATGTTAACAAAACATTTCAACTTTATTAAGTCCCTTGTGATTTCTCTTTCTTGTTTACCTTCTCATGCTTCTCTTGATTCTTGTGTTTGATAGTCAAATTTTCTATTCAGCTCTGCTCTTTTCATTGAGAAAACTTGAAAGTCCTCTATTTTACTGAAAATCAATATTTTGCCTTAGAGCATTATTCTAAGTTTTGCTGGGTAGGTGATTCTTCCTTTTAATCCTAGCTCCTTTGACCTCCAGAATCATATATTCCAAGGCCTTTAGTCCTTTAATGTAGAAGCTACTAGATCTTGTGTTATCCTGATTGCATTTCCACAATACTCAAATTGTTTCTTTCTGGCTGCTTGCAGTATTTCCTCCTTGACCTGGGAACTCTGGAATTTGGTGACTATATTCCTAAGAGTCTTTTGGGGGGGGGGATCTCTTTGAGGAGGCAATTGGTGGATTCTTTCAATTTCTATTTTACCTTCGGGTTCAAGAATATCAGGGCAGTTTTCCATGATTATTTCTTGAAAGATGATGTCAAGGCTCTTTTTTATGATCATGGATTTCAGGTAGTCCAATAATTTTTAAATTATCTCTCCTGGATCTATTTTCTAGGTCAAGGTTTTTCCAATGATATATTTCACATTGTCCTCCATTTTTTCATACCTTTGGTTCTGTTATATAATATCTTGATTTCTCATAAAGTCACTAGTTTCCACTTGCTCCAATCTAATTTTTAAGGTAGTATTTTCTTCAGTGGTCTTTTGGACATCCTTTTCCATTTGGCTAATTCTGCCTTTCAAGGCATTTTTCTCCTCATTGTCTTTTTGGACCTCTTTTGCCATTTTGGTTAATCTATTTTTAAGGTGTTATTTTCTTTGTCATCTCCTTTAGCAAGTCTTTGACTTGTTTTTCAAGGTTTTCTTGCATCACTTTCATTTCACTTCCCAATTTTTCCTCTACTTCTCTTACTTGCTTTTCCAAATCCTTTTGAGCTCTTCCATGGTCTGAGACTAATTCATATTTTTCTTGGAGGCTTTCGATGTAGGCTCTTTGACTTTGTTGACTTCTGGTTGTATATTTTGATCTTCTTTATCACCAAAAACCATTCAATACCCTTAGTCCTTTTTTGCTGCCTGTTCATGTTCCCAGCCAACTACTTGACCGTTGAGCTTTTTGTCAAGGTATATCTGATTGTAGAGTAGAGAGTCCTTTATCCCAAGCTTTAGAGGCTATGCTGCTGTTTTCAGAGTTACTTCTACTCCACCATCACCGCAGGCTCTGCCACACCAGCACTCCTCCTCCATCAACAACCGCCAACCAGGACTGTGACCCACGTCCAAGCAGGGCAAAAAAGAGAAGCTCCTTGCAAAGAGTTCTTTGCACTTCTGCTTCCATCCACCACTTAATTCCTCCCACCATGTGAGCCAGGGACTGCAGAAGCAGCTGACAGTAGACCTCTGGAAGCAGCTACAGGAGCTTCCTCCCGCCATGCCACTTCCGCCACCCCCAGGGCTGGGGCTGGACCACTCTCAGACTGATCCAGAAGTTTTCCCACTAACCTGCTCCATGGTCTTTGGCATTTGTGGCTTGAGAAGTCTGGCAATTGCCACAGTTCAGGGATTCATGTCCCTCAGGCCTTCTCTCCTCCACTGCTGGACTGGTTGGTCTTTCAGCGGTCCACAGTGGGCTGCACTCCACTCACATCATGTTGTTCTTTATATTGCTAATAAGCTTATTTTAGTATAATTACCTTGTAATTTATTACAATTACATCATTTCCCCTCATAATATCATGGTGACAGAGTTCTTATCTCTTTTAACTTTTTTAAAAAAGAAAAAAAAAATGTGTTCTGTCCAGAGCAGGTATTTGTGAAGATAAAACTCTCCTTCTGAAGGAAGGTGGTGGGAAGATCATCTCTCCACACCTGACGGTGGTAGATAAACTCTTACAAGCAACATCTTTCCTTTTGTTGATTTAGTATGTTTATAGGGAAGGCAGGAAGTGATGAAATGTTCATATAGGAGTTATATGCCAGGCACTGTGTTTAGCACTTTAGAAATATTGTCTCATTTGATTCTTAAAGCAACCTTTTAATCTAGAGCTGATATTATCCCAGTTTTACAGATGATGAAACTAAGGGAAGCAGAGGTTAAATGACTTGCCCAGTATCACACAATTGGTATATATGTGAGGCTGGATTTAAACTCAGTTCTTCCTGACTCCAGGCCCAGCATTCTATCCATTGTGCCACCTACCTGACTGCAATGAAGCCTAAATAGAAGTGTAACAACAATACTATCTCAGTAGCACCTCTCATTCCTTGAATATTTGTAGATCTCAGGAAAAACCCCAACTCCCCCCCCATCATTCAATAGCTTTTCCCCAATCCAAACAATTTATCTTTACTCTAGCTCTCCCTGTTGTTTCTGGAGGCAACTGTGGGACCTTTGTTATTCACTTTAAGCTGAATAAGAACTTTTTTTCATTATTGATCAGTTTCTATTGCTCTGATTGGTATCTTAATAATAGCTACTTGAATCTTTCCATAGTGTGAACACCAAGAAAGATAGACAAATAGGATGTCAGCAATAGGCAGATGACTTCAGCTTAAAACTCCCATAATGAATTGTTTCATCATTTCTTGTTTTTGCTTATTGTTGCAATGATCAGGAATATATTTTATGTGAAGATGCAGTGAAGATACAGAGAAGAAGAAAATTAAATATTAGAAAGAGAGGGGCAGAGAAATAAAAGTGATTGTACTTAAATGGTAAGGAATTGTTTTGAAAAATAAGTCTCTTAATGGCTGGAAGTATCTATATCAATCTATCTAAATGTTCTTTTTGTCAAAAAGCTTTTGGGGGGGACAGAGCCAAGATGGCAGCTGGAAAGCAAGGACTCACTTTAGCTCCCCACCAGGTCCCTCCAAACACCTATGAAAATGGCTCCGAACAAATCCTAAAGCAGCAGAACCTATGAAATAGGAAAAGGAAACAGGACTCCGGTCCAGGACAGCCTGGCTGGTAACCGAGAAGGGTCTACTGCAAGAAGCTGGGAGCGGAGCAGAGCAGAGCCCAGCCTGGGCTGTGCCAGGACCAACCAAATGAATGGAAAAAAATGGCAAACAATGTGAAATAACTCATTTGAAAATCCACTGCCCTGGAAAGTAGATCCAGGAGAGATAACTTAAAAATTATTGGACTACATGAAAGCCATGATCAAAAAAAAGAGCCTAGATATCAACTTTCAATAAATTATCAAGGAGAACTGCCCTGATATTCTATCGCCAGAGGGTAAAATACAAATTGAAAGAAACCACTGACTGCCTCCTCAAATAGGTCCCCCCCCAAAAAAAAATTCCTAGGAATATTGTCACCGAATTCCAAAGCTACCTGATCAAAGAGAAAATATTGCAAGCAGCCAGAAAGAAACAGTTTGAATATTGTGCAAACACAATCAGGATAACAAAAGATCTAGCAGCTTCTACGTCAAAGGACTGAAGGGCTTGGAATATGATATTCTGGAGGTCAATGGAGCTAGGATTAAAACCAAGAATCACCTACTCAGAAAAAACTGAGTATAATGCTCCAAGGCAAAATATAGACTTTCAGTAAAATAGGACTTTCAAGCTTTCTCAGTGAAAAGACCAGAGCTGAATAGAAAATTTGACTTTCAAACACAGGAATCAAGAGAAGCATGAAAAGGTAAGCAAGAAAGAGAAAGCTTAAGGAACTTGCTAAAGTTGACCTGTTTTGTTTACATTCCTACATGGAAAGATGATATGTATTATTCATGAGACCTCAGTATTAGGGTAGCTGAAAGGATATATAAATATATATATGTATATATATGTACATATATATACACACATATATATGTATATATCTGTATATGTGTATTCATATATGTATGTATTATACATATGTATGAACATACATATACATACACATACACATACACATACATATACATATACATATACATATACATATACATATACATATACATATACATATACAGACAGAAGGCATAGGGTGAGTTGAATACGAAGGGAAGATATTTAAAAAAATAAAATCAAATTAAGGGATGAGAGAGGAATATATTGAGAGAGGGAGAAAGGAAGAGATAGAATGGGATAAATTATCACACATAAAAGTGACAAGAAAAAGCAGTTCATTGGAAGGGAAGAGGGGGCAGGTGAGGGAGAATGAGTGAATCTTGCTGTCATCGGATTTCATCTGAGGAGGGAATAACATACACACTCAATTTGGTATCTTACCCCACAGGAAAGAGGGAGGAAGAGGATAAAAATGCAGGGATGATAGAAGGGCGGGCAGATAGGTGGAGGAGGTAATCAAAACAAACACTTTCCAAAAGGGACAGAATCAAGGGTGAAAACTGAATAAAGGGGGACTGGATAGGAGTGAGCAAAATATAGTTAGTCTTTCACAACATGAGTATTATGGAAGGGTTTTACATAATGATACACATGTGATTTGTGTTGAATTGCTTACCTTCTTAAGGGGGGGGGGAGAAGGGAAAGAATTTGGAACTCAAAGTTTTAAAAGCAGATGTTCAAAAAAACCTTGTTTTTGCATGCAACTGGGAAACAAGACATACAGGCAATTGGGAATAGAAATCTATTTTGCCCTACAAGAAAGTAAGGGAAAGGTGGATGGAGGGAATGGGGTGACAGAAGGGAGGGCTGACTGGGGAAGAGGGCAATCAGAATATATGCCATCTTGGAGTGGAGGGGAGGGTAGAAATGGATAAAATTTGTAGTTCAAAATCTTGTGGAAATCAATGCTGAAAACTAAAATTATTAAATAAATAATAACATTTTTTAAAAAGCTATTTTCCATATCTATTGAGATAATCATATGGTTTCTGTAGTTTTTTAATTGATAAAATCAATTATGCTTATAGTTTCCTAATATTGAAGGCCTGGTATAAACACTACCTTGTCACAATGTATTATTCTCAGGATAAGTTGCTGTAATGTTTTTGCTAATATTTTATTTAAAATGTTTGTATCTATATTCATTAGGGAAATTGATCTATCCTTTTCTTTCTCTGTCTTAACTCTTCCTAGTTTAGGTATCAATACCATGTTTGTATCATAAAAAGAATTTGGTAGGACTCCTCCTTTGCCTATTTTCCCAAAGAGTCCATATATTAGTGGAATTAATTGTATTTTAAATATTTGGTATTGTTTACCTGTAAATCCATCATTGTTTTTAGGGACTTCATTGATGAACAAGCCATTCTCTTGGATGAAGTTATTGATTGTTTCAATGATTTGTTGTTTACCCACCGATTCTCTAGGATTAGATTATTTAGTTTCCAATTAATTTTAGTCTGTCTTTCTATGGTCCTTTATTACATATAATTTTTATTGCATCATTATCTGAAACTTGATATTTCTGTCTTTCTGCATTGGATTGTGAGGTTATTATGACCTAGTGCATGGTCATCTTTTTGTGTGCATGCCATGCACCACTGTGAAAATGGTGTATTCTTTTCCATCCCCATTCCATTTTCTCCAGAGGTCTGCTATATCTAACTGTTTAAAATTCCATTCATCTCCTTAAATTCTTTCTTGTTTATTTTGTGATTAGATTTATCTAGTTCAGAGAGGGGGTGATTGAAGTCCATTACTAGTATATCTTTGCTGTATATTTGTTCCTGTAACTCCCTTAACTTCTCCTACAAGGGTCTGCATGCTATACCACTTGGTGCATATATGTTGAGCAATGATATTACTTCATTGTCTATGATGCCTTTTAGCTGGATATAATTTCCTGCCTCATCTCTTTTAATTAGATCTATTTTTGCTTTCACTTTGTCTGAGATTAGCATTGCTACTCCTGTTTTTTTTTTTACTTCAGCTGAAGCATAATGTATTTTACATCAGCCTTTTACCTTTGCCTTGTGTGTATGTCCCTGTTTTAAATGTGTTTCTTGTAAACCACGTACTCTGGGATTAAGTTTTTTAATTCATTCTGCTATCTGCTTCTGTTTTATTTGAGAGTTCATCCCATTCACATTCATAGTTATGATTGCTATCTGTGTCTTTCTCTCTATCCTATTCCTCCTCCCCCTCCCATGTTTGTCATTTCATTTCTTTTTTCTCCCTTTCCCTCCTCAAAAGAATTTTGCTTTTGCCCACTGCCTCCCTCAATCTTTCCTCTCTTCTATCAGACCTATCCCTTTTCTTTCTATTTTTCCTTACTACTTCTTCCCTCCCTTCTAACCACACCTTAATTTTTGTTCCCCTTTTGCCTCCTACTGCCTGTAGATTTATTATTACTTAGATTTCTATAACTACATGTTATTCACTCCTTGAGCCTAATCCAATGAGAGTAAAGTTAAAACAATGCTCATCTTTCTCCCTTCTTTCCTTCTACTCTAATATTTTTGTGCTTCTTCATGTGATGTAATTTATCCTTTATTGCTTCCACTTTTCCTCTTCTCCTATTACAAACCCCTTACCCCTGTCCAATTAGGTTTTTGTATCATCACATCAATTAATTTATACCCATGCCCTCTGTCTATGTATATCCCTTTAAAATGTCACAAAAAAGATACAATTCTCCAGAGTATCCAAGTATCATCTTCCCTTGTAGAGATATTACCCTTATTGAATAATGTTTTTTTTTCCTTTCCTGTTTACCTTTTTATGTCTCTCTTGAGTCTTGTATTAGAAGATCAAATTTTCTGTTGACCTCTGGTCTTTTCATACAGAAGACGTGGAAATCACCTGATTAATTAAATGTCCTACTCCTCCCCTGAAAGATTATGCTCACTTTTGGTGGGTAGTTGATTCTTAGTTGTAAACAAAACTCCTTTTCCTTACAGAATATCATATTCTGAGCCCTAGGATCTTTTAGTGTAGAAGCTGCCGGGTCCCACATGATCTTGACTGTGGTTCCATAATATTTGAATTGTTTCTTTCTGGCTGCTTGAGGTATTTTTTGCTTTACTTGATAATTCTGGAGTTAGGCTCTAATATTTCTTGGCAATTTCATTTGGGGATCTCTTTCAGGAGGCAATGGGTAGATTCTTTAGATGACTCTTTTACCCTCTGGTTCTAGGAACTCAGGGCAGTTTTCTTGAAGATTTCTTGGAAAATACTATTCCAACTTTTTTTCTTCGTAGCTTTCAGGTAGACCAATAATTCTTAAATTACTTCTCCTGGATCTGTTTTCCAGGTCAGTTGATTTTCCAATGAGGTATTTTATGTTTTCTTCTATATTTTTCATTCTTTTGATTTTGTTTGACTGATTTTTGATGTCTCATAGAGTCATTAGGTTTTACATGGGTATGAACACATGTCTTTCTGACTCCAGACCCACTTTACTCACTGGGCTACCAAGCTCCTGCTGGGACATAGATTAAAAGTTGAGACAGTATGTGCCATGAAGGAGCTTATTCTCCAGCAGGGGAATAGTCAACAGGAATTATTAGTAGTACATCATCCCAAGCCCTTCTTGAATCTGCTGTGGATTAGCTTTAGTATTAATAATAAGCTGAATACTATAGAAAGAATGCAATCTACACACAAACTAATTAGTATGTTTTTGTAGCAATATAGTTCATACATTTTCTTTAGTGCTGCAATAATCACAATAAGATATTTGACAAACAGGTTTGTTTGGAATTTTAAAGAATACCTTTTGAAATGAAGAAAATGAGGAAAGCATGAGTTTTTCCTATGCTGTGAATTTCAAAATTGGCAAGTTATATAGGAACACTACATATTATATAATTAAATTATAATTAAAAGATACCTTCACTCGACTATTCACTGTTAATAAAATATAACTAGAGTAAGAAATTAGGTCCAGTTTAAAGTAAAATGTAAATATTTTACAACTATTGGGAGAGAAGTTCTCAACACTTTTTATATTAACTGCTGCATTATTTTATTATTAATCTTCAAAACAAAAATAATGACATAAATAATAATATTCAAGGGATCTGTGAAAAAGTTACTGTATGTTGTACTGAAATTTTATTGAAATTATTTAGGTATTGTTAGCTGACAAAATAAAAATAAAAATGTTCCTACTTGGAAACAATGTGTACAATCATCTTATAACTGAATGTGCAAAAATTTGTTAATCTCCATAAATAAACTGACAATCTGAATATTTTCTGATAAACAGTTGATATGCACATAACAGCTATCAAAATCAGAAGGATAGGATTTTGTTTTTAAGTTGTTTTTTTTTTAATTTCATCAGTAGCAGCAGTAAAAAACAATAGACACTAGGGAGGCCAAGTTTCAACCACCATTTTTACAAGACCCAAATGAATTCTAAGATAAGTTAAAAAGAGAACTTTAACCTCTATTTAATTTTACATACTTAATATAATTGAACAGACTGAAATTTACTTCCCTGTAATTTAGGTATTATTAGATGTTATTTGCAACCATCTCTACCAGTTTGTTTCATAAGTTTCCATTTCCAATCTTCTTATATTATTGCTTTAAAAAAACAATAGAACCAGATACTACTGAAGTATTCATATTGTCAATCTATAATTTAATTAAATTAATGCAGGGAAAAAAATTGTATTTTATAAAACACACACCTACCTTCCATACTTTTTAGTGAGTTTGGGGAAGTGGAGAAATACATCTATTTAACATCAACTAACATTTGTCAGTTCCTTATAAAATTCATGCTATTAGGAATGCTATTCAAACATTAATTCTTGGCCAAATAAGTGCACAACATATCTGACTTGCAAATGCATCATCTATTAAGTGCAATGTAAATTGACATTCCTTCCTTACCATGGCAGGAACCATCTATTTCCTCATATCCTACACTGCAGATACACCGTCCTAGAGGAACTAGCCAATCTCCATCAGCTCCACAATATAACTTTGGAGTATCCCTCTCTTCAGCACTTTTAACACAGGAACCCCGGACTTCCACCAAAGAGGAAGAATCAACCCTTGGAACAGTATCAGGAAACATAGCCAGATTACGGACAGTGAAAGGGCACTTTTTGTAGAAAACACGGACAGAAACCAGAGCAATGCATGCTCCCATGTCTTGAAAAGCAAGAAAAAATCCTTTCCTTTTTATCGGTCCCACCTCACGAACTTCAGTGTTGAGCTTAAGGATGCGGTCGCCCAAGTCCATTTGGGTAAAACTCTCATCAGCAGCAATAGTATCAATTTTAGTATATTGGCTTGGCCTGAATTTGATTCCATGGGAATCATCAGATTCCATGTAGAAAAGATTAAAAGTTTCTTTACAAGTTCCCAAGACCCAGGGAATACTGTTGCAATCTCTCAGAGTAAACTTCATTTCCACATAGATTTTCTGGGCTGCATCTCGGGAAATCCAGTGTGTACGAAGCCAGTTGTTTTGATTTGGTTCCATTACATTGCATACTTGGTAAGTGTGAATGGGTCTATTATGTTCATCCATTTCAGTGATGGCATCCCACTGCAAAGTAATAATTAAAAAAAAAGATTAGCTGGTTAAACCAATACAAATGACTTTTAAAAGGTTCAGTTGTATGATCTAAAATCCATCAAGACATCAAAATGAAGTAATGTATGAGGTTTCTCTAAGAAACAAAGTCTAGAATTTATTTAAAGATGTTCAGTTGAGAGAATGTATCTATTTGGCCAAATTAAATTCATTCTGGTTACTTCCATAACACTAATATCCAATTCTTATTAACACAAACCTAGGACCAGATGTACTGCAAAACCTGAGGTTTTAAGGGATGGCAGATATAAGCCAGGATTTATACAAAAGAAAGTTTTTATCATTCTTAGTATCCTCTGCAACAATTATAACAATACTGTGCACACATTTACAGTCAATAAATATTAGTTATAAACAAGACTGGGAGGCAGGAAGCATTTATTAAGCATCTACAATATGCCCCAGTTATGATAGTAAGTCCTTTACAAATATCATCTCATTTGATCCTTGCAATGATTTTGGAAAGTAGATGCTATTATGCCCTGCCATTTTACATATGAGGAAAGTGAAGCAGATGGATGTTAATTGACTTGCCCACATTCACATATCTATTAAATGTCTTAGTTCTTATTTGAACTTAGGTCATTGCTGACTCAGAGGCCCAGTATGCTGTCTACCTAGCTACCCACCTGAATAAAATTTGTTTTTAATTGTTCATGTATCAATCTTCTTAACAATTAGAACACTCCAAAAATGGAATTAGTTGTCTTAGGACAGAGTGATATCACTCCTCTTTAATCTTATGTTTCAACAATCTGTCTAGCAGCTGATGTGGGGATATAAAACCAACAACAACCAGCTCCCAGAACACTACAAGCCCACATTCCTTTGATCTGCTTTACTAAGTAAAGCAACATTGAGGAGTTAACAATGATACTTTAATCCAGCATACAAACACCATTCACTTAGGGGGGAAAAGCCAGCACCCTGAACTTCAGAGCAAATACAAACAAATTACAAACATTGGCAGGCAGACCAAATACAATTCATAGTTACCAACATCTGAGTTCAGCTGGGGAGCTCACAACAATGGCTGGCCCAGAGTCACACACCCCACTACTGCTGTGGATCACAGCTCCGAGAAAGGAAAGCCAATCTCTGGTTTTATATCTTTTTTAGGGTCAAGGGTGAGTTACACATGTGACTCATCCACGTTACCTAAAATCATCACAAAGATGTGACTTAAACCCACATGATCTAAAAGCCTCTGATGTCACAAACATGTCACTCAAACCCATGTAAACTAGGCTTGAATCAAGGAGGTCATCAAGGATTCCTAATTTAATCAAGGAAATAAAAGCCAAACTCTTCAAGGGCACTTAGTTGAATTAAGTGCTAAGAGCCCATTTGATTGCCAATACACCTTAACAAAGGCTACCTGATTATTTGGATACATTTCAGAGAGTGTGAGAATTAATTGCTAACATGTAAGCTCCTCAAAGGCAGAGGCAATAAATCCCTGGTAGCTAGAAGCAGATATTAGACCCTAAATGGATTCCTGTTGGATTTCATTTAAACATAACTAAAGAATCCTGATATTGTCTATGAAAATATATTATGGATTTACATAAACATAGTAAAAATTATGTCACTTTTGGCATCAGATAGGAATTCTTCATTTTTACATCAGGTGATGGTATATGCTTGTATCCCTAGCTCCTGGGAAGGCTGAGATTGATGGACCTCTTGAGTTCAAGAGTTCTGAGCTGCAACAAGATAAGCCAATTGGGTGTCCACACCTTTTGATATTAATATAGTGAGCCTTAGGTACTTACTAGCTGTCTGACACCTGAGCAAGTCACTTAACATCTATCTGCCTTATTTTTTCAACTAAAATGGTGGTAATAGTAGCACTTAGCTTTCAGGGTTTTCATGAGGAACAAATGAGATATTTACAAAGTATTTAACACAGTACCTAGCACATAGTAGGTGCTTAATACATGCTTCTTTTCTTCTTTCCTATGTTTTCTTTTCCTCAGATCCCCTCATAATGTCATTTTTTTCCATTTAGATTATAGATTAAATGTAGGCACCTAGGTGGTACAGTGGATAGAGTGCTGGACCTGGAGTCAGGAAGATCCAAGATACTGCCATGGACCCTTACAATCTGTGTGACCCTAGGCAATTCACTTAACCTTGTTTACCTTAGTTTCCTCATTTGTAAAATGAGATGGTTGGGGAAATGGCAAACTACTCCATCATCTCTACCACGAAAATGGCAAAAAGGGATCACAAAGAGTCAGATGTGACTGAAATGCATAAACAACAAAAATTGATTAAATAAGTTTTTGTAGGAAAAACTAGCCCTTGTTTAGATGCCTATGGGTATGTAGCAACAGTGTTATTAGAACCTTCTGTGTAAGGCCAATAACACCAGCATACAGTTGGGCTGCTAGCACAGGTTCTTTTATCTGCTTTTCTAAGGAAAGCAACTTTAAGGGGCTTACAACCTCACTTTAATAAAACACACATTTATTATTCACTGAGTTCAGGGAAAAGTCAGCATCCTGGACTTCAGATAAAACATGCAGAAATTATATAAACAGAAATTATATAAACAGGGCAAATAAAAGAAATCAGCAAATAGGCCTTCTAACTATCTGTCCATAGCAATACATACATAGTTACCAGAGAGAGAAGGACCAACATCTGGGGTTTCAAAGCTGAGGGGTCCTTAACCGCTACCCAGAGTCTCATCTGGACAAATCACAGGGAAACTCTTCCAATGAGTGAGCCCAAAGCAAAATGTTAATCTCAGAGTAAATATACACTTCTTCATGGTCAGAGGGCATCAAAACTATGTGACTCAAACTCATGTGACTTAGGCTTTCTTGTGACTTAAGTAGGTCATCAAAGACTCTTGATTCAATCAAAGAGTCCTTATTCAAACAAAGGAAAGAATCAATCAAAGGCACTCCAAAGGAAAAAAAACAGCAAAAAGTCCCACTTTGCTTGCCAATAAAGGATATAAAGACAAAAATGAAACATCTCCCCTTTTCAAGGAGCACACATTCTTTTACAGAAGTTAAGACTTCTGAGAGTATCTCTGAGGGAGATCCAGAATAGAACAGGTTTGAAACAAAGAACTTGTATATATAGGATGCTAGTTGGCGCAGTGGATAGAATCCCAAGCGTGGATTCAGGAAGACCTGAATTCAAATCTGGCCTCAGATACATACTGGCTGGGTGACAAAAAGTCAGCCACTTTACCTTTTTGTCTAAGTTGTGTCATTTGTAAAATGGGGAGAATAGCATCAACTGCCTAGGGTTGTTCTGAGGATCAAATCAGGTAGTTGTAAAGCACCTACCACATTCTTGATACATTTTAGGCACTTAATAAATGCTAGCTATCATTATAATTAAATAAGGAGGGAGTGAATTCCAGTCATGGGGATAGCTTGTTCAAAGAAAATGTAGATGGAATGTCATACCAAAGAAACGTCAAGAAAATTGCTCTTTCTTTTGATATATGGGGAAGTCAATAACCATTATTAGAAACATTTTCTAAGCTGAATTTACAATGTCATTTGAGCAATTGCTTTTCTTTTTCAAACTATATTAAAATTTTAAAAAATCTAGACACCAAAAAATAAAACAGTTAAAAATGATTTCATGCTAAAAATTCTTATTCAATATTACAGAAAGTAAAGTAAAGTAGAACTAACACAACACAACACACAGGAACACAGACACACAATGTCCATATGGTTAAATAAGAATATAAAACATTGTTAGGATTTGAATAAACATGAAAATTATTAAAAATATCACAAGTTAAAGCAACTTTATTATTATAGGCACTTGAAATTCTCTCTCTCTCTCTCTCTCTCTCTCTCTCTCTCTCTCTCTTTCTCTCTCTCTCGTTGGGGGTGGGTATTATCATAGTGTCAATATAATGAAAATCCTAAGTGTTGTCATCTATCTAAATTGAAAAAATGATATGCTGAAATCCCTTTATCATATGGCGTATCAGTAAAAGGACATTTCAATAGCATGCCTCGCAAAGCTCAAAGCCTAAAAATTAATGGTGCCTTTTGTCATAGAAACTTTGTGAAATGAATAAACAAAAAAATCATATTTTTATACTGCTTTAAGCTTCTCCCACCTTGTGAGGGAAGTAATATAGTTGTCAAAATTATTTATTCATTTTTTATATCTAGGGAAACTGAACCTCACAGAGATCAATGGTCACATGAAGTCAGAGAGTTTCAGGACCAGGATTTATACCCATGTCACTGAATTTGGTTCAATTTTCTTTTCAGTATATTCAGTGCCATTACAATATATTGCTCACTGTACTATCAATCAACAAGTATTTATTGAAGAATTACTATGTGAACAACACCATGTGGAGGAATACATCAAGTTTCTCATTCTAAGTCATGATATTTGACCCCAATATACAGTTATGAGATAGCTGAGGACAAGCATGCAGATACTCATGCTATACATATAGATATAAAGATTTTTTTAAAAGAAGGTACTAAATGGTACATGCTCAAAAAATGTGATTGTGCAGTAGACTTCACAGGAGGGAAACATGATATAATCTGAGCTGAGTATGTCAAGCAAAGTTTCAAGAAAGAGACTGACCTTAATTCAGACTAGGAAGGATGAGTATGATCCAGAGAGGGACTAGTAGAAAGATCACATCATTGACATATTATGTTATTTGCCAGGAATAATTTGTATATATGTTACAGGATGCATATGGCTATTTATCTCTTGATTGCTACAGAATCCTTCTGATGGAAGACTATTTTAGAAATTTTCAAGTTTACCATAAGAATGACAATCAATTTCCTCATTGGCTTCTCTTGAGAGGTGTCACAAGTATCCTCTGGATGGATTCCCATCTTCACTTTGGTATTCATGTCAGTCTCAGTTCCAAATTCACTAGGAATGAATTTTATTTTGTCCTTGAGTAAATTGGTATTTAAATAAGATTACTAAAAACATTAAAATAGTAAAGAATAATGTTGATGGAAATAATTACATTCTGCTCACTCTATTCTAAATTACCCTCTGGTATTTAGGGCCCATCTGTGGTTTTTGGCTATTGAGAGAAATGATTATAACTGAGAGATTATATTATAAATATTATAATAAATGATAATTCATAGTAATAATATAGTATAACCAATGATTTGGGGAGATTCAGATTTCCTCATTTTTATTTTATCCTCCTTTCAAAATTTCAGTCTCTGTAGGTTGACCTAAATTTCTCCTCTATCCAGTCCCCACCCAGATGGGTTTAGGCGGGAATAAATTCTTTGCATAGTTTGCCCAAATCTGGGGTTAGCTTAAGAAGTAAATGACATGATCAAGTTCAGGTACAGCCCCTCATTGGAATATTAATTCTCTCATTAATTGTTAGCCAATTAGAGTTGATTGCCACCCTCATGAATGCTACTCTTCAAAATGGGCAATAAAAGTCAGGAGCCCACCACTATGATTGTCTTTAGTCTCAGAGAGAGAAGCCAAATGACCATCCTTTTATTTAAATGCTGGCATTATTAATAAAATGATTACAGAAATTACATCTCCCCAACCTTTTTAAATATCACACTATCAAGTATGAAATTATCTTTATTCATCTCCACACAACTTTTTTTACTAGTGCTCCCTTTCCCAAGCTTATTCAATAAAACAACTTTTAGCCTTGAAAATTTAGATACAGAATAAGCCATAGAGTGCATTATTTGGTGTGTAATATCCTGTGGTTTGCACCTTCCTGCAGAAGTGTCTGGGCAACCTTAAGAATTGTCCAGATAGTACCCATGTTTGTGGTGAAGACACTTAGCTTTGACATCTGCCTTCTATAATGGACCACATATATCAATTAGTACATCTTAGTTATATATTCATTTGAAAGCCTCATTTCCCCACATCTCTCTCCCTGGGGAATTATTCCTATTGGCTTTTCCTATGTTCAATGTTTAAGGTTTTCTATTACGCATCTTGACTAGTGAGTTATCTGGCCATGTAAGAAAGGACTAAACATGTAGATATTTATTCTAGAGTGGAAGAAAGAGATTTTCTTTTAGCTCTCATTCTTGAAATCCTGACATAAAAAATAGAAGAAAATATAAAATATTTCATTGGAAAAAAAAAACCAACTGACATTGAAAAGATCCAGGAGAGATAATTTAAGAATTATTAGAGCACCAGAAAGTCAAGATTAAAAATAAGAGCCTGGACAGCATCTTTAAAGAAATTATTGGTACTCTCCTGTACTCTGTTCAGGGGACATGACCATTTATTCACACCAAGTAAATGTAAAACATAATTAAAGCACCCTCACTTGGATGGTTTCCTTTCTCATGAGAAAGCAGTAAAATTCCTTTTTGCCTTGTCTCAAGAACGGTCTCTGTCTATTTTTAATGTGAGTAGTACTCTCAGACCCACATAGTTTTGGGGCCCCCTCCGGGATCCCCCGTATTTGAGGAAGGGTCTCCCAATCAATCCGAGGACAGTTGCCAGCTGGCCATTTGCTAGCAGTCCTGGAGCGACTGGCAAGATTTCCTTTCAATCTTAAAGAGCCGAACGGAAGACAGATGGTCTCAGATAGGCAAAAATGAAAGTGGAATGGAGTTCCTGATCGTGTTAGGGAAGGCCACCAGAGGGGAACCCCCGTGCACCTGACCCAGGTAAGCAAGACCTGTGAGTCCTTTAGAGCAAGATCGGTGAGCCCCCCTTTTTAGAAAAGTAAAGCAAGAACTTGTGAGACAATGGGGAGAACTTAATCTAAGACAGGGCAAGACAGGGCAGGGGCAAGATCGGTGAGCTTTCTTTCAGAAAGCAAGAACTTGTGAGCTTCAGTCTAAGATGGGTGGCAATAATTTTCCAGAAGACTGCACGTTAGGAGCAAAGCTAGTTAATTGGGAGTTTCCAAAGTACAAAGGGAAAAACAAGAGAAAAGAAAAAAATTCTGGTAACGTCTAATTTGTGCAGGGATCCTCCCTGTTGTTTTCTGTCCTTATCTGTTCTGTGTCTGTGTTTCCGTGTGAAGTGGGTGCATAATCTGGCACCCTGTTAGGTCCACTATCTCTGTCTTTCTCTCCCTCCCTCCCTGACACTGGTCTCTTCAGAGAAGCAGGTGGGGGTGGAGAGAGAGAGAGAGAGAGAGAGAGAGAGAGAGAGAGAGAGAGAGAGAGAGAGGGAGAGAAAGAGAGAGACTTTGTTGTCGGTTATATCATGGGAAAAGGCAAGTTGAAGAGAGTAAGAGAATTGTCAGGTCAGAACTAGCAAGAAATAAAGTATGTGCAGTTTTAAAGGGGCTTTAATCAAAGTCCACCGGAAGGGATAAGTAAAACCAAGAAAGTTTAAGCATGTAGGAGAGAGGAGCATGTGTAGAAAGTTTAAGGAAGGTATAATTCATTTGCACAGTGTGAATAGTGGTTTTGAAACCAAAAACGTTTGAAAACTCTTGAAAAGTTGTTGGAAAATATTATCTTCCTCCCTCCCGCATTCCAGCTTTGGCCAAGTTGGAATACCAGACTAGAAGCTGAATTGTGAAAAACCTGTAGTTTTGGAACTGATAAGGAATCAGAGACCAAGCAGCCCACCCAGAGGGAGAGAGGGCTGATAGAAGAGGGCTGGGAGCTCTGAATTAAGTTTTGATTAAGTCCTAAAGGCTTAAAAAATTCTGTATGTTTTCATTAAGTCAATGTATCTGACATCAATCAAAGTGTTTTAAAACTGCAGAAATGAATGGGATCTTCTGTATGATGGTGGGATGATCACTTTGGGGATTCAGTGTTCTGTTTAGAATGTGATTACATTGTTAAATTGTTAGGCATTTGACTTTTCAGCTGGAAAAGAAGCTTGGTGAGTATGATTTTTTTTTCATTTATTTGAAATGTTTGAGGGAGTTTGGGTCAAGATTAGGAAAGAGATTGAAATTGGAGTAAGAATACAGAGGGTAAAATGTTTCAGTAAAGATTGGGGAAGAGATATAGAAACTGGAGATAAGGGAATTTGAATGACTAAATCCAGGTGTCTTTGAGCTCATGTGCTCTTAGCCACCCTTCCCCCATCCCACATTGGAAGACTGTGAGTGGGTCAGTCTGGAGACGGGACTGAAAGAAATTTGTAGCCCAATTGGAAAATGAGGCTGATTGGTTAGTAATCCAAGGTTATATAGTAAAGATATTGACTGGTATGATCATAAAATAAGCTTTGCCTGTGTAAGGTATGACTGAATTTTGTGTCTACAAAGATTATATAAAAGTATGATTTGAAGCCACATATTAGTGGCTATGGATAGGGAATTAAGCTAGCCCCCTGAAAATTGCGTATCTAAAAAGGAATAGCTCCTTTGTTCTTACAAGGGCCTCTAGGCCAGACCCAAAGTAATTCACCTATGGATGAGATCCTGGACTTCTAGTCCATTAAAAGTATTTTAACTTGGAATAAAGAATTGGTGTGTATGAAGATGAGAGGAGTTTAGGGAGGGTCTTGAGGAGTCTAAGGAGGATCTTGATGGGACTGGGGTGACTAGAGGTTAAGACTCCAGGAAATAAGAGAATAGGATTTTGATGGAACCCAGGATGGGAAGCAGCTGGACAATAGAGGGCTAGTTCAGGTAGTGATTTGGGCCAAGATAATCTAAGGTTTATGGCCTCAGAGGAAGGCCAGGTCTAGTGGAAAGATTCAAAGAGAGTTCAAGGGGGTTCCCAGAGACTGTACCACATCACTCTCCATTACAAAAACATTTTTTTTATTTTTTTTTACTTTCTCCTCTGATTATTTATTTATTTAATAATTTCAGTTTTCAGCACTGATTTTCGCAAGAGTTTGAATTTCAAATTTTCTCCCCATTTCTACCCTCCCTCAACTCAAAGATGGCATATATTGTGGTTACCCTGTTCCCCAGTCAGGCCTACCTTCTGTCACCCCACTCCCCCCCATCCCCTTTTCCCCTACTTACCTGTAGGGCAAGATAGATTTCTATGCCCCATTGCCTGTATACGTTATTTCCTAGTTGCAAGCAAAAACTTTTTTTTTTGAACATCTGTTTTTAAAATTTCGAGTTCCAAATTCTTTCCCCTCTTCCCTCCCCACCCACCCTCCCTAAGAAAGCAAGCAATTCAACATAGGCCACATGTGTATCATTATGCAAATCCCTTCCACAATATTCCTGTTTTGAAAGACTATATTTTGCTCCTTCCTATTCTATCCCCTTTAATCCAGTTTTCTCCCTTTTCAAAAGTGTTTGCTTTTGATTACCTCCTCCCCGTATCTGCGCTCCCTTCTATCATCCCCCATTTTTATCTCATTCCTCCTTCTTTCCCATGGTGAAAGATGCCCAATTGAGTGTGTATGTTATTCCCTCCTCAGGTCAAATCTGATGAGAGCAAGATTCACTCATTCCCCCTCACCTGCCCCCTCTTCCCTCCAAACAGAACTGCTTTTTCTCACCATTTTTATGCAAGATAATTTACCCCATTCTATCTCTCCCTTTCTCCCTCTTTCAACATATTCCTCTCTCATCCCTTAATTTGATTTTATTTTTTAGATATCATCCCTTCTCATCTATTCATATTCAACTCACCCTGCACCCCATACATATATATATATATGTATATATGTAGATGTATACACACACACACACACATATATATAATATATATATATGTATGTATGTATGTATGTATGTATATTCCCTTCAGCTACTCTGATACTGAAGTCTCACAAATTTAATACATCATCTTTCCATGTAGGCATGTAAACAAAACAGTTCAACTTTAGTAAGTCCCTTATGATTTCTGTTTCCTGTTTACCTTCTCATGATTCTTGTGTTTGAAAGTCAAATTTTCTATTCAGCTCTGGTCTTTTCATTAAGACAGCAGGAGTCTTCTATTTCATTGAAATGCATATTTTGCCTTGGAGCATGATACTCAGTTTTGCTGGGTATGGGATTCTTGGTTTTAATCCTAGCTCCACTGACCTCCAGAATGTCGTATTACAAGCCATTTAATCCTTTAATGCAGAAGTTGCTAGATCTTGTGTTATTCTGATTGTGTTTCCACAATACTCAAATTGTTTCTTTCTGGCTGCTTGCAGTATTTTCTCCTTGATCCTGGAGCTCTGGAGTTTGGTGACAATATTCCTAGGAGTTTTCTTTTGGGGATCTTTTTGAGGAGGTGATGGGTGGATTCTTTCAATTTCTATTTTACCCTCTGCCTCTAGAATATCAGGACAGTTCTCCTTGATAATTTCTTGAAAGATGATATCTAGGCTCTTTTTTCGATCTTGGCTTTCGGGTAGTCCAGTAATTGTTAAATTACCTATCCTGCATCTATTTTCTAGGTCAGTGGTTTTTCCAATGAGATATTTCACATTCCATTTTTTTTCATTCCTTTGATTCTGTTTTAGAATATCTTGATTTCTCATAAAGTCACTAGCTTCCACTTGCTCCAATCTAATTTTTAAGTTAGTATTTTCTTTAGTGGTCTTTTGGACCTCCTTTTCCATTTGGCTGATTCTGCCTTTCAAGGCATTCTTCTCCTCATTGGCTTTTTGGAGCTCTTTTGTCATTTGAGTTAGTCTACTTTTTAAGATGTTATTTTCTTCAGTATATTTGGGGGTCTGCTTTAGTCAGTCATTGATTTGTTTTTCATGGTTTTCTCGCATCCTTCTCATTTCTCTTCCCAATTTTTCCTCTACATCTCTAATTTGCTTTTCCAAATCCTTTTTAAGCTCTTCCATGGCCTGAGACCAGTTCATGTTTTTCTTGGAGGCTTTTGATGTAGGCTCTTTGACTTTGTTAACTTCTTCTGGCTGTATGTTTTGGTCTTCTTTGTCACCAAAGAACCATTCCAAAGTCTGATTCTGAATCTGAGAGCATTTTTGCTGCCTGGCCATGTTCCCAGCCAACTTATTTGATCCTTGAGTTTTTCATCAGGGAATTATTGCTTGTAGAGTATAGAGTACTTTGTCCCAAACTTGAGGGGTTGTGCTATAGAGCTATAGAGGAAGGTCTGCAACACCAGGGCTACTCCCCATCCCCACCCCTCAGAAATGCCAACCCATGGTGGACTCAGATCTAAGTCGGCTCTGCAGTCCCGCTCAGATCTATCACTTAATTCATCTCACCAGGTGGACTTGGGGCCCAAAGCAACTGCAGCTGTAATTTTGTAGCTGCACCTCCTCTGCTGCCCCCTGGGAGGTAGCTGAACTGTGAACTCCTTTCACTCTGTCCCCTGCAATTTTTCCCATTAACCTTCTCTGTTGTCTTTGGTGTTTTTGGGTTGAGAAGTCTGGTAACTATCACAGCTCACTGATTCAGGGTCCTAGGGCCTATTCATCTGGCTCCCTGTCTGGTTGGTTCATGGGGCCTGCACTGGGCTCTGCTCCACTGTGCTCCCAGCTCTGTGTGGTAGACTTTACCCAGCAACTATCCAGGCAGTCCTGGGATGGAGCCCTGCTTCCCTCTGCTGTTTTGTGGGTTCTGTAGTTCTAGAATTTGTTCAGAGCCATTTCTATGGGTGTTTGGAGGGTCCTGGGGGAGAGCCCTAAGCAAGTGTCTGCTTTCCAGCCACCATTCTGGCTCTGCCCCCAAAATAGCCTTTTTTTTCCTTTCTTTTCTTTAGAAAAAGGGGTATGATTACTCAATAAGTCTTTCCTTTACATTTCTAATTGCTTTGTAATTCATTTGCTGTCAGAATTTGTACACAAATTGATGACATGTACACCCCGACAATACCTAACCATGCTAAATTGTATCTTCATAACTATTTAGTGTCTGGAAATGTTTTGAATTATGTTCATATAAAATAATATGTTCAAATTGTTAATAACCATGATGTTTTATTTGCTATTAACAAAATTGAAAATAATCAAAATGGTGGTTATAGTTCTAATTTGTGACTAACTTTATGGCTCCATAATAAGAAGGGAAAGAATTTTGTGTCTGTTATGAAAGGCTATATATCATTTTCAGTGTTGTTTTTCTGTCAAATCACTTCTAGACTTAAAAAAATGTGAAAAATGTTGATTCAAGACATAATTTTTGAGTGCTATTATTAAATTCTTGAAGATAAAAACTTGCAGAAGTGTCAGTTTATTGACAACTAGGTTCAAAATTTATTGTAGTCAAATCAGTTCCACACTTTGGATTATATTTTTCTCATAAACTGAAAAGGAGGAATTGACCACATCTGTGAGATATTGTTTGCTTTTTACTTCTAACACTCTATGAGCATTACTATGTGTTCCCAGTCTAGCATTAAGCTTTGGTTGAAAGGGAATTATATAATATTAGCAGTTAAAGTAACCATAATAGTTACCAAGCCTAATTTCTCATCAAAATAATTGCTCCTACAGTGTCCCCAACAAACCTCCATTCAGTCTCTATTTAAATACAAAGGTCATCAGACTTATACTCAGCGGAGATTAAATAACCATTAGATTCCATTACTTGTTCATGATTTACAAAATTACAACTTCATATAATCTCCGCCTTCTTTTCCTATTACTATGATGAATAGTTCTGCGGAAAAACTCCACCATGATGACTGGGTTCTCTACGAATTCATGTTCTCTTATTTCAAGGCATTAAATTTGTTATCATTTAAACATACATCTGTGTGGCTTAAATGTTTAGAATTGTACTATCATACAAGAATGATGAAGAGGTTAAAAAGTTGTTATATAATTACTTTGAAATTAATTTTTGTCAATCATCTACAGTATTATAGTACTTTGGGAATTTATGAACAGCAATTCTCCTTACAATCTAGATGTTCTTAGATTAAGAATTGTACTTAATCAAGAATCAAGACTGTTAACTAAAACAAGGATTTGGGCATAAATTCTTACCAACTATATGTGAAATCTTGAATTTTACGAGTCTCTTGTTGAGACCAAATGTTAGTGAAATATGCATAAGCTGAGTGGGCCCCATAGAGGTACCAAGACAGGTCTGAGAAAATGTTAAGGCCCCCTTTTGTTGAGTGGGGTGGAAATTGATGCCTCTTTGATCAGAATCCAGTGACCTATGTCTACCCCAGAACTCATTTTAATATAGCTCCCCTCCCAGAAAGTAGGCCTGTCAATTGGCATTCTTGGGAACAGCTACTCTTTGGTAGAAGGGAAGGAAGGAGGAGGAGCAGTGTTTACTGGGATTTAAAATTTACTGAAGGAAAGTGAACACCTGGGGCCAGAAGCCACCCTACCTCCAAATCTGGCTTTTTAAAGTCAGCAGAACTGATGTAGGATACGATTAGATTTTGAGATGTGGGTCTTGGTAAAGTATCAAAATTTGCCATCTGATATAAAGGAACCCACCCTCTGGGGGAGAAGATATGATCCTGCCCTTTTTTATGGAAGGTCTCTGTAATCAAAAATAAGTAGTTAGTGATAAAAGGAAAGTTATCTGTCACAATCTGTTACTATTGTGAAGTGAAGTTGTGATACCTACAGACCTTGATGGTTTTATGGGGGAAAATGGAAAATTTGGTTAATGCAA
This sequence comes from Phalanger gymnotis, assembly GCA_028646595.1. Classification (NCBI taxonomy): domain Eukaryota; kingdom Metazoa; phylum Chordata; class Mammalia; order Diprotodontia; family Phalangeridae; genus Phalanger; species Phalanger gymnotis. The sequence continues at coordinate 472,217,449 of CM053622.1, read as the reverse complement.
ATATGTCAAATCTTGCTGCTTTTACTCAAATGATTGGGTAAGTTGGTACTCTTGTATAGTCATAAGAAGGATAGTGTTATTTCTAAATATTAATGGGAATAATTAGACAAAGGGAAAAAGACGTTTATGAAATAAGAATACAAATGCAATGTTGAGTCATAATCCCATGGACTAAGGTGGGTATTAAAGTTACTTTGTGAAAGGTTGGTGGCAGAGCCAAAATGGTGGCTGGAAAGCAGGGACTTGCTTAAGCTCTCCCCCAGGTCCCTCCAAACACCTATAAAAATAACTCTTAAATTCTAGAGCTGCAGAACCCACAAAATAGCAGAGGGAAGCAGAGCTTCAGCCCAGGACACCCTGGGAGGACACTGGGAAGGGTCTATCCTAAGGAGCTGGGAGCAGAGCACAGCACAGCCCAACATGGGGGGTGCCAAGACCAACCAGACTAGGAGCCAGGCAGAACAGGCCATAGGGACCTGAATCATTGAGCTGTGGCAGTTACCAGACTTCTCAACCCACAAACGCCAAAGGCAACAGAAAAAGTAATTGGGAAAAGCTGCTGGGAGAGTGAAAGGAGTTTACGGTTAGGCCACTGCCCAGGGCAGCAGAAGTGGTGCAGCTCTGAGGCTGCTTCCCAAGCTATACCTGCAGTTGCTTCCAGCCCCAGGAGCACCTGATGGGAAGAATTAAGTGGCAGATTAGAGCAGGAGTGCAAAGCCTGCTTTGCCCTGCCTGGATATGGACCTCAATCTGAGTTGGCAGTTCTTGGGGGAGAAGGAGTGCTTGTGTGGCACAGCTTCCTCTGTAGAAATAGCTCTGAAAACAACAGCACAACCCCTCAAACTTGGGACAAAGTACTCGCTACTCTACAAGCAGTCATACCCCGACAAAAAGCTCAAGGGTCAAGTAGTTGGCTGGGAACATGACCAGGCAGAAAAACAGAATCAGATTAGGACTCAGCCTTTGGAATCTTTCTTTGGTGACAAAGAAGACCAAAGCATACAGCCAGAAGAAGTCAATAAAGGCAAAGAGCCTACATCGAAAGCCTCCAAGAAAAAAATGAACTGGTCTCAGGCCATGAAAGAGCTCAAAAAGGATGGGGAAAAGCAAGTTAGAGAAGAGGAGGAAAAATTGGGAAGAGAAATGAGAGTGATGCAAAAAAAAACCATGAAAAACAAGTCAATGACTTGGTAAGGAGACCCAAAAAATACTGAAAAAAATAACACCTTAAAAAATAGACTATCTCAAATGACAAAAGAGCTCCAGAAAGCCAATGAGGAGAAGAATGCCTTGAAAGGCAGAATTAGCCAAATGGAATTGAAGAAAAGACTACCTTAAAAATTAGATTGGAGGAAGTGGAAGCTAGTGACTTTATGAGAAATCAAGACATTATAAAACCGAACCAGAGGAATGAAAAAAATGGAGGACAATGTGAACTATCTCACTGGAAAAACCATTGACCTGGAAAATAGATCCAAGAGAGATAATTTAACAATTATTGGACTACCTGAAAGCCATGATCAAAAAAAACATCCTAGATATCATCTTTCAAGAAATTGTCAAGGAGAACTTCCCTGATACTCTAGAGCCAGAGGGTAAAATAGAAATTGAAAGAATCCACACATCGCCTCCTCAGATAGATCCCAAAAAGAAAACTCCTAGGAATATTGTTGCCAAATTCCAGAGCACCAGGATCAAGGAGAAAATACTGCAAGCAGCCAGAAAGAAACAATTTGAGTATTGTGGAAACACAATCAGGGTAACACAAGATCTAGCAACTTCCGCATTAAGGGATCGAAGGGCTTGGAATATGATATTCTGGAGGTCAAAGGAGCTAGGATTAAAACCAAGAATCACCTACCCAGCAAAAATGAGTATCATACTCCAAGGCAAAATATGGATTTTCAATAAAATAGAGGACTTTCAAGCTTTCTCAATGAAAGGACCAGAGCTGAATAGAGAATTTGACTTTCAAACACAAGAATCAAGTGGAGCATAAGAAGGTAAACAGGAAAGAGAAATTACAAGGGACTTACTAAAGTGGAACTGTTTTGTTTACATTCCTACATGGGAAGACCTCAGTATCAGGGTATCTGAAGGGAATAGATAGATAGATAGATAGATAGATAGATAGATAGATAGATAGATAGACAGACAGACAGATAGATCTAGATATATATATATATATATATGTACATATATATATATATATATATATACATACACATACACACACACAGAGGACACAAATAAACTCTGATCTAAATAATTGGAAAAAATATCAGTTGCTCATGGATACACTGAACTAATATAATAAAAAATGACAATTTTCCCTACATTAAATTACTTATTCAGTGCCATACAAATCAAACTACCAAAAATTATTTTACAGAGCTAGAACAAAGAATAATAAAATTCATCTGGAAGAACAAATGGTCCAGAATATGAAGGGAATTAATGAAAAGAAATGAAAGGGAAGGTGCCCTACCCATACCATATCTAAAACTATATGTAAAGCATCAACCATTGAAACTCTTTGATACTAGCTAATAAAAAGAGTGGTAGATCAGTGGAACAGGTTAGGAACTCAAAACACAGTAGTCAGTGACTATAGTAATCCATTCTTTGATAAACCCAAAGACTCCAGCTTCTGGGATAAGAATTCAGTATTTGACAAAAACTTCTGGGAAAACTGGAAAAACAGTATGGCAGAAATTAGGCATCAACCAACATCTTACACCACATACTAATATAAGGTCAAATTGGGTAAATGATTTAGACATAAAGGTTATATCATAAGCAAATTAGGAGAGCAAGGAATAGTTTTATTTTTCTGTCTGATATATGGAGAAGGAAGAATTTGTGATCAACCAAGAGATAGAGAACATTATGAAATGCAAAATAGATAATTTGGATTACATTAAATCAAAAAGTTATTGCATGAACAAAGCCAAATGCAACAAAGATTAGAAGGGAAGCAAAAAGCAGGGAAACATTTTTTTAGCCAGTGCCTCTGCTAAAGCCAGTGTCTTGTTTCTAAAATATGTATACTATGGAGTCAAATTTGTAGAAATACAGTCATTCCATAATTCATAGTCAAATGATAAGACTAGGCAGTTTTCAGGTGAAGAAAGGAAAGCCAACTATAGTCATATAAATGCTCTAAATAATTATTGATTAGGGAAATGTAAATCAAAACAACTTTGATGTATCACCTCACACCTATAAGATTGGCTAATATGACAAAACAGGAAAATGATAAATGTTAGAGAGGTGGGATTGCATGCCATCTTGGAGAGTGTTTAGGGAAGGGAGGGAGGAAAAAAATGGAACTCAAAATCTTATAAAAGTAAAAGTTGGAAAGTTCAGGGTCATATTGGAAAGGATTCCTGTTCAGGTAGGAGTTGGATTAGTTAGCCTCTAAAGTCATTCCAACTCCCAGATTCTTCCAGTCTGGGATAATCCTGCTCAGTTGGAACTTTTCTTCTCACTTTCACAAAGATTATGATTCCAAAACTTCTACAAGTGACAAGAAGATTTCCATTCACCCATTTTTGTTGCACTAGCATTTCCCCTAATCCAAAGAAAATAACTCAGAAAATGATCCCTAGTAACCACAAAGCTACCTATCAGGAGCAAATTCAGTTCATGATATTATTTCCTCTACAAAAACTTTATGTTTTTATTTTATTTTTATTGAATGCTTTGCTATATTCATATGAACTTTCTATTTTGTACTAAGCCACATATAAACATAAGTTCTAGGATATAAAGTATTTAAATTTCAGTCTCTTTTACAGAAATAGACAGCTGGCAGATTTGTCAACTTAATGGCAGAGTTAATAAGAGGTTTGATATTCCCGTCATGTAATTTACACAATTACTAATGTTTATGTCTCTAAAAATTGCACAGTTGGTGAAAAAGCTCCATATATTTTAAGTTTCCTTTAAAGCATGGGTGGGGAACCTCTGACTGCTAGCTGTATCTGGTTCAGAGTAGTTTTTTACATACCATGTGTGCCTGTAGCCCAGGGTATATTTCGTGCTATAGCTCTGAGAATAATCTCTGTCCTTTTAGACTACTGGGTCAATGGTGCTTGGCACAAAGTAGGCACTTAACAAATGTGTATTAATTGATTGATTGAGTGAGTGAAGCTTTCTCAGAAGGTCTGATAAAAACAATTGAAAAGCTAAGTAGATTCATTAACCATTTACCTCTGGATGTTTTCCCCCTTTGTGTTTATGTATTTCCATTGTTCTAATCCAGTTCCCAGATTCATCATCATCATCATCATTATCATCATCATCATCATCATTATCATCGTCCTGTGCTAAGCATTTTACTTATAAATTTTATCTTCATAAAATTAGAGGAAATAAGTTCTATTATTATCCCCATTTTAGAGATGAGGAAACTGAGGCAAACAGGTAAATGACTTGCTCAGGGTCATATTTTTAATATATTTTATTTTTTTGTTTACTTTTTATTTTTAGTATACAATACTTAGTTCCACAAGTTTTGGGGTTCCAAATTTTTCTCTCCATCCCACTCCTTCCCCCAAGCCCCTAAGATGGCATGTAATCCAATGTAGGTTCTACATATACCTTCACATTGAACTTATTTGCATAATAATCTAGTTGTAATGAAGAATTATAACCAATGGAATGAATCATGACAAAGGAGAAATGAAACCAAAAAAAAAAAGGAAAAAAAAGAGAGCAAAAAGTTTGCCTCAATCTGCATTCAGGCTGCATAATTCTTTCTCTGGATGTGCATAACTTTTTCCATCATGAGTCTTTTGGAGCTGTCTTTAGCTTTGCATTGATGAGAAGATTCAGGTCTATCATAGTTAGTTCTTACAGATACCGTGTATCTCTAATCCTGTATAAGGATCTGCTGGTTCTGGTCCCCTCACTCAGCATCACCTCATATAACTCATTCCAGGTTATAATGAAGTCCATCTACTCCTTATTTCTTATAGCACGATAGAATTCCATTACATGCACATACCACAATTTGTTTAGCCATTTGATGGGCATCCCCTTGATTTCCAATTCTTTGCCACAACAAAAAGAGCTGCTATAAATATTTTTGTACATACAAGTTCCTTTCCCACTTGTGTGATGTCTTTGGGATATAGTATTGAAGTGGTATTTCTGGGTCAAATGGTATGCACATTTTTATAGCCCTTTGGGCATAGTTCCAAAATGCTCTCCAGATTGGCTGGATCAGATCACAACTCCACCAACAATGTAATAATGTTCCAATTTTCAGAATCCTCTCCAGCATTTATGATATTCCTGTTTTGTCATGTTAGCCAATCTGACAGGAGAGATGTGGTACCTAAGTGTTATTCTGATTTGCATTTCTCTAATCAATAGTGATTCAGAACATTTTTTTCATATGCCTATAGATAACATTAATTTCTTCCTCTGAAAACTGCCTGTTCCTCTCCTTTGACCATTTGTCAGTTGGGGAATGACTTGTATTCCTATAAATTTGGCTCAGTTCCCTGTGTATTTTAGATATGAGGCCTTTATCATAGGTACTGGTTGTAAAGATTTTCTCCCAATTTTCTGCTTCCCTCCTTTTCTTTGTTGCATTGTTTTTGTTTATATGAAACCTTTTCAATTTACCATAATCAAAATTATCGATTTTGCATTTTTTAATGCTCTCTAGTTTTTGTTGGGTCATGAATTCTTCCCTTTCCCATAAATCTGACGGGTAAACTATTCCTTGCTCTCCCAAATTGCTTATAGTGTCAGACATTTTTCCTAAATTATAAACCCATTTTTACTTTATTTTGGTATAGGATGTAAGACACTGATCTATGGGCAGTTTCTGCCATACTATTTGAACTCAAGTCATCCTGCCTTCAGCACTTTATCTTCCTTATCTTCAGCACTCTATCCACTATGTCACCTAGCTACCCTATCACTTTTTTTTAACTGAAGCTTATTTTTGGTTTAAGTTTTCTTTTAACTTTCACCTTGATTACTTATATCATCCAATTCAAGTCCTGGTTCCTGTGATTTGCTTTCCTCAAACCATTGAATAACTGACTCTATCTTCCTCTCTTACCCAGCCACCCATCCTCATACACAGTGTCTTCAATGGACTCTCAAAAACTCTGACCTCCTAGTTCATCAACTAAATGCCCATGACTTCCACTTCACTCTGTTCAGTTATCAACAAAGAATTCAGTATTTTAGAAGTCATTATCATTAAGTGAGGGACTTTTAACCCAAAACAACAAAATAAGTGATATGATGTTACAATATTTTCTAATTAGACATGATATAATTACTGACTGTAGAGTATTTTAACATTTGTGAAATGTGATTTACATTTATTTTCTTTGATCACACAATAATTCTTAAAGTCTTTAGGTGTGAATATTATTCATTTTTGCAGATGAAGAAACTGAGGCTCACAAACAGTAAATGATTTGCCTTGGAGTGAATAGCATCTATTAAATGTCAGAGGCAGTCTTTGAAATCAAGAGTAGCTATGCATATGCTTGTTTCTAAATATTTTGTAAGAAAAATTACTGTGATTAAAATCAATTTTTTAACTTTAATTTAATAACTATGTTTTACATAGTTTTCTCTTAAGTTTAGGAAAAGAAAAGAAAAACTCCCACAGGCTCTTTCTCAGCACACAAAATATTATGAAGAAGAATTCAGAGTGTGTGGAAGGAGGCAAAATGGGATACCATTAACACATCTTTAAATTTCATATTTTTTCTTATTTCAAAAACAAAAGAAAAATTATAAATTAATCTATGATAGATGTCATATTAAGCAATATAGTAAATATTTTTTATAAAAGCACAAAGTCATTTTCTCCTGGAGAAAAAACTTAATATGTCATTCTTATTTTAATCTATTTCTCTTGAAACCATTTAAAATTTCATTTTGAGTCAATATCTCAGCATCATCTTAGAAAATTAATAATTTGATTCTGTTTAGAGGCTTGTAGTTAGTGACATAATTCTGTTTTTTTCAGTGCATCAGTGAAGATTCTACACTTAAATGATAGTTTCAAAGAAAAAAAAAGAATAATGCCTTAAGTGAGGATAAACTTTGATTTCACTTTTGGAAACACAACACTTTCTATTTAAGATATAAAGACAATCCATGGAATGGTAATGGTTCCATGGTGTATGTTGAAAACAAATAAAATTTTTTGAAGCCAGACTTGATTGTGTGTTTTCTTTTTCCTAGAAAACAATGTAAGAGAGAATAGAGAATCAATGTAATAGAGAAGAAAACCAGGAATATGCATTATCAAGGATAAACCTATATATTTTTGAATGATCAAATCAAATATCTTTCTAAGCAGAAAGGGTCCTTAAACAGGTTTCTCTAGGTCCAAAACAGTCAGTTCTTTAAAAAGTGAGATCTTAAGAGTGATTCTTTCATTTTCTTACTTAAAAGTTTGGGAAATACAGAAGTTTCCCTTGTATATGTTGAATTGTATACACACAAAAACATATCATAGGAATTTCCTACGTGCCCTTCCCTCTAAAATAATTTTGGCATATGTGCAATGCTGTACCTACTTTTATATGTCATTTTGATGTGATTTGATATCCCTTAATTAATCCATTTATTAATTTTAATGGATTTAATAAAGTACTAATATCAATTTAAAAAGCATTTACTGTTTCAAGTAGTTTTTTACTTGATTCTCTAGGATTCTCTAAGTAAATCATCATATCATCTGCAAAAAGTGATAATTTAGCTTCTTCTTTGCCTATTCTAATTCCTTTAATTTCTTTTTCTTCTCTTATTGCTACAGC
>CM053622.1:472182543-472209144 GCA_028646595.1 Phalanger gymnotis | reverse complement strand
CAACATAATGCTGAGTGAACGGAGCAGAGCCAGGAGAACATTATACACAACCACAGATATATTGATTCTGTGATGACTAACCCTGACAGACTTTGCTCTTCTCAGCAACACAATATGCACAGACAGCTCCAAAGGACTCATGATGGAGAGGGCTATCTACATCCAAAGAAAGAACTATGAAGTATGAATGCAAATCAAGGCACACTTCAGTCTCACCTTTTTTCCCTTCCACTTTTTTTTTCTTCTCTCTTTTATATTTGTTGTTGGGCTCTGTTTTTTTTTTTTTGATTCTGTTTCATCTTTCTCATGAGTCATGAGAAAATGTATAAATTAATTCAATGCCTAGTTATACCTGGAAGTTATATGGGACTCCATGCCTTCTTGGGTAGGGAGGGGGGGAGGGAGGGAAGAAAATATGGAACCCAAAATTATGTAGAACTGTTTGTTGCAATCTAAAAATAAAAAAAATTTTAAAAAAGCATTTACTGAATATTCATTTTGTATGTCACTCCATGCTATATAATTGATGGAGTCATAAAAAAGTGGTTCTTGGGTATAGCCAAGAAGGAGGAGCAGAAGAAGCACTCAGCTGAGCTCTTTCAACATATGCCTTTGTTTCAACAATCTGGGTAGGAGCTGCTGTGGGGGTGTGAAACCAACAACAACCAACTCACAGAACACTGCAAGCCCAGGTTCTTTTTATCTGCTTTACTAAGGAAAGCAACGTTAATGGGTTAACAATCTCACTTTAATCCAGCATACAAATGTCATTCACTTATTTCAGGGGAAAAAGCCAGCACCCAGAATTTCAGAGCAAGTACAAACAAATTACAAACAGACCAAACACAATTCCTAGTTACCAAAAGCATCAACATCTGAGTTCAGCTGGAGGGCTCTTAAATACAGCTGCCCAGAGTCTCCATATCAGCACACCACCAAGAGTGAGAGCCCTAAGCAAATAGCTCTGTCTTCCCTTTTTATGTGCTATTTAGCCATCATCAAATATCATCTGAGCCACCAGAACTTAAGCTCTTACTATTGGCTCTAGAGTTAGCACCTCCCCTCATTGGCCCCACCTGGAGCCCCACCTTAGTTACCAATTCACACCCACATAGACTTAGCACCTAAGAGATAGAGGTTTGGGCCTGGGGCTTAGTACCTAGTAAGACTCAATCAGAGACACTGAATTAATCAAAGGAAACAAAGGCCAAACTCTTCAAGGATCCCCAATACACCATCAAAAAAAAAGTTTACAGTAACACTTCAAATAAAATTCTGGAGTAGGAGAGCCAACAAACTTTCAGAGGAAGACATTTTCTCACCTGAAGACAACCTAGGCAGTCAGCAAAGGAGATCTGTGACATGGGGGTAGAAGGTGGCCTGGAGCCCATGTGGATGAAACATTCATGACTGGACTAAGTGCGTGCTGAAAAAAGCAGTAGCAGCATTGGAAACTAAAAACATAAATAGTAAGGTGAAGTTATCAGGTGACAACTGATCAGAGAAAGATTACAAGAAATCTCTGAGCTAACACTGGACTCAGTACCAGAGCTATTTGGTGATTATATTTCCTATACCCACTTTTTAAAAATCATATTTCAAGAGCAGAGAGGAGTATTTTCAGAGACCTAAGGAGCAGTATCACTTTTGGTCATGAGGGATCAGTGATCCTGAGTGACAATATCGATTGCAATCTCAAGGGATCTGAGGCTCTTCCAAGTGTAAGAATCATAGTACAGACCAGGAGATCAGTGACCACACCTCTTCCTAAATCACAACACCCTAGAAGCACTGAAAACTTCTGAACCCTCAGAACTAGCTTTGAAAACAGCTGGGAAAAAAGCCTTAAGTTTGAGATAGTATGCCTTCCTTTACCCCTCAACACACACCAGGAATAGAACCTTCAACATGAAGTAAAAGTCAAGAAAGAAAGTGCAACAATGAGCAAACAACAACAACAAAGCTACTATGGTGATAACGAAGATGAAAACACAAACTCAGAAGAAGACAATAAAATTGAAACAGCTACATGCAAAGCTTCAAAAAATGTGAACAAGCCCAAAAAAATTCTTGGAAGAGCTAAAACAGTTCTTGAAATTGAAGAAGAGTAATAGAGGAAAAATTACACAAAAAATTGAGAGCGAAGGAAGAGAGTTATTAAAAGACAATGAACATATGGGTAAAACAGGCACAAAACTATTGATGAAAATAACAAATTAAAAATAGAATTGGCCAAATAGAAAAAGAAGTACAAATGGGAAAAGAGGTACAAAATTTCACTGAAGACAGGAACTCAAAAATTAGAATTCGTCAGGAAAGTTAATGACCTCAGGAGATTGGAGAAATAAAAAAAAATCCAAGTCAAATTAATGTAAGCAATAGAACAAAATGTGAAATATCTCATCAGGAAAAACAACTGACCTGGAAAATAGATCAAGGAAAAATAATTTAAGATTTATCAAGGTACTTGAAAGCCATGATCAATAAAGCACCGAGACAGCACATATCAAAACATTTTCAAGGAAAACTGCCCAGATATGTTAGAGCCAGAGGGCAAAACAAAAATTGAAGCATCCACCAATCACCACCTGAAAGAGATCTCAGAAAGAAAATTCCTGGGCATGTTATAGACAAATTCCAGAGTTCTCAGGTCAAAGAGAAAATACTTTATGCAACCAAAAAAAAATGAAATTAGAATACTGTGGAGCCACAGTAAGGATCACAGAAGACTTAATAGCTACCACATCAAAGGAGAGGAAGGCTTGGGATCTGATATTCCAGAAAGCAAAAGAGATGGCATTGCAATATGGAATAACCTACCCATTAAAACTCAGTATAATCCTTCAAGGGAAAAAATGGTCATATAATGAATGAGTGGACTTTAAAGCATTCCTGAATAAAGACCAGAGCTGAAAATAAAATCTGATTTTAAAATACAGGACTAAAGATAAACATAAAAAGGTAAACATAAAGAGAAATTATAAGGGGGTAAATGATATTAAATTATTTAATTTTCTCTATAGGAAGATGGTATATGTAACATCTAAGAACTTTAGCATTAGTATGTTTGTTTTTGGTTATGTTGAGATGAGGTAAAAAAAATGAATAGGTCAAAAAGAGGGTCACACTGTTATTTAGGAGAAACACACTTGAAAGAAAGAAACACACAGACTTAAAATAAGTGGCAGGAGCAAAATCTATTATGCTTTAGCTGATGTATTTAAGGCAAGGGTAGGAAACATGATCTCAGACAAAGCAAAACCCAAAAATATACCTAACTAAATAAGATAAGCAGGGAAACTATACTTTCTTAAAAGACACTATAGACAATAAAGTAATATCATTACTAAACATGCATATACCAAATGGTACAGTATTCAAATTCTTAAAAGGAAACAAATTAATTACAAGAGAAAATCGTAAAATTATCCTACTGGAAAACTTCAACTTAAAAGACTCTACCACATGAAAGACACAAATAGTTCATATGACCATTTGGGAGAGAGAGGTGTCTACATTTCTGCATCTCATGTTTCTTTTGAGCTACTGCAATATTGCTTTACTCAAAGAACAGAGAACCTTCTTTGATATGGGCACGCTCTGCTAGATAATCTTGTGCCAGTGCTCACAATGCTCTTGTGCTCACAATGGATACTAATGTTCTTCAGAGAGACCTTCAGAGTGTACTTCTAACACTTCTTCTAACAGCCTTGTGAGCACCACCCTTATATGAGTTCCCATAAAATAGTTTTTTTTTAGAGAAAGAAGAAAACCAAACCACCAGCATAAAAAATGAAAAGGGTGAATGTAGTACCAATGTAGAGAAAATAAAAACACCAATTAGGAGTTATTTTGCCCAACTGTATGACAATAAATTTGATAATCTTCAAGAAATGGATAAATACTTACAAAACTATGGATTACCCAGATTAACAGAAGAGGAAATGAAATAACTAAGTAATGGCATTTCATAAAAAGAAATTGAACAATTCATCAATGAAATCCCTAAGAAAATATTTCCAGAGCTAGATGGATTTACAAGTGAATTCTATCAAACATTTTAAGAACTGTTAATTCCAATACTATATAAAGTATTTGCAAAAATAGGCAAAGCCAGATTCCTAACAAATTCTTTTTATAATACAAAAAGAGTGCTGATACCTAAGCTGGGAAGAGACAAAACAGAAAGAAAATAATACACCAATTTCCCTAATGAATATAGATTAAAAATTTTAAATAAAATATTAGCAAAGAGATTACAGCAATTTGTCATAAGGATAATACACTATGATCAGGTAGGTTTTATGCCAAGAATGCAGGGCTGCTTCAATATTAGGAAAATTATCAGCATAATTGACCATATCAAAAGCAAAACTAACAGAAATCATGTGATTATCTCAATAGATGCGGAAAAAGTTTTTGACAAAATATAAAGCCTATTCCTATTAAAAACACTAGAGAACATAGGAATAAATGAAATTTTTCTCAAAATAAGTGTTATCTATCTAAAACCACCAGTAAGTATTATGGGTAATGGGAATAAGCTAGAAGCTTTTCCAATAACATTGAAGCTGAAACAATGATTTTTATTTATCACCACTATTATTCAGTACAATACTAGAAATGTTAACTTTAGCAGTAAGAGAAGAAAAAGAAATTGAAAGAATTAGAATAGGCAAAGAAAAAACAACACTATCTCTCTTTTCTGATGATATGATGGTATACTTGGAGAAAAGCTAGCGAATCAACTAAAATACCACTTGGAATAATTAACAATTTTAGAAAAGTTTCAGGATATAAAAATCCCCTTAATCATCAGCATTTCTATATAATACTAACAAAGCCCAATAGCAAGAGATAGAAAGAGAAATATCACTTAAAGTTACTGTAGACATAATAAATTATTTGGGAGTGTACCTGCCAAGATGAACTCAGGAACTATATGAACACAATTACAAAACACTTATCACACCAATAAAATCAGATCTAAATAATTGCAAAAATATCAATTGTTCATTGGTAGATGGAACTAATATAATAAAAGTGATAATTTTACCTAAATTAAATTACTTATTCAGTGCCATACCAATCAAACTACCAAAAATTATTTTACAGAGCTTGAAAAAATAATAACAAAATTTATCTGGAAGAACTAATGTCCAGAATATCAAGGGAATTAATGATAAGAAATAGAAGGGAATGTGGCCTAGCTGTACTAGACCTTAAATTGTATTATAAAGTAGCAATCATCAAAACTACTTGATACTGGCTAAGAACGAGTGGTGGATCAGTGGAATAGGTTAGGTACATAAAATACAATAGTTAATGCTTGTAGTAATATACTGTTTGATAAAACCAAAGACTCCTGCTTCTGGGATAAGAAGTCACTATTTGACAAAACCTGCTGGGAAAGCAGTATGGCAGAAACTAGACATAGACCCACATCTTACACCATGTACCAAGACAAAGTCAAAATAGGTACATGATTTAGATATAAAGCTGATATAAAAGCAAACAGGAGAGCAAGGAATAGTTTACCTGTCATATTTATTGAGAATGGAAGAATTTATGGCCAATGTAACAAAGATTGGTAGGAAAGCAGAAAGCTAGGAATATAATTTTTACAACAAATATTTCTCAGAAAGGCCTAATTTCTAAAATATATAGAGAATTGCATGAAATTTATAAGAATACAAGTTTGCCCCAATGATAAATAAACAAAGGGTATGAATAGGCATTTTTCAGAAGAAAAAAATTAAAGCAATTTATAGTAATATGAAAAGTGCTATAGTCACTATTGCTTAGAGAAATGTAAAACAAAACACTTCTGAGGTACTTTATCCTATCTATCAGATTGGCTAACAAGACAAAACAGGAAAATGATAAATGTTGGAGAAGATGTGGGAAAACTGGCATACTAATTCATTGTTGGTGGAGTTGTGAACTGATCCAACCATTCTGAAGAGCAAGTTGGAACCGTGCCCAAAGGGCTATAAAACTGTGTATATCCTTTGACCCAGTAATACCATGTCTAGATCTGTTTCCCAAAGAGATCTGAAAATGGGAAAAGGACCCACATGTACAAAAATATTTATAGCAGTTCTTTTTGTGGTGGCCAAAAACTGGCAATTGAAGGAATGCCCTTCAATTGGAGAATAGTTGGACAAGGTGCGGTATATGAGTGTAATGGAATACTAGTGTTCCATAAGAAATGATGAGTAGGCAGACTTCAGAAATACCTGGAAAGGCTTAAATAAACTGATACTGTATAAAGTAACCAGAACCAGGGGAACACTATCTGATAGATTCAGCTCTTCTCAGCAAAGCAATAATCTAAGACAACTCAAAAAAACTCATGATGGAATATGTTATCCACATCCAGGGAAAAAAAAATTTGGAGTTTGAATGGAGATCAAAGCTTGCTATTTGCTCGCTCTCTCTCTCTCTCTCTCTCTCTCTCTCTCTCTCTCTCTCTCTCTCTCTCTCTCGGTTTCTTCTTTCCCCTGGTTTCTCCAAATGGTTCTAATCTGTCTTTACAACATGACTAATGTGAAAATTCTTAATACGAATATTTACGTAGAGACTATATCCAATTGCATGTCATCTTGGGGAGGTGGGTGGGGAGAGAGTGGGAGAAAATTTAATACTCAAAATCTTATGGAAGTGAATGTTGAGAACTAAAAAAAAAATAAATAGATAAATAACATTACTAAAACCATTGTTTTTCATGCAAATTAATGTGAAATATGAAGTGAGCAAGAATGTATGGCCTTTACGTTGAACAACAGGTTAAATAGTGAAGGTAAGCAGAATAGGACATAGCAAAGAAATTGCCATGGAGAATATGGAAGTTACTTAGGTAAAAAGTGGTTAAAAGTTTGGACTAGAATGGAGTAGAAAGTAGAAAGTACAAAACATGTACTTCTATGTACAATATAACATATTAGATCTTTATGTTTAAATCTATTTGTTTCAATGTGGTCTTATGATTCAGTCGGCAAGGACCAGATGCTCAATGGATAGAGATGCTCAATTTGTATGTAGTTATCAATTTTTTTGCCAGATCAACCAATTTCCTTAAGCTTATATAGGCCAGAGTTCTGATTTGAAACTGAGGTCCTCCTCACTTTCAGACCATGCACTATACCATGTTGCTGCTCACTGAACATAATAGATTCTATCAGGAAAATAAAAGATTATAGAGGAGAAACAATAAGATCATGGACTAAGAGATAGGATGGACATTAGAATTCATTGAGCTTAACACCCTTATTTTACAGATGAGGAAAGTGAAGCTCAGAAAGATTTAGGTGACTTATAATTAGGGAAGAATTTGGTAACTCATGCCTCACTGACTCCAACTTTTCTGCTCTCCACCACACAGTTTTATCAGCAGGACTTGGTACTGATAGGATTTCAGGCTAAAAGAAAGGTCCAATCAAAAATAACTTCATTCTAAGTAGCCGAGAAACAGGTCACTATATCATTGATTGAAATCGAGGAATTGTGAAGGAAATAAAGCTGAAAATAAGTTGATATAGGAGGACCATAGTGGGAACAAAAAAAATAAAGTGCATTTTAGACACCCTGAGTCTCAGGTGATGAACAATAAACAACCACAGATGTTAAATTAGATAAAGCAGAGAGCTTCAAATTAGACATGCCGATCAAGGATTCATTGGCATAGATATAATAGATGAAACTGAGAATGAACAAATTATCTGAGAGAGTGGATATAGGCAGAAATTATATAGGTCAAAAATATCCAGACAGCATGCTACAAAAGCAGTTCATGTTTCTGTAGCTCATTACTGCATGTAGCACAGGAATAGATTTATAAGACCAAGGAAAGACCTTAGAGATTCTTTTGTCGAATCCTCTCATTTTACAGATGAAGAAACTGAGGTCAAGAGGATAAGTGACTTGTCCTGGGTCATAAGGTTTTAAGTAGCAGAAGTAGATCTTTAACTTAGATCATATGAATCAGCATTCAGTATTTTTCCAATGTATTATGCCAAAAGATGCGTAATATCCTTATATCAATTATACCACCAACTTTTCTTAAAAAGGATGCGTAAATATTCTGGTTAACACCTGTTTCAAGGAACTGTCTACATTACTAAATGGCAATAGGATCCCTCCTTTTAAGGGCAGGGAGATCGGGCTGATCAGGTTCTGATTTTTCTTGGTTAGAAGTTTTCAGGAAGTTGTCATAAATCAGTAAGTAATTTATCTTAAGTTATAATAATCCTAATGCAAAATACATCAGGAAACGCACCTTTGGTAATTCCACATTTGCAAATACCTTTGAAGAGATATGGTATCATTACTGCTGTTTAAATTAATTGCTTGAGATGTTTCATATATATATTGTATATGTATAAATATATATGTGTGTATACTGCAATTCACTAGTGATTATTTACAGATTTACATGATTGCTTACAGTCTAAATGTAGTTGCTCCCCTAAAGCCTAAGTCAAGCTCATTGCAGAAAGTTCAATGATCACCAAGTCCTGATCATTTACCTGTGGCTTGATATCGCATCTGTCCTTTTCAATTATTTTATTAGGTAGTCTAAGATGACATTTTTGTTGAGAACAGGACTCTAGACAACTTGTTTTCAATCATGTAATTAATCAATAAGCATGAAATACACAAAAAAGATACACTGAAGATATACAAAAAGGCAAAAAAAAAAAAAAAACAACCCAGCACTCAAGGAGCTTACAATATTATATACTGGCAATAAACTTCTTTTCCCGGTGGAAATTTTTCACTTGTCTTCTATGGCCATGGGTAGAAGTTACAACTTTGCATTTAAAATCACAGTAAGCAGCATAAATTAAAAAAAAAAGTAAAAGCTGAAAGATTTATCAGATAGTTCCTTAAGGGGAGATGAAGCCAAAACCGAGAGATGAGATTAAATTGTTGAAAATTTTCATTCTTTGCTCTTTTCTTTTTCTCTGTAGATCACCTTTGAGGGTGTAGCTCATTGAATCCCGACTTTTTACAACTTGATGAGCCATCCTATTTTGGCCAGCTACACAGATGCCATGAAAGAGAAAAGACATATATTTTCTGCAAATTATTGCTACACACCAGGAAGCAAAGACCACAGATACCTGATAACAGAAATTTTGGTGTGCTAATCTTTTTAGTTACAATTAAGAAATTTCATTTGTAACAGAATTTCCTGAGGGGTATCAGTTAATGTCTATAATCTTGACATTCACTCACATTACTTAGTTTATGTTTTCCCAGTGACTTCTTTGCCTGTTGTTGTTGTTGTTCAATAATCTTCTAATTCCTACCCAACGATACCTAAAAATAGTTCATATTCGACCTTGAATCACCTACAAGTATCACTTTATTCTCTCTTAACATTAGACAAGCTATTATTAGTATATTTGTAATTTTTTTTTTTGCTTTCTTGTGCCATCACAAGAAGTTTCTGCCTGTGAAACCAGTGTCAAATCAAAGAAGAATAAATGGATTGGTGGGTGGTCTTGGGAACACATAGGCCAGTTGTCAGACTACTGTGTACATATAGCAAGGGCTAAGGTGGTGCCCCATGCTATTACGCAATATGAGAAGCAGCGTAATAGAATGTAAAGAAGTTGGGCTGCAGAAGACTTTGTTTCATGTCCTCTGACATATACTACTGATGTTAAAATTAGCAAATTCCTTAACCTCATAACACCAATGTATCTCTTTAAGATTATAAGATGTTCATCTATCTCTCTGCAGCTGTGACACAACTTGAGAAGGCTATTGGTCGGCTGGAGAATGTCCAGAGGTCAATCATAAAGGTGAGAATCTCAAGTCCATGTGATATGAGTAATGATTAAAGTAATTGGGAATATTTAGCTTGAAGAAGAAAAGACTGGGAGAGGGGGAATAAGGGCATAATTAACATTGTATAGGTATTTTAAGGGTCATCACATAAAAGGGACTAGATTTTTTCCTACTTGGCCCCGTATAATGATGCACCCTCACCCTTCAGGGTAGGTGAGAGTTTCAATGGAGAATATTTTTAACACACTCAAGATAAAGTTCTGAAGGAGATAGACATGAAAAATCACTTTGCAACTGACATGCTGAATTTATCATTTAATTTAGAAATATGAGCTATTCATAATACAGATTCACATTTTCATATAAAAACTTTTTACATTCTCTGTATGTGTTAATACCCAGGTGTAGTGATGTTTGTTTAGCTAAGAATGAAAATAATAATGATATATCATACCAGGCAAGTCATGAGCTGACAGTACATTTTCATTCTAATAGAGAAAAAGTCAATTTAGGATGCCATTAAGGCAATCAGAGTTTTCCCTGTTCTTCCCTTTTGGGAGGCTAAGACAATCAAGTCCCCCCTTTGTTTGAGTTAGTGGGAAATCCTTTTGCTGTCTTAGTTTAGGAGTATTTCTCAGCACTGAAACAATCAGGAGTCATTGATTTGTATATGATGCTATATTGGGAATGAGGAACTTTCACACACCAAGCCTGGGTGATGTCAGAGCCTGGTCTCTGAACAGGATGTAATTGAGGGGAACTTCATGTTTGACTTTTGGGGCACACTAATGGAAAGAGTGTTGAGACTCTGGGCACGCAGTAAGTGCCCCCTGGCTTTGTAACCCAGATGGATGTTGGTGAGTATCTGGTAACTATGAATTGGGATTTTAATCAGACAAGATCTGTTGATGTTTGTAATTTCTGTTTGCATTTGCCTTGAAGTTCATGGGGCTGATCTTTTCCCCCTGAACTAAATGAATGATATATGTATGTTTGATTAAACTGACATTGTTAACCCCTTAATGTTGCTTTCCTTAGTAAAGAAGATCAAAGAACCTGTGTTAGCAGCCCTTCTGTATGCTGGTGTTATTGATCTTATACCCCTAGAGCAGCTGCAGATGCCTTCAGGCAAAAGTTGCTTCACCAACTAGAGCATCAAAATTGCTTAGATTTTAAAGCCTTAAGCGCCTTAAGAGCCTTTGAACTAAACAAAACCATTGTCACCTTTATCTCCTGTTTTCTTCAGGTGGGATATTACCCTCCTGTTGAATAAAAAGTTCACTGTCAGAATCTTGCTTTTCCTAGCTATCTCCAAGGTTTAGGGGGAAAATTCATTTGCTACTACAAAAAACACTGTCATCCTCTGCTTAGGCAGCCTACCTCTTTACAGGAAGGTTTACTTTGCTCTTTTTCCTCTACCCAACCTTCTATGTCATGCAAAAGTACCAGAAGTGCTTTGGTTTCTCTGATTGCAGAGAAGGGTGCCTGCCTATCCAAACACACATCTAACAATTAGGAATTAATCTAGTGATGGACAGTATCTTTATTTTTCCCTCCTCACAATAAGTTATCAGTGTTTTAGACTTTAAAACACATTTTAATTCCCATATATTAATAAGTACCACCTAATCAAATTCTACATTGAGAGGAAAGTAGAAAGTAGAAGACCACCAATTGTGAGCTGAAAGGGACCATGGAGGTTATTTAGTTTACTCTCATTTTATAGATTTGACAACTGAGGGCTAAATAACTTGCTCAAGGTGATAAAAGTAGTAAGCAACAGAGCTGGGATTGAACTGAGGTGGTCCCACTTCAAATCCTGTACACATATCAATATACCCTCCTGCTGTCTTTGTGAATATTTATTATTATTTTTAATAACAAGGTGACTTCCTGAAAATTTTTACTTAGAGGTCCATAAATTAGACTTGTTTCACTTTCCAGCGAGAACTAATGCAGGAAACAATGGTATAGTGGAAAGAGGATTGTTTCCAGGGTTCAAGTATCTGGGCTCAAATTCCACTTTCACCACATACTTCCTCTGTGACCTTATATAATTCACTTATTTTCCTCAAATGTAAATGAGGGGAAGTAGATTAGATTACCTTTGGACCTCTGAAGTCCAGGTCTAGTGCTACAAGATCATAGTATAATAGAACTAGTACATACTACATATCATACTGGAACATAGTATAATATCACATAGACGATCCTCAATATCTTTGTTATAACAGTACTCTATGAGTTACAAGTTTCAACTCACACTTATTTTCTTAATAAAAATATAGACATTTGCATTTGCCTTGAAGTTCAGGGAGTGATCTTTTCCCCCTGAACTAAGTGAATGATATAAGTATATGTATGTTTGATTAAACTGAAATTGTTAACCCCTTAAAGTTGCTTTCCTCAGTAAAGCAGACCAAAGAACCTATGTTAGCAGCCCTTCTATATGCTGGTGTTATTATCTTACACAGCCACAGTAGGGGCTAGCAAGATTGTTGCTACAGTTTTTTGATCCGTTCATTCTTTAGTATGAAATTGTTTAATTGCATATTAATTTTTGTCTACTTTTCCGTGGCCCTTTATTACATGTATTTTTTTGCATCATCATCTGAAAAGGATGCATTTAATATTTCTTCCTTTCTGCAATGGATTATAAGGTCTGTATGACCTAACACATAATTAATTTTTGAGTTGGTGCCACGTACAACTGAGAAAAAATTGCATATTTCTTTCATTCAGTTTTCTCCAGAAGTCTACCATCTCTAACTTTTCTAAAATTTTGTTCACCTCCTTAACTTCCGTCTTGTTTATTTTGTGGTTAGATCTATCCAGTTCTGAGAGAGGGAGGTTGAGGTCCCCCACTAGTACAGTTTTGCTTCCAATTTTTCCTGTAACTCATTTAACTTCTCCTGTAAGAAATTGGATGCTATACTACTGGTTGCATATGTGTAGCAATGATATTACTTCATTGTCTATGATAATTTTAGCAGGATGTAGTTGCCTTCGCTAACTGTTTTAATTAGACTACTTTTTATTTTGCTTCTTCTGAGATCAGGATTGCTATTCCTTCTTTTTTTTTTTTACTTCAACTGAAGCATCATATATTCTACTCCATCCCTTTACCTCTACTCTGTATGTATTCCTCTGCTGCAAATACATTTCTCATAAACAATATATTGTAGGGTGATGGTTTATAATACATTTTGCTATCCAATTCCATTTTATGAGAGGTTCATCCCATTCACATTCACATTCATGATTACTATCTGTGTCTTTCTCTCTATCCTATTTCCCACCCGAGTTTTTTCTTTTCTCTCTCCTTTCTCCCTTTCCCTCCTCACTATAATTTTGCTTTACACCACAACCACCCTCTATTTGCTCTCCCTTCAGTCAGCCTCTTCCCTTTTCTTTCTCCTTTCCCCACCAATTTCCTATAAGTTACATTTCTGTACCTTAGTATTTTACTCCCTCTTTGAGTGGAATCTGATGAGAGTAAGTTCAAACATAGCTCATCTCCTTCCCTTCTTTTCTTCTACTGTAATAGCTCTTTGCACCTCTTCATGCAATGTAATTACCCTTTTCTGCTTCATCCTTTCCTCTTCTCCCAGTACAATTCCTTTTGCCACTTAATTAGGTTTTTATCATTACACAAAGTCAACTTGGCCTGCTGTCTATGCACATCCCTTCTAAATGTTGTAATAAAGATACAGTTCTCAAGAGTTACAAGTATCATCTTTCCTTGTATGGATGTAAATAGTTTGCTCTTATTGAATAATATGTTTTTTTTTCTTTCCTGTTTACCTTTTGTGACTTGTATTTGAAGATCAAAATTTCTATTGAGCTCTGTTCTTTTTATCAGGAAAGTTGGGAAGTCACCTATTTCATTGAACATCCCTCAAAAAATAGTATGCTCAGTTTCTCTGAGAATTTGATCCTTGGTAATCCAAGCTCCTTTACCTTATGGAATATCATATTCTAAGTCCTCTGATCTTTTAGTGTAGAAGCTGCAAGATCTTGTGTAATATTGACTGCAGTTCCACAATATTTGAATTGTTTCTTTCTGGCTGCTTGCAATATTTTCTCCTCGACCTGATAATTCTAGAATTTAGTTACAATAATTCTTGGCCTTTTCATTTTGGGATCTCTTTAAGGACATGATCAGTGGATTCATTCAATGATTTTTTACCCTCTGGCTCTATGACCTTAGGGCACTTTTACTTGATGATTTCTTGCAATATGCTGTCCAGGCTTTTTTTTTTTCATCATGGCTTTCAGGTAGACAATAATTTTTAAATTGTCACTCCTGGATCTATTTTCCAAGATCTGCTGTTTTTCCAATGAGGTATTTCACATTTTCTTCTATTTTTTTTTCATTTAAAAAAATGTTTGACTGATTCTTGATGTGTCTTAGAGTCATTAGCTTCCACTTGCCCAATTCAAATTTTTAATGAATAATTTTCTCCTATTAAGTTTTTAACCTCTTTTTCCATTTGGCCAATCCTAATTTTCAAGGACTTGTTTCCTTCAGTGCACTTTTTTTTCCATTTTGCCAATTGTATTTTTTAAGGATTTGTTTTCTACAGTCCACTTTTATTCTTCTTTTTCCAAGCTACACACTGCCTCTTGCATCCCTCTCACTTCTCTTCCCAATTTTTGTTTTACCTCTTTTATTTGGCTTTTAAAATCCTTCTTCAGGTCTTACAAGAAGGCTTTTTGGTCATATTCCCCTGTGAGCTTTCAGGTGTGAGTCTATTGACAATTGTTGACCTCTTCTGAATCTGTGTTTTGATCTTCCCTCTCCCCATAATAACACCTTGTGTTAACTGTCCATTTCTGTTTTTCGTTCATGATTTTTGCCTATTTCCTGGCTTTTAAAATTATGCTCTCCTACTGGAGTACAGGGGGCTCTGTCCCAAACTTGTTGTTCTGGGGGCCAGGGGCCTGGTGACTGGCTTTGTGGGCTGAGGCATCAGGTACTGGCAGCTAAAGGGTGTAGGTGTCTGGCAGTTTAACTGGTGCTGAGCTAGGGTCCTAGGGATGTTGTCTCTTACGTGCTGAGACCAAATAGATTTTTTTGCATTTCCCCTGGGCTACACTGAAGCTCTCAGCATGGGAGGAGTGCTCCTCACCTCTGGAGGACACCTGCTCACCTGGGATGCCCTGAAGCATAGAAAGTTTTGGCTGTTTAAGGATGACTGCCTGTCAGCACACATGGTGTTTTATTCTGAGATAAAGTCTCCTGGTTCCCCTGTATATGCCAAGGCATGAAGGGAGTCCTGGTGTTGGTGCTTGCCTGCTCTACCACCCTGGCCTGCTGGTTTGCTGAGGTGGGGTTTGCCACTGATTTGCCCTAATGCCTCCCATCATGTTCTGTTTCCCTTCCACCAGAGAAAGGGGACCTTTCCCATTAATCCCCCAAGCCTCTTGGGCTAAAATACTGATGCATACCATTTTTTCTACTGTCCCTGCTGTTCCAGGATTTTCCCCAGTTATATTTTCTGGATTTCTAGATGTCAATAAAGGAAAGCAACTTACTGTATACTCTGCATCTTGGCTCCCAGATGTGTAACTCCAAATCTGTATTTTCAAACAACTACTTGTGCTTATTGAATAGCTTTTAAAAAATATTCCCATTTCATTTATGAAGCAAATGAACATATTCTGTAATTTTTCTATGAAAAGAAAAAATATATCACTAAATTGTTAGTTTTGATATCATATGGTCAATGATTTTTTCCCTGAAGCTCAGGGATCTTTGAAAAAAAAAACTATACCCAATAGACTTAAAATGATGTGCAATTTCAAATTCTACTCATATGCTACCTAACATTGGTAACTGATTCCCAAAAAAAGCAATATTAAAAAGAAATTATGTTAGAGTAGAAAATCTTCCCCAAAGGAGCAAGGTTTATGTGCATTGGAAGAGCAATGATGATGTTAAACAGAATGACACCATGGTGAATTTTTGTTATTATTTGTGGTCATTCTTTTTTTTTAAATACAGGTAAGATTTATTTGAGGCAATTGAGCTTAGTACAAAAAACAATTTATCTACAACACTGCTTGGAGGAGAAACAAAAATGTTATGTCTCGCATTTCCTCTCCACCAAAAACCAGGGAATTTACTTCCTACTACTATGGAAGGGTTACTACTAGTCTATGCCTCTACACCACCTGGCTCAATTAGCAAAGTAAATTTCTACAAGGAGTAGGGAAGGGTTCATGGAAAGACAAGAATAGGTTATTGGTTTGAGTTCAGACACATTCTGGTTACTCAGGGATGAGGTCTAGAGAAGCTATGCTCCTACTTTCTGTTTAAATCCTGACCCTAGGGATGTGAGGGGAAGGTCCATTTCTCCTATCACCTACTAACTAGAACTAAGACTGGGGTAAAATGTAGGCAGCTCTGGCCAGCTGATTTCTTTAAGCTGAGAGAATGATCAGGAAGTGTTATAACTGCACTTGCTAAGAGTTAGGTTTTAAATACAAGTGAGCTTTCTGATAATCCTATCAACCCCTGTCTTTGTCTCTAGTTGGTTTCCATCTTCTCTGGAGTTTTCTCTGACTCACTAGAGGTCTGGCCAGATGGAAAAAAGGGTCTCACAAGCCACGTGAGGGGTGTGTTGTGAGCGACATATTCAATCATCTCATCCAGAGACTCTCGGGCCATGTTGACCCACTCTCTGCTCTGGGTCAGGATGCTATTGGAGAGGTCCTAGAAGGACTGGACTCCTGAAAAGGTGGCCCGAAGCTCTTCAGTCTGGGTGTGAGCCTACTGTATGTTGTCCTGGATGTTACTAGGAAGTCCTTGGATACTGGATACAAGCTGTAAGCAGTTACCCTGAAGCTGCTGGGAGACATCCCGGAACATGGTGAGGGTACAAGACTCAACCTGCTCAGGTTTAGCAGTGGCATCACTGGAATCCTTGAGTTCTTCTGGTTCCAGTTTAGCCACATTTGGTGGAGTTTATCTTGGCCATCAAGCAATTTCTGAACACCACCCTGCTTTACATTTTCAATCAAGTTGATAGCCTGAGAGAGCTGAAGAAGGGCCTCTTGGGTATTGTGCTTGGTCTGCTTAAGTTTACCCAAGGAATGCTGGTAGGCCCGTTGGTGGAGCTTGGAGGACAGGGAGCCCAGGCGAACAAAGTAACCCTGTTGCTCCCTCTGCTGCTGGACGGAGGCCATGTCAAATCCTTCTAGGGAGATAGCAATCTTAGCTAGCTCTTCATCTGTCATGGGCAGATAGTTGTCAACCCATTCTTCAGATATTCCTATCACAATATCCACACCACTGAGGACCATTTGTCCTACTTTTGAGCCCATAACTATGTTGACACTGTTGGTCATCACTGGTTTCGTCATGTCTACCCCACTCTGGATGGCTCCTCAGGTCAGATCCACAGCCTCAGTCACTCTCCTGGCCATAGCATCTTTGGCACCCAAAACTATACTGGAGACTGCATCCTTGGCACCCAAAACTGTATTGGACTACATCCTTGGCAACGGTCACTTTCGAAGATATGAGTTCCTTAGTATCAGCTATAACCTTCTCACTTGGCTGCTGAAGAATTGGCATTTTCTCTTCCAGTTTGTTCAGTCCTTTATGAGCATACTCACTGGCTTATGCAATCTATGGCTCCAGTTTGGATAGGAGTGGCTGGGCCCCACTGACAGCAGCAGCGGCGAGAGTCTTTGCCCCTTGTTCTGCAAGGCCACACACAGACTTGACATAAGGGTAGTTTTCCTTAGTGGACTCATAAGCTGCAGAGACCATGTCACAGGTGGAACTGACAAGCAGCATGCTGACCACCATGTTGACTACACTCTGCTGCACTGGCTCCCCAGCAGCTGGGTCATTAGCTCTACTCTCGATTTCACTGGAAGACATCTTCAGAGTAGATGGCACCCAGGAAAACATTCAGTCTTGGGTCGACGTTGATCCCCAACTACTACTTGCCCAGTGGAGTAGCAGAGAGAGAGGGAAGGAATTCTGCAAACTCAACCTGGATCAATTGGAACTCCAACTTGGTGAGGTCTTGAGTGGAGGGACTTTTAAAGTAGTTCTGGAGGAGACACCTGATGGACAGGCCCTAGGAGCGAATCTCGGTTGTGGTCATTCTTACATTTAAAAATATATTTAATAAATTTTATTCATATGTTTTTCATGTATATATGTATATATTCTCTTTTATTACTACATTTTCCTCTTCCAAAAACCCATAACTTATAAGAATTTTTAAAAATAAAGAGGAAGAGACATTATTTAGCAAAATCAATTAATATGTAGAAAAATATGGCATTATATACAACATTTCATAACCATAGAGCTCCACTCCTCAATTCTATAGCTGAATGGGGGCAGTGAAGAGGGGAGTTGTTCTCTCATATATCTTCACACATATCAAGTTTTTATCATATTCATTTCCAACTATCTATAATGTTATTATTCCATCTACATTATTTTAATCATTATTTATATTACTTTCCTGGCTCTATTTACTTGATTTTGAATAAGTTCACATTAATTTTCCATGCTTACATGAAATCTTCATGTTCATCATTTCCTGCATCAGAGTAATATTCTACTGATACATTAGGAAATTGTTTTTATCTCTTCCTCTCCTTCTTTGTTATGCCACTTACTCCAGGCCAATGCTCCCTTAGATATTTTTTTTTCTGTGTATGGAACCTTTATTTTTAAGCATTGACCTTATATATGCCTTCAGATAATGTTGTAGGGGCTTGAGCTAGTTTGTATTCTCACTAGTCATCATATTTACACCTATAAATATCATGGGACAAACCCAGTGACATTGCAATGGGATTTGTAATGGAGTGGTACTATTCATTCTAGTGAAAAAGAAATTGAGAGAATAATCACAGGTTAAGAAGAAATTACTTTTTTGCGGATGATATACTTACAAAGGCTGAAGGAGTCAGCTAAACATTAATTGGAATGATACTCTTATGAAACATGCAAGATAAAAATCATAAAGTTGTGAGGATTTCTATATGTTACCAAGAAAATCCAGCAAGAAGAGAAAAAAGAATTATCATTTAAAAGTATTATGGATGATTTAAAATATCCAGGAGTTTGATTTCCATGATATATACAAGATCTATATAAGTATGACAAACTACTCTTTAGATAAGTAAATACAGACCTAAAAATTGGAAAGTAATAATTATGCATAGGTTGAATGAATCAATATAAATAAATTAGAATACTACTTATTTTTTTGCATTCAATCATACCAATCACAGTACCAATAGATAACAATATAGAACTAGAAAAAATAATGAAATTCATGAGAAAAAAGTTATGAAATTTAAGAAAAATAACTAAAAGAAACAGAAAGAAAAAGCTCCAGCAATTCCAGATCTCAAACTATACTTCAAAGTCATTATTAATTAAAATAATTTCATATTTGTTAAGGAATAAAGAGATCAATTGGTGGAGTGAATTAGTTGTGAAACCATATGCAAATAATGAACTAGAATTTGATAAACACAAAGGTCCCAAGTATCATGATAAGAACTGACTGATTGAGGGGGCAGATCCAAGAATGCAACCTGAAAACAGGGACTCTCTCAAGCTCTCCCCCAAATCCCTCTAAACACTGGTAAAATATGACTCTAAACAAATTCTAGAGCTACAGAACCCATGAAATGACAGAGTGCAACAAGTCTCCAGCCCAAGATGGTCTGGATGGTTGTTGGGAAGTGTCTATTGCACTGTGCTGGGAGCAGATCACAGCCCAACACAGGTTGTACCAGGACAAACCAGGCCCAAGCAGACTAGTCAGAGCAGACCCCAGGGCACTGATTCACTGGAAGCTGTGGCAATTTACAGATTTCTCAACCCACAAACACCAAAGAAAACTTAGCAGGTCAGGGAGAAAACTATTGGACTTAGATGAGAGAAGTGTGTGATGGAGCCCCAGTCCCAGGGTGGCAGAGGTGGCTGCAGTAGTGGTGGCTGCAGAAGCAGTGACAGCTGCTTCCAAAGTTCCAGGCCCACAGATGGTGGGCTGGAATCAAGAGGTTGATCAGATTGGGATTGCAAGCATCTCTTTGCTGGCACTGAGGCAGGGTTCTATTGCTTCGCCTTGCTTGGATCTTGGTCAGAGTCCTGGTTGGCAGTCCTTGGGGGAGGAGGAGTGCTGGGGTGGCAGAGCTTGTGGTGGCTGTGGAGAGGGGATTCTCTTGGTACTTACATGGTAGAAAGGAGAGCTTGCACTCACAGGTCAGAACACATGCAATGAGAGGAGTATCATACCACCTCAGAATAAATGTAGCTCTGAAAACAGCAGCACAAAACCCCCGAAGCTTGGGACAGAATTCTCTCCGCTCTGGAAGCAGTCATACCCTGACAAAGAGCTCAAAAGTCAAGTAATTGTCTGGGGATATGAGCAGACAACATAAAGGAACTCAGACTATCGAATCTTACTTTGGTGACAAAGAAGATAAAAACATACAGTCGGAAGTCAACAAAGTCAGAGATCTTATATCCAAACATCCAAGGAAAATATGAATTGGTCTCAGGCCACGGAAGAGTTCAAAAAAGATTTGGAAAGTCAAATAAGAGAAGTAGAGGGAAAATTTGGAAGAAAAATGAAAGTGAGGGAAGGAAATCATGAAAAACAATTCAACACCTTGCTAAAGGAGACCAGAAAAAAATACTGAAGAAAATAACCCCTTAAAAAATAGACTAACTCCAATTGCAAAAGAGCTCCAAAAAGCCAACGAGGGGAAGAATGCCTTAAAAAATAGCATTAGCCAAATGGAAAAAGAGGTCTAAAAGATCACTGAAGAAAATACTGCCTTAAAGTTAGAATGGAGCAAGTGGAAGCTAGTGACTTTATGAGAAATCAAGACATTATAAAACAGAACCAAAAGAATAAAAAAATGGAAGACAATGTCATATATCTCATTGTAAAAACCAGTGACCTGCAGAATAGATTCAGAAGATATAATTTAAAAAATTACTGGACTACCTGAAAGCCATGATCAAAAAAAGAACCTAGACATCATCTTTCAAGAAATTAACAAGGGTAAAATAGACATCAAAGGAATCCACTGATGGTTTCTTTAAAAAAGATCCTTAAAACTCCTAGGAAAATTGTAGCCAAATTTCAGAGTTCCCAGGTCAAGTAGAAAATATTTCAAGCGGCCATAAAGAAACAATTGGAATCGTTTGGAATTGGAATATTGGAATTGGAATTGGAATATTGTGAAAACACAAATCAGGATAACACAAGATCTAGATCCTTTTACATTAAGAGATCAAAGCGCTTAGAATATGATAATCTGTAGGTCAAAGAAGCTGGGATTAAAACCAAGAATCACGTACCCAGAAAAACTGAGTATAATACTTCAGGGTAAAATATGGACTTTCAAAGAAATAGGTGACTTTCAACCATTCTTAATGAAAAGACCAGAGCTGAATAGAAAATTTAACTTTCAAATACATTAACTGAGAGAAGTATAAAAAATAAACAGGAAATGGAAATCATAAGGTACTTACTAACATTGAACTGTTTACTTTCTGACATGGAAAGATGATATAGGTAATTCATGAGACATTTCTCAGTATTAGGGTAGTTGAAGGGAATATAAGTATAGACAGAGCACAGAGAGAGTTGACTATGAAGGGATGATATCTAAAAAAATAAGATTCAGGGGAGAGGGAGGAATATATTGGGAGAAGACGAAAAGGAAAGATAGAATGGAGTAAATTATCTCACATAAAAGTGGGAAGAAAAAGCTGTTATAATGGAAGGGGAGATGGGGTAGGTGAAAGGGAATGAGTGAATTTTGATCTGATTGGATTTGGCTCAGGGCAGAAGGGGATGGGGGCGGTGAGAGAAGGTAGGGCAGATTTGGGGAGAAGGCAGTCAAAAGCAATCACTTTTAAAAAGGGACAGGGTCAAAGGAGAAAATTGAATAAAAGTAGACAGAATAGGATGGAGGGAAATATAGTTAAGTCTTTCACAGAATGATTATTTTGGAACTGTTTTGCATAACAAAACATGTCTAACCTATATTGAATTACTTGCCTTCTCAAGGTGGATGGGTGGGGAGGGACAGGGAGGGAAGAAGGGAAGGAATCGGAACTCAAAGTGGAGTAGCATCTACATTCTTTTTTTTTGAAGCTTGAAAAATGGAAATTTTTTAAATTAAGATATTTTATTTTTAGTTTACAACACTCATTTCCAGATGATTTTGATTTCCAAATTTTCTCCCCCCCCCACCTCACCCTCTCCCTCGCCAAAACCGCGTGGCATCCCACATTCTTCTACATATAACTTCACATTGAACTTATTTACACAATGGTCAAGTTGTAAAAAAGAATTATGACCAATGGATTGAACCATCAGAAAGAAACAAAACCAAAAACAAACAAACAAGCAAATGAGAAAAAAAAGAGAAAAAAAGGAGAACAAAAAGTTGCCTCAATCTGCATTCATACTTCATAGTTCTTTCTCTGCATGTAGAGTCCTCCCTTATGAGTCCTTTGGAGTTGTCTTTCAACATTGTATTGCTGAGAAGAGCTATGTGTGTCAGGGTGAGTCATCACAGAATCCATATAGCTGTGGTTGTGTATAATGTTCTCCTACTTCTGCTCCACCCACTCAACATTATATACTGTAGGTTTTTCCAGGTTATTATGAAGTCTCTATCTTCCTCATTTCTTATAGCACAATAATATTCCATTACATTCATATACCAGAACTTGTTCAGCCATTCCCCAATTGATGGGCATCGCCTCGATTTCCAATTTTTTGCTACTACAAAAAGAGTCACTATAAATATTTTTGTACATATGGGTCATTTTCCCACTCATGTGATCTCTTTTGGATACAACCTTAGAAGTGGTATTGGTGGGCCAAAGGGTGTGAACATTTATATAGGCTTTTGGGCATTGTTCCAAATTGCTCTCCAGAATTGCTGGATCAGTTCACAACTCCACCAGCAATGTAACAGTGTTAAAATTTTCCCACATCCTCTCCAGGATTTGTTATTTTCCTCTTTTGTCATTTTAGCCAATCTGACATGAGAGATGTGGAACCTAAGAGTTGTTTTGATTTTCATTTCTCCAATCAGCAGTTATTTAGAGCATTTTCTCATATGCCTAGAGATCTTTAATTTCTTTCTCTGAAAACTGTCTGTTCATATCCTTTGACCATTTCTCAATTGTGGAATGACTTTTATTCCTATATATTTGGCTCAGTTCGCCATATATTTTAGAGATGAGGCCTCTATCAGAGACACTGGTTATAAAGATTTTCTCCCAATGTTCTGATTCCCTCCTAAGCTTAGTGGTATTGGCTTTTTTTATACAAAAACTTTTCAATTTAACATAATCATAATTATCCATTTTGAATTTTGTAACACTCTCTATCTCTTGTTGGGTCATGAATTCTTACCGTTCCCATAAATCTGAGAGGTAAACTCCTCCTTGCACTCCCAAATTGCTTATAGTATCAGCCTTTGTTCCTAAATCATGAGCCCATTTTGAATTAATTTTGGTATTTGGTGTAAGGTGTTGGTCTATCCCCAGTTTCTGCCCTACCATTTTCCAATTTTCCCAGCAGTTTTTGTGAAATGGTGAATTTTTAGCCCAGAAGCTGGATTCTTTGGGTTTATCAAAGAGTAGATTGCTATAGTCATTACTACTGCATCTTCTGTACCTAGCCTATTCCACTGATCCACTACTCTGTTTCTCAGCCAGGGCTAAGTAGTTTTGATGACTGCTGCTTTATGCTACAGTTTACTATCTGGTGTGGCCAGGCCACCCTCCCTAGCATTTCTTTTCATTAATTCCCTAGATATCCTAGACCTCTTGTTCTTCCAGATGATTTTTGTTTTTATTTTATCAAGCTCTGTAAAATAATTTTTGGTAGTTTGATTTCTATGGCACTGAATAAATAAATTTAGGTAAAATTATAATATTTATTATATTAGCTCTTCCTAACCATGAGCAACTGATATTTTTCCAGTTATTTAGATCTGACTTTATTCACGTGAAAAGTGTTTCATAATTATGTTCATATAGGCTCTGGGTTTATCTTGGCAGATAGACTCCCAAATATTTTATAGTGTCTACAGTAACTTTGAATGGAATTTCTCTTTCTATCTCCTGCTGTTGGGCTTTGTTAGTAATGTATAGGAATGCTGAGGAATTATGTGGGTTTATTTTATATTCTGCAACTTTGCTAAAGTCGTTTATTATTTTTTACTTGATTCTATAGGATTCTCTTAGTAAATCATCATACCATCAGAAAAAAAGTGATAATTCAGTTGCCTCTGTGCCTATTATAATTCCTTCAATTTCTTTTTCTACTCTTATTGCTACAGCTAACATTTCTAGTACCAAATTGAATAGTAGGGGTGATAATGGACATCCTTGTTTCACCCCTGATTTTATTGGGAATGCATCTAGCTTATCCCACTTACAAATAATGCTTGTTGATAGTTTTAGGTAGATGCTATTTATAATTTTATGGAAGCCTTCATTTATTCCTATGCTTTCTAGTATTTTAATAGGAATGGTTATTTTATTTTGTCAAAGGCTTTATCTGCATCTATTGAGATGATCATATGGTTTCTGCTAATTTTATTGTTGAAATGATTAAATATGCTAATAGTTTCCCTAATATGGAGTTAGCCTTGTATTCCTGGAATAAATCCTTCCTGTCATAGTGTATTATTCTCATGATTAGTTGCTGCAATCTTTTTGCTAACATTGTATTTAAAATTTTTGCATCAATATTCATTAGGGAAATTGGTCTATAATTTTCTTTCTCTATTTTGACTCTACCTGTTTTGGGTATTAGTACCATATTTGTGTCACAAAAAGAATTTGGTAGGAATCTTTCTTCACCTATTTTCCCAAAGAGTCTATAAAGTATAGGAATTCATTGTTCTTTAAATATTTGATAAAATTCTCATGTAAAACCATGTGGCCCTGGAAATTTTTTTCCTAAGGAGTTAGTTCATTGATTTCTTGCTCAATTTTTTTCTGAGAATTTTACTTCCTCTTATATTACCCTGGGCAATTTATATTTTTGTAGATATTCATCCATATCCCTAAGGTTGTCAAATTTATGGGCATGCAATTAAGCAAAATAATTTCTAATTATTGTTTTAATTTCCTCTTCATTGTAGGTGAATTCACCTTTTTCCTTTTTGATACTGGTAATTTGATTTTCTTCTTTATTTTATTAATCAAATTGACCAAAGGTTTATCAATTGTTTTTTGTAAAACCAGCTCTTGGTTTTACTTATTAATTTGATAGTTTTCCTGATTTCAATTTTGTTAATCTCTCCCTGGATTTTCAGTACTTCTAATTTGGTATTTAATTGGGGATTTTCAATTTGTTCTTTTTCTAGCTTTTTCAGTTGCATGCCCAATTCATTTATCTCCTTTTTCTCAACTTTATTCATGTAAGCATTTAGAGATATAAAACTTCCCCTAAGAACTGCTTTTACTGTACCCCATAAGGTTTTTTTTTTGGCTTCCTCATTGTCATTCTCTTGGATGAAGTTAATAATTGTTTCTATGATTTGTTCTTTGACCTACTCATTCTTTAGAATTAGATTAATTAGTTTCCAATTAATTTTAGCCTATTTTTCCATGGTTCTCTATTACAAATAAATTTTATAGCATCATGAAAGGATGCTATAAAGGATACTTTGACTACTTTTGCCTTTCTGCACTGGATTGTGAGGTTTTCTGAGGCTTTTGTACTCAAGTACGTGATCAATTTTTGAGTATGTGCCATGTACCTCTAAGGAAAAAAAAAGTATATTCCTTTTTATCCCCATTCAGTTTTCTCAAGCGGTCTTTCATATCTGCCTTTTTTTAAAAATTCTATTCACCTCCTTAACTATTGTTGTTTACTTTGAGGTTAGATTTATCAAATTCAAAGGGGGGAATTTAAGGTCCTCCACTAGTATGGTTTTGCTGTCTGTTTCTTCCTATAATTCCCTCAACTTATCCTCTAAGAATCTGCCTGCTATACCATTTGGTGCATATATATATTAAATAATGATATTTCTTCATTGTTTATGGTGTCTTTTAGCAGGATGTAGTGTCCTTCTTTATCTCTTTTAATTAGATCACTCTTTGCTTTTGCTTTGTCTGAGATTACGATTGCTACCCCTGCTTTTTTTTTCTTTAGCTGAAGACAATGTATGTTACTCCAGCTTTTTACCTTTACCCTGTGTGTAATCCCCCTGTTTCAAATATGTTTCTTTTTTTTAATTTATTTTTAATATGTTTAGTTTTCAGCATTGATTTTCACATGCGTTTGAATTACAGATTTTCTCCCCGTTTCCACCCCCCCCACTCCAAGATGGCGTACACTCTGGTTGCCCTGTTCCCCAGTTTGCCCTGTTCCCCAGTTTGCCCTACCCTCCGTCCCCCCATTCCCCTCCCGTCCCCCTTTCCCTTACTTTCTCATAGGGCACGGTAGATCTCCATGCCCCATTGCCTGTGCATCTTATTTTCTACTTGCATGAGAGAAAAAAAAAACTTTTTTTACTTTTGAACATCTGTTTTACTAAAACCTTGAGTTCCAAATTCTCTCACCTCTTCCCTTCCCCTCCACCCTCCCTAGGAAGTCAAGCAATTCAACATAAGCCACATGTGTATCCTTATGTATAACCCTTCTACAATACTCATGTTGTAAAAGACTAATTATATTTTGCTTCTTCCTACCCTATCCCCCTTTATTGAATTTTCTCCCTTGGCCTTGTCCCTTTTCAAAAGTGTTTGTTTTTGATTATCTT
>CM053622.1:472165545-472176888 GCA_028646595.1 Phalanger gymnotis | reverse complement strand
AGGGAGGGAATGTAGTAGGAAGGCCAAATTTTTTATCTCAAATATAATCACGTATATGTTTGAATGGTCCGAAATCGCAAGGTATGAGAGATTCTCTAAGGAGAAAACAACAAGAAATTTATTTAGGCCCCACCGCAGCAGAACCTTGAACCAGCCTCCCCATTCCAACATCTTGACAAAAAGCCTCCAGGCCCAGAAAGCCCATCTCACAAGAGCAACCAGGAGGCCACAGAAAAACAAGATAGCATTTAGCCAAATCATTTTTACTGGCCTCATGTTCCTGCTCGCACTCGGGTAAGCCCTGCTTCCGCAGCTTCCTGCTTCTGCAGCTTCCGGCTTCCACAGCTTCCGCCTCCTCTGAAGTTGTCTCCCAGCTCACCCCTCCTCGCAGCCAAGCTTCCGGCGTTCTGAAGCCCCACCTCAACGACCAGAGAACATTGGTTCTCGAGCTGGCCCCTCCTAAGTCACCAATCCACACACACACAGGTTTCACACCTGACAGGGCCCTCGGCCTGGGGCTTAGCACTTAACAGCTGAAAGTACTTCCACTCAAAAGAAACAAAAGCCATGCTAATGAGACAATTTTGGTTAACAACACAGGGAAGAAGAGGAAAAGGTTATGATAAGGGAAGGGAATCAATAAGGAGGGTTTTGTGAGCAAGGTGGCAGTCAAAAGCAAAACTTTTGAGGAGTAGAAGAGAGAAGGGAGAAATAAAAGCATAAATGGAGGGGGGAATATGATGGAGAAAAAAACACAGTAATCATGACTGTGAATATGAATGGAATGAATTCTCCTTTAAAAAGGAGGTGGAGAGCAGAATGGATTAAAAACCATAACCCTATAACAGGCTGTTTACAACAAACAAATTTGAAGCAGGGGGATACACACAGGGTAAAGGTAAAATGCAGGAGTACAATGCATTGTGCTTCAGCTAAACAAAAAAAAAAAGTAGGGGTAGCAATCCTAATGTCAGACAAAGCAAAAAGATAGATCTAATCAAAAGAGATAAGGAAGGACCCTATATCCTGCTAAAAGGCACCACAGACAATAAAGCAATATCATTACTTAGCATATATGCAGCAAGTGGCATAGCATACAAATTGTTAGAGGACAAATTAAGGGAATTACAGGAAGAAATAGACAGGAAAACTATACTAGTGGAGAACCTCAACATTCCCCTCCCTGAATGTGATGAATCTAACCTCAAAATAAACAAGAAAGAAGTTAAGGAGGTGAATAGAATTTTAGAAAAGGAAGATATGATAAACCTTCAGAGAAAATTGAACGGGGATAGAAAGGCATGTACCTTTTTCTCAGTGGTACATGACACATACTCAAAAACTGACCACGTAATACAGCATAAAAACCTCACAATCCATTGAAGAAAATCAGACATAGTCAATGCATTCCTTTCAGGTCATGGCACAATAAAATTATTTGTAATAAATGACCATGGAAAGATAAACAAACTAAAAAATAATTGTAATCTAAATAATCTAATCCTAAAGAAGGAGTCAGTCAAAGAACAAATCATAGAAACATTTAATAACTTCATTCAAGAGAATGACAATAATGAGACAACACACCAAAACTTTTGGGATGCAGGAAAACCAGTTCTTAAGGGAGGTTTTACATCTCTCAATGCTTACACAAATAAAATGGAAAAAAGGAAATCAATGAAGTGGGCATGCAACTGAAAAAGCTAGAAAAAGAACAAATTGAAAATCCCCAATTAAATACCAAATTAGAAATACTGAAAAACCAAAGGAGAGATTAATAAAATTGAAATCAGGAAAGCTATTGAACTAATAAATAAAACTAATAGCTGGTTTTATGAAAAAAAATAAAATTGATAAACCTTTTGTCATTTCTATTTAAAAAAAAAGAAGAAAATGAAATTACCAGTATCAAAACTAAAAAGGGTGAATTCACCTCCAATGAAGAAGAAACTAAAAAAAAAGAAATTATTTTATCCGATTTTATGCCCATAAATTTGACAATCCCACATGATTGCTGAATATTTACAAAAGTATAAATTGCCCATGTTAACAGAATACTAAGCAAAATACCTAAATAACCCTATTTCAGAAAAAGAAATTGAGCAATCCATCAAAGAACTCCCTAGGGAAAAATCTCCAGGGACAGATGGTATTACATGTGAATTCTATCAAACATTTAAAGAACAATTAATTCCCATACTTTATAGCTTATTTGGGAAAATAGGTGAAGGAGTCCTACCAAATACTTTTTATGATACAAATATTGTACTAATACCTAAACCAGGAAGAGTCAAAAAAGTGAAAGAAAATTATTGACCAATTTCCCTGATGTATGTTGATACAAAAATTTTAAATAAATTGTTAGCAAAAAGATTGCAGCAACTTATCATGAGAATAATACACTATGACCAAGGAAGATTTATTCCAGGAATGCATGGCTGGTTCAGTATTAGGAAACTATCAAAATAATTGATCATACCAACAACAAAATGAGCAGAAAACATATGATTATCTCAATAGATGCAGAAAAAGCCTTTGACAAATTACAATATGCTTTCGTATTAGAAACAGTAGAAAGGATGGGAATAAAAGGAATCTTCCTTAAAATTATAAATAACATTTACCTAGAACCATCTGTGAAAATTATACATAATGTGGATAAGCTGGATGCATTCCCAACAAGATCAGGGGTGAAACAATGATGTCCATTATCACCTCTATTATTCATTTTGGTACTAGAAATGTTAGATTTAGCTATAAGAGAAAAGAAATTGAAGGAATTAGAATACGCAAAGAAGAAACTAATTGTCACTCTTTACTGATGATGTAATGATTTACTTAGAGAATCTTAGACAATCAAGTAAAAAAACTACTTAAAACAATAAAAAAAAACTTTAGTAAAGTTGTAGTATATAAAATAAACCCATATAAATCCTTGGCAATCCTATATATTACTAACAAACCCAACAGCAAGTGACAGAAAAAGTCCACTTAAAGTTATGGCAGACATTATAAAGTATATGAGAGTCTACCTGCCAGGAAAAATACAGGGCCTATATGAACACAATTACAAAACACTTTTCACACAACTAAAGTCAGATCTAAGTAAATGGGAGAAAAAATTAGTTGCTCATGGTTAGGCAGAGCAAATATAATAAAAATGACAATTTTACCTAAATTAATTTACTTATTCAGTGCCATAGCAAACAAAGTGCCAAAAATTATTTTACAGAGCTGGAAAAAATAATAACAAAATTTATCTGGAAGAACAAAATTGCTGAATATTTACAAAAGTATAAATTGCCCATGTTAACAGAAAACTAAGCAAAATTTACAAGGGAATTAATGAAAAGAAATGCTAGGGAAGGTGGCCTAGCCATACCAGATAATAAAGCAGCAGTCATCAAAACTACTTGCTACTGGCTAAGAAACACAGTGGTGGATCAGTGGAATAGGTTAGGTACACAAGATACAACAGTCAACGACGATAGCAATCTACCCCTTGATAAACCCGAAGATACAGCTTCTGGGCTAAGAATTGACTATTTCACAAAAACTGCTGGGAAAATTGGAAAATGGTATGGCAGAAATTGGGCATGGACCAATATCTTACATCGTTTACCAAAATAAAGTCAAAATGGGTTCATGATTTGGGAATAAACGCTGATGCTCTCAACAATTGGTATGAGCAAGGAATAGTTTACCTGACACATTTATGGGAAAGGGAAGAATTCATGACCCAACAAGAGATAGAGAGCATTGCAAAATACAGAGTGGATAATCTTGACTATGTTAAGTTGAAAAATTTTTGCATAAACAAAGCCAATGCAAGAAAGATTAGGAGGGACACAGAAAATTGGCAAAAAAAAATCTTTACAACCAATGTCTCCAGTCAAGGCCTCATATCTAAAATATACAGGAAACTGAACCAAATTTATAGGAATACAAGTCATTCTCCAGTTGAGAAATGGTCAAAGGATATGAACAGGCAGTTTTCAGAGGAAGAAGTTAAAGATATCTATAGACAAAAGGAAAATAGTCTTAATCACTATTGATTAGAGAAATACAAATCAAAACAACTCTTAGGTACTACATCTCTCCTGTCCGATTGGCTAGCATGACAAAACAGGAAAATGATAAAAATGCTGGAGAGAATGTGGGAAAATTGGAACATTGATACATTGTTGGTGTAGTTGTGAACTGATCCAGCAATTCTGGAGAACAATTTGGAACTATGCCCAAAAGGGCTATAAAAATGTGTATACCCTTTGGCCCAGCAATATCACTTCTAAGGCTATATCCCAAAGAGATCATATAATGGGGAAATGGACCCATATTTACAAAAAAAAAATTATAGCAGCTCTCTTTGTGGTGGCAAAAAATTGGAAATCAAGGGGATGTCCTTCAATTAGGAAACAGCTAAACATATTTTGGTATATGAATATAATGGCATACTATTGTGTAATAAGAAATGAGGAACAGATGGACTTTATTACAAACTGGGAAGACTTATATGAATTGATGCTGAGTGAGAGGAGCAGAAATAGGAGACCATTATACAGGATTACATACACATGGAATCTGTAAGGACTAGCTTTGATAGACTTGACTCCTCTCATCAATATAAGGTTGAAAGACAGCTCCAAAAGACTCGTGATGGAAAAAGCTATCCACATCCAGAGAAAGAATTATGGAGTCTGAATGCAGGTTGAGGCAAACTATTTGCTCTCTTTTTTTTCCTTCTTTTTTGTTTTTTTTTTTGTCTCCTCTCTCATGATTCATTGCATTGGTTATACTTCTTTACAACTCTACTATTATGTAAATAAGTTCAATATGAAGGTAAATGTAGAACCTACATTAAATTGCATGATGTTTTGGGAGGGGGGGGAGGAGAGGGTGGAAGAAAAAATTGGGAACTGAAAAACTTGTGTAACTGAGTGTTGTAAACTAAAAATAAGAAAATAAATTTTTAACAAAAATACGGTGTTGCTGGTTTTTTTTCTGGAAGTGTCTGGTTGTGACAAAAGGCAGGAAATATATAAAAAGTTAAAGAAAAATGAACAGAAACAGATGAAACTTTCCATTTTAGAAATACAAATAATTATACTTTGTTCATAAATGTGTCCATTTACAATTCTTTTTTTAATTTAAGAGGTTAGAACTAATAGAGAAAATAACAAAAGTGTAAAGTATGATTTAGCATGATTTTTATGAAGGTTTTGTAAAACGTGTGCCAGTTTCTCACTTTTACTAAAAGTAGCAGGAATCTAAATCAGAATACAAAAATTAAGAAGAATTGGTAAACACATGCATGTATGTGTGTGCATGCACACACACACACACACACACACACATACACACACACACACACATACACACACCTAAATAGGGTAAGCAAAAAAGAAGGGAGACACACATTTGTTATTTGGCCCTTCATAATAATTTGGTACTGTGTGAGGAAAGCATTATTGCCTTCAAAAAATTACATTCAACAGAAAGGAGATAAATGTGCAAAAATAAAATTACATAGAAAACATATAGAGACTTTTAGTAGCAGAACCAAGATGGCAGAGTAGAGGAAGAACTACAGCAGAGATCTCCAAGTATTTAATCTCTAAATAACCTTAAAAAATAATACCTTAAATCAAATTCTAGAGTTGTAGAGTCAAAAAAGTTAGGGGTGAGACATTTTCTGTCCAAAGACAACTTCAGAAGCTAGGGGGAGAGGTCTGTGACACTAGAGTGGTGAATAAACCAAAGCACACTTGGTGGCAAAACCAGCTGTGGGGATTGGAGAGAGCAACAGCAGATTTGAGAATTTTAGACCAGGAACAATAAAGAGATTTGGCATTTACTCAGAAAGAGATTAGAGGGGATTGTTTTGGACTAAGGATCAGAAAGCAGAACAGGTGAGCAGTGACCAAATTTCTTGCTGAATCAGACTACATTGGAAGCATTGAAAAAATCCAGTCACCTAGGAAAAGCTTTAAAACCACCATTGCAAAACTGCCTAAAATTTAGGACAGAATTATATTTTAGAGAATTTAGAGTATTTAGAAAATTTTCATATAAAGTTCAAGGTCAAGAAACAATAAAAATAGCAAAGTACAAAAAAGGACCTGACCATGAAAGGCTACAACACACAAACTCAGAAGAAGACAATGAAATCAAAACACCTATAAGTAAAGCCTCTAAGAAAAAAAAAAAGTGAATTAAACAAAACCCAATAAAAGTTTCTAGCAAAACTATTTTTTTTCAAAATGAGAGTGTGTAGAAAAAAAAATATCAGCAAAAGAAATAGGAGTGATACAAGAAAAAAATGTGAAAAGACAAGCAACAGCTTAGTAAAGGGGGCACAAAAATCCTAAAGAAAATAATGCTTTAAAAGAAAAAAGAATTCTCCAAGCAGAAGAAAAAAATTACAGAATTTCAGTGCTGAAAATAATTCTTCAAAAGCAGAGTTGGTCAAATAGAAAAAGAAGCAAAAACACTCACTGAAGAAAATAACTCCTTAAAAAATATAATTTAGGAAGTGGAAGCTAATGACTCTATAAGGCATCAAGACACAGTAAAATGAAGTGAA
The DNA here is from genome assembly GCA_028646595.1 of Phalanger gymnotis. Classification (NCBI taxonomy): domain Eukaryota; kingdom Metazoa; phylum Chordata; class Mammalia; order Diprotodontia; family Phalangeridae; genus Phalanger; species Phalanger gymnotis. The sequence continues at coordinate 472,170,305 of CM053622.1, read as the reverse complement.
AAGAAAGAAAAAAAGGAAGAAAATGTAAAATATCTCATTGGAAACACAACTGACCAGAAATATAGTTCATGGATAGGTAATTTAATAACTAAAGGAGATCAAGCCCCAGGCCTCCCAGCCCAGGACAGGAGTCTCTCAGAGGGCAGAGCCTGCAGCCGCTGGAGCAGCTAACCCAGAAGCCTCCAACCCCAGGCAAATGCAAGGGCCCCAGACCAAACCAACAGGGAACAACAGAGTATCCGGTCAGCCTGCAGATCTGGGAGAGCACTTGGTGACAGAAACACTAGAGCAGGAACAGGCCCAGGGCAGAAGTACCAGTTACGGCTTCGATGAAGCCCCAGGCCTCTCAACCCAGGACTGGAGTCTGTTGGAGCACAAAGCCTGCAGCAGTGGGAGCAGCTAGCCTGGAGGCCTCCAATGTGCAGTCTAAAGGTTTGAAACTCACCTTCTTGGACTCCCGGTAGCCAGGATGTGCAGGTAAAATGGCTCATATCCCTTCCTTGAATAAGTCCAGAGAATAAAACCTCAGGAGAAACAGAGGAGCCAGAAGGGAGGCTTCAGTAGTGAGAGAAGTAGGGGAGAGGGCCCCTTCCTGTGGTGGCTGAAGTGCAGGAAGAGAGGTGTCCCAGCAGCCCACACCTAAGCAAAACAACTAGAGTCACTGAGCCCCAGGGGGTGGAGCTAACTAATGTCAACAATACGTGCACAGCCAGGGGACGTGCCAGACACCAACACAGAGATGAGGTGAGACCACCTATGCTGTAGAGCAGTCCTGGGGAAGAGGAGACTCCCAGCAGCAGACCACCTCCCCCCCACCCCAACAATACAACACCTCACAAAACCAGAGGCTGTAGCACATAAAGCAACATACCACACAAGAAACTTGGGACAGAGCTCCCTGAGCCTCAGAAACAGAGATCCACTTCAGAAACCAGGAGGGAAAAAAACACCATGAAAAAGAAATGTAAGAAGCTTTCAAAAACAATGGACTCATATTATGGAGAGAGGGAAAACCAAAATACCAATTCAGAACCGGACAGGATGGACACTACACCTACATCTGAAACCTCAAAAGGGAAAGTGAATTGGTCTCCAGACCAAAAAGCTTCCTGGAAGAACTCAAGGAGAACTTTAAAAACCAAATTAGAAAGGTAAAAGAAAGAATGGAAAAATGGAAAAAAAATTATTTAGGAAAACAAATCTTTAAAAGGTAAAATTGGTGAATTGGTTAAGGAAAATCAGATTATAAACAGAGAAAATGTTTTGTTGAAAAGTAAAATGAACCAAATGGAAAAGAAAATAGGGAAGACAAAGGAAGAAAACAAAACATTAAACATTAGGATTGGGCAAGTAGAAGCTAATGACTCTGTGAGACATCAAGAATCAGTCAAACAAAATATAAAAAATGAAAAAATAGAATAAAACATGAAATATCTGATTGCAAAAACAACTGACCTGGAAAATAGATCCAGGAGAGACAATCTAAGAATTATTGGTCTATCTGAAAGCTATGATGAAAAAAAAGAGCCTGGACAGTATCTTCCATGAAATCCTTAAAGAAAATTGCCTGGAGGTCCTAGAACCAGAGGGTAAAATTTTCATCGAAAGAATCCATAGATAACCCCTGGAAAAACATCCAAAATCAGAAATTCCAAGAAATATTATAGCCAAATTCCAGAACTACCAGGTCAAGGAGAAAATATTGCGAGCAGCTAGAAAGAAACAATTCAAATACCACAGAAATACAATCAGGATCACCCAGAATCTTTCAGCTTCTGTATTAAATGACAGGCGAAATTGAAATATGATACTCCAAAAGGCAAAGGAGTTTGGACTACAACCAAGGATCAACTACCCAGCAAAACTGAGCAAAATGTTCCAGGCAAGGAGATGGATATTCAATAAAATAAAGGAATTCCAGACCTTCCTGATGAAAAGGCCAGAGCTCAATGGAAAATTTGATCTCCAAATACAAGAAACTCCAGAAAGACATAAAAAGGTAAATGGGGAAAAAAATCTAATTAATCAATAAAGCTAATTAATTACATCCTTACATAGGATTATTTTGTTTTATATATGTTTGATATATATATATATACGCATACATATATGTTAATCTTGAGAATAGTATACTTATTATGACAATTGAAAGGGATATTCACAGATTGTGGATGTCAGTATAAAATAACTGATATAATGATAAAAATACAATTAAAGAGATATAAAGTGATGGTTCTGGGAGAAGAGGTAAGGAGGTAGTAGAAAAGGGTAAATTACCTCACATGAAGAGGGACAAAAACATGTTGTAGTAGAGAGAAAGAAGGGAGGGAGAAGAGAAGTATATGGGCTTTACTCTCATCAGTTTTGGCTTAAGAAGGGAATAACATAGGCTGTTAAGTATAGAAATCTAAATTGTCCTACAGGCAGTAGGAGGGGAAAGGGGAAAAAAGGGAGGGTGTGGTCAGAAGGGAGGGAAGAAGTAGCAAGTGGAAAATGGGAATATAAGAGAGGGGAATAAAGAGGCAGGGTCAACTGAGGAAGGCAGTGGTCAAAAGCAAAACTTTGCTGAGGAGTGGAAGGGGAAAGGGAGAAATAAAAGCATAAATGGGGGGGAAGGATGGAGAAAAAGACACAGATAGAAATCATAACTGTGAATGTGAATTGGATGAACTGTCCCATAAAAACGAGGAAGATAGCAGAATGGATTAAAAACCATAATCCTACAATATGTTGTTTACAAGAAACACATTTGAAACAGGGGAATACACACAGGGTAAAAATAAAAGGCAAGGGTAGAATATATCGTTCATCAGCTAAAGTAAAAAAAAAAAAGCAGGTGTAGCAGTCCTAATCTCAGACAAAGCAAAAGCAAAGAAAGATCTAACTAAAAGACATAAGGAGGGACACTATTTCCTGCTAAAAGGCACCACAAACAATGAAGCAATATCATTGTTTAACATATATGCACCAAGTAGTATGGCATGCAAATTCTTAGAGAGGTAAAGGGAGGTACAGGAAGAAATAGACAGCAAAACCATAACAATGGGAGACCTCAACCTCCCTCTCTGAATTTGACAAATCTAACCACAAAATAAACAAGAAAGAAGTTAAAGAGGTGAACAGAATTTTGGAAAAAGCAGGTATGATAAACCTCTGGAGAAAAGTGAATCTGGATAAAAAGGAATATATTTTTTTCTCAGTGGTACATGGCACATGCTCAAAAATTGACCATGTACTAGGGCATAAAAACCTCACAATATGGTGCAGAAAGGCTGAAAAAGTCAAAGCATACTTTTCAGATCATGATGAAATAAGAATTATTTGTATCAAAGAACCATGGGCAAATAGGCTAAAATTAATTGGAAACTAAATAATCTAATTCTAAAGAATGAGAATGCCAAAGAACAAATCAGAGAAACAATTAATAATTTCATTCAAGAGAATGACAATGAGACAACATGCCAAAACTTATGGGATGCAGCAAAAGCAGTGGTTAGGGGACGTTTAATATCTCTAAATGCTTTCATGAATAAAATAGGGAAAAAGAAGATCAATGATCTGGGCATACAGCTGAGAAAGCTAGAAAAAGAGCAAATTCAAAATCCCCAATTAAATACCAAATTAGAAATACTGAACATCAAAGGAGAGATTAATAAAATTGAAACCAAGAAAACCATCAAATTAATGAGTAAAACCAAGAGCTGGTTTAGTGAAAAAAATAAAATTGATAAACATTTGGTCAATTTGATTTAAAAAAAGAAAGAAGAAAATCAAATAACCAGTATCAAAAATGAAAAGGGTGAGTTCACCTCTAATAAAGAGGAAATCAAAACAATTATTAGGAATTATTTTGCCCAGTTGTATGCAGATAAATCTTACAACCTTAGGGATATGGATGAATATCTACAAAAATATAAATTGCCCAGGTTAACAGAAAAGGAAGTAAAATTTCTAAATAACTGCATCACAGAAAAAGAAATTGAGCAAGCCATCAATGAACTCCGTGGGAAAAAAACTCTAGGGCCAGATGGTTTTACATGAGAATTCTATCAAACATTTAAAGAACAACTAATTCCTATACTTTGTAGACTATTTGGGAAAACAGGTGAAGAAGGAGTCCTATCAAATTCTTTTTATGACACAAATATGGTACTAATACCCAAACCAGGAAGAGTCCAAACAAAAAAAGAAAATTATAGACCAATTTCCCTAATGAATATTGATGCTAAAATTTTAAATAAAATATTAGCAAAAAAAATTGCAGCAACTTATCACCAGAATAATACACTAGGACCAGGTAGGATTTATTCCAGGAATGCAAAGCTGCTTCAATATTAGGAAAACTATTAGCATAATTGACCATATCAACAACAAAACTAGCAGAAACAATATGATCATCTCAATAGATGCAGAAAAAGCTTTGACAAAATACAACACGCATTCCTATCAAAAACACTAGAAAGCACGGGAATAAATGGAGCCTTCCTTAAAATTATAAATAGCATCTACCTACAACCATAAACCAGAATCATTTGTGATGGGGATAAGCTAGATGCATTCCCAATAAGATCAGGGGTGAAACAAGGATATCCATTATCACCCCTACTATTCAATTTGGTACTAGAAACATTAGCTGTAGCAATAAGAGAAGAAAAAGAAATTGAAGGAATTAGAACAGGCAAAGAAGAAGCTAAATTATCACTTTTGTCAGATGATATGATGATTTACTTAGAGAATCCTAGAGAATCAAATAAAAAACT
>CM053622.1:472153068-472165445 GCA_028646595.1 Phalanger gymnotis | reverse complement strand
GTTTCAGGATATAAAATAAACCCACATAAATCCTCAGCATTCCTATACATTACTAACCAAGCCCAACAGAAAGAGATAGAAAGAGAAATTCCATTCAAAGTTACTGTAGACACTATAAAATATTTGGGAGTCTATCTGCCAAGACAAACCCAGGGCCCATATGAACATAATTATGAAACACTTTTCATGTGAATAAAGTGAGATCTAAATAAATGGAAAAATATCAGTTGCTCATGGCTAGGCTGAGCTAATATAAGAAAAATGACAATTTTACCTAAATTAATCTATCTATTCAGTGCCATACCAATTGAACTAACAAAATGTTACTTTACAGAGCTGGATAAAATAATAACAAAATTAATCTGGAAGAACAAGAGGTCTAGAATATCTAAGGTATTAGTGAAAAGAAATGATAGAGAAGGTGGCCTAGACATACCAGATATTAAAATGCAGTATAGAACAGCAGTCATCAAAACTACCCGGTACTGGCTACGAAACAGAGTTGTGGATCAGTGGAATAGGATAGGAACACAAGATGGAGAAGTCAACAACTATAGCAATCTACTCTTTAATAAACCCAAAGAGGCCAGCTTCTGGGCTAATAATTCACTATTTCACAAAAACTGTTGGGAAAATTGGAAAATGGTAGGGCAGAAACTGGGTATAGACCAATATCTTACACCATATACCAAAATAAAGTCAAAATGGGTTCATGATTTAGGAATAAAGGCTGATACTGTAAGTAATTTGGGAGAGCAAGGAATAGTTTCCTTATGAGGTTTATGGAAAAGAAAAGATTTCATGACCCAACAAGAGATAAAGAGCATTACAAAATGCAAAATGGATAATTTTGATTATGTTAAATTGAAATGTTTTTGTACAAAAAACAGCCAATGCAACAAAAATTAGGAGGGAAGCAGAAAATTGGGAGAAAATCTTTACAACTAGTGTCTCTGATAAAGGCCTCATTTCTAAAATATACAAGGAACTGAACCAAATATATAGGAATACAAGTCATTCCCCCATTGAGAAATGGTCAAAGGATATGAAGAGGCAGTTTTCAGAGGAAGAAATTAAAGATATCTACAGGCATATGAAAAAATGCTTGAAATCACTACTGCTGAGAGAAATGAAAATCAGAACAACTCTTAGATTCCACATCTCTCCTGTCAAATTGCCTAAAATGACAAAACAGGAAAATGATAAATGCTGGAGAGTATGTGGGGCAATTGGAACACTGTTACATTGCTGGTGGAGTTATGAAGTGATTCAGCTATTCTCGAGAGCAATTTGGCACTATGGCCAAAGGGCTATAAAAATGTTCATATCCTTTGACCCAACAATACCACTTCTAGGGCTGTATCCCAAGGAGACCACACAAGTGGGAAAAAGACCTATATGTACAAAAATATTTATAGTGGCTGTTTTTGTAGTAGCAAAGAACTGGAAATCAAGGGGATGCCCATCAATTGGGGAATAGCTCAACAAGCTGTGGTATATGAAGGTAATGGAATACTACCATGTGATAAGAAATGAGGATAATATGGACTTCATAATAACCTGGAAAAATGTACAAGATATAATGCTGACTTAGTAGAGCAGAAGTAGGACAAAATTGTATATAACCATAGATATACGGATTCTGTGATGACTAACCCTGATAATCTTTGTACTTCTCAGCGATACAATGTTTAAAGACAACTCCAAAGAACTAATGATGGAGAGAGTGATCTACATCCAGAGAAAGAACTGTGAAGTATGAAAGCAGATTGAGGCACACTGTTTGCTCTCCTTTTTTCCCTGTCATTTTTTTCTCTTTTCTTTGATTTTTTTTTGTTTTTGTATTGTTTTGTTTCTTCTCCTGATTCATTCCATTGGTCACAGTTCTTCTATATAACTTGACTATTGTGTAAATAAGTTCAATGCAAAGTTATATGTAGAAGATATATCAGATTCCATGCTGTCTTGCAGATGGGAGGAAGAAAATCTGGAACTCAAAATTATGTGAAACTGAGTGGTGTAAACTAAAAATGAAAAACCTTATTTTTAAAAAAACAGAATTAATGGAAAACCTGAAAGCCACAATCACAAAAAATGGGATCAACATCATCTTTTAAGAAATTATCAAGGCAAACTGTGCTAATATTCTAGAACCAGAAGGTAAAATAGACATTAGCAGAATCCACTATTTATCTTCTGAAAGAGATCCCAAAGTAAAAATTAAAAAGAATATTATATCCAAGTTCCAGAACTCCCTGGTCAAGGGAAAAGAAATTTACAAGCAGGCAGAAAGAAACAATTCAAATATCATGGAGCCATACTTATAATAACATAGGATTTAGGAGTTTGTATATTTAGGTATCAGAGGACTTAGAATATGATGTTCCAGAGGGTAAAGGAGTTAGGATCATGACCAAGAATAATTTACTAGCAGAACTGAGTATAACTACTCAATGAAAATGGATATTTAATGGCATAGAAGACTTTCAAGCATTCTTGATGAGAAAACCAGAGCCAGATAGAAAATTTGTACAAATACAAGACTTAGTAGATGCATAAAAAGGTAAACAGGAAAGAGCAATCATAATATACTTAAAAAGGTTAAATTGCTTATATTCCTACATAGGTAGATATTTGAGCTGTCTGGAGAAAGCAGAATGGTATTGCCAATTATTATACCTTTTTGTCACCCGTACATGCCACCTTCACAAAAACTGACCATGTAGTAGGACACAAAAATCTCATAAACATGTTCAGAAAAAGAGAAATCTTAAATACACCCTTTTCAAGCCACAGTACAATAAAAATTGCACTCAATAAAGGACCTTGAAGCATAGATTAAAAAATCCATTGGAAATTAAATAATCTCATCCTAAAGAGTGAATGGATTGAAGAACAAATCATAAAATTCAATAATTTAAGTAAATAGAATAAAAAACAATTAGACAGTACAGCAAAATTTATGGCATCCAGCCAAAAAAACTGCTTTTTGGAAGACTCATGTCCCTAAATTTAAGAGAAAAAGAACAGATCAATAAATTGGGCATGCAACTAAAACATATACAAAAAGAATAAATTATAAATCTCCAAAGTCACCAAACTGGAAATCCCAAGAATCAAAGGAGAGATTAATAAAACTGAAAGTAAGAAAATCATGGCAGTAATAAATAAAACTGGGAGCTGGTTTTATGAAAATGCCAATAAAATAGATAAACCATTGGTTAATTTGATTCAAATAAAAAAAGAAGATAAATTAGCAGTATCAAAAATGAAAATGGTGAATTCACCACAAATTAAGAAGAAATTAAAGCAAGTATTAGGGACTAGTTTGCTAAAAGATATGTCAACAATTTTAATAATCTAAGTCAAGTGGATTGATTTTTTTAAAAAAAATATAAATTGCCCAGATTAATGAAGAGTAAATCAAACACTTTAATAAACTCTCTTAGACAAAAAAGCCATTGATGAGTTCCCTAAGAAAAAAAATATCCAAGAGTACATAGATTCACAAGTGAATTCTACGAAACATTTAAAGAACAATTAATTCCAACCCTACATAAACTCTGGATAAATGGGAAAGGAAAGAGTCCTACTAAATTCTTTTTACAACACAAATATAGTAGTGATACCTAAAGTACAAAGACCAAAAGCAGAGAAAGAAAACTTAGACCTATTTCCCTAAATATTGATATAAAACTTTCAAACAAAATCTAGGAAGACAATTACAGAAATATATCCTAAATATCATATACTTTGACTGGATGGGATTTATATCAGAAACTCAGGGCTGATTCTATATTCAGAAATTATCAGCATAATTGATCATATTAATTTAAAAGAAAACAAAAAAAACATTTTCTCAATAGATGTATAAAAATCTTTGGATAAAAATATAACACTGATTCCTACTAAAAAACACTAGAAAGCAAGGGCATAAGCACATAAGTAAGCATTCCTTGAAGTGATAAGTAGTATCTCACTAAAATCATCAGCAAATATTTATGATGGGGATAAACTAGAAGCCTTTCAAATAAGAGCAAGGGTAAAGCAAGGTTAAGCAGGGTGGAAATTTTTCACTGTTTTCTCTTTTGGAGCACTCATGTACTCAAGTGTCTTTGAGGAGTCTGGCCTTTGTTTCTTTGATTAAATCCAGAGTCTTTAATGACTTCCTTACCTCAAGGGAAAGCCTAGCTTACATGGGTTTGAGTAGTACGTTTGTGATGCCCTTTGACCCTGAAGAAGCTTTTAAGTCATGTGGGTTTGAGTTGCATGGTTGTGACACCCTTTGACCCTGAATAAGGTATATAAATTTAGAGGTTAGCATTTTGTTTGGGTCTCTCACTCAGTGGAAGAGTGTTGATGTGGAGATTCTAGGTAGCCACTGGAGCCCCCCAGCTTTGAAGAAAATCCAGATATTGGTGCTTCTCTTCTCTGCTAATTATGTATGTGATGTCTTGACTAGACAAAGACTGCCAGTTAAATTTTTTTATTTGATATATTGATATTTTCTGTTTGTAATTTTTATAAATATTTGCTCTGAAGGTCAGAGTGCTGGCTTTTCCTCCTGAACTAAGTTAATCATATATGTATGTTTGATTAAAGTGAGGTTGTTAACCCCTTAAAGTTGTTTTCCTTAGAAAAGCAGATCAAAGAACCTGAGCTAGCAGTTCTTGTCACTGGTCTTGTTGGTTCTTACACCCCTACAGCAGCTGCTAGCCACATTGTTGTTACAAGCAAGGATGCCCATTATCAACACTATTCTTCAATATTGTACTATAAATGTCAGCTACAGCAATGAGATAAGAAACTGAAGGAATTAGAACAGGCAGAGGAGAAAAAAGTGTCATTCTTGGCAGATGATATTTCATACTCTTTATAGAATAGTAGAAAATCAAACAAAAAAACTGGTTGAAAAAATTAACTTCAATACGGTTTCAGGATGTAAAATATTCCCATATAAATTATCAGCATTTCTATATGTCACCAACAAAATCCAGCAGGAAGAGACAGAAAAAATCCATTTAAAATATCTATAACCAAAACATAGGACTTCTGTTAGTCAAGATAGTAGAGCAATCAGTAAGCCACTCTCACTCTGTCTTACTGACCTCAAAATCCCAGATAACATCACTCCAGAAATAATCTTGGAACAGTTGAGCTAGCAAAAAAAAAATTGGGGTAGAACATTCTATTAGCCTAGAAGCCTTAGGCAGATCAACAGGAAAGATCCATCTCACTCTAGTGAAAGGGGAGCACAGTCCAATACCAGAGGCATCCTGGCAAGCCTGCCTCAGCAAACCAGTGGGAAATCCTGAGCCCCAGGGTGGTGGAAGAGGCAAGTGCCAACTATGACCCCTGCATGCCTTAGAACAGCTTGTGGAACTTACACACTCCAGACTGGAGAATCACCACATGTACCAGCAGGCAGGTGTCCTCCAGCAGTTGAACTTCCTCAAGCTGCAGCACAGCTCCTGCAGGAAGTCATCCTTCAGTAGCTGAACCCTTCCATACTTCAGTGCACCCTCACATGAGAAGGTGTCATCCAACAGCCAAACCTCCACATCTCTGCAAGCCTCAGCATAGTCACAAATGTAGAAAAACCCAAATGGCCTAGCACACACCAGACACCACCTCTGGAACCCCATCTCAGCACAAGGTAAGCTACAAAAAACTTATAGTCTCCAGCTGCCATAACCTGAGGCCTTAGCGTGGAAAGCCAGTGACCAGAACCATGACCCCCAGAACAAAGAGCTTGGGAAAGTACCACCTGTGTTCCAGCAGGAAAGCTCAACTTTAAAAGATAGAAATTAGGAAAACATCATGAGCAAAAAGCAGAAATGGACAATGGCCAGAGATTCTTTCTATGGGAACAGGAAAGATCAAAACACAAATTCAAATGGGGACAACACTGTCAATATACCCAAACTGAAAACTCAAAAGAGAAACATAAACTGGGGCAGAGCCAAGATGGCTGCATGAAAACAGCGTCTTACCCAAGCTCTCTCACAAGATCTGTCAGATTCCTATAAAAAAGTGAATTTGAGCAGATTTGAGAGAGTTAGAAACCACGAGCAGTCTGAGTGGGGCAGATTTCCAAGCCAGGAAAGTCTGAAAGGCCTAAGGAACTAATCTGTAGGCTTGGAGAGTGCTCAGTATGCAGAGCTGCTCCAGACAGCACCAAAGCGGAAGTGGCCGGTGGGGAAACCCACATGGGAGACAGGCTGGGAGAAAGCTGGGTACCCAGAACCGGCGGAGATCCCCAGGCCTCCCAACACAGGACAGCAGTCTGTGGAAGCAACATCACCGGTCGTGAAACATCAACTTGTGAGGCTTGCAGCAAGCCCAAAGGTATGAAACACAGCTTCTTGACCTTCCAGGAGACATTATGGTCAGGTAAAGGGCTCTAATCCCTCTGCCCCTCACCCAGAGAATTCCTCAGAAGAAAAGAATGCTGGAACAGAGGAGATAGAAGTGGGGCTTCAGTGGCCAAATAGTAGAAGTTCATCAGTTCCATTGGGACAGAGCCAGCAGGGGTCAACAGCAGAAGCCCAGACATAATCTTGCTCCCCCAGGGGAAGTGCCCACACCAGCTCAAGAAATAAAGAGCTGAGACCATTGCTGAAGAGCAACAGTGCTGGAGAGCAACCCTAGGGAAAAAGACACCAGGGAGCCAGACCCCTCCCCCACACCTCAGGAAACTGAAGGCTATAATTCACAAAGCCAACAACTAGACTCAAAATTCATGACCCAACAAGAGATAGAGAGCATTACAAAATGCAAAATGGATAATTTTGATTATGTTAAATTGAAATGTTTTTATACAAAAAAAGCCAATGCAACAAAGCTTAGGAGGGAAGCAGAAAATTGGGAGAAAATCTTTACAACTAGTACCTCTGATAAAGGCCTCATTTCTAAAATATACAGGGAACTGAATCAAATATATAGGAATACAAGCCATTCTGCAATTGAGAATTGGTCAAAGGATATGAACAGGCACTTTTCAGAGGAAGAAATTAAAGATATCTATAGACATATGAAAAAATGCTCGAAATCGCTATTGATTAGAGAAATGCAAATCAAAACAACTCTTAGATACCACATCTCTCATGTCAGATTGGCTAAAAGAACAAAACAGGAAAATGATAAATGCTGGAGAGGATGTGGGAAAGTTGGAACATTGTTACATTGCTGGTGGAGTTGTGAACTGATCCAGCCATTTTGGAGAGCGATTTGGAACTATGCCCAAAGGGCTATAAAAATGTTCATACCCTTTGACCCAGCAATACCGCTTCTAGGGTTGTATCCCAAAGAGATCACACAAGCGGGAAAAGGACCCATATGTACAAAAATATTTATAGCGGCTCTTTTTGTGGTAGCTAAGAATTAGAAATCAAAGGGATGCCCATCAATTGGGGAATGGCTGAACAAGCTGTGGTATATGAATGTAATGGAATATTATTGCGCTATAAGAAATGGGATGATATGAACTTCATAACAACCTGGAAAAACCTACATGACATAATGCTGAGTGCCAGAGCAGAGCCAGGAGAACATTATACACAACCTCAGATATATGGATTCTGTGAAGACCAACCCTGACAGACTTAGCTCTTCTCAACAACACAAGGTACAAAGACAACTCCAAAGGACTCACGATGGAGAATGCTATCTACAATCAGAAAAAGAACTATGAAGTATGAATGCAGATTGAGGCACACTTCATGCTAGCCTTCCCCCCTCCCTTTTTTTTTCTTTTTTCTCTCTTTTGTTTTTGTTTGTGGGTTGTTTTTTTTTTGTCCTGTTTCTTTTTTCTCATGATTCATTTCATTGATCGCAATTCTCCATAACTTGACTAGTGTGTAAATTAATTCAACGCAAAGTTATACGTGGAAGTTATATGGGACTCCATGCCATCTTGGGGAGGAGGGGGGAGGGAGGGAAGAAAATCTGGAACTCAAAATTATGTAGAATTGAGTATTGTAAACTAAAAATAAAAAAAATTTAAAAAAAGAGAAACATTAACTGCTGTCAAGATCAGAAAGCCATCTTAGAAGAGCTCAAGAAGGATCTAAAAATTCAAATAGGAGAAATAGAATAAAAATTGGAGAAAGGTCTGAGAGGTATCCGAGAGAATAAACAGCTTTAGAAAAGGAAGGACAAAAATTGACTCCAATTAAATACAAAATTTGAAATACTACAAACTAAAGGAGAGATTAATAAAACTGAAATCATGAAAACTATTGAATTAACAAACAAAACTAAGAGATGGTTTTATGAAATGAAGAACAATAAAAGACAAATATTTGGATAATTTGATTTAAAAAAAGAAGGAAAGAAAACCAAATTACCAGTATCAAAAATGAAAACGATGAATTCACCACCAATGAAGAGGAAATTAAAACAATAATTAGGAGCTTTTTGTCCAACTGTATTCCAATAAATTTGACAATCTTAGTGAAATGGATGAATGTTTACAAAAATATGAAATGCACTGATTAACAGAAAGGGAAGTAAAATACTTAAATAACCCTATCTCAGAAAATGAAATTGTACAATCCATCAATGACCTCCCTAGGGAAAAATCTACAGGGCTAGATAGATTTACCAGTGAATTCTATCAAGCATTTAAAGAACAATTAATCACAACAGGTGGAGATAATGCACCTAGTGTGGTGGTTAGGTAGGGGCTTCAGCCTCACTGTGAGCCCAGGAGGTGGCTGCAGGGACCAGGCTGGAGGACAGCTCATTAGATCTTATGCAAAGTTTAAAAGATGACCCTCTTCTAGAAGCTCACCTTCTGCCACAACATCCATTAAATGTTCATTTCAGACCTAGATTCCATGCTCTTCTTTCTGTCATCATAGCAAATCTCTTCTTCATAATACATTTACTGGTCGTTTTAGCATTTTTAACAGGATTGGTTTGTTCTTAATCCTAATCCAAATGAGGACAAGGGTCAAGGAAACTACATTAACCCATTTAAAGTTCAGACTGTGGTCATCCTCAGAAAAGTGATTTTATGGATCCTCCATGCACTTCTTGAATGTTATATCCATATCACCACAGCCAATTCAGAAACTAAGGCTACCTCATCACTTATAGATCAAGAAGGACTATCATAAATGATACACTCTACTGGAAATGCAGCCCTGCTCCTCAGACTGCATATACAGCCATCCTTCCCTGACCACAGTCCTCTCTATCTTGACTTCATGCTGGCAGTCCTGGCCTTGCGACTGATTTGTTCCCTGATATACCTAGTCATTTACACATTGAAAAAGAGCTGAGCAAAGGCTTGATATAATTGAAGAAGAGAACATGTATGCATATGCTAATAATAGTACCACATAGCCTAGATTCAAGACTAGTTCCAGTCTAGAAGAATAGTTGAAAAGCAAGGAGATATTATGGAATATAGAAATGACACAATGCCCTTTTAAGTAAGTGACTGCTGTCTTATATACATTCAGCTTCTCAGCCAAGTAAAGTGAAGTCTCTCAAATTTCAGCATATCTAGAATAATCCAAAAAGTCCACACTGGACCTTTGGACAAGCTGCTAGAATTCAATTAGAGATTCTGTTGTTTTTTGTTGTTTTTGTTTTTTGACTTTTTTTGAAGGGGGAGGCAGGGCAATTAGGGTTAAGTGACTTGCCTGAGGTGACACAGCTAGTAAGTGCGTCAAGTGTCTGAGGCTGAATTTGAACTCAGGTCCTCCTGACTCCAGGCCCAGTGCTCTACTCACTGTGCCACCTAGCTGCCCCTTGCCTAGTTTTTTTAAAGTAATTTATATTGGAAACTTGAATTTTGTTTTCAGGTATGATAGACTTTTTCTTCTGTTGCTATGACTATAAGGCTTCTTCCATATATGAAAAATCTATTTCTATAATTAGTATTTGAAAGTGTATAGACTTACAGATATCCATTTTTCCCTAGCCCTTGACATAATATGTTTGAATTGATTTAACTACTCAGTTTCCTTAAATATATAGTTTAAAATTCTCCCTTGTTAACACATCCAAATTCCAGAGAAATTTCTAAATGAATGAGCTCAGTATAAATGTGTTAAGTTTGCTGAAGCCACTGTGATTGTGTAAGGCAAAAAACAACCCTCAGAACATATCTACATACCTGCTTTGTACCGTTAGGCAGAAACTCAGTTCACTCACCCTAAAGAAGTCATTAGAAAATTTACAACATTGTTGATTTAATTTGTATGAAAGGGACCTCATACAGTTGAGAAAAAGTAAACTGAATTTGTTTCTCCAGGCTTGTCTTACTTGGGAATTTAGAGAAAAGACCAAATTTTGAACCTGACATATTCAGTTACTAATAAAGTCCATGAAGGATGGTGATTAATCAATTGCATTATTTTCCCTCTTCCAGATATAATTTTAGTTGACACATTTGCCATTGGAATATTACATGCTTTTTTATCAAAAGCTGATTTTTTTAAGCTTTAGTGTTTTGTTTTATTTTTTGGAAAGAGGTTAGTCCTGTGGGTAGGAAGAATAGGTTTCTCCAGTATGTCAGAACGTATTTGTAGAAACGTTTATATATAATATGATATACTATATGTACATATATATTTATCTTTTATGTGAAGACTCAAAATGGTTTAATTATGCATCACTTGCAAGATATGTGTAGTATTAAGCCTATCACTTTCATTACTACTTTTTAAGTTGTGAATAAAGTCATATATCCTTTTAAAGGTGATTGTCTCACCTTCATACAGTTGAGAGATAGAAAAAGAGAAAGAGAGAGAGAGAGAGAGAGAGAGAGAGACAGAGAGACAGAGAGACAGAGAGACAGAGATAGAGACAGAGACAGAGACAGACAATGTGTGTGGGGGGTATTCATGAGTATCTGTCTTAGGATGGAAATATATACTATCTGTAGTTTCTGACAGGTTGAAGGTGCCTGGGCCCTCTTTTAAACACCAGGTGTTATCTGGGTTTCTTGCTTTGTACTCTTTTTTATTTAATATATTTAGTTTTCAACATTGATTTTCACAAGAGTTTGAACTACAAGTTTTCTCCCCATTTCTACCCTCCCACCCACTCCAAGATGGTGTATATTCTAGTTGCCCTGTTCCCGAGTCAGCCCTCTCTTCTGTCACCCCACTCCCCTCCCATCCCCTTTTCCCTTCCTTTCTCATAGGGCAAGATAAATTTCTATGCCCCATTGCCTGTGTATCTTATTTTCTAGTTGCATGCAAAATTTTTTTTTCTTTTTGAACATCTGTTTTTAAAACTTTGAGTTCCAAATTCTCTCCCCTCTTCCCTTCCCACCCACCCTCCCTAAGAAGTCAAGCAATTCAACATAGGCCACATGTGTATCATAATGTATAACCCTTCCACAATACTCATGTTGTAAAAGACTAACTATATTTTGCTCTTTCCTAACCTATCCCCCTTTATTGAATTTTCTCCCTTGACCCTCTCCCCTTTCAAAAGTGTTTGTTTTTGATTACCTCTACCCCCATCTGCCCTCCCTTCTATCATCCACCCTTTTTTCATCTTATTCTTCCTTCTTTCCTGTAGGGTAAGATACCCAATTGAGTATGCATGGTATTCCCTCCTCAGGTCAAATTTGATGAGAGCAAGATTCACTCACTCCCCCTCACCTGCATTCTCTTCTCTTCCTACAGAACTGATTTTTCTTGCCATTTTTATGCAAGATAATTTACTCCATTCTATCTCTCCCTATCTCCCCCTCTCAATATATTCCTCTCTCATCCCTTAATTTGTTTAGATATCTTCCCTTCATCTTCAACTCACCCTGTGCCTGCGCTCACTCTCTCTCTCTCTCTCTCTCTCTCTCTCTCTCTCTCTCTCTCTTTCTCTCTCTCTCTGTGTATATATATATATATATACATACATATATATACACACACATATACACATACATACGTACATACATACACACTCACATATAAATATATACACATAAACATATATATATATATATATGCATATTCCCTTCAGCTACCCTAATACTGAGGTCTCATTAATCATACATACCATCTTTCCATGTAGGAATGTAAACAAAACAGTTCAATTTTAGTAAGTCCCTTCCTTGCAATTTCTTTTTCTTGATTACCTTTTCATGCTTCTCTTGATTCTTGTGTTTGAAAGTCAAATTTTTTATTCAGCTCTGGTCTTTTCACTGAGAAAGCTTGAAAGTCCTCTATTTCATTGAAAATCCATATTTTGCCTTGGAGTATGATACTCAATTTTGCTGGGTAGGTGATTCTTGGTTTTAATCCTAGCTCCATTGACCTCTGGAATATTGTATTCCAAGCCCTTCGATCTCTTAATGTAGAAGCTGCTAGATCTTGGATTATTCTGATTGTGTTTCCACAATACTCAAATTG
>CM053622.1:472127766-472152568 GCA_028646595.1 Phalanger gymnotis | reverse complement strand
GCTTTTTGGAGCTCTTTTGCCAGTTGAGTTAGTCTACTTTTTAAGGTATTGTTTTCTTCAGTATATTTTTCAGTATATTTTTGGGTCTCCTTTAGCAAATCATTGACTTGTTTTTCATGGTTTTCTCTCATCCTTCTCATTTCACTTCCCAATTTTTCCTCTACTTCTCTAACTTGCTTTTCCAAATCCTTTTTGAGCTCTTCCATGGCTTGAGACCAGTTCATGTTTTTCTTGGAGGATTTTGTTGTAGGCTCTTTGACTTTGTTGACTTCTTCTGGCTGTATGTTTTGGTCTTCTTTGTCACCAAAGAAAGATTCCAAAGTTTGAGACTGAATCTGGGTGCATTTTCGCTGCCTGGCCGTGTTCCCAGCCAATTCACTTGACCCTTGAGTTTTTCAGTGGGATATGACTGCTTGTAGAGTAAAGAGAACTATGTTCCAAGCTTTGGGGGATGCACCTGCTCTGCCACGCCAGCACTCCTCCTTCCCCAAGAACCCCCAACCTGGACTGGACTTAGATCTTCAGCAGGCTCTTCACTCCTGCTCTGATCCACCACTTAATTCCTCCCACCAGGTGGGCCTGAGGCTGGAAGTAACTGCAGCTGAAGTTGTGTAGCTGCCCCACCTCCGCTGCCCCAGGAGTGGTGGCTGAACCATGAACTCCTTCCACTCCCCCAGCTTTTCCCACTAACCTTCTCTGTTGTCTTTGGTGTTTGTGGGTTGAGAAGTCTGGTAACTGCTGCAGCTCACTGATTCAGGGTGCTAGGTGGCACGCTCCACCCGGCTCCTGGTCTGGTTGGTCAACACCGCCCATGCTGGGCTCTGTTCTGCTCCACTCCCAGCTCCAGGCAGGATAGACCTTACCCAGAGACCATCCAGGCTATCCTGGGCTAGAGCCCTGCCTCCCTCTGCTATTTTGTGGGTTCTGTAGTCTGTTGTCTTTGGTGTTTGTGTGTTGAGAAGTCTTGCAACTGTCACAGCTCACTGATTCAAGGCGCTAGGACCTGCTCCACCCAGCTCCTGGTCTTATTGGTCCACGTTGCCCACACTGGACTCTGCTCCACTCACAGCTCCGTGTGTGAAAGACCTCACCCAGCAACCATCCAGGATGTGCTGGGTTGGAGCCCTGCTTCCCTCTGCTATTTTGTGGGTTCTGCAGTTCTAGAATTGGTTCAGAGCAATTTTTGTAGGTTTTCGGAGGGACTTGGTGGGGAGCTCACACTAGTCCCTGCTTTCCAGCTGCCATCTTGGCTCCACCCCCCAGGCATTCTCCTGCTTTGTATTCATTAATGTGTACCTTAATGCCATGCCATTTCAAGAAGTGTCTTTCTGCTTCATTCTAAGAAAAGCTATTATACTCGGCCTTCAACTTTCCCACTATACTTTTAGGTATGCAGGAGGAGACAGATTATGTTCAACTCAGTTTGATATCTGCAATTGCATATTAATTATTTTGTAAGAATGATCTAGTATGCTTTGATTTAAACAACAGTTACATTCTGGAGATTTTTTTAGGATACTCAGGTTTTGACATAAGTGTGTGTATGCCCATCTGTACCTCATTTCTAACTAAATAATAAATACTTTAAAATGGTCAAACCATGAATACTGCTTAAAAAGTTGAAAAAAAGAACAATTAATCCCAATACTATATAAGGTCTTTGGGCAAATAGGCAAAGAGTCCTACTAAATTCTTTTCACGAGTGAGATAGAGTACTGATACCTAAACCAGGAGTGGCAAAAACAGAGAAAGAAAATTACAGACCAATTTCCCTAGTGAATATAGATGCATAAATTTTAAATAAGTATTAACAAAGAGATTACATGAATTTGTCATGAGGATAATACATTATGACAAGGTAGGATTTACATCAGGAATGTTGGGCTGGTTCAATATTAGGAAAACTACCAGTATATTTGACCATATCAAGGGGGTGGAGCCAAGACGGCCACATGAAAACAGGTCTTACCAGAGCTCTCTCACAAGCTCTGTCAGCTACCTGTAAAAAAGTGAATCTGAGCAGATTTGAGAGTTAGAAATTGCTAGCAGTCTGAGTGGGGCCCCCCATTTCAAGATAACACAGTATCCTTTGACAGATATTGATATGACTGTGTTCAATAGTGACATATGAATTTTAAGTGAAGGATGACACAGGGAGGCATGTATGCAGAAATAACTACTACTGTCATAGGATATTTGGAATTCTCATTATTTAATTTAGATTTCATATGTGAGAGAGCCAAGATCATGGAATAGAGATAGGAACTTTGCTGAGCTCTCAAAAATCTCCTTCAATCAACTTTTAAATAAAACTTTAAATAGGATTCTAGAATTACTGAGTCAACAAAAGTTTGGGATAAGACTTTTGGGAGGTTGACAGGAGAAGTCTGTGACACCTAGGTAGGGGTTGGTCTGGACCAGGTCATGTGGCTGCAACATCAGGAGCAGGCCTTTGAGGTGGCTGCATCAGTGGCATCAGCAGCTTCAGGAGCTCTCAACCAAGAGACAGTGAGAGACAACTGGTAAGAAAGAGATTATAGGGGATCATTGCACTGGATGCAGAACCCTATTTCACTACTCCTTTGATGTTCTGAGTCATGATTCCAGGGTGAAGAGGAGCACTAGCATTTGCAAATACTGGACAGGAGGGGCCCTCGTCACAATTCCGGGGTGAAGAGGAGCACTAAGACGTGCAACTACAAGGGAGTAGGGAGCTTTGGTTGCAGTTCCAGGAGGGAGGAGAGTGCCTGTGGTCTCTCTCACAAGGGAACAGGGGATCTGAACTGATCTCAGTACCAAGGAAGAAAGGGAGCATTAGTGTTTGTGGCAACAGGAAAGTAGGGGAACTGGTCACAGATCCAAGGCCAACAAGAGTGCTGGGCTAGCATTTGTGGCTGCAGGGGAACAATGGACCTTCCCAAATAAAAATCAGAGCATAAGTTAAAAGAGAAATGATAAAACCTCTTCTTGAATCATCCCACCTTGGCAACACCAAAAATTATAAAATCTCAATAATAACTTAGAAAACAGCAACACAAACTTATTTTTAAAATAATAAAAAATACAACAGCAGCATAAAGAACCTGAAACTTGGGACAGTGCCCCCTCTCTCTGCTTCCCACACCAATTTAGGAGCAGAGCTCAACTTTGACTTAAAGTTCAAAGTCAAAAAATAGGCTGGAAAAATAAGCTACATCATCATCATCATCAACAACAACAACAACAATAACAACAACAACCACAAAAAGAACCTGATCATAAAAAGCTATTATGGGACAGGAAAAATCAGGAAGCAAATTCAAAAGAAGACAATAATGCCAAAACAGATATAAGTAAAGCTTCCAAGAAAAATGTGAATTGGACACAAGCCAAACGAGAATTTCTGGAAGAGTTTAAATAGGATTATAAATATCAAATAAGAGAGAGAGCGAGGAAAAATTGGGGAAAGAAGTAATAGTAATGAAATAATGTTATGAAAAAAGAGTCAATAGCTTAGTAAAAGAGGCACAAAACAACTGAAGAAAATACCATGTTAAAAAATAGAATTGGGCAAAAGTGAAAAGAAGCACAAAAATTCACTGAAGAGAACTCCTCAAAAATCAGAATCATCCAAATGTAAAAAGACATACAAAACCTCACTAAATAAACAATTCCACAAAAAAAATAGAATTAAGTGCTTAGAAGCTAATGACTCCATGAAATATCAAGAAACAATAAAACAAAGTCAAAGAAAAATAGAGGACAATGTGAAATGTCTCAATTGAAAAAGCAACTGATCTGGAAAATAGACTGAGGAAAGATATTTTAAGAATCATTACACCACCCAAAATCCATGATAAGAAAAAAAAAAAAGACTAGACATTGTATTTCAAGAAAGTATAAAGGAAAACTGCCCTGCTATCCTAAAATCAGAAGGTAAAATAGAAATTGAAAGAATCCACTAATGACCTCCTGAAAGGCACCCTGAAATGAAAACTCACCAAGATATTATATCCAAATTCTAGAACTCCCAGGATAAGGACAATAAAGAATAAACCCAAGATAATTTCTACATCACTCTGAGTTATCAGAGCAGAACATTAGTGAAGTACTATTGGTTAACTTCATTAAATACAAGCTAAAGAGTCATTGTGTGTGTTTCTAGGCTATTTTAAACATATTTTGACATACAATTTGAAATATATTAAAATCATAAGATTAGAGAATTTGAAAAGACAGCAAATAAGTTATTTGCTTTTGACAATTAGTAACAAATAGTCATAACCTGTTGATAAATTATTCAACACTTTTACCACTAATTTGATAATTTTAGTAAAAACAATATTACATATTTGCTTTCTTGGAAAGAAAAATTTTACATTAAATGAAAGCTTGATATTATAATGGTTGCCCAGCATGGTAAAATAATCATAAAGTATGTACAAAATAGGCACTTTTGGGGGAAAAGCCAAGGTGGAAGAGAAATAAAAGAAATTTGAAATGATGCCTCAAATTGAATTCTGGAGTGGCAGAGGAAACAAAGGTCAGATGGCACATTTTTGGAGCCCAATACAACATAAGAAATTGGAAAGAAATATCTGTGAAACAAGGGAAGAGGCTTGCTCAGATTCCATGTAAATGAAACACCAGTGGTGGAACTAAGCGATGGAAACAAAAGCAGCAGCACCTTTGTGAGCTCCCATGCCAGTGGACTAGACAACAGGTCAGAAAGAGATTACAGGGTACCCCTGTCTCACCATTTGACATAGGAACAATACTGTTTGTCAACTCCATTGCTACTAATACTTCTGGATTATAATTCAAGGCCAGAAAAGAGCACTTTTGGTGAAGAAATAGTAATCCTGAGGGGCAATAATTCCATTGCAGATACTCATTTTTAGGTAATAGTGAATTAAATACAAGCCCAACAGGAATTCCTGGAATAGGTAAAAATGATTTCTGAAAGCAAATAAGACCAGTAAAGGAAAATTTATGAAAAAAATGAAAACAAAGAAGATTATGAAAAAGAATAATTTATGTCTTGGTAAAAAGAGGCATCAAATACACTTAAAAATATATTTCAAAAACCAAGATTGGACAAATGGAACAAAAAGTAAGTACACATATTTGCTGATAAAATAACTCTTTAAAAAGTAGAACTGACTAAGTAGGAAAAAAAACATGTATAAAACCCCACTGTAGAAAGTAATTCATTAAAATTTTGAATTGTTAAAGTGGAAGTTAACGACTTCGTGAAATCAAGATCAAAAAACAATCAAACAAAGTCAAAAAGAATGAAAAAATGTGAAATATCTCATTGGAAAAAAACTGCTTCCCTGGAAATAGATTGATGAGTGATAATATAAGAATTATTGGACTACTTGAAAGCCATGATAAATAAAAAAGGTTTAGACATTTTATCTTAATATATTATCAGGTAAAACTGCCTTTATGTCCTAATACCAGAGGGTAAATTGGAAATGGAAAGAACCCACAAATCACCTTCTGAAAGAGATACCAAAATGAAAACTCCCAGGAGTGTTATAGCCAAATTCCAGAGCTACCAGGTCAAAGAAAAAAACATTTTAAGTAGCCAGAAGAAAACCATTCAAATATCATGATGCTATAAAAGCAGGATCACAAAAAATTTATCAGCTACCCACAAAAGAACCAGAATACTTGGAATGTGATGTTCCAGAAGGCAAAGGAGTTAGAATCAAAACCAAGAAAAACCCACCCTGAAAAACTGAGTATAGTCCTTAAAGGGGAAAATGGAAATGTAATGAAATAGTAGACTCTTAAACATTCCTGATGAAAAGTCAAAAGCTAAATGGAAAATTTTATTCTCAAATATAAGACAAGAAAAATATGATAAATTCAAAAATGAAAACAAAATCATAAGGAACTCAATAAGGTTAAACTGTGTATCTTTCTATATGTGAAGATGATAAATGTATTTTCTAGGAACTTGGTCATTATAAGCATGGTTAGAAGTCTTCTTTTTGGAAAGAGGGTGTGGTAATGAGTTATGTTTGGAAGATGTAAAAAATGGAAAGGTGAGAAATAGGAATGCCCTGGGAGAAGTGGGAAAGGAGAATAAAAATGAGAGAACTTATCTCAATCAAAATGAGGGATGCAAGGAAATTTTTTTTTTTAATAACGGAGTGGGAAATGGTAGGATGTAGGCAATGCTTGAATGTCAGTCACAATTAAATGAGATCAAAAAGGGACAAAATATGCATATACTCAATTGGTAAAATAAAGCTATATTACCCAACAGGGAAGTAAAGGGAGCCGGGAATAAGAAAAGGGGGTGGGGGAGAGGGTAACAAAAGGGAGGGGAATTAAAATAAGCCAGTGGTCAGAACTAAAACAGACTTTAGATGAGAGAGAGGATAAAAAGAGACAGAAAAGGACAAAACACAAGAAAATATATTGGAAGCAAAAGCATAGCTAGCATTCATAACTTTGAATGTTGCTGGGATTAAGTTACCCATGAAACAGAAACAGACAGTCGAATGGATTAGAAATTAGAATCAACAATACATTATTTATAACAAACACATCATACAGAAAGACATACAGAGCTAAAGTAAAAGACTAAGTAAAAATTATTTTACTTTAGCTGAAGTAAAAAAAAAAGCCAGGGGTAACAATTGTGATCTCAGACAAAGCAAAACAAAAACAGACCTATTTAAAATAGATAAACAGGGAAAGGACATTTTGCTAAAAAGAACCATAGACCATGAAGTAATATTGAGAGAAAACAAATGCATACACACACACACACACACACCCCACATGGCATAGTATCCAAATTCTTAGAGGAAATGTTAAATTAATTACAGGAGGAAATAAACAATAAAACTTTACTGGTAGGCAACCTCACATTTCCCCTTTCATAGCAAGATAAACCTAATCACAAAATAAATAAGAAAATGTGAAAGAGATGAATACAGATCTTTAAAAAATTAGATATGGTAGATTTCTGAAGAAAAAAATGAATAAGAGTACAAAGAAGCATACCTTTTTCTCGGCTATATGTGGTACCTTTGCAAAAATTGGCCATGGATTAGGACATAAGAAACCTCACAATCAAATGCTGAAAAACAGAATTAATTGCACCATTTTCAGGCCATTATGCATTACAAATTTTATTGAATAAATGCCTGTAAAAACATAGAATAAAATTAAATGGAAATGAAATAATCCAATCTTGAAGAATAAATGGGTCAAATTAAAACTATGGAAACAATCAACAATTTCCTTAAAGAGAATGACAACAAATGAGACAATATTCCAAAATTTGCTAGATGCAGCCAAAGCATTACTTAAGGGAAATTTTACATTTGTAAATGTATACATCATTAAAAGAGAGAAAAAGAACATCAAGGATTTCATCATGCAACTAAAAATATAGAAAAATAAATAAAAAATTAAAGTCCCCAATTAAAGTCTAAAATGGAAATCATGGAAATCAAAGGAGAGATTAAGAAAAATTAAAGTAAAAAATGTTTGAACTAAGGAATAAAACTAGAAATTGATTTTCTTAAAAAAGTTATACACACAGCACTGTTTAATTTGATTTTAACTAAAAAAATTAATAAAATGTAAGAAGAGAACCAAAATTCTGGTATAAAAAATGAAAATTCAATGCAACACTATTGTTAATAAAATTAAAACAATTATTATGAGCTATTTTGCCCAAGTATATTCCAGTAAAACTGACAATCTAAGGGAAATGGATGGATATTTACAAAAAGATAAATTATCTAGATTAAAACAAAAGAAAATAGAATACTTAAATAACCTTATCTTGGAAAAAAGTTGAACAAGTCATCATTAAGCTCCCTAAGGAAAAAAATCCAAGACTATGTGGATTAAAAATGAATTCTACAAATATGTAAGGAGTATTTAATCCCAATATTATATTATCTATTTAAAAAATAAAGAAGGAATCTTACCAAATATAACTTCATTACCTAAACAAGAGAGAGTAAAAAAAATAGTATAGAACAATTTCTCTAATGAATATCACCGTAAAAGATTTTATTAGGAAAATTATAATATTTATCACAAAGATCAAACACTATGACAAGGTGGAATTTATACCTGGAATTCAGGGCTATTTCAGTATTAGGAATACTATCAGTATAACTGACTACATCAAAAACAAAAACGAAAATCACATAATTGTCTCAATAGATGCAAAAAAGTGTTTGAAAAAATACACAACCTTTAATACTGAAAAACACAAGAAAGCATATGAATCAATGCAGCCTTTCTTAAAATGATAGTATCTATCAAGAAGCATTATCTGAAGCAAAGGTATTCATTATAACCACAATTAATCAATATTGTACTAGAAATGAAAGCTATAGCTATAAGACAATACAGAGAATTTGAAGGTATAAGAATAGGCAAGAAGGAAACAAAACTATCACTTTTAAAGTTAATATTATGGTATATTCCAAAATTCAAGAGAATTAACTAAAAAATTTGTTGAAACAACAAACAACTTCAGCAAAATTTCAGGATTTAAAGTAAACCCACACAAATCATCAGAATTTCTATATTCTAACAACAAAACCCAGTAGGAAGAGATTAAAGGAGAAATTCCATTTAAAATACCCACAGACAATGTAAAATGTCTTGGCGTTTACCTGCTAAGACAAGCCAAGGTATTATATGAACACAATTATAAAACACTTTTCACACACATAAAGACAGATCTAAATAATAGGAGAGATATTAATTGTTCACGGGTAGGCCAAGTCAATATAATTGGCTTGACAATTCTACCAAGCTAATTTACTTATTCAATGCCACACCAACCAAACTACCAAAGAAGTATTTTATACTTTTAGAAAAAGTAGTAACAAAACCAAAAACCAAAAAAACTCAATAATTTCAAAGGAATCAATGAAAAAAACAAAATTAAGATGTGTAGCCTAGAAGTCCCAGATTTCAAACAATACTACAAAGTTGTAATCATCACAACAATCTAGTACTGGCTAAGAAATAGAGTAGTGGATAATTACAATAGAGTTAGGAAGCCAATACACTGTAATAAATGACTGTACTAATCTAGTGTTTGATGAACTCAGATTTCCAAGCTTTTGGGGGATGAACTTAACATTTGATGAAAAGTGCTGGGAAAACTGGAAGGCAGCTTGATAGAAATGAGGCAGAGACCAATACCTCTCATTGTATACCAAGATAAAGTGAAAATGGATAAATGATTTAGACAAAGGGAAAAATCATAAGTAACTTATGGGAGCATCTAAACATTTACCTGTCATATCTATGGGTAAAGAAAGAATATATAACCAAAGAAGAGATAGGTGCAAATATAGGAAAATTTTATATACACACACAGAGATACACAGACACAAACACACACATACACATAAGCATATACATATATGTACGTATATAATTTTGATTATGTGAAATTAGAATCTTAAACACAAATACTACTAATATAGCCAAAATTAGAGGGAAAGTGTGTGTATGGGGGGATTGCAACATGTTCCTCTGATAAAAGTCTCATTTCTCAAATATATAGGAAACTGAACAAAATTCATAAAATAAGTCATTCCCCAATTGAGACACAAAGGATGAACAGTATTCAGAAGAAAAAATCAAAACTATCAACAGTTTCATAAAAATGCTCTAAATAACTACTGGTTAGAGAAATGCAAGTTAATACAACTCTGGGAAAAATCTCATTCCTATCAGACTGGCAAACAGGACAGACAATGAGAATGACAAATGCTGCATCCCAAATAGATCAAAGAAAAAGGAGAAAGGACCTATTTGTACACAAAATTTTATAGCAACTCTTTTTGTGGTGGGAAATAATTAGAAATTTAGAGGATGTCAACCAATTAAGGAATGGCTGAACAAGTTCTGGCATATGATTTTGATGAAACACTGTTTTGCTATGAGGAATGAGAAGCAGAATGTTTTCAGAAAAAGCTGGAAGATCTTTTATTAACTGACACAAAGTGAAATGAACAGAACCAGGGGAATATAGGACACGGTAACAATACTGATATTTCAAAGATGATCAGCTGTGAAACTCTGATCCAAGACAATTACAAAAGACCCATAATGAGAAATTCTGTCTACCTCCAAAGAGAGAACTGATGATCTCTGAGAACATATTGAGCATACTTTTTAAGTCATTTCTTTATTTTCGTTATTTTATTTTGTTTGTGTTTTGCAATGTGGCTTATACAGAAATACAAAATTTAAGTGCTTGCCTTTTGAAGAAGTGGGATGGTCAGGAGCAAGGGAGAGAATTTGGAACTCAGAAGTTTAAAAAATGATTCCTAATCTGTTTACATGTAATTGGGAAATATTTAATGAAATGAATAAAAATAATTTTAAAAGAATGCATAAAATTTAAGTACAGAAAATATAATATTGAATATAATTCTATAACTACTTTAATCTCAATAAACTTTTGGCAATTTTTATGTACATTTTAAAAAATAAGTTTTATTGAAGTAAAAAGTTTTACATCACATGTTCTTTCATACATATGTATGTATATATAGAGAAAACATATATATGTATGTATGGAAAACATATATGTCTCTATACATATGCACACACACATATGTATGTGTGTATATATATATATATGATACATATACCAACATATATACACACATATACACAATACTGTGTGTATACCTCTTCTCCCTAAGTCAATCCTTATGAAAGAGAATTAAAAGGATAGGGAAAATAAAAACTAACCAGCTTATCAAAAGTTTGATATTAGGTGCCATTTTCCATACCCATGATCACTGCTGGACCTCTGCGATAAAGAGAGGGAGGCCTTTCTAATAGCTCTTCTTTATTTTAGTCATCTTTGGTCATTGTAATTTAATAGCATTTATATTTCATTGTTTTGTTATTGTATGTTTTCTATTTATAGTGTTCTGATCATGATGCATATTTTTGTATTCTTTCTGTTTCCTGTGTTTTATTTTGTTTTTAGTCAGTTGATGCAAATATTCTTTTTGTTAATTATACTCAGTACTCTTTAAAGAATAGTAAAATTCCATTACAATCATATATTATAACTTGGTTAGTCATTGCTGTAACCAGTGGTCACCTCCACTATTTTGACTACTTTGCCAAATGAAAAGAATGCTTCTAGAAATATGTTACAGAATATAGGGTGTTTCAGTTTATCCTTGACCATTGTGGGATATTTAGAAGTACCTTTGGAACAAAACTCATGGATATTTTAGTTATTCTTCATCACAATTCTAAATTGTGTTCTAAAAAGAAACATTGTCATTTAAAATATATAGTGCCCTTCCCTTTCCCCTACCACTTTCATTAAGGAAAGAAATGGAAAAGGGGAAAATGATGGGAAAATATTTTCATACACATATGAATTTCCCTGAAAAATATATTATCAACTTAAAAAATATCTTTAATGAGAAATTTTTATTTTAAAGAGACATTTATAGGGTTGTTCATCCTTCATTCATTTTTTCCTTTTTTAATGCACAAATCATTATTTATTTAATATTTTAGTTTTCAGCATAAATTTTCACAAGAGTTTGAATTACAAATTTTCTCCCCATTTCTACACTCCCCAAACTTCAAGATGGAATATATTCTGATTACCCCATTCCCCAGTCAGCCCTCATCCCCTTTTCCCTTACTTTCTTCTAGGGCAAGATAGATGTATGCCCCATTGCCTGTGTATCTCATTTCCCAGTTGCATGCAAAAACTTCTTTTGAATATCTTCTTTTAAAATTTTGAGTTCTAAATTCTCTCCCATCTTCCCTCCCCACACACCCTCCCTAAGAAGGCAAGCAACTGAACATAGGTCACATGTGTATCATTATGCAAAAGCCTTCCACAATACTCATGTTGTGAAAAACTAACTATATTTTGCTCCTTCCTATCCTATCCCCCTTTATCCAATTTTCTGCCTTGACCCTGTCCCTTTTGAAAAGTGTTTGCTTTTGATTACCTCTTCACCCATCTGCCCTCCCTTCTATCATCCCCCCCTTTTTTATCTCCTTTCTCCTTCTTTTCTGTGTGGTAAGCATGTATGTTTGAGTGTATATGTTATTCCCTCCTCAGGTCAAATCCGATGAGAGCAAGATTCACTCTTTTCCTCTCACCTTCCCCCTCTTCCCTCCCAACAGAAATGTTTTTTCTTGCCCCTTTTATGCAAGATAATTTACCCCATGCTTCTCTCCCTTTCTCCCTTTCTCAGTATATTCCTCTCTCATCCCTTAATTTGATTTTATTTTGTTAGATATCATCCCTTCATATTCAACTCACTCTGTGACCTCTGTCTATATACATTTTCCCTTCATCTACCCTAATACTTAGGTCTCATGAATTATACCCATCATATTTCCATGTAGGAATGTAAACAAAAAGTTCAACTTTAGTAAGTCCCTAGTGATTTCTCTTTCTTGTTTACCTTTTCATTATTCTCTTGATTATTGTGCTAGAAAGTCAAATTTTCTATTCAGCTCTGGTCTCTTCACCGAGAAAACTCAAAAGTCCTCTATTTTATTGAAAATCCATATTTTGCCTTGGAGCATGATACTCAGTTTTGCTGGGTAGGTGATTCTTGGTTTTAATCCTAGCTCCATTGACCTCCAGGATATCGTATTCCAAGCCCTTTGATATCTTAATGTAGAAGCTGCTGGATTTTGTGTTATTCTGATTGTGTTTCCACAATATTCAAATTGTTTCTTTCTGGCTGCTTGCAGTATTTTCTCCTTGAGCTCTGAAATTTGGTGACAATATTCCTAGGAGTTTTCTTTTTGGGATCTTTTTCAGGAGGCAATCTGTGGATTCTTTCAATTTCTATTTTACCCTCTGGCTCTAGAATATCAGGGCAGTTCTCCTTGATAACTTCTTGAAAGATGATATCTAGGCTCTTTTTTTGATCATGGCTTTCTGGTAGTCCAATAATTTTTAAATTGTCTCTCCTGGATCTATTTTACAGGTCAGTGGCTTTTCAAATGAGATATTTCACATTGTCTCCCACTTTTTCATTCCTTTGGTTCTGTTTTATAATATCTTCATTTCTCATAAAGTCACTAGCTTCCACTGGCTCCAATCTAATTTTTAAAGTAGTATTATCTTCAGCGGTCTTTTGGACCTCCTTTTCCATTTGGCTAATTCTGCCTTTCAAGGCATTCTTCTCCTCATTGGCTTTTTGGAGCTCTTTTGCCAATTGAGTTAGCCTATTTTTAATGTGTTGTTTTCTTCAGTGTTTTTGGGTCTCCTTTAGCCAGTTATTGACTTGTTTTTTGTGGTTTTTTCACACACTCTCATTTCTCTTCCTTTTTGAGCTCTTCCATGGCCTGAGACTAGTTCATGTTTTTCCTGGAGGCTTTTGATGTAGCCTCTATGACTTTTCTGACTTCTTCTGGCTGCATGTTTTGGTCTTCTTTATCACCAAAGAAAGATTCCAAAGGCTGGGTCTGAATCTGAGTCCTTTTTCACTGCCTGGCCATGTTCCCAGCCAACTACTTGACCCTTGAGTTTTTCATTGGGGTATGACTGCTTGTAGAGTACAGAGTACCTTTTTCCAAGCTTGAGGGGATGCACTGTTGTTTTCAGAGCTATTTCTATACAGCAAGCTCTGCCACACCATTGCTTCTCCTCCCCCAGGAACCACCAATCGGACCCGACTCATATCTTAAGCAGGCTCTGCACTCCCACTCTGACCTGTCACTTAGTTCCTCCCACCAGGCAGCCCTGGGGCCAGAAGCAACTGCAGCTGTAGTTCTGTAGCTTCACCACCCCTGCTCCCCCTGGGGTGGTGCCTGAATAGGGAACTCCTTTCACTCTGTCTTCTGCACCTTTTCACACTAACCTTCTCTGTTGTCTTTGGTGTTTGTGGTTTGAGAAGTCTGGTAACTGCCACAGCTCACTGATTCAGTGTGCTAGGGCCTGTTTTGTCCAGCTCCCTGTCTGGTTGGTCCAGGCACAGCCCACACTGGGTTCTGCTCTGCTTCCAGCTCCGTGCACGATAGACCTTACCCAGCAACCATCCAGGCTGTCCTGGGCTGGAGCCCTGCTTCACTTTGGTATTTCATGAGTTCTGCAGTTCTAGAATTTGGTCAGAGCCATTTTTGTAGGTCTTTCGAGGGTCCTAGGGGAGAGCCTTTGGCAAGTCCCTTCTTTCCAGCCACCATCTTGGCTCCGCCCCCTCTAAAAAAATATTTCAGCAACAGATCTCACTTGTGTATTTCTAAGTTCCCTTCAGTCAACTATAACAACAATATAATACTTACTCTGTTTTGATTTGTACCTTGGCTGAGAGATAAATAAGAATAAATTATACAGTTCAAACATATAACTAAAAGCCATTGAGGAAGAACATCTCATTTATTCAAAGTCTTTCTAAACTGTAAGTTCCATGCATACAAGCACTGTATCTTAGCTACATTAAAGAAAATATTCCCCAGTTCTATGTATAACACTTTGCAGAAAAAAAGACAAAACACACAAAAAACAGTGCTTGATATATGGTGGTTGAATGAGTGATTTTCCAAAATTGGTATAGTTATCTTTGAGTAAGAGACCAAAGATAAGCAAGGGATTAAGAATCATAGCAATAAAAGACCTAGTAACGGCATTTATCTGTGACTTATTCAAACAATTTAAAAGCAATTCAATAAGTTCTATTAAACAGTACATTCAAAGGACCATTTTGATGCAAAAAGTAGGATACTCAACTATAAAGGTATTGATTTTGATTTACTACCAGCAAGCAAGACAAACATGAGTACTATAAATCATTCCTGGGGAAAGAAACTAAACTGCCACTTTAAGCATTGAAGAAAAGGAAATGTGTTCACAAAATGAATTTTAAGTATCTTCCTTCATAACATAAAAGTCATTCCTATACTTTTGGCGAACCGCTCCAGTCTCTGTTACTTGCCTGTCCTCCCTCAGGCCTCTGGGACTAAACAGAGCCACAGCCACCACAAGTATAAAGAGTAACCCAATAACTGGTAAACATTCAAGTATCATCTCAGTACCCCAAAATTCCATATGTTCCTTTTAATCTGCAGATCCTTCTGACTACACCATTTTGTAACAACAATCTTGCTAGCAGCTACTGTGGCTGTGCAAAACTAACAACAACCAGCACACAGAAGGCTGCTAACACAGGTTCTTTTGATCTGCTTTACTAAGGAAAGCAATATTAAGGAGTTAACAATCTTACTTTAATCATATATATATATACATATATAAAATATTATCTAATATAATAATATCACATCATATATTATATTACACATATTATATCACATCATATCATATCATATTATATACAAACTCACATAGTTCAGGAGGAAAAGCCAGCAACCTGATCTTCAGAGAAAATACAAACAAATTATAAACATACACAATATAAATAGATCAAATCACAATTCATAGTTACCAAGAAAGCATCAACATCTGGGTTTAGGAGCCAGGGCTCTTAACATGACTGCCCAGAGTCCCACACCATTCTTCCGGTGACTGAGAGCCCCTCAAGGAGAATGGCAACCTCTGGGCTTATATATGTTCTGTTCAGGGTAAAAGGGCATCGGAGCACGCAACTCACCCACATGACCTAAAAGTGTCACAAACATGGGACTCAAACCATATGATCTAAAAGCCTCCGGTGTCACAAACATGTTACTCAAACCCATGCACCTAAGCTTTCACTTAAGTCAAGGAGGTCATCAAAGACTACAAATTTGATCAAAGAAACAAAGGGCACTTGATTAAATAAGTGCTAAAAGCCCACCTGAATTACTGATACAGTCTATGGTTAAAAAATTTTAGGTCTCAATTGCCCTGCCTACCCCTCTATAAAAAAAAATCTTAGAAATTTTTATTTGATATCCAACATCTAAATATACAATTTCAGTAAGAGTTAATGTCACAAAGATACTAATACATGATAAATCTAAATCTGCATTTGTCTTCAAAATAAGCTGTGTGGAAAGGAATACAGAGAACCATGTCCCTTCTCACTAGCCCTTTTTGGATGTTTGCATCATTGTGTAATAACCTCATTTTGGGTTTTACATCTCAATTTTATAAGTTATGGATCTTGATTTTATCCTTTTACTCAGGAGGTTGTCATAGGAAATTGCTTAGTGGTAAGAAAATATATAAGAAATCAAAAGATAGAATTGTAAACTAGAATGTTAATTTGTTCATTTGGAATGGACTTCCAAACTTGATCCCATCTCCACCTCTCCCCCTTCTCAGGTTTTATTACCTTCTTTAATCTCTCTCTCTCTCTCTTCTTCCCTCTCTTTCTCCCTCCTCCTCTCTACACTCCTTCTCTCTCCTCCATCTTTCCCTCTCCTTCCCCATGTACACAATCTTCAATCTCTCATTTTCAGCTCTCATTCAACTAACCCTTTAGTCTCTCACAGTCTTCTCTCACATCCTCAGGTGTCTATCCTATTTTTAAAAATCCTTCAATGCTGATATACCATCACCAAAATACTGCCTGATAGCCTTCCCTTTTTGTGCTAAAGTTCTAGACAGAGTTGTGTACACTTGCAGCCTCTGCTTCCTAACCATCCACACTTTCATCAAATGCCTAACAACATGACTCCCCAACACATCCTTCTAATGAATCTCTAGAGACATCTTAATTGCCAAACCAATGACTTTTTCTGTCTTATTTCTTGATATGTAAATAACATTATACCCTTCTTTCAATGCTTTCAATTCCCTTAAGTTCCACAACATTATCTTTTCTTGACTCTCTTCTTACCTGACAGAAAGTTCCTTCTTATAGTCTCCTTAACCTTCCCTGCTATGGGAATCTTCATCAAGGTTCTACCCTTAATCATCTTCTCATGGCTAACTATCTTGGTGATTTTATCATACTTTTAAATTGTGACCTCTGTGGAGATGACTAATTTTTTTAATACATAACTCTCCCTTGAAGTCTAGTCTCTTCATATAATATATCTCAAACTTAAATCATTGTTTTGAACCCCAAAGTTGATACTCCTTCCAGTTTTAAGTAAGTTTGATTTTTCACAGTTACCCAAGTCAGTAACAGTCATCTTTTGGAAGGGGCAGAGCCAATTTGGTGGCTAGAAAGCAGCAACTTGCTTAACCTTCTCCCAGGTCCTTCCAAATACTTATAAAATGGCTCTGAACAAATACTAGAGCTGCAGAAACCACAAAATAGCAAAGGGAGGCTGGGCTCCAGCCCAGGACAGCCTGGATGATCCCTGTGAAGTGTCTATGTCAGGGAGCTGGGAGCAGAATAGAGCAGAGCCCGGTGTGGGCTGCACAAGGACCAACCAGACTGGGAACCAGATGAAACAGGTGTAGTACCCTGAATCAGTGAGCTGTGACAGTTACCAGACTTCTCAACCCACAAACGCCAAAGACAACAGAGAAAGTTAGTGGGAAAAGCTGCTGGGACAGAGTGGTGTGGAGGTGCTACAGCTCTGAGGCTGCCTCCAGAGCTACAGCAGCAGTTGACTCTGACCCCAGGCCCACCTGATGGGAGGAATTAAGTGGTAGATTAGAGTGGGAGTGCAAAGCCTGCTTTGCTCTGCTGGGATCTGGGCCTCAATCTTGGTTGGTGTTTCTTGGGGGACGAAGGGGACTGGTGTGGCAGAGCTTGCTGTGTAGAAGTAGCTCTGAAAATAGCAGCACAGATCCTCAAGCTTGGGACAAAATAATCTCTACTCTGTCATACCCCAACGAAAAGCTGAAGGGTCAAGTAATTGCTGAGAACATGAACAGGCAGCGAAAACAGATTCAGATTCAGACTCTGGAATTTTTTTTCGTGACAAAGAAGACCAAAACATACAATCAGAAGAAGTCAAAACAGTCAAAGAGCCTACATCTGAAATTTGGCTATAATATTTCTTGGAGTTTTCAATTTAGGATCTCTTTAAGGGGGTGATCGGTGGATTCTTTCAATGACTATTTTCCCCTCTGGTTCTAGGACTTCATAACAATTTTCCTTGAAGATTTCATGGAAGATACTGTCCAGGCTCTTTTTTTTTTTTCATGATGACTTTCTGGTAGACAAAAAATTCTTAAATAGTCTCTCCTGGATTTCTTTTCCAGGTCCGTTGTTTTTCCAACCAGATATTTCACATTTTCTCCTATTTCTTCATTTTTTATATTTTATTTGACTACATCTTGATTCCTCAGTAAGTCATTAGCTTTTACTTGCTCAATTCTAATTTTTAATGAATTGCTGTCTTCAATTTGCTTTTGAGTCTCCTTTTCCAGTTGGTTGATTTTACCTTTCAGTGTTTCATTTTCTATAATTAGATTCAGAATCTCCTTAGCCATTTTGCCTTTTTAATTTTTAAAAGTTTGTTCTCATCAGTAATTTTTTTCCATTTTTTTCTTTTACCTCCCTAATTCGGGTTTTTAAAATACTCCTTTCACTCTTCCAGGCAGGCTTTTCGGGCTTGAGACCAGTTCACCTTCCCTTTTGCAGTATCAGATGTGGGTATAGTGTCAATGCTGTCTTCTTCCAAATTGGTATTTTATCTTCCCTATCTCCATAAAAAGAATCAACCATCCTCAGTTTTTTTGTTTTCTTCTTTATGTTGGTTAGCTTTTTCCTGACTTTAAAGTGGATTTCTGCTTTTGGGGCTCAGGGAGATCTGTCCCAGGTTTCTTGATCTGGGAATTGTGAGTCTAGCTACTAGCTTTGTGTGTTATGGCCTCTGGTTCCCTGAGGTGTGAGGGAGGGGTCGTCTGGCTGTCGGAAATCTCCTCTCACCCTGGGGCTGCTCTCCAGCACCAGCAGTCTCAGCCATTTTCTGTGTTGGTGTCTGCCACTTCTCCTGGCTGTGTAAAGGCACATCTGGGTTCCTGCTGTTGACCTTTGCTTGCTCCACCTTTCTGGGACTAAGGAGTTACAGCTGTTTGGCTACTGAAGCCCCACTTCTGGCTCCTCTATTCCAAAGTTTTTCCTGAGGTATTCTCTGGGTCAAGGAGGGAGGGAATGATGGGAGCCATTTACCTGGCCATTATGACTCCCAGAAGTTCAAGAAGGTGAGTTTTGAACCTTTGGGTTGTAAGCCTCAGGAGAGGTGTCTCTCAGCCACAAGTGCTGCACTGCCACATTGCTTTGACAGACTCCCGTCCTGCTCTGGGAGCCTGGAGATCTCTGCCATTTGCATGGGCCCAGCCTTCTCCCAGGCTAGATCACTGGCTGGTTTCCACAGCTGCTACTGCTTTGGTGTGGTTTGATTCAGCTCTGAGTGCTGGGCCCTCTCCCAGACTGCAGATCCATGCTATCGACCTTGCTGACTCTCCTGGCTTGTGAATTTGACCCCACTCAGTCTACTAGTGGCTTCCAACTCTCTCAAATATGCTCAGATTCATTTTTTAGAGGTATCAGACAGAACTTGTGAGAGAGCTCTGGTAAGACACTGTTTTCACATGGCCATCTTGGCTCTGCCCCTAAAGAGTTGTTTTCTTCAGTGTACCTCCTCCCTCCCATTTTCTCAATGATATTTTTAAAGGAATTGTTGAATTTTTCTTCTGCCTCTCTTACTTGACTTTTCAAATCCTTCTTGACCTCTTCCAAGAAGGCTTTTTGGGCTTGAAACCAGTTCATATTCCCCTTTGACGTTTTGGGATGTGGTATGCAGAGAACATTGTCCTCTCCTGAATTTTGTTTTTGATTTTCCTTGTCACCAAGATGCTTCTCTATGTTCACTGTTTTACTTTGTTGCTTTTTGCTCATGTCGTTTGCCTTTTTTATGGCTTTTAAAGTTGATCTCTGCTTCTGGGCCACAGAAGCTACTGTCCCAGGCTTCTTGTGTTGGGGAGAATAGGGCCCTGGTTACTGGTTTTCTGTGCCAGGTCCTCAGCTGCTGGTAGCTTACCTGGGGCTGAGCTGGAGCTTGTGGTGGTTTGCTGGTGTGTACCTGGTGTTGGCACTTACCTGCTCTACCACCTGGGGTTCAGGGTCTCCCACTGCTTTGCTGGGGGGGGGTTTGCCACTGGCTCTCTGGGACACCTTCCATCCTGTACTGGTCTCCTTCCACCGGAGCAAGAGATACCTTTCCCTTATTCCCTCCAGCCTCCTGAGCTAAAAGTCTGCTGCACCTCATCTTTCTGCTGGTTCCAGTGTATTAGGATTTTTCCTGAGGCAATATTCTCTTTGTTTTTCAAAGGCAATAAGGGAGGGTAAGAACCACTTACTGCTTACTCTATGATCTTAACTCCTGGAAGTCAAAACAGGTGACTGCCACAATTCTATCTGTGCTGTGATAGCTCTAGGTGCAGCCACTGCCACTGCCATTGCTGCTGCTGCTGCTGCTGCTGCTGCCAATTCAGGCACTTCCAAGGCCTGGTCCTGATTTGCTGAGTCCAGGGCTGAACTGGTGTAGTATGAAGGCAGAATTTATGATTTCAAAGAGAATCATATACATGTCTGAATGGTTCAGAACCACAGGATATAAGGAATTCCCTAAGTAGAAGGCAGAAGAATTAAAGCATTTGTTCAAGCTCCAAAGTAGCAGACCCACGAACCAGCATCCACGTTTTGATATCCTGGTCAAAAGCTTCCAGGCCCAATAAGTCCTCTTCACAAGAGTAACCAGGAGGCCACAGAAAAACATGATGGCATTAAACCAAATCATATTCATGCTTCCCCCCCCCCACCCCCTGTAAGAAGATTACCCACTGGCCTCAAAACCCTGCTGAGCACTCCTCAGTCCACACGTGGGTCAGCCCTGCTACCAGCAGCTACTGCGTCTTTGCTTCAGCTTTATCTTCAACTTCGGCTGTAGCTGTCTCTGGCTCCAACAAATCTCAGTCTCCAAGCTGTCTTCTCTCTTCTTGTAGAGTTTTTGACGTCATCAAGTGTCATCTGAATGACCAGAGCTTAGGCTCTGGTGATTGGTTCTTGAGTTGGCCCCTCCCCTTAGGGCCCTGGTTGGTTCACATCCACATAGACTAGGTTAACAACTAACAGGGGTTAGCGCCTGGGGCTTAGCACTTAGTAAGGTATAGCTCTGGAGTTAGCACCTCCCCTTAGTCAGTCCCAGCTTCAGCCCCATCCCAGTCACCAATCCACACCCACATAGGTTCCACACCTAATAGGGGTTTGGGCCTGGGGCTTAGCACCTAGTAAGGCTCAATGAATACACTGAATTACTCAAAGAAAACAAAGGCCATTTTGCTTACCAACGCAACTGGTATGCCCTGTACTGGACTGTGCGTCTCCCTCACTGATTTCCTATAGACCCCTCCTGCTGACCTTCTAAATAATCTCTGGCATCTGTGGACTGAGAAGTCTGGAAACTACAACTTCTGCCAGTGATTCAGTATCGTGAGGACTGTTCTGGCTTTGATGGGGCTGGTTCTGGGCTGGGACCGCCTGCACTAGATTGCCTTCCTCTTTCAGCCCAGTGCGACAGACATTCCCTCTCCACCTTCCAGGTTGTCTTGGGCCAGAAATTACCCTGACTCCATCTCTCTGTGGGTTCCACCACTCCAGAACTCATTCAGAGTCACTTTTTCAAGATGGTTAAATGTATTTTGTGGGAGATCTCAGGACAGTCCCTGCTTTCACTTCAACTTCTTGGTTCCACCCTGTACAAAATTTTTTTATAATTTAATGTAATTGAAATTATCCATTTTGTACCTAATTTTGCTCTCAGGGGAGAAAGAGACTGAAAGGTTGGAGGGATGCTCTACAATGTTAAGGCCACAGGCACTGAGGAAATTTCTGAGGTGAGAAGACAGTTGAGACATGGTAGAAATCCAGAGAATCAGTATTGGAACCAGGAGAAGAATGAAGTAGAATACTCATCATAAATGTACATTACAACTTCTATAAATTATATATAAATAAATTACAGATGATGCACTCATTATGCTTTATGTCTAGTAAAGAAAAAAACAGGTAAAATGATGTATTTTTAAATAATCTAATAATATTTTTCTGAATTTTCAACTTGCTATTACTGCATATTTAGAAAATTTTTCAAATGTTATGGAAAATCAGTAACATGTTCTAGAAAAAATATAATTCTCAAAACCAAATGGCTTTCATAAAAATAGACATACACAGTTTAGCATCTAAGACCATGAACCAGAACCAGAACCATCACAATTAACATAAGGTTAAGGAAACACTTCATTTATAATTTTATGACACTGGTATCAAAAATTTTATCGAAGCTTTTATTAACTATAAGGGATTTAAATTTAGATGAGAAATAATGAATTTAAATTCATGTAAACAACAAAAGAATGATCTTAAGCATTAAAAAGGCTAATAAAATGCTCTACGTCTAGAATATAAAATTCCACAAAAATAACATAATCATTACCTAAATCTATTTTAGCTTATATAATTGAGGTATAAAGCATTTAGGTTAACATCAAGGTACATAAAAGATATACATTAATTGCTTCATCACAGGAAAACCAACAATCAATCAAGACAAAAGGAGGTAAGTGAATTGCACAGAATTATTCATGCATATTAATGATAAAAATGCTAAAGTATTCTTATAATTTTATAATTCTCAAAGGAGACTATTTAAAAAGAAAGAAAGTTCAGAAAATTACCATACATGGAAAACTTCCATAGTTGGATGGCTCTAACCATACACCATAAATACATTTGTAATCGAAGACATGCCAGAAAAAGAAAAATACAAAAATATATACTACTTGTGTATAAGCCATGCCTCAACATTAGGAGAGGATGGCAGCTAAAGAGGAATGGGGAAAGAAAAAAATAAAATAAATGGAAGGGGGCCTCACATAATGCCTGTCATTGTGCCCAAACTAGTAGATACTTAAAAATATTCCCAGTATTATATGACTTATGAGAGAGGACCCTTTGATTTCAGAAACACACGAGGTGAGAATAGGCATTAGTTACTCATTTTTAAAGTTCCTAATACTAATTAAAATGTTATCCTTAGTTAATATAACTAAATCTATGATTTTATAGGGTTAGTGCCTGTAAAACCCAGATTTGATTTAAGAAATGAAGCAAAGAAAAAAAGCAATTTAAAGTAAAAAAAGCAATAGACATGCCTGTGTGTTACTTAGTTCTACCTATAGAGGAGGAACAACTGTGGTGTCATTGTCTGTGGTCCTGAAACCAGTCTGCGAAATTGGTTTCAAAAAGATACATTTATAAATTATAAATAGGTAAGTATATACTGCCCTCAAAGACATTACCAAATGAACCTTGTTTCCTTCCTGTTATGAGTAAGCACTAGTAATTTAGAAAATCTTTCATATAATTGTTAAATGGTTTGCAATCCTTCTTTAGAGAACCATCTGTTCAGATATTTTTTACCACTTACATATTAAAGAATTACTCTTAGACATATCAAAATATTTTTGTTAAGTAGAATTTCAGTTTCTATTATTTATTTTATCATGTATAATTGACTCTATCCTTTTTTGACTAAGTATCCATTTCCTATCCATTGCTGTGGAAGTTATATAATCATCTTCTCTTCTGTTTTATGGCATGATCTTTAATATTAATGTTGTATATTCATTTTGAATTTATTTCTGACTACTGTGTGTTGTCTAAGCTGCCCCAATAGGAACCCAGATGGACAGTTCCAGTTGGCCAACTCAGCTTGTCCTCTCTTCTCCTCTCCCCACATAGGGGTATAATGCCCTAATCTGAAGGTATTGTGGCCAAAGGAAGGTAAGTATTGATGGGTAAAACCTACCCAGTTATCTTGGGATATACTGGCTAAATTTCTTTCTTAAAGACCATGCCTTAAACCTGATTTACCCAAACTCCCTTTGAAAGGACAATAGGTTCATGCCCAAGCAGAGTTTAATGTTTACTTTTTGGGCCCTCCTGGCTAAGAGCAAATGTAAATAGTATTTTTTTTCTCTTTTGGACAGGATGATGGCTCCAAGTGAGTAAGTGTAAATGTGTACTGGCTAGAAACAAAGAGGGTCTTTCACCTCTTAGATTGATTCTTTTATAAAGTCAAACTAGGCCATCTTTTGTCTCAATTTTTAGCTAGCCTTTAATTACTGAATGGATGTTGTCTCAGACAAACTGAGATCTAGGAAAGCCCTTAGCTCAAAAAAGCCAAAGTTTCTTACAACATCAGGGGCCATCTCCAGTCATCTTGACCTATGTCTTGCCACTGGACTCCCATGACTCTGCAGGAAAGAGTGAAGATGATGACTTTGCATACTCTGCCTCACTACTCCAATTCACCTGCAAGTGAAGAATCACCTTCCTCATGTCATTGGTCCTATTTCAGAAAGAAGGACAAGCAACGACAGACGGTAAAAGAAATAAGAAGTCTTAAGTGGTATTTGTGCCCCACTTCTAACACATTCTGGCTAGGATATCCTGGGCAAGTCACTTGCCCTCTCTGTTCTCTAATCAAGACTTTAAAATTATAAATTATAAAGAAGATGTTAAACTGCACTGGTAAATAAAAATTCTTCATGTGGGATTTCCTTATATCGATTAGATGAGTCTCTATAACCACATATATACAATACATATAAAGTTCTGTGACTACTTTTCTAGCACATTTATTTGTAGGATGTCTAAAAAAAAATTTAAACTTGTCCCATCAACAACAGAAACAGTTTTCAGCGCAAAATTACTCCACAGTTTATGGAATTACATCTTTTCTTCAAAAATGTTGCATTTCAACTCATTATTAACCAATTTTAATTCTTTTTTTAAATTTATTTTTAATATGTTTGGTTTTCAGCATTGATTTTCACAGACATTTGAATTACAAATTTTCTCCCCATTTCCTCTCCCCCCCCACTCCAAGATGGCGTACA
>CM053622.1:472107418-472127266 GCA_028646595.1 Phalanger gymnotis | reverse complement strand
CTCCAAGGCAAAATATGGATTTTCAATAAAATAGAGGACTTTTGAGTTTTCTCGGTGAAGAGACCAGAGCTGAATAGAAAATTTGACTTTCAAACAAAAGAATCAAGAGAAGCATGAAAAGATAATCAAGAAAAAGAACAAGAAAAAGAAATCACATGGGACTTATGGAAATGAATGTTGAAAACTGAAAAAAATAAATTAAATATTTAAAAAGTTAAAAAAATTGAGTAGGGCATGTAGAAGCAAATGACACTATGAGGCATCAAAAATCAGTCAAGCAAAATCAAAGAATGAAAAAATAGAGGAAAACATAAAATACCTCATTGGAAAAACAACCCATATGGAAAATACATCCAGGAGAGAGAATTTAAGAATTATTGGTATACCAGAAAGCCAAGATAAAAAAAAAAAAAGAGCCTAGAGAGTGTCTTCCAAGAAATCATCAAGGAAAATTGCCTGAGAACCCACCAATCACCTCTTGAAAGAGATCTCAAATTAAAAACTTCAATGGCTATTATAGCCAAATTCCAGCATTATCAGGTCCAGGAGAAAATAGTGTGGGCATCCAAAAAGAAACAATTTAAATATCATGGAACTACAATCAGGATCACACAAGACCTTGCAGCTTTTACATTAAAAGATCAGAGGGATTGGAATTTGATTTTCTTTAAGGCAAAGGATCGATTACAATCAAGGATCAACTACCCAGCAAAATTGAGCATAATTTTTCAGGCAAGCAGATGAGCATTCAATGAAAGTGGGAACTTCCAGACCTTACTGAAGAAAAGGCCAGAGCTCAAGGGAAAATTTGATGTTCAAATACAGGACTCAATAGAAGCATTAAAGGTAAACAGTTAACAAGAAGAAAAAAAAACAACATGCTATGCAATAAGGGCAAACTGTTTACATCCCTGTGTGGGAAGATGATATTTATAAATCTTAAGAATTGTATCTTTATTAAGACATGCAAAATGGATATACATAGACAGTGTGTGTGAGTATAAATTATCTCATGTGATGATAAAAAAAACCTAATCAAGCAGTGAAAAGGGATTATAATGGGAAAAGAGGAAAAGAGGAGACTGAAGGGGGTAAATTGCATCATAGCAAGAGGCACAAATCATATTAGAGTAGAGAGAAAGAAGGGAGAGAGATCGGCTTCATTTGAACTTTGCTTTCACTGGATTTGCTTCAAGGAGAGAATAACATACCCAGGTTTAGAAATCTACTTTTTACTCTACAAGCAGTAGAGGGGGAAAGTGGAAATGAATTGAAGGGGATGGTGAGAAGTTAGGGAAGAAGTAGTGAGGGAAAAGAGAAAGAAAAGGGAAGGGGGTAATAGAAGGGAAGGAAAATTATGGGAGGCAGTGTTCAAAAGCAAAACTCTTTTGAGTAGAGAAAGGGAGAAACAAAAGCATACACGAGGGAGATAGGATGGAGAGAAAAACAGAAATAGTAATCATAACTGTGAATGTGAATTGGATGAACTCTCCCATAAAACATAAGCAGGTAGCAGAATGGATTAAAAACCGTAATCCTACAATATGCTGTTTACAAGAAACACATTTGAAACAGGGGAATATAAACAGTGTAAAGGTAAAAGGCTGGAGTAGAATATATTATGCTTCCGCTGAAGCTCAAAAAAAGCAGGAATAGCAATCTTGATCTCAGACAAAGCAAAAGCAAAAATAGATATAATGAAAGAGATAAGGAAGGATACTATATCCTGCTAAAAGGCACCATAGACAATGAAGTAATATCATTACTAAACACTTACGCACCAAGTAGTATAGCATCCAAATTCTTAGAGGAAAACTTAAGAGAGTTACAGGGAGAAAAAGACAGCAAAACTGTAATCCCGGGGGACCTCCACCTCTGCCTCTCTGAACTTGATCAATCTAACCTCAAAATAAACAAGATGTTAAGGAGGTGAAAAAAAATTAGAAAAGGTAAACATGGTAGACTTCTGGAGAAAACTGAATGGGAATAGAAAAGAATATCTTTTTTTCTGAGTGGCGCATGGCATATACAAAAAAAAAATAATTGACCATGCACTAGGGCATAGAAACCTCACAATCCAGTTCAGAAAGGCAGAAATATTAAATGTATCCTTTTCAGATCATGATGCAATAAATATTATATGCAATAAATATTATATGCAATAAAGGGCCATGGAAAGATAAACTAAAATT
Organism: Phalanger gymnotis; assembly: GCA_028646595.1. Lineage (NCBI taxonomy): Eukaryota > Metazoa > Chordata > Mammalia > Diprotodontia > Phalangeridae > Phalanger > Phalanger gymnotis. The sequence continues at coordinate 472,125,074 of CM053622.1, read as the reverse complement.
AGTTGGAAACTAAATCTAATCTTAAAATATGAATGGGTAAAACAACAAATCATAGAAACAATCAATAACTTCATTCAAGAGAATGAAAATAAGACAACGTACCCAAACTTATGGGATGCAGCTAAAGCAGTTCTTAGGGGAAGCTTTGTATCTCTGAAAACTTACATGAATAAATACAGAAAGAAGAGTTCAATGAACTGGGCATACAACTGAGAAAACTATTTAAAGAATGAATTAAAAATCTTCAATGAAATACCAAATTAGAAATACTGAAAACCAAAGGAGAGATTAATAAAATTGAAATTAAAAAAACTACTGAAGTAATAAATAAAACTAAGGGCTGGTTTTATGAAAAAAGGAATAAAATTAATAAACCTTTGGTTGATTTGATCTAAAAAAAAGAAAGAAAACCAAATAATCAGTATCAAAAATGAAAAGAGTGAATTCACCTAAAAACATCAGCAAACATTATATGTAATGTGGATAAGCTAGATGAATTTACAATAACATCAGGGTTAAAACAAGGATGTCCATAATCACCATTAGTATTCACTATATGACTACAAACCTTAGCTTTAGCAATAAGAGAAGAAAAAGGAATTGAAAGAATTACAGTAGGCAAAGAAGAAACTAAGTTATCACTCTTGGCAGATGATATGATAATATATTTGAAGTAATAAATAACTTTAGCAAACTTGCCTGATGTAAAATAAACTCACATTTATCATCAGCATTTCTGTATATAAGAAAGCCAAACAGTAAGAGATAGAAAGAGAAATTCCATTTTAAAGTTACTGTAGACATTATAAATTATTTAGGAGTCTACATGCCAAAACAACTCAGGAACTACATGAACACAATTACAAACCGCTTTTCACGCAAATAAAGTCAGGTATAAATAAATGGAAAAAAAAAACCATCAGTTGCTGATGGTCAGGCCAAGCCCATATAATAAAAATGACAATTCTACCTAAATTAATTTACTTATTCAGTGCCATACCAATCATACTATCAAAAAATATTTTATGGAGCTAGAAAAATAACAAAATTCATCTGGAACAACAATTTGTCCTGAATATCAGGGGAATTAATGGAAAGAAATGCTAAAGGCAAAACATTTTTTGCCTTCAAGGATTTTACATTCTAATAGGGAAGTGTGATGTTAATAGGAATAGGAAGATCTTTCCTATCCATTAAATCCCAAGTCACATGAGTCTATGGTGGGAGGAGCTTGCCCAAAGGGTGGAGCAGGAACAGGTGGAGCAGGAAGTATGAGTGAGACAGAGCTGCAACAGAGTGAGGCGGAGCTAGGAGAGAGACCAAGCAGAGAGAGACAGAGAAGCTAGTGTGAGTGAGAGAGGGAGTGATTTTGCCTAAGGAAGCTTGATTGTGGGGAGGACTAACAGAGGGAAGGCTTGGGGATTGTGTTGCTCCCTGCATTGGTAATGTATATAAACTTCTTTGTTACTATGATGGATTTACCTTTCTGGTGTTTGAATAAATGTCTTGGTTTCATCTTTGAAGAAGAGTGTCTGTCATATTTTGCAATTCAACCCGGGAAATGCACCTGCATATTCATAGCAACTGCTGTGGGTATTGCATTGGCAAAATAGGAAGATGATATGTAAATAAATAACTAAAGTCTCAATTGAGAATATAATGATGGAAAATGAGTAAAGAAATAAAAGATTTCTACAATATTTGTTCCCCCACCCCTCCAATACAGTGCCAGAGATATACAAGACATAGATTCCCAAGAAAATGACTTTAAAACACAAGCAAAGACTTAAAGAAAAACTCATGTTAGTTGCTATATGGTCACTTAAAATTTCTAGAGAAATAGCAAGGTCTCCCTCTGTATTCATGTATATATGTAAATATATATAGAGAGAGAGACATACATGCATATATATATATATATATATAATTTTTGTACTTTCATCATGTCTGATTCTTTGTGACTCCATTTGGGATTTCCTTGTCAAAGACACAGAAGTGGGTTGCTATTTCCTTTTCCACCTCATTTTACAGATAAGGAGACTGAAGCAAACAAATAAGTGACTTTCCCAGGGTTGCACAGTTAGTATGTATCTGAATACAGATTTGGTTAGGAAGATGAATCTTCCAGATTGCAAGCCCTGTATCTATCCACTGTGCCACCTAACTGACCCTTATATATTATTCACAACGTAAGCAAAATGGAAGCATAAGAGGAAAGAGCATAGAAAAACAGCAGGATTGTAAATATCTATATATGTATATGCATATATGAATGTATGTGTGTATGCAAGAGAGAATATTTGGAAAAGATTTTAGAGCTATTGGAGTTATAGAAGGAAGCCTTTGGAAGGAGAATTAACAGCTTATCACAAAATGTATAAAGCCTTAATCACCACTAACAACAACAAAAAACAGACCCTCTCAAAAATTAGAATAGAGTATAAAGAGAAGTTAATTACTCTGTAAAATAATAAGAAATATCCAAAGAAAATAAAAAGATTACACAATATTAGAAGAAAATCTAAGGCAGGGGTTTATAAATGTTTTTTATTTGTTTCATAGAATTCTCCTCAGTCTTTGGAAATCTATAGATTCTTTCTGAAATCGCTTTCAAATGCATACATCAAAATACATGCAATTACAAAAGGAATCATTTATGTTGAAAAAAATATTCCTCAAAGTTCAAAGTTCTCAGGGTAATGACCCTTGATCTAAATTTATCTCTTTAAAAAGCAGACTTTAAAAAAAGCCTAAGATGAAAGAATTTAAGAAACATTGGACTAACACAATGCCAGAAACACAAACAATAGCAACAAAAGTCTGAATGTCATATTTTAAGAAATCATTAAAGAAAGTTTCACAAACCTATTAGAACAAAAGGGTACTAATAAACATATAAAGAATACATCACTAACCTTTTGAAAACCCCCAAATGAAAATTCCTAGGGACATTATAGCTAAGACCAAAGCTTCCAGATCAAGCAAAAAATACTGCAAACAGCCAGAAAGAGAGCAAATAAAAAAGGTTGACAGCCAGGGTGCACCCAAGCTATTGAGGCTGCTAACATAAAGGACAAAAGAAGATTTGGTAACTTGAAGGTTTTTTTCTTCTTTTTTAACTTATATGCAAGACTGCTTTGAGATATTTTTTTCTTGCCTCATTTGACTGAGTTATTTTAGAGTTGCTAATTTAATTTTAAATATTAGTCACTTTATTTGCTCCCAAGTTTCCATTATAAATATTAAAATTTTATATTTTATTTTGCCTTTGAAACTTTTCTAAAAGTATTCCATCTTACTTGTGATAAAAATCACATAGGGATTATTCCTGTGGAGATATTTTGAGATTAATTGAGACAAATCAATTTAGGCTATTTTGATAGTTGAATCATACAAGAAATGTTCCAGTGATGGCATTTCCTGGGGGAAATGGTACATAATGACTCTGGGGCTTCAACTCAAGAGACATGTCAGAGCTGGAAGGACCTGAGTAATTTACCAGAAAATGGAAGTGATGCCTATGGAAATTAAGTCTAATAAATTTGCTATAAACCTTTATTCTAGTTTGGGATTTATTTTCTTAAAAGGACTGGAACTTAAGAATATATCAAAGAACCAAACTTCATCAATTTACTTATTTACACAGCAAAAAAAATTTAAAAAGCAGAAAGAAAATTTTGATTTCAAAGTTTATAATACTTGATCATAGTTATTTCTAAAGTGCAATTCTGCAGACAGGAGAAATTACAGCAAATAATTTTTTAATAATCTTCATCATTTTATGGCTCTGGTGTGTGAATGTTAAAATGGAAAAAAATAATCTGTATAACTATAAAATTTGTACATAAAATTGTATTTGGCACTAAATAAAATTCCAAAGTAATTGGTTATTGTCATAACTCCATTGCAACAATTTCAAATTCTCACATATCAGGCATTACTTTGGTCTTATCATGCTAGAGTAAAGGCATGCATCAGAGGAGCGATACCTTTCCATGTCTCATCCCCTATTTATAATTCTATATTTCGTCAAACAGGATGACAAATAGCATATTAAATTTGACCAGCAACCTCACTGTACAGAGATTCTTAACTTTATTCCATAGGCAAGTACTTTGTAAACTTTAAAATGTTATATGAATCCATTATTGTTATTATTACACCATCCCTTATTTTATCAAAGCTAAGAGAAATGAGAAATTCTAAAATACTACTTTGTCTGATTTTCCAGTATTATTTTTGTGTCAAAGATGATTTACATGCTCAGGGACATTCTGTATGTTTCAATTGAATCCATATTACCACAATGTGAATGACATTACTACATTACATTAATATGCTGTTGCAAAATTATAATTATTTAAAGGGATCATCTAAACAACTTGCCCAAGAGGTGGGATTTAAATACAGATATTCTGTCTTCTGGTCTATCTAAACTAATTAGACTTCTTAACGATAATAAACACGATATATCTTATTGTAAACTCTGCCAACACTGTTTGTTTGTATTGTAAGAGCCCCCAATGAGAACCAGTATGTTAGCAAGGTACAGTTTTTTAATGTAATAGTAGCTTCAGTTAAAGTTCCACAGCATCTGATTTGTGTGCATAAGCATAATACATATGTATCTATCTGTGTGTATGTGTATTTACAAAGGCATTTGTATACATGCATATGCCTTTATGCATTCCTATTCAGTCATTTATAATAGTGAACTTAAAGGGGAAAAAAATAAAACAACCCTGGAAGTTGTTTTGAATCTTTATTCTGATGAAAATCTGTAAGTATGAGTTATTTTAATGTTTATGATTTTATAAGTGCTACATTAATTGGCACTTGCTATTCTGCATGTTAAAAGAGTTCTTGACTTAGATTTTTATTTTTTCTTAACATTAGCAGCGATTCTGATATCTTCATCTGTGCAACATGAGATATGTAAAAGTTCATTCCAGCCATATCTTTAAACTTATCCTTCATTTAAAAGCATTCTTTATCCCATTTTTACAGATAGCTGTCAAGCAAGACAACATGTAAAAGCCTTTTTAACTTACCCCATTTAATGGATATGTTTTCCATCCTAGTTCTCCAAGCACGGTTGTTGTATCAAGCAAGATAACTGAAATTCAAAAAAAAAAATCAGTTTTTCAAGTAAACAACATTTGAAAATTTATTGAAGCATTTTATTCCAAATTTCTATTTGAAGATTCATTGAGTTTTATTCCATCAATTATTCATTTAATATTTAGAAAAAGATCTTAATATTAATGAATTTGGCTAAATAAAAAAAAATCTGTTATTCAACAAGTCAATTTTAAAATGTGGCTATGCCCAATGAAGCATAATCATTTAATGTTTATCTTTTTTTCCTGGAGTAATTTTATGGGAGGTGGTTGGGGTTCATGACTGATGGTATAAGTTTTTCATTTTATCTTGACAATGGATAAAAACAAAACAATCATTGTGTTTATTGTATTCTTCTTAGGCTTCTGAGTTATATTATATGGACATCCCAAGCCAGTTTATATCACAGAAGGTGGAAAGAGGTATAATGTACATTAAAATAGATTATGAGAGGGAGCCAAGATGGTGGAGTAATGGCAGGGATTCACCTGAGCTCTTCTTCAACTCCTTCTAAATGCCCTTAAATAATGACTCTAAACAAATTCCTGAGTGGTAGACCCACAAAAAGATAGAGTGAAATAATTTTTCTGCCTACAACAACCAATAAGTTTAGCAGTAAAGGTCTGTTGCATTAGGGTGAGAGAGGAGGAACACAATCCAGCAAAACAAGAACAGGCCTCAAGGTGACTGAATCAGTGGCAACAGTGACAGTTCTCAAACCTCAGCTCACAGATTGCAAAGACAACTTAGAAAATTGGTGATGGTCAGCCCCACCTGGGCAAGAGTGGAGCATGGTCTGGTTCAGGCCCTGACACTGTATACCAGAACCCAGCAAACCAGCAGCAGACATTGGAGTGAAGGAATAAGAAGTAAGCAGGCAGCTGTTTTGAGAGCTCCAGCCCACAGGTGGTAAGGGGGTTGATCAATTGGTCAGAAGTAGATTACAGGGGTCTCATTGCTGGAACTGGGGGCAGAAGTCTATTGCTTTTCCCACAGTCAGATCCAGGTGGAAGTCCTGGGTAGAAATTCCAGGGCAAGGTGGAGTACTAGCACACCTTGTGGTAGTCCCAAGCACTAGGTCCCAAGTGGAGTGGGGAACCTCCTCACAGTTCCAGGGCAGAAAAGAGTGCTTATGATCACTCATGGACCATAGTACAGGCCAAGAAAGTAGTAAATACATCTCCTTAGATCACACTACTTTGGAACAAATGATTACTTACAGGTTCCTAGAAGTATGTCTGAAAACAGCTGCATAAAACCCCTAAACTTTGGAATAGTGCACCCTCCACACTGAAAGTAGAGCCCTACTTTAACAAAGAGGCAAAATTCAAGTAAACTGCTAGGGAAATGAGTAAAGTGGAAAAAAAAATCTGGCCATAGAACTTATTATGGTGACAAGGAAGTTCAAAACACACACTCAGAAGATAATGAAGTCAAAGCTCCAATATTCAAAGTTTCCAGAAAAAAACCGAAATTGATCTCAGGCAATGGAAGAGCTCAAAAAGGGTTTTGAAAATCAATAAGAGAAGTGAAGAAAAAATTGGGAAGAAAAATGAAAGTGATGCCAGAAATTCAGAAAATCAAGTCAATGGCTTGGTAAAGAGACACAAAAATAATAAAGAAAATAACATCTTAAAAACAGACTAGGCCAAATACTAAAAAAGGTCCAAAAAGCCAATGAAAAGAAGAATGCCTTCAAAAGCAGAATTGGCTAAATGGAAAAAGAGAAACAAAAATTCACTGAAAAAAAATCCTTAAAAAGTAGAACTGGCCACACGGAAAAGGAGGGTACAAAAGCTCACTGAAGAAAACAAGTCAGCAAATGGAAGATAACGACTTTATGAGAAATCAAGAAATGAAAAAATTTTTTTAAAAATGGAAAAGCAGAAGACGATTGAACTGTTTCATTGGGGAAAAAAGAATCTGACCTTGGAACATAACTCCAGGAAAGATAATTGAAAAATTATTGGACTACCTGAAAGCCATGATAAAAAAAGAGACTAGACATCATCTTGCAAGAAAAATCAAGGAAAACTGTACTGATATTCTAGAACCAGAGGGTAAAATAGAAATTAAAAGAATCCACCGATCAACTCCTGAAAGGGATCACCAAATGAAAAAAGCCAGGAATATTATAGTCAAATTCCAGAGCTCCCAGGTCAAAGAGAAAATATTGCAAGTAGCCAGAAAGAAACCATTCAACTATCATGGAGTCGGGATAATCCAGGATTTAGCAGCTTCTACATTAAAGGATCCTGGGGCCTGGAATATGGAATCTAGAGGGCAAAGGAGCTAGGATTACAACCAGAATCACCTCCCCAACAAAACTGATTATAATTCTACAAGGGAAAAATGGATATTCAATGAGATAGAGGACTTTCAAGCATTATTTTTGTTTGTTTGTTTTTTGGGGTCAGGGCAATTGGGGTTAAGTGACCTGCCCAAGGTCACATACTTAGTACATGTGTCAAGTGTCTGAGGCTGGATTTGACCTCAGGTCCTCCTGACTCCAGGACCAGTGCTCTACTCACTGTACCACCTAGCTGCCCCTCAAGCATTATTTATGAAAACACCAGAGTAAATAGAAAATTTGACTTTGAAGTATAAGACTCAAAAGAAGTATAAAAAGAAAACAGGAAAAGGAAATCATGAAGGACTTAATAAGGTTAAATTCTTCACATTCCTTCATGGGAAGGTGATACTTGTAACTCATAAGAACTTTCTCATTATTAGGATAGTTAGAAGGAGTATATATATAGAGAGGACACAGTTGTGAGTTGAATATGAAGGGACAGTATCCAATAAAAAAGAAAATTAATGCATGGGAAAGGAATGTACTGGGACAAAGAGAAAGGAAAAGGTAGAATGAGGTAAATTATCTCACATAAAAGAGGTTTTTATACATAAAAAAAAGCTTTTGCAGAGTAGGGGAAGAGGGGGAAGTGGGGGGGAGTGAGTGAACCTTACTCTCTTCAGAATTGGCTCAATGAGGAAATAACATAAACAGTCAATTAGGTATAGAAATCTATCTTGCTCTACGTGAAAATAGGAGGAGAAGATAAGAGGTGTTATTGATAGAAGAGAGAGTAGATCAGGGGAGGTGGTAGTCAGAAAAAAAACCCTTTCAGTAAGGACAGGGTGAAAGGACAGAGAGAATAGAAAAAATGGGGGAAACAGGGAGGGAAATACAATTAGCAATATTAAGTGGGGAAAAATGAAGTATATTTCTCTAATAAGGCTTCATTTTACAAACTTATAGAGAACTGGGTCAAATTGAAAAAAAATAATAAAAGCCATTCCCCAATTGATAAATGATAAAAAAAAATATGAACAGTTTTCAGATGAAGTGATCACAGCTATCTAATGATTGAACCTGAACAGAGAAATAGCATAGCTTTGAAGAATGCAAGAGTGCAGATGTGAAGGAATACTAGGTGAGGTGGGTTTAATTCAATTATTAGTCTTATTATTAGTCCTAATTGACTCGATGTCGAGAATGCCACAATTTTTTAATATCATTTTCTACTTTTAAATCACTTTTAACATCATTTTAATATTTCTATAGCTATAGAAAAAAGTGATGAAATGCAAATTAATACAAGGTTTTAAGGTTGTTAGATTGGCTATTAGAACAGAAAAAAATGACCAATATTGGAGGAGATGTGGGGAAAATGAGACATTGGTGCACTGTTGGTGGAGTTGTGAACTGATTCAATGATTCTGTAGAGCAATTTGGGGCTGTGCCCAAAGAATTATAAAACTATGTATAACCTTTGACCTAGCAATACCACTACTAGATCTCTATCACAAAAAAGATTTTAAAAAAGGAAAAGGGCCTATACATAGAAAAATATTTATAGCAGCTCATTTCTGTTGTAAAGAGTTAGAAATTGAGGGGATGTCCATCAATTGGGAAATGGCTAAAAAATTGTGGTATGTGTTTATGATGGAAGACTATTGTGCTATCAATAATGATGAGCAGGATGCTCTCAGAAAAATGTGGAAATACTTACATGAGCTGATGCAAAATGATATGTACTGTATACAAAGTGATAGCAATACTATGTGATGATCACCTGTGAATGACTTAGCTATTCTTAGCAATACAATGACCCAAGACAACTCTGAAGCCCTTATGATGAAAAATGCCATTCATCCCTGTGGGACTTTTGCAAGCAGAGTGGGACTTTTCACTGTTTGTTGTTTTGGAGTGCTTCTCAGAACTAAGGCAATCAAGTGCCTTTGAGTCTTGCCTTTGTTTCAAACAAGAGTCTTTGATGACCTGCTTAAGTCACAGGAAGACCTAGATCACATGGGTTTGAGTCGCATAGTTGTGATGCCCTTTGAACCTGAAGAAGTGTATATATTCTCTGAGGTTGGCATTTTACTTGGAGGCTCACTCATTGAAAGATTGCCATGTGGAGACTATGGGTAGCTGATAAATAGTCCCTCAGCCTTGAAAACCCAGATGTTGGTGGTAGACAAAAGGCATGGGTGTAAGTTGACTTTGATGGGATGATAAAAAATCTAATTAAGCTGTGAAAAGGGATTGTCCTGGAAGAAGAGGAAAGGAGGAGGCAGACAAGAGTAAATTACTTCACATGAAAAGGCACAAAAACCTATTACAGTAGAAGGAAAGAAGGAAAAGAACATTGTTTGAACCTTCATCTCATCAGGTTTGGCTCAAAGAGGGAATAATATAATCAGTTAAGTATAGGAATATAACTTATCCTATAGGAAATAGGAGGAGAAAGGGGAAAGAATGGAGAAGCACGGATAGAAACGAGGGAAGAAGTAGTAAGGGTAAAAGGGAAGAAAAGGGAAGGGGGCTGCTGGAAGGGAGGGAAGAGTGAGGGAGGTGGGGGTCAAAAGCAAAACTCGAATGAGGAGGGAAAGAGAGAAAAGAGACAGAAAAGAATAAAGGTGAGCATAGAGGATGGACAGAAAGGCAGATAGTAATCACAAACGTGAATGTGAATGGGATGAACTCTCCCATAAAATGGAAAAGGAGAGTAGAGTGGATTAAGAACCATAATCCTATAATCTGTTGCATACAAAAAGCACATTTGAAGCAGGGGAATACACACAGAGTAAAGGTAAAAGGTTGGAGCAGAATATATCATTCTTCAGCTGAAGTAAATAAAAATACAGATAGCAACCCTGATTCCAGACAAAGCGAAAATAAATCTGCTTAAAAGAGATGAGGAAAGAAACTACATCATTTTAAAATGTACCATAAATAAAATTGTGCATATCTTTTGATCCAGCAATAACACTTCTAGATCTGTACCCCAAAAAGATCATCAAAATGGGAAAATGACCCACATGTACAAAAATATGTGTGGCAGCTCTTTCTGTGGTAGCAAAGAATTGGAAATTAGGGAATGTCCATCAATTGGGGAATGGCTGAACCAGTTGTGGTATGTTACTGTAATGGATACTATTGTGCCATAAGAAATGATGACCAGGCAGAGTTAAGAAGAGCCTGGAAAGATTTATATGAATGGATACTAAGTGAAATGAGCCCAGAGAACATTGTACACAGTAACATCCACATCATGTGATTACTGACTTTGATAGACTTATCTTCTTCTTAGAAATGCAAGGATCTAAGACAACTCCAAAAGACTCATGATAGAAGATGCTATCTACATCCAGAAAAGAACTTTGCACTCTGAATGCAAATGAAAGCATACTATTTGCTCTCTTTTTCTTTTCTTTTGTTTTATTTCTTCTTTCTCGTGGTTCCTCTCATAAGTTCTAATTCTACTTTACATCATGACTAATTTGAAAATATGTATAATATGAATGTATTAGTAGAGCATGTATCAGATTGGATGTTGTCTTGTGGAGGCAGAGAGGATAGGGTGGGGGAGAAAAATTCAAAATTCCAAATCTTGTGGAAGTGAATGTTGAAAAATAAAAATAAATAAATCAATTATATTTTTTAAATGTCTTTTATATTTTACATTTGATCCTGCAGTTTACTGAAAAGAGGTGACATAGGCAGGCCTGTGCTATAGAAAACCTGTATACTCTCTGAATGGAGGACAGATTGGAGTGAGGCGAGATCTGAAGCATGGACACTAACAAGACTAGTGCAATTGTTCAACATGAGATGATGAGGGCCAGGATCAATGTGATAGTTCTGTAGATGGAGAGAAGGGATTGTATATTGGAGATTTTACAAAGCTAGAAACACCAATACTTGATCACAGATTAGGTATCTGAGGTGAGTGTCAGTAAAGCACTGTGGAAAAAAAATGAGGTTGTAAGCCTCGTTGACCGTGAATGTGGTGGTATCCTCTATTGTATTAGGAAATTTGGGAAGAAAAGAGGATGTGGTAGAGGGGAAGAGTTCCCTTTTACATATCAGTTTGAGATGCTTACAGGAGAAATCCTTGACATGCTAAAAAGGTAATTGTTGACAGTAGACTGGACCACATAAAGGCTGGATATAGAGATCTAAAAGTTATTTGCATAGAGGTGACTATAGGACCAAAGGGAGCCAATGGAATCATCAAGTGAGACAGTACAGAGCAAGAATGGCACCGATGCTAGATACTTGATGGATACTCATGTTTAGTAGATATGATATGAATAAAGACACTGCAAAGGGGATTGAAAAAGATAGTCAAGAAGCAGGAGAACAAGTAGCAAGTGGTATCACAAAAGCCTAGAAAGGAGGATAGCATATTGAGAGATAATGCACAATGTCAAACACTGAAAACAGGTCAGGAAGGTTGCATTTAGAAAATGTGATGGAAAAACATGGGCTTCATAATCAAGCAATTGGGGCTTAACACTTCATGCAGTTTTATGGTGAAGAGTTCAAATATACTACCCTGACCATATTATTGCCATGGTTTTGGCTTTTAAGCTGCCAGCCTAAAGAGATCATTGTATTATGAATTAAAGAGGGAAAAGAGAAGGAGAGGGAGAAGAGGAATTGGAGGAGGAGTAAGAAGATGGTGGTTGCCTGGTCATGTAAAGAGTAAAGGATAACAGATAGAACAATTGTTGACAGTACTTTCCATGAAATATTAAGAGAAATTGAGGGGTGGAATGAAGATGGCAGCTAAAAAGCAGGGACTTGCCTACAGCTCTCACCCAGGGCCCTCCAAACACCGATAAAAAAATGGCTCTGAACAAATTCTAGAACTGCAGAACCCATGAAAAGGCAGAGGGAAGCAGGGCTCCAGTGCAAGAAAGCTTGGATGGTCACTGGGTAAGGTCTATCATGCATGGAGCTGGGAGTGGAGTGGGGCAGAGCTCAGCATGGTCTGTGCCTGGACCAACCAGACAGGGAGCTGGGCAAAACAGGTCCTAGTGCCCTGAATCAGTGAGCTGTGACAGTTATCAGACTTCTCAACCCACAAACAGCAAAGACAGCAGAAAAGGTTAGTGGGAAAAGCTTCAGGGACAGAGTGAAAGGAGTTCGAAGTTTGGCCAGGGCCCTGGGGCAGCGGAGGTGGTGCAGCTACAGAACTACAGCTGAAGTTGTTTCTGGCCCCAGGCCCACCTGGTGGGAAGAATTAAGTGGTGGATCAGAGCAGGAGTGCAGAGACTGCTTAAGATCTGAGTCCAGTATGGTTTGGCGGTTCTTGGGGGAGGAGGAGTGCTTGCATGACAGAGAATGCTGTGTAGAAATAGCTCTGAAAACAACAGCTCATCCCCTCAAGCTTGGAACAAAGTACACTTTACTCTACAAGCAGCCATACTCTGCTGAAAAACTCAGGGGTCAAGTACATGGCTGGGAACATGGCCAGGCAGTGTAACTGGACTCAGATTCAGACTCAGACATTGGAATTTTTGTTGGTGACAAAGAAGACCAAAACATATACCCAGAAAAAGTCAACAAAGTCAAAGAGCCTACAACAAAAACCTCCAAGAAAAACATGAACTGGTCTCAGGCCATGGAAGAGCTCAAAAAGGATTTGGAAAAGCAAGCTAGAGAAGTAGAGGAAAATTTGGGAAGATGAGAGTGATGTGAGAAAACCATGAAAAATAAGTCAATGACTTGCTAAAGGAGACCCCCCAAAATACTTAAAAAATAGACTAACTCCAACAGCAAAAGAGCTCCAAAAAACCAATGAAGAGAAGAACGCCTTGAAAGGCAGAATTAGCCAAATGGAAAAGGAGGACCAAAAGACCACTGAAGAAAATACTACCTTTAAAATTAAATTGCAGCAAGTGGAAGCTAGTGACTTGATGAGAAATCAAGATATTATAAAACAGAGCCAAAGGAATGAAAAAATGGAGGACAATGTGAAATATCTCATTGGAAAAACCACTGACCTGGAAAATAGATCCAGGAGAGATAATTTAAAAATTATTGGACTACCTGAAAGCCATGATCAACAAAAAGAGCCTAGATATCATCTCTCAAGAAAATATCAAGGACAAATGCCCTCATATTCTAGAGTCAGAGGTTAAATAGAAATTGAAAGAATCCAACGACCGCCTCCTGAAAAAGATGCCGAAAAGAAAACTCCTAGGAATATTGTTGCCAAATTATAGAGCTCCCAGATCAAGGAGAAAATACTGCGAGCAGCCAGAAAAAACCAATATAAGTATTGTGGAAACATAATCAGAATAACACAAGATCCGGCAGCTTCTATATTAAGGGATCAAAGGTTTGGAATGTGATATTCCATAGGTCAATGGAGCTAGGATTAAGACCAAGAATCACCTACCCAGCAAAACTGAGTATAATGCTCCAAGGCAAAATATGGATTTTCAGTATAATAGAGGACTTTCAAGCTTTCTCAATGAAAAGACCAAAGCTGAATAGAAAATTTGACTTTCAAACACAAGAATCAAGAGAAGCATGAAAAGGTAAACAATAAAGAGAAATCACAATGGACTTACTAAAGTTGAACTGGTTTTTTTACATTCCTACATGGAAAGATGATGTGTATAATTCCTGAGACCTTAGTATTAGGGTAGCTGAAGGAAATATATGTATAGACAGAGGGCACAGGGTGATTTGAATATGAACGGATGATATCTAAAAACATAAAATCAAATTAAGGGTTGAGAGAGGAATATATTGAGAGAGAGAGAAAGGGAGAGATAGAATGGGGTAAATCATCTTGCATAAAAGTGGCAAGAAAAAAGCAGTTCTGTTGGGAGGGAAGAGGGGCAGGTGAGGGAGAATGAGTGAGTCTTGCTCTCATCAGGTTTGACCTGAGGAGGGAATAATATACACACTCAATTGGGTATCTAAGCCCATAGGAAAGAAGGAGGAAAGAGATCAAAAAGGGGGGACGATAGAAGGGAGGGCAGATAGGGGGAAGAGGTAATCAAATGCGAACACTTTTGAAAAGGGACACGGTGAAGGGAGAAAGCTGGATAAAGTGGGATAGGATAGGAAGGAGCAAAATATAGTTAGTCTTTCACAACGTGGGTATTGTGGAAGGGATTTGCATAATGATATACATGTGGCCTATGTTGAATTGCTTGCTTTCTTAGGGAGGGTGGGTGGGGAGGCAAGGGGGGAGAGAATTTGGAACTCAAAGTTTCAAAAGAAGATGTTCAAAAAAAAACTTTTTGCATGCAACTAGGAAATAAGATATACAGACAATGGGGCATAAACATCTAATCTATCTTATCCTACAAGAAAGCAAAGGAAAAGGGGATGAGGGGAGTAGGGTGACAGAATGAAGGGCTGACTGGGGAATGGGGCAATCAGAATATATGCCACCTTGGAGCTGGGGGGAGGGTAGAAATTGGGAGAAAATTTGTAATTCAAAGTCTTGTGAAAATTAATGCTGAAAACTAAAAATATTAAATAAATAAATAATGATTTATTTTAAAAAGGAAAAAAAAAGAAATTGAGGGAGTGGAATACTTACAAGCAAAACAAAGTTTGTGACCCTGACCAGGGCAGGGGGGATTAAAAAGGGGAAAAAATGAAGAATTAGAATCTAAGGGACTATGCACCAATTGCAGAATGTCTGAACAAACTGTGATAAAAAATGTAATGGTATAATATTATGAGATAAGAAATGATGAAAGAGATAATTTCAGAGAATCCCATATACTTTAAAATTACAGAGTGAGTTGAATGGAATTAAGAGAAGATGTTATTTAAGGATGGCAAAGACCTAAGAACTCTGATAAACACATAACCAACAATGTATTTAGAAAACCTTCAAAGTAACAAATTATCCACCTCCTCACATAAAGGTGACAGACTCAGGTACAGAGAGAGACATACATTTTTTGGAAATGCCCATTGTGTGTATTTGTTTTGCTTGACTATGCTTTTTTGGTTACCAGTCTTTTCTACCCCTCCCATTTTTATATGTGTAGTGGTTAGGAAGGAAAGGGTTAGTAATGATGATTTGAAAAGGGGGAGCATTAAAATATTTCTTTTAAAAATCCACAGAAGGGAATAGAAGAACATTCAGAAATAACCACAGTTAGGACAATTTGAAAATTAATTGATTCATTTATTATAATTTTTAAAAATCACTATGAAATGTTGATTTAAATTCCATGAATGAGGTTATTTTGTATTCCATTTATATAGAATTTGTCATTTAGGGGGTTAAGTTAAAAATTACACATATATGTATATGTGCTTGAAAACATATGTGCATATAGGTATATTAAATTGAGGTAATAATAACTAAAAGTTATATAATGCTTACTATGTACCAGGTACTGTGCTAAGTGGTTTACAATTATTATGTCATTTGACCCTCACAACAACACTGGGAGGCAGGTGCTATTATTATCCCCATTTCATAGTAAACTAAGGAAGATAAGAGTTTAACTGACATGCCCCAGGGTCATGCAGAAAGTAATTTTCTGTGGCTGTAGGATTTGAACTCAGGTCTTAATGATTCTAAACCCAGTACTCTATCCCTTGAGCCACCATGAGGTAAAGCTTCTAGACATTTTGAGTCAATCTCATCAGGAAAACTACTGAAGAATAGGGACAAGAATCACATAGAATGACAATGGGTAAATGGCTGGAGAGCGATAATAAAAGATGAACTATTAAGTGAAATATAAATGTCTGATTTTATCATATAAGGGAAATTTGAGGAAAATGCAGCCTTTGAATAATACTTTATATACCAGCAGTTTTATGCTAGGTAAGTTATTTTACCACTTTCTGCCTCAGCTCTTAATAAAAATTAAGATCATAATAGTATAATATTCAAAGTGCTTTGAAAACTTTAAAGCACCACATAGACATTGGCAACTCTTTTTATCAATAATAATGAAAAGGTCATAATGTTTCAAAGAAACATTTCTGACAAATTTAACTTGTGGGACATGGCTAAGGATACATAAATTACCAGAAAGGGGAGGAACCTATGGAGAAAAAATAGATGTAACAAAGCAAAAGCAATACATGTATACATATATATAGACACATACACATGTGTATATACGTATATATATGCATACACACACATATGTAATTCACAGGAACTAAAAAATTACTCATCTGAGCCCATTTAATATTAGTAAATACTCGAATAACCCCTAGTCCAATAACCTCTGAATAAATATCTAAAAGACTGTACAGTAAAAATAGTTGCTGCTCATATGAATAAACTTGGTCATCTTTATTTAGATGTCTAGAAAATGTTATAAACTTTAGAATATTCCCAACACAAATGGTCAAAATATGTAATTACACAAGTCATTGCCATAAAATACATATCACATATAATTGTTACTAACTGCAAAATATAGAAGTAATTGGTAATTATAAGGAAGAACCTAGTCATGACTTAGTATTTAGAAGTCTAGATGGTGTGTTACTATTTTTGAAAATCCCCCAACATAAATGGTCAAAAAAATAATTAAAAATACGACATTTAAAGGAAGAGGTTATTCATGGATTATGCTAGGTCAATGAAATGTTAATCTGTAGTTTTTACTAAAATTTCCATTTTGTCTTCTTCATTTTTCAAAATGTTTGGGGGGGGTGGAGCCAAGATGGTGGCTGGAAAGCAGAGATTAGTGTGAGCTCCCCACCAAGTCCTTCCAAAAACCTATAAAAAATGGCTCTGAACCAATTCTAGAACTGCAGAACCCACAAAACAGCAGAGGGAAGCAGAGCTCCAGCCCAGGAGAGCCTGGATGGTCTCTGAGTAAGGTCTATCCCACATGGAGCTGGGAGCAGAGCCAAGCAGAGCAGAGCCCAGCATGGGCAGCGCAGACTAACTAGGAGAGGAGCTGGGTGGAGCATGCCCTAGCACCCTGGATCAGTGAGCTGTGGCAGTTACCAGACTGCTCAACCCACAAACACTAAAGACAGCAGAGAAGGTTAGTGGGAAAAGCTGCTGGGGACCGGGAGTTTGTGGTTCTTCCACCGCCCCTGGGGCAGCAGAGGTGGGGCAGCTACAGAACTACAGGTGCAGTTACTTCTGGCCCCAGGCCCACCTGATGGGAGGAATTAAGTGGCAGATCAGAGCAGGAGTGAAGAGCCTGCTGAAGATATAAGCCCGGTCCTGGTTGGGGGTTCTTGGGCAAGGAGGAGTGCTGGTGTGGCAGAGCTGGCGCATCC
>CM053622.1:472088798-472106918 GCA_028646595.1 Phalanger gymnotis | reverse complement strand
AGGCTGTCTTGGGGTGGGGCCCTGCTTCCCTCTGCCACTTTGTGGGTTCTGCAGCTCTAGAATTGGTTCAGAGCCATTGTTTTATAGGTTTTTGGAGGAACTCGGTGGGGAGCTCACGCCAGTCACTGCTTCCCAGCCGCCATCTTGGATCCGCCCCCCATTTATTATATAATTCTACTCTGTCTTCCACATGGGCCTAAATTTGATCTTAAGTTTCATGAAATACTATTACACACTGATTTTTTTGCACTTGTTATATTTTCCCTTTTTGCCATCTTTGAAAGCATGGAGATATGTACAGCTTTCTTCTTTAGTCAAATAGAAAACATGATCCCCTCCTTGCTTTGATGTTTCCAGAGATTTACTCCACATCTCCTTTGCTTGTCAATATAATTTCAGAAGCTTCAATCATTTTTTATTCTTCCAGAGCTCAGGTTTGAGAATACGAGTTCCTAGAAGATGATCTTGTGTATAGTAGGAACTTAATGAATGTTGCTGGTTTGAATCAAATAGAAGAGAGTCAAAATAAAAGATCAGTGATGGAAAAATTTATTCAGTAGAAGTTATGCCTACATAAATTGATTTCAACCAAGCACTTTTACTAGCTATTTTTTATAAGTGGCTTGGTTTTGCAAACTCGTAAAATGAATCAAGCACGAAAGAAGTCCAAAGTTCAAGGGTTCTATTTCTGGCTTAACTACGTACTTATTTTCTTTGGTTAAGCTTTTTATATCATTTAGCCTTAATTTCTTTACCTATTATACGGTGTATCTGTCATGCATCCCTCATAGGGTAGTGTTACATAAAGTGAGATATTATTTGTGAAAGCCCTTTGAACAGGCTAAAATGTCTTACTAATGTCAAGTAATATTATTATGATAAAACCTCTCATTATAATATGTAGAATTTATTGTCCTTCCCCAGTCTATTTTTGTGGAGTTTACATGTGATTCTAACCAGGAAACTTGGCAGAAATTCTGTTTTTCTACCTTCTGCCAGAATCTAATAGAGATGTATCAAGCAATAATCATACTGCTATGATAGCACAATAGATTTAGAATTGTAAGAGACTTCAAATTCTGGTTTATATCCACACATACATACAAAGTTGAATCAATAAGATCATGACAGGAAATACCCCAAACTCCAATGGATCTGTGATCTCATTATTGAAGAAATTCCCTTCAATCATGCAGACCCCCTTAGAAAGTTACCAGGAAGAAATTTTCCAATATGTATTAGCCATATGTAACAGATGATTCAGCTTGAAATTTTAAGTTATTTGGGAAAACTGGAGTAGGTATGTGAAAGAAGAAATAAATCCAAATATTTTTCAAACTGAGACTTATAGGAAGCCATAGGAATATTGTAAGTATCCTTATCCAACAGTACAAATATAGTCACATTTCTCATTAATTTTCAGATGAGCTCTCTTACGGCATTGCCTTAGTTTGAAATCCTCTAAAACTCTAGACATTTACCACCAGAAATAGGCCATTTACATATGCATTATCAAAAGTCATTTCTGAAGAGAATGGATTGTCTCTATTAAAAATATGATGTGTCCTTGTACTCTGGATTTTGAATTAGAGATTCACTGTCATAGGCCCCATAGTCAAGATGACCCCTGTCCAATTCCACATTGAAGTCTTGCCAGCTGTCATCCCTAAAAGAATGTTGGGGATCTTTCTTGAAATAAGCAGATCTATTTGCCCCTGGATGTCAGGTCACTACAGATTTTGCTCAAATTATGTTTATGAGGCTCATCACATGATTAAATGAAACAAAAATGCATCAACAGGTTAGAAATATATACATGTCATATGATTTTTGTAAAAAGGTGTCATGTTAGGTTCATTATCAAAATTTCTTAATTTATCTAATATTTAAAAATTTCATCACTAGGTATTTATACCAAGCTTAAGCCAAATAAGAACTGTTTTGAATTGTGTAAGTATAGACACTAAGGCAAAAATGATAAATAAGTATATTAGCTGATTTCCACCCAAGAGGATTCAAATATTCAGATAAGATCCCTAAATTCTCACATCTCTTTATACAAAGGTTCTTTATTCCTTGTATAATCTGGTTTTAGACTATTTCTCAACTTCATTTAACTATTTTGTTTCTTTTACTAGCCTCATAATGGTCACAGTGTATTCTCTATTTTTTGTATAAGGAATACCACCTTATTTTTGTTGTTCTATAAAGGCTTATGATTTTGTTCTTTTCTTTTTGTTTTCATATTTGAAACAGTCTTAGGCATTCCATCAGTATTCCTTTTAGAAATGTGTATTCTAATGAGCCCCCACTGTAATCTCCTTTTCCTCACCTATAAAGTATCCTATTCCATTATGATTTATTTTCATTTTTATTTTTTTCCTTCCTCATGTGAACAGTATTGCAATTGTGGTTTTACACATTGCTTTAACTCTGCTGTAGTAATTTCCTTTGAGAAATATGCTATGAAAGCACAAAGATCTTTTATTATTTATTACTGTTGGAACATTGCTTTAGAAATCATGGGCCTTAAATTACTATTCTTCAGTCCTTCTCCCTTCTCAACACTCTGAAATTGCTAAAAATATTTTAGCTTTTTTTTCCTCTAAAACTGTTTCCCCCCAAATTCTAAACCACTTCTCTAGTACTAAAAATAGGCCTATGTATTCATTTGAAAAAAATGCTTTCCTCATTTTTAAATGATCTATTATATCTGTATTCATAAATCTTCAGTGTCTTCTTTCCTAAACATCTTGATGCTTTATAAAATAAAATCAGTGACAATTAATATATAGAGCTGTTGGATGTGAAGCTACTTGAGGACAAGGATAAGTATATCTCTCTCAATTCCTTCCTCAATGTTTTACACATAGGAGATCCCAAATAAACATGTTCAATTGAATAGAAGGTAACTGCTATATATTCTTATATAATACAATAATATGACAGTTGATCTTTCTATTAATATTAGATATAATTGAAATCACTCATTTCCACTGAATATTATAATACTAATACACACAGGTCAAGGAGGGCTCTCATAAGCCATTCAATCTAAGTGTTGCCTTAAATTCTCCTAAAGAATAGTACAACATGCTCAAACAAATACATTAATTTCCTCACTAGTGATTAGGTAGGATAGTTTATAACCTGTGATAAGTTTTGTGAGTCCTTAATGATATATTTAAAAATTATTTTTATTTCATTAAATATTTAAAAATTATATGTAAAAAATTAACCATTTCTTAAAACTTTGAGTTGTAAATTCTCTCCCTCTTTCTCTCCCCTCACTCTTCCTTGAGAAGGCAAGCAATTTTATATTGATTGTACATGTGAGGTCATGGAAAACATATTTCAATATTAGCCACATGGTTAAAAGAAAAGACAAACAAAATAAAATAATAAAAATAAAGTTTTTTTAAAAGCATGCTTTAATCTGTATTTAGAGTTTGCTCTCCCTTTCTAGGTTGATAGCATTTTTCATCATGTTTCTTTTGGAATTATCTTGGATCATTGTCTAAATCAGAATAGCTAAGTCTTTCAGAGCAGTTCATTCTTACTTAATGTTATGATCAGGCACATATATCAACAGAATGATAATAGAAACAATTGAAGTTAATTCATGGGAAAGTTTTCCCACAATACACAGCATTAGCCATGTAGTACAGACAGATCATGGTGACATTTAAAAAATGGATAACAAAGAGTAGAAAAAATAAGATATTTACAAACAGTGACCTAGAAGGAAAGGTTAATTGCATATAAGAGTTGCTTAGTTCGGAAAAGGAATAGTTTAGTCTTACCACATTTTCTCTTGATATCTGTGAGAATTCAAAGTATATCTTTATAAATTTCTACAGAAGAAAATACAGAATGACAAAAATTAATGTATTAAGTGAATAAAAAACTACATGCTTCCAAAATAAGATGGTTCTAAAAATCTAGGGATAAGACAAATGAAAATTCTCTGTAATCAAAGCTGACCAGAATGAACACCAAGTGGATGAGATTCTTATATAAAGGAATCCTCTTCAGAGCAATCTTTAATAAAGATGATTTGGAGATAACTTGGAAGTCAGAGTCTTCTCTATGAGTCATTAGGAAGCATCTCCTTTGAAGGAAAACATAATAAAATTTAATATTTGACATGAGAATATGTCAAGCATATGGCATTGTGATTACAAAAGATTATATTGACCAGTAAGCAAAATGGGAAAGTGGGAGAGAATTGGACATTTTTTTTCTTATGTTGTCTAAAGAAAAGAGTGGTCTGATTCTAGATAAATGGTATTCAATGTTAGTTTGAAATATATCCTTGAAGAGCAAGCAAGTCACACGGCTAAATACTAAGCCAAATATTCTTAAACAGTAGCCAAAATACCTTTGCTTTGATCTTATACTCACCAAACAATCTTTTTTTTTATTTGTATATTCATATCTGGTGACATTTGTGGAGATTTTTTTATTAATTTATTATTTTCAATTTTCAACATTCACTTCCATAAGACAGCATGTAGTCTGATATGGGCTCTACACATACATTCCTATGAAACATATTTTCACATTAGTCATATTGCATAGAAGAATTATAACAAATGGGAGAAAGCATGAGAAAAAAAGAGAAAATGGTCTGCTTCACTATGCATTCTGACTCCATAGTTCTTTCTCTGCACATGTATGGCATTTTTCATCATGAGTCCTTTGGAGAGTTTTTAGGTCCTTGCATTGCTAAGAAGGACAAAACCTATCAAAATAAGTCTTCATACACTGTGTCTGTTACTATGCACAATGTTTTCCTTACTTCATGTAAGTCTTTCCAGGTTTTTCCGAAGTCTGCCTGTTCATCATGTCTTATAGCAGAATAGTAGATCTGCAATTTTGTTGCCTTAGTGGGCTTCTTCCTGGGTAGCCAAGTAGTCTCAGGCTTTAGGTTAAGTAGAGCTCTACTTCATTTCAGAAATAAAGAAACTGAAGATTATGTAAAATGATTTGCCCAATATCACACAGATACTAAGTAAAAGAACCAAGAATTAAGTTTTCTTATTTCCAAATCCAGTCAGTCTTTTTTCTACTCTCACATTTCCTCCCAGATGTTGAAAATTCTGTCATTTTATGGACAACATTCTGAACAGCCTTTCCAAACTTCACTAGTTTGGTACTCAGATGATCTGTTGCTGGGCTGCAATTTGGGGGCAACCATTGATTATGCACAGAGTCAGGAGATGGAGTGTCTTATTGAGAAATACCAAAGAGGCTAGTTTCACTAAATTGATGAGTACATGGGGGGGAAGACTAGAACAGTAGTAGGCAGCTAGATTATAAAAGGTTTTGAATTATCAACAGAGGATTTTATATTTCAAATCTGCAAGAATTACATTTACTTTTTATGATAAATCAGTACCTTAGAGACTAAGCATTCTTGGTGAAGTATTGGAATATGATGCAGTAGCCTCCATGAGATGACACATGAAGAATCTAGCCATTGTCATTCAGTTGTTCATTGCAATGTTTCTTGAGAAATCAATAAATAGGGGAAACTAATCAATTCCTTACAGAAAAAAAGAGTGCAACAGCTTCTTTATGCTTAATGCTACTTAAATAAACTAGTGTTAGATGCTTGGAATCTCCATGATGTTTTCACATTTCTATATCCTAAAAAACTGCATTTACTTTATTCTGCAAGATACTAATTATAAACAATTTGACAATTCCACTTACTGATTTGCCATCTCCACTGGTAATGGTAATAGTTTTTTGTCTTTTATCTTTTACCAACAATAAAGTTTCCATCTGTCACTTTATTATATGTTAAAGTATTGCAGCTCTTGACATGGGTCACCTTTGTAAGTGTTTGATTTATGACCCTTTCTCCTGTCTCTTAAATAGCATAGAAATTTGTAACAAAAAAAACCTGTGTTTCTTTCATATCATGCTTATTTAAATCTGACATTACCTGCACTTAAATTTTCTCTGAATATTTTATTTTAGGAAGCTGTACTGCATGCTTCTAGTTATCAAATATATTTTATCATTAATTGAATGACATAAGGAATATTACTAATATAGAACTTTTTAAAATTTTCATAATCTTGTCCATTTTCTCTAATGTACAAGGTAACAAAAATATTCTTGTAAAACTCAGAAAAGCAGTAATATTATTTTACATACAACTAAGGTTTTGAAATTAGAGTTAAATTAATTTAGGGAGCTTTTGTTTGTCTTTGTTATTCAGCAAGGTGACTGAGCGGATAGAGTTCCAAATCTGAAGCTGAGAAGATGTGAGTTCAAATGTCGCCTTAAACACTTACTATCTATGTGACCCTAGGAAAGTTACTCAACTTCTGTGTGCCTCAGCTTTCTCATCTATAAAATGTGGATAATAATGGTACATACCACAGTTGTTTTGAGGATTAAATTCGACAATATTTATAAAATGTTTAATACAGTGTTTGGAATATAATGTTATATTATTGTTTTTGCTGTTTGGCCAGTTTCCTTATTAGGTTTTCTCTATTTTTTAAAAAGCTCTATTCACAATGCCTGGCAAATAGTAAATACTTATTAACACTCATATTCCCCTCTCCTATTCCCTAGACCCCCCCCCAAATTCCTTATATCCTATATCCCTCTTACCCATGTATCATAGTGTCATCAATATTTACCATATAATATAATCAACAGGCTATAGTGACACAAGAAATAATGCTCAAAATCATTAATAGGAGAAATGTACATGAAAACAAAAGTTGGAGAAGATGAGAGAAGATAAGCAGAGTGGTACATTGTTGGCAGAGTTATGAATCAATAAAACTATTTTGGGAAGCAACTTAGAATTACACAAATAACATGACTAGAGTATACTATGCTTTACTGAAGGAGTCCATTTCTAAGCTTATGCCATAAGGATATAATAGGTAAAAGGAAAGCCTTCATATACTCTCAAATATTTGTAGCAGCACTTTCTGTAATAACAAAGAATTGGAAACAAAGTAGATGTCAATTGGAGAATGAATGAAAAAATTCTGGTACATGAATCTAATGGGATACTATGAATACAGAGAAGTATGAAAATATGTTTTGTTAGTTCAGAAGTTTTTAGCTGTTTCTGACTGTGACCCCATTTGGGATTTTGTGAGCAAAGGTACTGAAGTCATTTGCCATTTCTTTCTCCAACTCATTTTACAGAAGAGGAAACTGGGTTTAACCATCAGGGTTAAATGACTTGCACAGTGTCATACAACCAATAGGTGTCTGAGACCATATTTGAACTCAGGAAGATGAGTCTTCCTGACTCTAGGCCTAGCAATCTATCCACTGCACTATGTAGCTGGTGAGAAACATTTGCCTCGAACTAATAAAGAGTGAAAAGGATAACAAAGAAATAAATACATACAATATCCTCAGCAACATAAACAAAAGGAATAAGCATAAAAAATCAAAAGCAAATGTTGCAAAATTGTAAAGAACAAAAAAAATCTTTAAAGATACCCTTTCACAGAGGTAGAAGATTCTGTTTTACACTACACATATTACTAAACTTTTCAACTTATTGATCAGTTATGGTAATTTAACTTTTTTCCTGTTTTTATCTTTAAGATAATGAGAGAAAGAGGAAAGGAAGGGATACTAGGAGAAACCATGCTGATGTAAAAAAAAATCTTTAAAACTTTTTTCTTTTGTTTTTTCTCAATTATATGTAAAAAATATATTAATTTTTTCAAAATATTAAGTTGCAAATTCTCTTTCTCCTTCCCCTACCTCCTCATAGAGAAGGCAAGCAATTTGATATAATTTATACCTATTTGTTGTGGAAACAATTCCATATTAGCCATGAGTAATGGTAATTAAGTTGGGACATTCTTACCGTTTCCTCTTTTAGAATGCTAAAGTAATAAAGTCTTGCTAGGTGCAAAACCTCAGGCCCACACCCTTTTGCTGATTAGGTGTTAAACCTTCTGGCCCTAAGAAGGGTATATATATATTTGGAGGTTACCATTTTGCTTTGTGGGCTCTCACTCACTGGAAGATAGTTATGTATTTGACCAGACAAGACTCTGGGTACTGCTGGAGTCTCCCCCACTTTGAAAAGCCAATTTTTGGTGCCTCTCTCTCTGGTAATTATGTAATTCTTTTGTCAGACAGCTAGAGGCCTGTCTGTTGATAACTGTGTGTGTTTGCTGTTTTTATTGTCTCCTTTTGTAATATCTGTTTGTATATGCTCTGAAGTCCAGCGTGCTGGCTTTCCCCCCTGAACTAAGTGAATGATATATTTATGTTTGATTAAAGTCAGATCGTTAACCCCTTTAAGTTGCTTCCCTTAGAAAAGCAGATCAAAGAAACTGTTGGCAGCCCTTCTGTGTGTTGGTGCTATCAGTCTTTCACCCCCACAACAGCTGCTAGTGGCATTATTGTTATAAATTGATGTAGTCAGCAGGATCTACAGATCAAAAGGAAAGTATGGAGTTTGAGGTACTGAGATAGTGGTTGAATGTTTCTCAGTTTTTGGGTTGCTGTTTACACTTGTGGTGGTTATGGTTCTGTGCAGCACCAGTAGCAGCAGTGGCCTGATGGAAAAGAGGCAAGTAGCAGTCATGAGAGTGGGTTCCCAGGAACCCAGAGCAGGGGCCCTGGGAGATAACTTCTCCTTTCCCCTCCCTACCCTACTAGTTGTTCAGAGGAGACAGGCTGGAGCATCAGCTGTGGGAGAAAAACAAGCAGAGGCTTGTGGGAGGCTGGGATGGCCAGAGCCAGGGCTTGAGTGGATTAGCCTGGCTCCTGACTGTGCTGGAAGGGGAAATATCCTCATGTTGTATTGTATATGAGCCTTGAAACAGGAATGGAGAACTGCCTTCTTATAGACTTGGCAGGAGCAGTTGGTGAAGCAAGAGAAAAAGTGGAAAATGGCCTTCGTACAGACTTGGTAGGAGCAGTTGGTGAGGTGAGACAACGAGTGGATGGCTGCCAACATACTGACCCTGCCAGAGCCAAGGACTGCCTGTGTGAGGCAGTCAAATATAAATATAAAGAATTAAGTGAAAGTTGGGAAGGCTTTGTGAAGTGTTGAAAGTAGAAAAAAAGCAGAAAAAAAATGGTGACTACAATGATACAAATAAAAAAACACTAAAAAGTAATAATTGCATAATTCTAAAAATCAAACTTAGTCCTAGGAAACAGATTACCAAACTGTCTTCCCCCTCTGACTAGAGAAGCAGGGGATTAGAGATGCCACTGAGGTCAATTCTGGTTCAAAGATTCTGTGGTTATTTTTAATTCTGGCCCTTCCAGTTCTTAATCCTATGGTTTCATCATCCTAGTATGTTGTGATTAATACTAATCATTTATGTTGGTTTAAATTGTCCAGAGAATTAGATGTTATGTCCCTGATACTTACTAACTCTGGGTGAGTTTCTCAGATTCTGTGTATTTCAAATTTGTCATCTGTAAAAAATAAAAAAATGTATTAAATAACTTCAAAGTCAGTTCTAACTCTAAACATATGACCTTTAAGGCCTCTCTAGGTGTAATTCTCTGATCTTGCTCTTTCTTGCACAAGGCACTCCATCCTTAGATATTCTTTGCCTTTATTTGAAGATGTCATTAGATTTGGAAAATGAAGAAAATTTCAGAGAGGGAAATCTCCGTTGAATGATGAGGATGTAATACAGATTGTAGAAGGTGTAGAAGAGAGTGAGCAAAGAGAAAAGGAAGTAAAGGCACCAAGAGTACAATGGTATTTCAAGAAGTTTAGCTGAGAATGGGAGGAGGCAAAGATGGTAATAGCTACCAGGTATGTAGTTTTTTTTTAATCAATTTGAGGTAAAGATGCAATAAATAGAGTTTCATAGTACATTTTTCACTGGAATCATGAAAATTGTTTTATCTTCTCTTTGCTGTTTGACGAAGTATTGCTTAGGACAGAGATATGAACTACTGCCTTGAGAGAGCTCTAGGTTAAAAGTTTTATTGTTTTTTCTACTCTGTAATTTGAGAAAGCCATTTAACCTCCCTGTATTCCTTTCATGTTGTCTATCAAAATTGGTTGTCCTACCTGTAAGAGATCCTTGGAAAGTTCACTGAAAATGTGAAAAAACATCTTTGATGAAAGAGTAAGAAGTTTTTTTAAAACAATGGAACAGCAACAAAAATCAAGTTCATTCTCCAGAAGAATGTTTGATGTGGAGACTGTGGGCAGCTGTAGTTAAGAGCCCTTCAGCTTCTAAACCATGCTGTTGGGACTTCGTTAATCCCTGGTAATTATGCATTGAGATTTGAATCCGACAAGGTCTGTCTGTTCATGTTTGTAATTTGTTCGTATTTGCTCTGAAGTTCAGGGTGCTGCCTTTTTCCCCTGAACTAAGTGAATGATATTTGTATGTGTGATTAAACTGAGATTGTTAACCCATTAATGTTACTTTCCTTAGTAAAGCAGATCAAAAGAACCTGTGCTGGCAGCATTTCTGTTGTTGGGCTTGTGTTGGTCTTTCACCCCCACAACAGCTGCTATCCGAATTGTTGCAACAGTTGTTGAAGTTGTTGGATTTGGACTATGGTGTGTGTGTGTGTGTGTGTGTGTGTGAAAAAAGAAAAGGAATGTAATAAGATAGAATGAAAATAAGCTGTTGGATATTAACAAGACTAAATTATACATATACACATATATGTATATGTACATTATATATATATATGTATATATATATAATTTCTTATTTTTTTAAAATTTACTTTTAGTTTTCAACATTCATTTCCACAAGATTGCAAGATTTTAAGCTACATCTCTACCCCCACCCCCACTCCAATATGGCATGTTTTCTGACTGCTCATTTCCCTAGTCTGACCTCCTTTCTATCACTGTACTCCCCCGATCCTTCATCCCCTTTCCCCTTACTTTCTTGTAGGGCAAGATACATTTCTATTCTCCATTGTCTGTATATCCTATTTCCCAGTTGCATGCAAAAACAATTTTTTAATATTTGTTTTTAGAACTTTGAGTTCCATCTTTCCCTTATTCCCTCCCCACCCACCCTCCTTGAGAAGGCAAGGAATTCAATATAGGTTGTATGTGTATTGTTAGACAAAACACTTCCACAATAGTCAAGCTGTGAAAGACTAACTATAATTCCCTCCTTCCTATCCTGTCCCCCTTTATTCAATTTTCTCCTTTGACTCTGTAACTTTTCAAAAGTGTTTGCCTTTGACTACCTCCTCCCCCAATCTGCCTCCCTTCTATCATCTCTCACCTTAACCCCTTCACCCCTACTTTCCTGTAGGGTAAGATACCCAATTCAAAGTACATATTTTTCCTTCCTTAAACCAAATCTGATGAGAGAAAGGTTCATTCATTGCCTTTCACCTACACCCTTCTCCTTTCCATCATAACAGTGTAGCAACAATCTACTAGCAGCTACTGTGTCTGTGTTTAACCAACAACAACCAGCACACAGAGGGCTGCTAACACAGGTTCTTTGATCTGCTTTTCTAAGGAAAGCAACTTTAAGGGGTTAACAATCTCAGTTTAATTAAACATACATATATCATTCACTTAGTTCTGGGGGAAAAGATCAGCCCCCTGAACTTCAAGGAAAATTCAAAAAGAAATTGCAAACATCAACAGACAGATCTTGTCTGATTCAAATCACAATTCTTAGTTACCAGAGAAACATCAATATCTGTCTGGGTTATCAAAGCCGGGCGGGGCGGGGGGCAGTTATAACGGCTTGCCCAGAATCTCAATACTTCTTCCATGAGTGAGCCCCAAAAGTCAAACACCAAGCTCCCCTCCATTATATCCTGTTTGGAACTCTGAGGGCTCTGACCTCACCGAAGCTGGGTGTGTGAAAGTTCCCCATTCCCAGTATCACATCATATACAAGTCAATGACTACTGATTACCTCAGTGCTGAGAAATAGCTGAGAAATATTCCAAAACAAAGACAGCAAAATGTTTCCCACCAATTCAAACAAAGGTGAGACTTGATAGTCTCAGCATCTCAAAAGAGAAGAAGAGGGAAAAATCTGATTGCCTTAACATCTTGCCACAATTATGTGAGATAATTTACCCCATTCTCTCTCCCTCTTTCTCCTTCTCCCTATATATTCTCCTCTCTCACCTTTTAATTTTATTTGTTAGGTATCCTGTCATATTCAACTCACCCTCTGTGTGCTCTCTCCCTCCCTCCATCCCTCTCTCTGTCTCTGTCTCTATATATATAGATACAGATACATATGTAGATACCTACATACATACATATACAGACAGATATACACACACATACATGTATATATATGCATATATATGTATGTATGTATGTATGTATGTATGTATGTATGTATATATTCCCTACCCTAATACTGAGAAAGGTCTCATGAGTTACAAATACCATCTTTCCAGGAAGGAATGTAAGCAGTTCAACTTTAGTAAGTCCCTCATGATTTCTCTTTCCTGTTTACTTTTTTTAAAATTTAATTTATTATATTTAGTTTTCAGCGTTGATTTTCACAAGAGTTTGAATTACAAATTTTCTCCCCATTTCTACCCTTCCACCCACTCCAAGATGGCATATATTCTGGTTGCCCTGTTCCCCAGTCAGCCCTCCCTTCTGTCACTCCACTCCCCTTCCATCCCCTTTTCCCTTACTTTCTTGTAGGGCAAAATAAATTTCTATGCCCCATTGCCTGTGTATCTTATTTCCTAGTTGCATGCAAAAACTTTTTGTTTTTTGTTTCTTGAACATCTGTTTTTAAAACTTTGAGTTCCAAATTCTCTCCCATCCTGTTTACTTTTTCATGTTTCTCTTCATTCTTGTATTTGAAAGTCAGATTTTCTCTTCAGCTCTAGTCTTTTCATCAAGAATGTTTGAAAGTCCTGTATTTCATTGAAAATCCAAATTTTGCCCTGAAGTATTATACTCAGTTTTATTGGGTAGGTGATTCTTGGTTTTAATCCTAGCTCCTTTGACCTCTGGAATATCATATTCCAAGCCTTTTGATTAGTGTAGAAGCTGCTAGATCTTCTGTTATCCTGACTGTCTTTCCACGGTAGTCAATTTGTTTCTTTCTGGATGCTTGCAATACTTTCTCTTTGACCTAGGAACTCTGAAATTTGGTAATAATATTCCTAGGAGTTTTCTTTTGGGGATC
The DNA here is from genome assembly GCA_028646595.1 of Phalanger gymnotis. Lineage (NCBI taxonomy): Eukaryota > Metazoa > Chordata > Mammalia > Diprotodontia > Phalangeridae > Phalanger > Phalanger gymnotis. Next base: position 472,093,782 of record CM053622.1, on the reverse strand, counting down.
TTTTTTCAAGAAGTGATTGGTGGATTCTTTCAATTTCTATTTTCTGTTCTGGTTCTAGAATATCTGGGCAGTTTTCCTTGCCAATTTTGTGAAAGATGATGTCTAGGCTCTTCTTTTGATCATGGCTTTCAAGTAGTCTGATAATTTTAAAATTATCTCTCCTGGATCTATTCTCCAGGTCAGTGGTTTTTCCAGTGTGATATTTCATTTCGTCTTCCATTTTTTCATTCTTTTGGTTCTGCTTTATAATTTCTTGATTTCTCATAAAGTCACTAGCTTCTATATTCTCCATTCTATTTTTTAAGGTATTATTTCTTCAGTGATTATTTGGACTCCTTTTCCATTTGGCTAACTCTGCCTTTTAAGGCATTCTTCTCCTCATTGGCTTTTTGGACCTCTTTTGCCATTTGGGTTATTCTATTTGTCAAGGCATTATTTTCTTCAGTAATTTTTGGGTCTCCTTTAGCAAGTTTTGACTCATTTTCCATGATTTTCTTGCATCACTCTCATTTCTCTTCCCAATTTTTCCTCTACTTCTCTTACTTGATTTTCCAAATCCTTTCTGAGCTCTTCCATGGCCTGAGACCATTTCATACTTTTCTTGAAGGCTTTTGATGTAGGATCTTTGACTTTGTTGACTTCTGGCTGTATGTTTTTATCTTCTTTGACACCAAAGTATGATTCTATAGTGTTAGTCCTTTTACACTGCCTGCTCATTCTCCAAGCCAATTACTTGAGTTTTGAGCTCTTTTTCAGGGTATGACTGCTTTCAGGCTGGAGGGTTCTCTGTCCCAACTTCAGGAGTTTTGTGCTACTGTTTTCAGAGCTACTTCTTTTCCGAGATGGTATGATACTCCTTTCTTGTCCTGTGCTCTGGTCTGTGAGTACAAGCATTCCTTTCTGTTGGGTAACTACCAAGAAGCCTCCCTCTCCACAGCCACCACAGTCTCTGCCACACCAGTGCTCCTACTCCTCCAAGGACCACCAACCAGGACTGTAATTCAGATCCAAGCAGGACAAAGCAAGAGAATCTTGCCTCAGTCCCAGCAAAGAGATCCCTGTACTCCCACTCCGATGAGCCACTTGATTCTCCTCACTGTCGGTGGGCCTGGAGCTCCAGAAGCAGCCACCACTGCTGCAGCCACCTCCAACCACCCAGGGCTGAGGCTGCACTGCAACCCTCTCTCACCAAGGTCCAACAATTTTCCCACTGACCTGCTGAGTTGTCTTTGTCGATTGTGGGATGAGATGTCTGGAAACTGCCACAGCTGCCAGTGATTCAAGGCCCTGAGGCCTCCTCCACCCATTCTGCTCTGGCCTGTTCTGTCTTAGTGCAGCCCATGCTGGCCTGTACTCTGCTTCCAGCACAGTGTGGTAGACCATTCCCAGTTACCATCCAGACCAACGTGGGCTGGAGACTTATTTCTCTCTGTCATTCTGTGAGTTCTGTAGCTCTAGAATTTGTTTAGCATCATTTTTTACAGGTGTTTGGAGGGATTTGCGGGAAAGTTCAAATAAGTCCCTGTTTTCATGCTGACAATTTGGCTCCACCTCCCCCCAATTTTATATAACATCATACATTTATATGTTAATAATGAAATTATATAAGGTTTATTAGGGTATATATTTAATTTTAGAACTAGTACATCTTTTTAACATAATCTTTAAATTAAGTAAAACCACATGAGTCAGGTAAAAGTTTCTCTAGAAGTTTTTACTTTTCTAACTCCTAAAATGCTTTACCAAGGTAAGTGAATTAGATACTTAATTTTTTATTGTTTATTATGGAACAAAATGAAATCATAGAAGGTCATTCACATAAGGAATATCAGAAGCTATCTGTTCCAATACATACCCAAATAAGAATCACTTTTGTAATAGTTCACCTAAGAGACCATTTGGCTTTTCCTTGAAGACCTCCGATGAAAAGGGAACTTACTACCTCCCCAAATAGACAATTCCATTTAATGATCTAATTATGTTTCCATAGTGGAAATCTTCCTAGGAGTTTTTATATTTGTGATTATACACATTTCTGCACTGCTTACACAGACTTCTTTGATTAAAATCAGGAGATCTCAGCTAAAGTTTGACCTTCTTCAAGAAGTCTTTCCCAGTCTATAGTCTGGCTTTCAACTTCATCATTCACCTGTAACTGTTGTCTCCAAAGTTAATAACAATCTCATAAGTGGCCAACTCTAAAGGCCTCTTCTCAGTACTCATCATTCTTGACTTCTCCATGGCTTCTTCTCCTTGATAGTCTTTTCTCCTAAGGTTTATATGAAACTACTCTCCTTTAGTCCTCCTTCTACATGTCTGGCTGTGCTTCATTCTCCTTTGCTGGATCTTCCTCCAAGTCATGCCAGCAAACCATGGGCATCCGGCAGGGCTATATCCTGCCCCCTTTTCTCTTTTTCCTCTATATTTTTTACTTGGTGACTTCATCAACTCCCATATGTTTGATTATCTTCTCTGTGTGGATTATTCTCTAATGTATTCAGCCTTAAACTTTCTACTGACATGTATTTCTTTTTTGAAATTTCAAACTGGACATCTTATAGACATCTTAAAACTAAACATGTCTATGTCTGAACTCACTATTTCCACCACTTGCACAAACTCTTACTTCTTCCTAACTTCCTTATTCCTTTTAGTCTCCCAAGCTTACAATCTAGATGTCATCCTGTATTTCTCTTTCTTACCTTTCATATCCAATATGTGGCAAAGCCCTGTGTATTTTTACCTTTTGTAACTTCTCTCAAATATATTTCCTTCTCTTCTCTGACACTACCACTACTCAGGTATATGCACTAATCACCTCATGCCTGTACTATTGCAATAGATTGCTTGTTAGTTATCCTAACACAGCTATCCTTGTTTCAGTCAGTTCTACACTTAGCCATCAACGTGATAAAGCCCAGGTTTGATCATGTCACTTTGATACTATCAGTCACTCCTTTCTCCTTGATACTCTTTTTTATGTGACAATACTCTCCCCTAGTTGTCTTTCTACATATTCAACTACCCGTTAGTCAAGAAACTTCATTGTCTCCCTATCACTTCCACAATCAAATATAAAACACTCTTTTTAACATTCAAAGTCCTTCATAACCTCCCCTCTTTACTGGCTTCCTAGTCTTTTTATAGCTTAACCTCCTACACACACACACACACATACACACACACACACACACACACACACACACACACACACACACACACACTTCTATCCAGCGACCTTCTCAAACTCATTCCTTTCTTATCTCCATTTTCTGGCTTCCTTAGTTTCCTTGAAGTTCCAGCTAAATTTCTACCTCCTACAAGAAACTTTTCCTCATCCCCTCGATTCTTGGGTTTGTTTCCTCTATTGATTATTTTCAATTTATCTTATGTATATAGCTTTTTTGAACATAGTTGTTTACATATGGTCTTTTCCATTAGACTATGAGCTTTTTTATAGTGGGAGCTAATTTTTGCCCTTTTTATTGAATTTACCACAGGGCTTTCCACATAGTAAATGCTTGGTAAATGCACACTGATCTGGAATAACACCTAAATATGTTTATATGTTTAAAAAAACCCTAGATTTCTTAACAAAAAACATCATGAAACACCAACATACTAATTAGTATTGAACACATAGAATGTTAAAATAAATACTCTAAAATTAATTTATGATAGAATTCAATAGGAGTTCATCCTTTGAATTGAACATTTTGTTCTCCCTTTTACCTTTGATTTTTTTACTTATTTTTCAATGTCAGTGATGTTTCTAAGACAGTTATGACAGGCCTGAGTATTGTGGACTTTAATATTGTACTAGAAACAGAAGTAGAAACAATTTCGATTCTATCATTCTAGTAAAATAAAATTTAAAGTTCTTACTCATTCAGTTTTTCTATTTTCTTTTTTTTTTAATCTGAGTTTCCCTACCTCAACCTGGAAGTACTAGAGTTATTCAGTCCTACTCTAATCAACATGGGGCTTTGACCTACTTCATTTCTGATGTAGGGCAGTTTGCCCACCTTAGGCAACCTAGTTCCCCAACACAACACTACCCCAACCAGAGCTCTGAAGTCCTAAAATCAAGGGATCCACCAGCCTCAGCCTTCCCAATAACTCAGATTACAGGTGTGCACCAACATACCAATTTTGTCACTCAATTTAAACTTTTTATTTTAGTTTTTTATTTTCTTTTTTTTCCAGTTTATTATTTAATATATTTAGTTTTCAGCATTGATTTTCACAAGAGTTCGAATTATAAATTTTCTCCCCATTTCTACCCTCCCCCCGACTCCAAGATGCCGTATATTCTGGTTGCCCTGTTCCCCAGTCTGCCCTCTCTTCTGTCACCCCACTCCCCTCCCATCCCCTTTTCCCTTCCTTTCTTGTAGGGCAAGATAAATTTCTACGTCCCATTGCCTGTGTATCTTATTTTCTAGTTGCATGCAAAATTTTTTTTTTGTTTTTGAACATCTGTTTTTAAAACTTTGAGTTCCAAATTCTCTCCCCTCTTCCTTTTGCACCTACCCTCCCTCCCTAAGAAGTCAAGCAATTCAACATGGGCCGCATGTGTATCATTATGTATAACTTTTCCACAATACTCATGTTGTGAAAGATTAACTGTATTTTGCTTCTTCCTAACCAATCCCCCTTTATTGAATTTTCTCCCTTGATGCTGTCCCTTTTCAAAAGTATTTGTTTTGATTACCTCCACCTCCATCTGCCCTCCCTTCTATCATCCCCCCTTTTTTCATCTTCTTCTTCCTTCTTTTCTGTGGGGTAAGATACCCAATTGAGTATGTATGGTATTCCCTCCTCAGGTCAAATCTGATGAGAGAAAAATTCATTCATTCCCCCTCACCTGCCTTCTCTTCTCTTCCTATAGATCTGCTTTTTCTTGCCACTTTTATGCAAGATAATTTGCCCCATTCTGTCTCTCCCTATCTCCCTCTCTCAATATATTCCTCTCTCATTCCTTAAT
>CM053622.1:472045205-472088298 GCA_028646595.1 Phalanger gymnotis | reverse complement strand
AGGTGAGGGGAAATGAGTGAATCTTGCCCTCATCAGATTTGACCTGAAGAGGGAATACCATACATACTCAGTTGTATATCTTACCACACAGGAAAGAAGGAGGAAGAAGATAAAAAAGGGGGGATGATAGAAAGGAGGGCAGACAGGGACGAAGGTAATCAAAAAAAACACTTTCAAAAAGGGACAGGGTCAAGGGAGAAAATTCAATAAAGGGGGATAGATTAGGAAGAAGCAAAATATAGTTAGTCTTTCACAACATGAGTATTGTGGAAGAGTTATACATAATGATACGCATGTGGCCCATGCTGAATTGCTTGACTTCTTAGGGAGGGTGGGTGGGAAGGGAAGAGGGGAGGGAATTTGGAGCTCAAAGTTTTAAAAAATAGATGTTCAAAAACAAAAACAAAAAAGTTTTTGCATGCAACTAGAAAATAAGATCCACAGGCAATGGAGCACAGAAATTTATCTTGCCCTACAGGGGATGGGAGGGGAGTGGGGTGACAGAAGGGACAGCTGACTGGGGAACAGGGCAACCGGAATATATGCCATCTTGGAGTGGGGGGGGGTAGAAACGGGGAGAAAATTTGTAATTCAAACTCCTGTGAAAATCAATTCTGAAAACCAAATATATTAAATAAATATATAAATAATAAATAAATAAATAAATAAATAAATGAGTGTATTGGCAAAATATATTCAATATAAATAATTAAATAATTAATTATTATTTATTAATTATTAATTAAATATTATAATTAGATCATGAATTAAATTTTAGTTTGTAAAATGTAATTATCCACTAGAATTATAGCAAATCTTTTGATTCCTAGATTTTCAAATATGGTAGTCTCATGTCAATGATTTTAAGGATACAAATAGGTCCCAGAAACAACAACAACAACATACCTTGAGGGATTACTCATCACAATCACCATCATTATTATAAAGACAGAAGATAATGACTGATGGTTTCAATACTTTATAATAAAACCTTTCAATCACTTGGGATAAAATAAATAGATTATAACACAAGTATAATATAGAACCCCCTCCAATTTACCTCCCTTATTTGGCACTTTTACTCGTAAGTTGAGTCCCTCAAAGAACAATTGATACCTTTAGGTTCAAAGAGTACTTTGCGGGTCTAAACCTCCAAAACCATAACTCAAGTCCTTCTGGTGAGTTCATCTTTGACAGACGGCCAATAGATGTTATTAGGACAAAGCAAAGTCATTTACTAAGACAACAAAATAAGTAAAGTAGTTTTAAAAATTACTAATTTTTGGTATGCACTCTTTTACAAAAACTCATTGTCAGCCACAAGAGTGGATATAAAATTTGACATCACTGGTAATGAAAGACACATGTACAGAACACAAATAGCTAAGATCAATTCGTTTTTCCAATACTGTAAGACCACAGATCCTTTCTTGAGGTCACATAACTGAAAACTCTGCGCCCCCTGCTCTCTAAAGTTTAATTCCTTTTATTTTTCTTTTTTTCAATGCAGATAGTATTTTCTTTTTTAAAAATTTTTATTAAGATTTTTTATTTTTAGTTTACAACACTCAGTTCTGGATGATCCCGAGTTCCAAACTTTCTTCACATCACCCTCCACAAGATGTCATGGAATTTGTTATATCTTCTCCATATAACCTTACATTGAACTTTTTACACAAGCATCAAGTTGTAATGAAGAATTATTACCAATGGAATGAATCTTTAGAAAGAAACAAAACAACAAAAAAAAAAAAAAAAAGAAGAGAGAAAAAAGGAGAGCAAACAGATTCCTTCAATCTGCATTCAGTCTCAATAGTTCTTTCTCTGGATATAGATAGATCTCTCCCTCAGGAGTCTTTTGGAGTTGTCTTTGAACCTTGTATTGCTGAGAAGAGTGAAGTCTATCAAGGTTAGTTGTCACAGAATCCATATATCTGTAGTTGTATATAATGTTCTCCTAGTTCTGCTCCTCTCAGCATTATATCATGTAGGTTTTTCCAGGTTATTATGAAGTCCATATCTTCCCCATTTCATATAGCACAATAGTATTCCATTACATTCATATACCACAATTTATTCAGCCATTCCCCAAATGATAGGCATCCCCTTGATTTCCCATTCTTTGCTACTACAAAAGAATCGCTATATTTTTGTACATAGAGGTCCTTTTCCCACTTGTGTAATCTATTTGGGGTACAACCCTAGGAGTGGCATTGCTGGGTCAAAGGGTATGAACATTTTTATAGCCTTTTGTGCATAGTATCAAATTGCTCTCCAGAATGGCTGGATCAATTCACATCTCTAACAGCAGGGTAACAGTGTTCCAATTTTCCCACATCCTCTCCAGCATTTATCATTTTCCTATTTTGTCATTTTAGCCAATCTAACAGGAGAGATGTGGTATCTAAGAGTTGTTTTGGTTTGCATTTCTCTAATCAGTAGGGATTTAGAGGATTTTTCATATACCTATAGATATCTGTAGTTTCTTCCTCAGAAAACTACCTTTTCATGTCCTTTCACCATTTCTCAATTGGGTAATGACTTATATTCCTATACATTTGGCTCTGTTCCCTGTATATTTTAGAGATGAAGCCTTTATCAGAGTCACTGGTTGTAAAGTTTTAATCCCAATTTTCTGCTTCCCTCCTAATCTTTGTTGCACTGGCTTTTTTATACAGAAATTTTTCAATTTAACATAATCAAAATTATCCATTTTGTATTTTGTAATGCTCTCTATCTCTTGTTGGGTTATGAATTCTTTGCTTTTCTGCAAATCTGATAGGTAAACTATTCCTTGCTCCTCAAATTGCTTTTACTATTAGCTTTTCTTCCTAAATCATGAACACATTTCGACTTTATTTTGGTATTTGGTGTAAGGTGTTGTTCTATACCCAGTTTCTGCCCTCCTGTTTTCCAATTTTCCCAGCAATTTTTGTGAAATAGTGAGCTCTTAGCCCAGAAGCTGGATTCTTTGGGTTTATCAAAGAGTAGATTGATACAGTCGTTGAGTACTGCTTCTTGTGTACCTACCCTATTCCACTGAACAGTGACTCTGTTTCATAGGCAGTACCAGGAAGTTTTGATGACTGCTGTTTCATAGTACAGTTTAATATCTGGTATGGCTAGGTCACCATTCCTAGCATTTCTTTTCATTAATTCCCTAGATATTCCAGACTTCTTCTTCTTCTAGATGAATTTTGTCATTATTTTATCCAGCTATGTAAAATAAATTTTTGGTAGTTTGATTGGAAAGGTGCTCAATAAAAAAATTAATTTAGGTAAAATTGTCATTTTTGTTATATTAGCTCATCCTAACCATGAGTAACTGATATTTTTTACATTTATTTAGATCTGACTTTATTTGTGTGAAAAGTGTCTCATAATTTTGTTCATACAGGCCCTGGGTTTGTCCTGGCAGATAGAATCCCAAGTATTTTATAATGTCTACACTAACTTGAAATGAAATTTCTCTTTCTATTTCTTGCTTTTGGGCTTTGTTAGTAATGTATAGGAATTCTGAGGATTGATGTGGGTTTGTTTTATATGCTGCAACTTTGCTGAAGTTGTTTATTATTTCAAGTACTTTTTAACTTGATGCTCTAGGATTCTCTAAGTAAATCACCATATCATCTGCAAAAAGTGATAATTTAGTTTCTTCTTTGCCTATTCTAATTTCTTCAATTTCTTTTTCTTCTCTTATTGCTACAGCTAACATTTCTAGTACCAAGTTGAATAGTAAGGGTGATAATGGACATCCTCGTTTCATCCCTTATCTTATTGGGAATGCATGTAGCTTATCCCCATTACAAATAATGCTTGTTGATGGTTTTAGGTAGATGGTATTTATAATTTTAAGGAAGGCTCCATTTATTCCTATGCTTTCTAGTGTTTTTAATAAGAATGGGTGTTGTATTTTTTCAAAGGCTTTTTCTGCATCTATTGAGATGATCATATGGTTTCTGCTAGTTTTACTGTTGATATGATCAATTATGCTGATAGTTTTCCTAGTATTGAACCAGCCTTGCATTTCTGGAATAAATCCTACCTGGTTGTAGTGTATAATTCTCGTGATGAGTTGCTGCAATCTTTTTGCTAGTATTTTATTTAAAATTTCCATTTCAAATTCATTAGGGAAATTGGTCTATAATTTTCTTTCTCTCTTTAGATTCTACCTGGTTTGGGTATTAGTACCATAATTGTGTCATAAAAAAATTTTGTAGGAATCCTTCTTCACATATTTACCCAAATAGTCTATAAAGTACAGGAGTTAATTGTTCATCAAATGTCTGATAAAATTCACATGTAAAATCATCTGTCCCTGGAGATTTTTTCCTATGGAGTTTATTGATGTCTTGCTCAATTTCTTTTTCTGAGATGGGATTATTAAGGAATTTTACTTCCTCTTCTGTTAACCTGGGCAATTTATATTTTTGTAAATATTCATCCATATCCCTAAGGTTGTCAAATTTATGGGTATACAATTGGGCAAAATAAATCCTAATTATTCTTTTAGTTTCCTCTTCATTGGAGGTGAATTCACTTTTTTCATTTTTGATACTGGTAATTTGATTTTCTTTTTTTTTAATCAAATTGACCACAGGTTTTTCAATTTTATTGGTTTTTTTTTTTCATAAAACCAGCTCTCGGTTTTATTTATTAATTTAATAGTTTTCTTGATTTAAATTTTATTAATCTCTCTTTTGATTTTCAGTATTTCTAATTTGGTATTCATTTGGGGATTTACAAATTGTTCTTTTTCTAGCTTTTTCAGTTGTATGCCCAATTCATTGATCTCCTTTTTCTCTATTTTATTCATGTAATCATTTAAAGATATAAAACTTCCCCTAAGAAGTGCTTTTGCTGCATCTCATAAGTTTTGGTATGTTGTCTCATTATTGTCATTCCCTTGAATGAAGTTATTAATTGTTTCTATGATTTGTTATTTGGCCAACTCATTCTTAAAATTTGATTATTTAGTTTCCAATTAATTTTTAGCTTATTTTTCCATGGTTCTTTGGAACAAATAATTTTATTGCACCATCATCTGAAAAGGATGCTTTGACTACTTCTGCCATTTTGCACTGGATTTTGTGGTTTTTATGCCCTAGTATGTGGTCAGTTTTTGAGTATGTGCCATGTACTGCTGAGAAAAAAAAAAGTATTCTCCTTTTTATCCCCATTCGGTTTTCTTTTCTCCAGAGTTCTCTCATATCTGCTTTTTGTAAAATTCTATTCAGTTCCTTTCTTCTGTTTTACTTTGAGGTCAGATTTATCAAGTTCAAAGAATGGGAGGCTGAGGTCTCCCACTAGTAGGGTTTTGTTGTCTATTTCTTCCTGTAACTACCTTAACTTCTCATCTAAGAATTTGCCTGCTAAACCATTTGGCGCATATGTTAAATAATAATATTGCTTGAGTTTATGGTGCCTTTTAGCAGGTTGTAGTGTCCTTCCTTATCTCTTTTAATTAGATCTATCTTTGATTTTGCTTTGCCTGAGATTAGGATTGCTACCCCTGCTTTTTGTTTTTTTTTTTTTTACTTTAGCTAAAGCACAATGTGTTCTACTCCAGCCTTTTACCTTTAACCTGTGTGTATCCCCCGGTTTCAAATGTGTTTCTTGTAAACAGCATATTGTAGGATTACGTTTTTAATCCATTCTACAATCCACTTCTGTTTTATGAGAGAGTTCATCCCATTCACATTCACGGTTATGATCACTCTCTGTGTCTTTTTCTCCATCCTATTTCCCCCTGGTTATGCTTTTATTTCTCCCTTTCCTCTTCCACTCTTCAACAGAGTTTTGCTTTTGACCATCACCTTCTTCAGTTTACTCTCTCTCCTGATTCCCCTCCCTTATCTTACTGTTTTCCCCTTGCTACTTCTTCCCTGCCTTCTGATCAGCCCCCTCCATTTTTTCCCCTTTCTCCTCCTACTGTCTGTAGGACAAGTTTGATTTCTATACTTATCAGTGTATGTTATTACTTTCTTGAACCAAATCCAATGAGAGTAAAGCTCAAATACTGTTCTTCTCCCTCTCTTCTTTCCTTCTACTACAGTATGTTTTTGTGCCTCTCCATGTGATGCAATTCACCCTTTTCTACTACCTCCTTACCTCTTCTCCCAGAACCACCCCTTTATATCTCTTAATTATATTTTTATCATTATATTGGATATTTTATAATGATATCCACAGTCTATTAATATCCCTTTTAGTTCTGATAATAAGTTGACAATTCTCAAGATTGACATATATATATAAAACATATATAAAACAAAATAATCCTATTTAAGGATGTAACCAGTCTTATTGTTTAACTAGGGTTTTTTTTCCCCAATTACCTTTTTATGTCTCTTTTGAGTTTTGTATTTGGAGACCAAATTTTCCATTGAGCTCTGGTGTTTTCATCAGGAAGGTCTAGAGTTCCCTTATTTCATTGAATGTCCATCTCCTTGCCTGGAAAATTATGCTCAGTTTTGCTGAGTAGTTGATCCTTGGTTGTAGTCCAAGCTCCTTTGCCTTTCAGAATATCATATTCCAATTTCTTCTGTCATTTAAGGTAGAAGCTGAAAGATCCTGCATGATCCTGACTGTAGTTCAGTGATATTTGAATTGTTTCTTTCTCGCTGCTTGCAGTATTTTCCCCTTGACCTGGTAGAATTTGGCTAAATATTTCTTGGAGTTTTCGATTTGGGATCTTTCTCAGGGTGTGATGGATGGATTCTTTCATGATAATTTTACTCTCTGTTTCTAGGACCTCCGGGCAATGTTCCTTATATATTTCATGGAAGATACTGTCCAAGTCCTCTTTTTCATCATAGCTTTCAGGTAGACCAATAATTCTTAGATTGTCTCTCCTGGATCTATTTTCCACGTCAGTTGTTTTTCCAATCAGATATTTCATGTTTTCTTTTATTTTTTCATTCTTTAGGTTTTCTTTAACTGATTCTTGATGTCTCATAGAGTCTAGCTTCTACTCGCCCAATTCTAATTTTTAATGTTTTGTTTTCTTCTTCTATATTCTCTATCTCTTTTTCCATTTGGTTGATTTTAGTTTTCAATGAGTCATTTTCTTCATTTATATTCTGATTTTCATTAACCAATTCCCCAATTTTACCTTTTAAAGATTTGTTTTCCTTATTGAATTTTTTCCACATTTTCCATTTTTTCTTTTACCTCCCTAATCTGGTTTTTGAAGTCCTCCTTGAGTTCTTCCAGGATTGCTTTTTGTTCTGGAAACCAGTTTGCTTTCTCTTTTGTGGTTTCACACGTGGGTGGAGTGTCCACACTGTCCTCTTCTGAATTGCTATTTTGGTATTAGCTGTCTCCATAATACGAATCCATCGTCTTTGGTTTCTTAGTTTTTTTAATGGTGTTTTTTTCTCCTGGCTTCTAAAGTGAATCTCTGTTTCTGAGGCTCAGGGGGCTCTGTCCCAAGTTTCTTGTGTTGGAATCTGTGGGCCTGCTCACCGGCTTTATGTTCCATGGCCTCTGGTTTTGTGAAGTGTGGGAGAGAGGTGATCTGGCTGCTGGGGGGTCTCCTCTTCCCCAGAACTGTTCTAAAGAATGGGTGGTCTCAGCTCTTGTCTGTGCTGGTGTTTGCCACTTCCCCTGTCCATGTGAAGCCCAGTCTGGGTTATTGGCATTGATGTTTGTTAGCTCCAACCCCTGGGGCTCAGTTACTCTCATTTTTCTGTGGAGGTGAGGGCTACTGGGACACCTTTCTTCCTGCACTAGTCTCTTTCTGCCACCACAGTAATGGTCCTCTCCCCCACTTCTCTCACTACTGAAGCCCCTCTTCTGGCTCCTCTGTTTCTCCTGAGGTATTACTCTCTCAGTTTAGTAAAGGGAGGGATAAAAGCTGTTTTACCTGCACATCGTGGCTCCTGGAAGTTCAAGGAGGCAAGTTTCAAACATTTAGACTGTGGGTTGGAGGCCTTCAGGCTAGCTGTTTCTGTGGCCACAGGCTCTGCACTTCCACAGACTCCAGTGCTGGGCTGAGAGCTGAAGTTTAATTCTATATTGAAAGAGTTAATTTTCCTTTAAATCCACAGTCAGCAATTCATTCAACAAAGACTTATTAAGTACTTACTATGTGTTAGTCACTATGTTAAGCATTGGGAATACAATATTTAAAAGGCAAAAAACATATCTTCCTCTTAAGGGGTTCACATCTTATTGGAAGGGATAACATGCAAACAAGTACGTACGTACATTATATATGCAGAGTAATGTGCTTGTTTTCCTAGGCTGTTTTGCAATAATGTGTTTTTTTTTCTGTTCTTTGAGTTTTTCATCTTTGACCCAAACTCTCCTTTATGCTGCTGAGAAATGATTTTATTTCTCTGAAAGTTTGAATGATTCTTGAAACTCTTAGTTACCCTTATACCAAGAGCTGTTGAAATATTTTTAATGTCTCTGATATCTATTCTTCAATATCTACAAGTTTTGTATGTTTCTTTGGAGTAATATCTGTTCTAAATTTGGAAATAAAAATATGACACAGCAATGAAACATGTATGGCATGTTATAGCACTTACCTCCCTCCCCCCAAGAAAACCCTAATAAATTGCTGAGAAACCAGCTTTATTCAGTTTCATTTGGCTAAAGTCAGACTTTTAGGGTAAGCTTTGTGTCAGCAGAAGCACCCATGTATGACATTGATGTTCAGATATGAAAACATCTAAAATCATTGGTTTATCCAAGTAATTCACACATCATTGTAATCACTGCATATACCCAAATTTGTAACTGCTCTTCAAATTATGGTCTTGGAGAATTACCTGTCAAATAAAGGACAGACTCTTCAAGACCACTTGATTAAAACTAGTGCTAAAAGAGAAAACAGTAAAAGAAAGTCCCACCTTAATTACTGATATAAGCCCTAAGCCAGAAGCTGCTTGACCCAGAACAGTAGCTTAAAGGTGATATCATAAGCAAACAAGGGAGAGATTGGTCCATTGGCTATACCATACCTCTACATCAATTTGATTAGATCAATATTTTGTAGCTATCATTTCAAGTTTGAGCCCACTCTTTCTAGAAACTGAAATGGCAGAGGAGAGTTTGCCTCATTGATGGGGTGGGGGAAATGTTTTACACCAACTTCTTTGAGTCCACTGTCTCTAGGGACTAAGTGGTAGAAGGGACAGTGTGATTTGGTCTGCAAAAAAGATCTGTAGTTCTTATTATATATTTGCAATAAATGATAATTTCTTCTTCATTCATGGAATATATAGATATGCATTAAATTTCAAACCTTGAATTTTTTTAAAGAATAATTTGAGATACCCTATTTACTGCCTAATCTCTCTCAGTATGAAACAGGCAAATATAGAAATACTGCCATGCACATTTCTATCAAACAATAAAATATTTCATTTGGCATTTCTTTAAGAGATTGACTCTGAATTTTATAATACTTCACACCTAATCTGCTCAAGTGGACTAAGGTAATATACAAATCTTTTTGTATTTGGTCAGCATCTTCTGAACTAAAGCCTGCCAAGGAACTAAACTTCATGTCTTATTTATTTCAGCTTTGAAGGCTTCCTCAGGAGTACTAAACACTTTTACTAAACACTTTTTCCCCTAAAGAAATTTTAATTTTTCACATTCTCCTGGGAAAAGGTAGGAAGTAGTTATTGATTGTAAGAGGATAAAAGAAAAAATTAAATCAAATTAAAAAAAGAAATATTTATTCCATATGGCTAAAATATTTTGTATATGTTTAAAAATGATTACCATCTTTCAAAATATAATAAAATTAATATAAAATGGATAAGAAGTCAGTAAATAACACTGGGACTAGCATAAAATATGTCCGACTTATTTTGTTACTATTACTTTATTATATCTAGATCAAACCTTTGAAGAATAAAACTAAATGACACAAATTCTAAATTTAAAAGGTTTTTTAAAAGTTTTTCATCTATTACTGTTCATTTCTATGAAGAAACTGAAGATTAGGGATGTTGTATGTCAGATAACAAGCTAGTGCCAGCTATAAGACTCAGTTCTCTTAACCTACAATCTACTGTTCCTTTTTATTAGTTTTTTTCTAAACATAATTTTATTTTATAATGAACAGAAATCTATTCTTTCTTGCTCTCAACTTCACACATCACCCCACTGGGGAAAAAAAGAAATAAAAATCTTGTAGCAAATATGCAAAGTTCATCAAAACAAATTCCCTTATTGATCATGTCCAAAAAGCATATTTAATTCTACACTCTAAGTCAGTCAGCTTTCTTTCAGGAGGTGGATAGCGTGGTATAGCAATCATCCTTTGATACTCTCATTGCTCACTGCATTTATTACAATTCTTAATTCTTTCAAATGTGTTTGTCTTTACAATATTGTTGTTTATGAATTATTCTGCTGTTCTTGCTTACCCAATTTTGAATTACTTCATATGTTTTCACAGTTTTCTCTTAAACTGTGTCCTCTATCATTTCTCAAAGCATAATTAGTTTTCAATTCATTAACATATGATAACTTAGCCATTCCCTAATTTTTCTGTATTTCCTCTTCCTTACATTCAGTCCTTTGTCCCCACAAAAAAATGCTGCTATAAATATGTTTGTACATTTGGTTCTTTTCCCTTTATCTTGGATGACTTTGGATTTGAAGCCTACAGTTAATGTTCCCGGTTTAATGAACATGCACAGAGGCAGAGCCAAGACAGCTGCATGAAAACAACGTCTTACTGGAGCACTCTCACAAGTTCTGTCAGATTCCTATAAAAAAGTGAATTTAAGCAGATTTGAAAGAGTTAGAAACTGCAAGCAGTCTGAGTGGGGCAAATTTCCAAGCCATGAGAGCCTGAAAGGCCAAAGGAATTAATCTGTAGGCTTGGAGAGCACTGAGCATGAAGAGCTGCTCCAGACAGCACCAAAGCAGAAATGGCCAGCTGGGAAACCCACATGGGAGACAGGCTGGGAGAAAGCTGGGTGCCCAAAACTGGTGGAGATCCCCAGGCCTCCCAACACAGGATGGCAGTCTGTGGAAGCAACAAGAGGCAGCACAATGCCACCAAGCATGAGCTCCTGAGGCTTGCAGCCCAAAGGTATGAAACACGTCTTCTTGAACTTCTGGGAGACATAATGGCCAAGTAAACAGCTCTAATGTCTCCTGCCCTGACCCAGAGAATCCCTTGGAAAAAAAGAACACTGGAATAGAGGAGATAGAAGTGGGGCTTCAGTGGCCAAGTAGTAGGAGTTCCTAAGTCCCAGAGGGGCAGAGCCAGCAGAGGTCAACACCAGGAGCCCAGACATACTCTTGCTCCCCCAGGGGAAGTGCCAGACATCCAGCCCAAACAACAAAGAGCTGAGACCACTGCTGAAGAGCAACAGTGCTGGAGAACAACCCCAGGGGAAGAGGAGATTTCTGGCAGCCAGACCCCCTCCCCCACACCTCAGGAAACTGAAGGCTATAATTCACAAAGCCAACAAGGAGACTCACAGTCTCCAGAATAAGAAAGCTGGGACAGAGAGCCCTGAGCCCCAAAAGCAGAAATTTATTGTAAAGCCAGGAAAAGGCTAACCAACATGAAGAACACAAAAAAACCGAGGACCATTGATTCTTTTATGGAGACAGGCAGGATCAAAATACCAATTTGGAAGAGGATAACAATGACACTATATCCACATCTGATACCTCAAAAGGTAATGTGAACTGGTCTCCGGCCCAAAAAGCATTACTGGAAGAACTAAAGGAGGATTTTAAAAACCAAATTATGGAGGTGAAAGAAAAAATAGAAAAAATGGAAAAAATGCACTGATGAAATCAAGTCCCTACAGAATAAGATTAGTGAAATGGCTATGGAGATTCAGAATCTAAACAGAGAAAATAACAGCCTCAGAGGTAAAATCAACCAATTGGAAAAGGAGACTCAAAAGCAAAGACAGTAACTCATTAAAAATTAGAGTTGAGCAAGTGGAAGCTAATGACTTTATGAGGCATCAAGAAGTAGTAAAACAAAATGCAAAGAATGAAAAAATACAAAAATTGTGAAATATCTGATTGGGAAAACAACTGCCCTGGAAAATAGATCTAGGAGAGATAATTTAAGAGTTCTTGGTCTACCAGATATCCACGATGAAAAAAAAAAAGAGCCTTGACAGTATCTTCAAAGAAATTATCAAAGATAACAGCCCAGAGGTCCTAGAAACAGAGGGTAAAACAGTCACTGAAAGAATTCACTGATGACCCACTGAAAGAGATCCCAAACTGAAAACACCAAGAAATATTATAGCCAAATTTCAGAATAACAAAGTCAAGGAGAAAATAGTGCAAGCAGCCAAAAAGAAACAATTCAAATATCATGGAACTACAGTCAGGATCATGCAGGATCTCTCAGCTTCCACATTAAAAAAAAGACAGGAGAAATTGGAATATGATATTCTGAAGGGCAAAGGAGCTGGGACTACAACCAAGGATCAACTACCAAGCAAAATTAAGCATAATTTTTCAGGGAAGGAGATGGACATTCATTGAAATAAGGGAATTCAAACCTTCCTGATGAAAAGGCCAGAAGTCAATGGAAAATTTGATCTCCAAATACAAAGCTCAAGAGAGATATAAAAAGGTAAACAGGGGGGAAAACCACCACAAAACTTATTAATCAACAAGAGCAAATTATTTGCATCTTTATATAGGATTATATCATCTTATGTATGTTTTACATATATATGTGTATATATATATATATATATATATGTCGATCTTGAGAAATGTAGTGCTATTATGACAATTGAAAGAGATATACATAGACTGTGAATGCCTGTATAAAATACTGATATAAGGATAAAAAACATAAAGAGAGGTAAAAGGAGGGCTATGAGAAAAGAGGTAAGGAGGTAGCAGAAAAGGGTAAATTACACCAAATGAAGAGGCACAAAAATATATTATAGTAGAGGGAAAGAAAGGAGGGAGAAGAGCAGTATTTGAGCTTAACTGTCATCTGATCTGGTTCAAGAAGGGAATAACATACACTGATAAGTATAGAAATCTAACTTGTCCTACAGGAAGTAAGAGGGGAAAGGGGGGATAAAGGGAGAGGGTGGTCAGAAGGGAGGGGAGAAGTAGCAAGTGGGAAATGGTAAGATAAGGGAGGGGAATAAAGAGGGAGGGTAAACTGAGGAAGGCGGTGGTCAAAAGCAAAACTTTGTTGAGGAGTGGAAGGGGAAAGAGAGAAATAAAAGCATAAACAGAGGGAAATAGGATGGAGAAAAAGACACAGAAATCATAACTGTGTATGTGAATGGGATGAACTCTCCCATAAAACGGAAGCAGATAGCAGATACCATAATCCTACAATATGCAGTTTACAAGAAACACATTTGAAACAAGGGGACGCACACAAGGTAAAGGTAAAAGGCTGGAGTAAAATATATTGCGCCTCAGCTAAAGTAAAAAAAGCAGGTGCAGCAATCCTAATCTCAGACAAAGCAAAGGTAAAGATAGATTTAATTAAAAGAGATAAGGAAGGACACTACATCCTGCTAAAAGGCGCCATAAACAATGAAGCGATATCATTGTTTAACATATATGGACTAAGTAGTACGGCATACAAATTCTTAGAGGAGAGGTTAAGGGAGTTACAGGAAGAAATAGATAGCAAAACTATAATATTGGGAGACCTCAACCTCCATACTCAAAAATTGACCATGTACTAGGGCATAAAAACCTCACAACCCAGTGCAGAAAGGCAGAAGGAATCAAAGCATACTTTTCAGATCATGATGCAATGAAGATTATTTGTAACAAAGAACCATGGAAAAATAAACTAAAAATTAATTGGAAACAAAATAATCTAATTCTAAAGAATGAGTGCGCCAAAGAACAAATCAGAGAAACAATTAATAACTGCATTCAAGAGAATGACAATAATGAGACAACATACCAAAACTTATGAGATGCAGCAAAAGCAGTTCTAAAGGGAAATTTTATATCTCTAAATGCTTACATGAATAAAATAGAGAAAAAGGAAATGAATGATTTGGGCTTACAACTGAAAAAGCTAAAAAAAGAACAAATTGAAAATCCCCAATTAAATTCCAAATTAGAAATACTGAAAATCAAAGGAGAGATTAATAAAATTGAGACCAAGAAAACTACTGAAATAATAAATAAAACAAAGGGCTGGTTTTATGAAAAAATCAATAAAATTGATAAACATTTGATCAATTTGATTTAAAAAAAGAAAGAAGAAAATCAAATTACCAGTATCAAAAATGAAAACAGTGAATTCACCTCCAATGAAGAGGAAATCAAAATAATAATTAGGAATTATTTTGCCCAATTGTATGCCCATAAATTTCACAATTTTAGAGATGTAGATGAATATCTACAAAAACATAAATTGCCCAGGTTAACAAAAAAGGAAGTAAAATTTCTCAATAACCCCATCCCAGAAAAAGAAAATGAGCAAGCCATCAATGAACTCCATAGGAAAAAATCTCCAGGGTCAGATGGTTTCACATGTGAATTCTATCAAACATTTAAAGAACAATTAATTCCTATACTTTGAAGACTACTTAGGAAAATAGGTGAAGAAGCAGTCCTACCAAATTCAAATATGGTACTAATACCCAAACCAGGTAGAGTCAAAACAGGTAAAGAAAATCATAGACCAATTTCCCTAATTAACATTAATGCAAAAATTTTAAATATTAGCAAAAAGATTGCAGCAACTAATCACGAGAATAATACACTATGATCGGGTAGGATTTATTCCAGGAATGCAAGGCTGGTTCAATATTAGGGAAACGATTAACATAATTGATCATATCAACAACAAAACTAGCAGAAACCATATGATCATTTCAATAGATGCAGAAAAAGCCTTTGACAAAATATAACACCCATTCCTATTAAAACACTAGAAAGCATAGGAATAAATGGAGCCTTCCTTAAAATTATAAATAGGATCTATCTAAAACCATCAACAAGCATTATTTGTAATGGGGATAAGCTACATGCATTCCCAATAAGATAAGGGATGAAACAAGGATGTCCATTATCACCCTTACTATTCAACTTGGTACTAGAAATGTTAGCTGTAGCAATACGAGAAGAAAAAGAAATTGAAGGAATTAGAATAGGCAAAGAAGAAACTAAATTATCACTTTTTGTAGATGATATGGTGATTTACTTAGAGAATCCTAGAGCATCAAGTAAAAAAGTACTTGAAATAATAAATAACTTTAACAAAGTTGCAGGATATAAAATAAATCCACATGAATCCTCAGCACTCCTATACATTACTAAGAAAGCCCAAAAGCAAGAGATAGAAAGAGAAATCCCATTCAAAGTTATTGTAGACACTATAAAATATTTGGGAATCTATCTGCCAAGACAAACCCAGGGCATATATGAACATAATTATGAAACACTTTTCACATAAATAAAGTCAGATCTAAATAAATGGAAAAATACCAGTTGCTCATGGTTAGGCTGAGCTAATAAAAATGACAATTTTACCTAAATTAATCTATTAAGTGCCATACCAATTGAACTAACAAAATGTTATTTTACAGAGATGGATAAAATAATAACAAAATTCATCTGGAAGAACAAGAGGTCTAGAATATCTAGGGTATTAATGAAAAGAAATACTAGGGATGGTGACCTAGCCATACCAGATATTAAACTGTACCGTAGAGCAGCAGTTATCAAAACTACCTGGTACTGGCTAAGAAACAGAGTTGTGGATCAGTGGAATAGGATATGTACACAAGATGGAGAAGTCAACAATTATAGCAATCTACTCTTTGATAAACACAAAAAAAGCTTGTGGGCTAAGAATTCACTATTTCACAAAAACTGCTGGGAAAATTGGAAAATAGTAGGGCAGAAACAGGGCATAGACCAATATCTTACACCATATACCAAAATAAAGTCAAAATGGGTTCATGATATAGGAATAAAGGCTGATACTATAAGCAAGTTGGGAGAGCAAGAAATAGTTTACCTATCAGATTTATGGAAAAGAAAAGAATTCATAACCCAACAAGAGATAGAGAGCATTACAAAATGCAAAATGGATAATTTTGATTATGTTAAATTAAAATGTTTTTGTACAAAAAAAAGTCAATTCTACAAAAATTAGGAAGGAAGCAGAGAATTGGGAGAAAATCTTTACAACTAATGTCACTGATAAAGGCCTCATTTCTAAAATATACGGAGAACTGAGCCAAATATATAGGAATAAAATTCATTCCCCAACTGAGAAATGGTCAAAGGATATGAACTGACAGTCTTCAGAGGAAGAAGTTAAAGATATCTATAGGCATATGAAAAAATGCTCGAAATCACTATTGATTAGAGAAATGCAAATCAAAACAACTCTTAGATACCATATCTCTCCTATCAGACTGGCTAAAATAACAAAACAGGAAAATGATAAATGCTGGAAAGGATATGGGAAAATTGGAATGTTGTTACATTGCTGGTGGAGTTGTGAACTGATCCAGCCATTTTGGAGAGCAACTTGAAACTATGCGCAAAGGGCTATAAAAATGTTCATACCCTTTGACCCAGCAATACCACTTCTAGAGTTGTATCCCAAAGAGATCACACAAGTGGGAAAAGGACCCATATGTACCAAAATATTTGTAGTGGTGCTTTTTGTGATAGCTAAAAAGTGGAAATCAAGGTGATGCCCATCAATTGGGGAATGGCTGAACAAGCTGTGGTATATGAAGGTAAAGGAATACTATTGTGCTATAAGAAATGGGGATGATATGGACTTTATAACCACCTGGAAAAACCTACACGACATAATGCTGAGTGAACAGAGCAGAGCCGGGAGAACATTATACACAACCACTGACATACGGATTCTGTGAGGACTAACCCTGACAGACTTTGCTCTTCTCAGCAACACAAGGTGCAAAGACAACTCCAAAGGATTCATGATGGAGAGTGCTGTCTACATCCAGAGAAAGAACTATGAAGTATGAATGCAGATTGAGGCACACTTCATGCTCACCTCCCCCGCCCTTTTTTTTTCTCTCTTTTGTTTTTGTCTTTGAGTTGGGTTTTTTTTTGGTTCTGTTTCTTCTTTCTCATGATTCATTCCATTGGTCATGATTCTTCTCCACAACTTGACTAATGTGTAAATTAATTCAATGTGAAGTTATATGTGGAAGTTATATGGGATTCCATGCCGTCTTGAGGAGGGAGAGGGGGAGGGAGGGAGGAAAATCTGGAGCTCAAAATCATGTAGAACTGAGTATAAACTAAAGGTAAACTAAAGGTAAACTGAGTGTAAACTAAAGGTAAACTAAAAAGAAAAAAAAAGAAAAAAAAGGCATGCACAGGCTAGTAACTCTTTGGGCATATAGTTCCATATTGCTTCCCAGGTTGCAGCAATTCACAGTTCCATGAATTGTGCCTTAATATTCCTGTTTCTAATATTCTTTCCATGGCAATAATTTTAAGGAAATTCTTCATTTAATTGTGCAGTTTAAATTTTTTAAATTTTCTTCTATGCTATTTTTTTAAAGACTTGATCAATTTTGTTTCTCCTTCAACAACCATATTCAATTATTTATCAAGTGTTGTTGTTTATGTCACCAAAACAGCTCCCCCATCCATCCTTTTCTCTCCACTCACATAGTCTCTATGCTAGTTGTGGTAGCAATTTGGATTTGAAGATCTTTACCACCCATTAATAGGCCATGTGACCGGCTTACATCACAGGAAGCCTAAGTCACATGTGGTGGGAGGAGCTTCCTGAAAGGAAAAAGAATTTATGTCACAGGAAATTATACGAGAGAGAGAGAGAGAGCACAGTTATGGCTGCTGACGGCTGCTAATAGCTGCCATCATCATAGTTAGAGCTGAACAGGCTGACTTAGCTGTATTGTGAGTTTGTGTTTGGGGAAGACCCAACAGGGGGTCTGAGAGGATGGCGAGGCTCTATGTTGTGATACTGTGTATTGAATGTTTTACTGCTCTGACACATTGGATAAGTGGCTTGTGGGATATGGTTCTCTGGTGTCTGAATAAATGGTTTACTTCTTCTACCTTCTATGTGGAGAGTCTCATACTTTTCAAAAACTAACTACATAGGTATTTTGACAATTATCGTCTACATTGTTATTATTGCCTTACTGATACATTACTTGGTGTCATGAACAGGATCACAAGGTATAAGATCTCTATTTAGAGGTAGAAGGGCTTTAGAGGAAAAAATGGTTATCCCAGGATAGGAGGATGTAACTTATTGCTCCCTAGCAAGGGAATGGTCTAAAGCCACTGGTTTGTGTGAAGACTGGAAACAGAAGCTACACAGTGGAGGATATAGAGATTTGGAGTGATGTCTCAGAGAAGTTACATTTGAGCCAGGAAAGGAAGTGCCAACACAGACAAGGTGGGGTTTTGCTCACAGTCTGTCATATTATTTATGAAAGCAGGGATAGATGATTACGAAAGAGAACTCAGACTCAGATAGTTACTGAAATGTCTGCTAATGCAAGTGAAAGTGCTTCTCCTATACCATAGCAAGATGGAGAATCTCAGGTAGTAGAAGAACAGGAATCTACTAACTCTGCTGTAAATTCAGCTAGAAGGCAGAGAGAGACAAGGAGGTCAAGAGTGCACCTCAGTTCAGCCCAGGTCGAGTCTAACAGCCATTCTGGTTACCATGGTCACAGGGGGAGAAAAATCTAGACAGGAGGATACAACGTTGGAGCCTCAAGCATAAGCGATATTCACATATAGGAATGAGACATTGTTACAATCTCAAACAGAAAGGCACCTCATTCAGGGAAGGAGGCACGAAACACAAGATCATAGTACTGTTTTCAGGGAGGTTTTGGAAGATATTACACAGCAGGAAATCACAGATATCTTGAGTAGGTTCACCCAGAGAATGGGACAGTTGTTAATATTTTGCCTGGTGAGAATCAATGATGACAGGGCCACAGAAGTGTCTGTAGATACTGTGGATTGTATGAAACTCATAAGTATTAATCAGAATTCTCTTGTTCAGCAAGCTTTTAAGGATTATCATTTGTAAAGTTGCAGCTTTGTCTGCAACAGGTTGTAATACAGAATGCCCTGATGATTCTACTTCAGATAGACCCTGGTATTCAATTAGGAACTGCATGAGAAAGTAAAGGAGAAGGTCATGAAGACTGCTATTATGTTAGGGAATGCCGAAGTTTATTATGAAACTCCCTTGGGGGTTTCTCATCGGAATTTCATAGTTAAAATGGCACCCCCCCATTAATAAACATGTAATTCTGACTCTGGTAATTGCAGAAGTAGGGAACCCTCTTTCAGAGGTGCTGGATAAGATTTCACAGTTAAGCGACTTAGGACACTGGGGAAAAATAAGTTTCTTCGAGAAAGAAGGGTAAATAGCTAGTGAATTTAAAATCAGAATAGAGTTACAAGAAGAGAAATATTTACTTCTCTATTGAAAGCAGGGGTGGATTTTAGAAGACTAGATGGTATTCCAAGTAATGAGCTATACAAAATGTACCCAGATAAGGGGCTTAATAGAAAATGGAATAGAGAAGTAAGAAGCACCCCTACAAATCCTGCAGATCTTGAAATCTTGTATCCAAGTGAGTCACACCTTTGTGGAGACTAAGGAGTAGGCTGAGCCCCAGCTCAGATTAAAGAAACACACAGACAGGATTACAGATCCCATATTAATCTGAGTATATACTGGAATAATGGATCAATGCTATAACTAGGGCATGTATAGACACTGGGGCAGAAGCCAGCTTGA
This sequence comes from Phalanger gymnotis, assembly GCA_028646595.1. NCBI lineage: Eukaryota > Metazoa > Chordata > Mammalia > Diprotodontia > Phalangeridae > Phalanger > Phalanger gymnotis. Next base: position 472,068,551 of record CM053622.1, on the reverse strand, counting down.
TTTATGGAAACCCTGAAAAATTTAAGCACGGAATTCCTATTACCATCACAGGACTACGAGGGGCTGAAATATCAGCCAAACAAGTCAAACTGATGGTGAAATTTGGACAATTGCCTAAGAAAGAATATATTGTGGTCATTGTGCCCATTCCTGAATACATCATTGGAATATATATATTGAAAGGCATGACTCCGAATTTGCCTGAAGGGAGATATCAATTTGCAATAAGGAAGATATGAATTAATAAAACAGTTTTAGTGGGAAAAATAAAAATGGACCCAATCACTTTACCTGAACCTTCCAAAGTAATTACTTTTAAGCAGTATCGTGTGCCAGGTGGGCAAGATGAAATTGACAATACAATAAAGGAATATGTTGAAGCAGGAGTATTAGTCCCTACTACAACTCAATGGAATAATCCTGTATGGCAAGTATCAAAGTCAGAAGAATGTGGAGAGTGTCAGTGGATTATAGACAATTGAATAAAGTGACTCAACCCTTGCATGCTGCTGTTCCAGATACTGTTATCTTAATAGAAAGGATCCAGAAATATAATGGGGCATGGTATGCAGTTATTGATTTGGCTAATGCTCTGTTTACTATCCCAATAGACTATAAACAATGGGACCACTTTGCTTTCACGTGGCTGGGCTGACAATGTACTTTTACATGCTTGCCACAAGGATATCTGCATAGCCCAACTATTTGTCATAAGATTGTGGCTAAACATTTATATGAATTAATGTTACCTGGTGTACAGCTTACTGACTACATAGAAGACACAGAGAGAAAACATAAAAGAAGTGGGGAAGAGATTTATACTTTTAATTGAGCATATGAAAAGCAAAGGAAGGGAAAGTAACCCTGCAAAGATTCAAGGACCAACTCAAACTGTAAAGTTTTTGGATATACAGTGTAATAAAGGACTGTGAGAAATTCTCCCACAAGCTCAACAGAAGATTCAAGATTTTCCTATCCCCACCAATAAGAAAGAGGTCCAAAAGTTCATAGGATTATTAGGACATTGGAGGCACCACATTCCATATCTTGGACAGATTTTGAAACCCTTATATAAAGTTACCAGGGAAAATATTAATTTTATTGGGGACTTGAACAGAGTGAAGCTTTTAAAGAAGCCAAAGCTGCTAAACTCTGGATTTGTGGCCTATGCAAAGTAGCCTGGTGAAAATACATGTGAATGTACAGGATGGCTATGTGAATTGTCATTTATGGCAGAAGCAAAGCCATGTTTTATATGCTTATCTTGTATTATTCTTGTTATATTGTTGCGCAAATTTTGTTGACACCATTTATCCCAAAATTCCCATTGCCTTATGTAATGGATATGAAAGGTCTTGGGGCCAAAAGAGTAGTAATTCAGATTTGAAGATCTTCCCCCCGCCCATTAAAGGGCCATGTGATCTGCTTATGTCACAGGAAGCCTAAGTCACACGTGCTAGAGGGAGCTTTCTGACAGGAAAAGGAAGTTGTGTCCCAGGAAATGTGGAGAAGGAGAGAGAGAGAGAAAGCGCAATTACGGCTCTATGGCTGCTAATGGCCGCCATCATGATAATTACAGCTGAACAGGCTGACTTAGCTGTACTGTGCATTTGTTTCTGAGAGGTTTTGGGATGGCAAGGTTCCATATCATGATATTGTGTATTGAATGTTTTACTGCTCTGATAGATTGGATAAATGGCTTGTGGGATATATGGTTCTCTGGTGTCTGAATAAATAGTTTACTAATTCTACATTCTATGTGGAAAGCTTCATATACTTTGTGATATACATAGGCATTTTGACAATTATTACCTACATTGTTATTATTGCCTTACTGGTACACTAATTCAAAGACTTATAGAATTTCACCTGATCTGTTGCAATAGCTTCTCTGTTTTCAAGTTCACCTCTTTCCTGTCCATAGAATCAACAAATTGATATTTTTAAAACATCATCCAAACATTCCAAATTCATATTAAAAAATGTTCAGTAGCCCCCTATTGACTGAAGTAAATTCCCACCCCTGATGTAGTTCCCATGTAATTTTCTGGTGTCATTTTACACTATTACTTTCATTCAAATTTTCTTTGTCCTAGTCAAACAATCTTTCTTACTGTTTCCTGTGGGGTGACATTCCATCATTTACATTCTTGCATATGTGGTCCTCTATGCCTGGAATGTTCTTACTCCATGTCTCTATTCTTCCAGTTCAGTGCCCCTTCCACCATTCTGCTTCTTTGGGGCTTTCTTTTTGGTATTGCTCCAACTTTACCTACTGAAAATCTTTCTAAAGTACCTGAATTCATTCATTGGCCCCAGTAAAACCCAGCATTTTAATTTTAATTCTCTGCTAACTGAAGTTTTTTTTTCAGTCTCAATGTCATCATTCTAATATACCATTGGGGCAGCTAGGTGATACAGTTAGTAGAGCACTGGCCCTAGAATCAGGAGCATCTGAGTTCAAATCTGGCCTTACTAGCTGTATGACCTTGAGCAAGTCACTTAACTCCAATTGCCCTGCCTTCCCCACTCCAAAAAAAATATAACTAATATGCCATTGATATTTCTATAAAATATTTGAGAAACATTACCAAAATATTTGGGGCATATGTAAACCCACTGTGTGCAAATGTTGAATAAATGAATCCTCACATTGTTCTCTCTGACATGCCTTGAATCAGAATGGGATTTAGAGATTATGGAGTTCAATAGACTGATTTTCAGATGAGGGAACCGAGTTCCAGAGAAGTTCATTGATTTATACCAAATCACTTACGTAGTCAGGTATAAAATCTGGATTCAAAAATAGGACCTCTTCAAATTCAGTCTTTCTACCCTACCATGTTGTCTCCTCTGAAAAGAGTAAATTAGCTCTTATAGACCACTAGAATAAAAAAAATAGTTTCCCAGTAGCAAGAATTAAAATAGTTACAGCAGTTACAGTAAATATATATATATGTAAATATGTATATATACATATATATATATATATATATATATATATATATATATATATATATATATATATATCAATTAGATGACATTCATTATATAAACCATGAATGAATCCCAACAACTCTAGTCAGTATATGGGGGCATCGGTCAAAAGCTAATATATTGTTGCCTAGGCTGTGATGTTATTGATCTGGATATAGATCATCCCCTAAAATAGGACATCTCTTTGTAAAGAAGACAGAGAGATAGAGATAGATATACATATATGCATAGTCATGTGCATATACACAAACTTGTGTATGTGTGTGTGTGTGCATTTAGGGTTAGTGTCTGTATATATATATACATATGTATGTATATATATATATACATGTACATAAATACATATGCATGTGTATGTGTGTATTATATGCTTGTATGTTAGAACAAGCTGAAAAAAGATATCAGTTAGAGGTCACACTTTGGTGTTATGCAAATCAGAATTGAGAAAAATGTTTAGCCTCCATTCAAGAAATGACTGATTATAGATACAGTACTAAATTAATTCTAACATCAGTTGTTGGCATGCAGATAAATCACCTAGTAGTAAGGAGAAATGTCAAAATAAAGACATTAGAAGATGAAATTAGACAAAGATACTGTATTTGATAATAATAGGCTGTGTGTTGTTAAGCAAAATTGTCTCCTTAGTATGGCTTTTGTTTCCTTTGAGTGGAAGTACTTTCAGCTGTTAAGTGCTAAGCCCCAGGCCCAAAGCCCTATCAGGTGTGAAACCTGTGTGGGTGTAGATTAATGACTTAAGAGGGGCCAACTCGGGAACCAATGGTCTCTGGTCATTGAGGCGGGGCTTGAGAACGCCAGAGGCTTGGCTGCGAGGAAAGGTGAGCCAAGAGACAGTTTCAGTGGAAGCGGAAGCTGCGGAAGCAGGGCTTACCCGTGTGTAGACCCAGGAGTGCGAGCAGGAACTTGAGGCCAGTAAAAATGATTTGGCTAAATACTATCTTGTTTTTCTGTGGCCTCCTGGTTACTCTTGTGAGGTGGGCTTTCTGGGCCTGGAGTCTTTTTGTCAAGATGTCGGAATGGGGAGGCTGGTTCATGGATCAGCTGCGGTAGGGCCTAAATAAATTTCTTGTTGTTTTCTCCTTAGAGAACGTCTCATGCCTTGTGATTTCAAACCATTCAAACATATACATGATTATATTTGAGATTATAAATTCGGCCTTCCTACTACAGGCTGATAAAACACTGGCTACAAAAAAGCAAAGAAACAAATATATTTTTCCAATCTCAATTCCTTAGAAAAATTTAACTATTATTGAAATAAAATATTATCATAATGAGGTAGTCAAAGGAACCCTGAAGTTACTTAGCTATAAAATAATAACTTTGCTAGGTGAAATATCAGCTAAGGAAAACAATGATGTAAAATACAAGTTCATTTTCAAAATGCCATATTGGAAGATGATGGAAGAATATGGCAATAGATATAACTATTTCACGAATGAGGGGAAAAAAGGCAGTTGAGCATTAATTGTATTGTAGAGAGTTTGATGCATGATTCTATCAAGCACAATCAAGGTGTTTGCTGAGCATCAACACTCTGTGCCTCTGTTTCTTCAAGTGTAAAACTGAGGGGGTTGGAGATGATGGCCTCCAAGGTCACTTCCCACTCTACATCTATGATCATCCTGTGTTATATTTATACAATGAAAGTATTACAGAGATAACTCCCCTCAAAGACCCATGAAGCATTGGAATTAAATGAGTGTCAGCCTCAGAACAAAATCAAATAAAAATATATAGGTTAATTACATTTATGTATGATTTTCCTTAACTATGATTGGCCTGGGAGAGAGCTGAGGGTCCTTCAGCTTCTTCCCAAGAAGAGAAAGAATTTAATATTTTATTCCTCTCTGCCTCCCCTTTTAGGTTATCTAATCTTTCAGAATTTCCTTTTATTCTGGACTTGAGAACTATTAACATACTTGTTTCCCTTCACTTAAGTGCAACCAGATATTAAGGGAGCATGTATCAGTATAATTCTCACTTAAAACTGATCCATATAATTCAGAGTTGATTTCCCTTATCAAATGGCAAATAATTCCAAAAGCCATATCTCTGGATGTCTGGATTTCAAAGTAGTATACCTCTTCAGTACATGATTAGGTCAAACCTAAAGAGGGAAATCAAAGCCCCAGGAACTAACCTAAGTATAATAAGACCAATATCTACCAAAGTTTTTCATTTTCCCCTACAACATGAGTTTATAAATCTAGGACTTAATTGGCCTGGGAGCAGATAACGTTCAAGTTCTGCCTTACTTGATTGCTGCTTCCTTGTGTAGTCTGACTTTGTTGACATGGCTTCATGGTTCCCAGGCACACAAAACGTTTTACCTCTGTGAGTCAGTGCTTTTGACAGATGTCCTGAAATCACATCACTCTCCCCACTGCAATTGTTCTTCTTAATAAACAATTCCCATATGAAACCACTGTATATTTATTGGATATCCATGTTATATTAGGAGTAAGTAATCTCCCCATTCTTTTTTTTATCAGCTATGCTTTATTTTATCTTAATTTTGAATCTAAACTAACATGATGCTTCCATCAGATCTCTCATTAATACAATATATTAATACAATCTTTACTAGAACAGGATCAAATCCACTAAAAAGAAAGTGATAAAAACACAAAAATAAATCATAGATTGTTTGAGTGAGAGAAAACTGATAGCAAACATCTAATTTAACCTATTAATTTTACAGATAAGGAAAGTATAATCCAGATAGCGGGAAGTGACTTGCTCAGGGTCACAGAGTTAAGATTGGTACAGACAAAGTCATAATGTTTGGGCTGCTTTTATGACTTTGTCATTAGGAAAAGCAAAAAAAAAAAAAACCTAGCACACAATATAGACCTTAGCCAGCCTCAATTACTTCATGTGTAATTTTTCACTCTCCACATAGAGCTCTGCTTGGTTGCAGTACCTAGGAACAAGATGCCACCAGATCAGGTACTGCCTGTTTCCCTACTTATCCCCCTCCATCTCAACTTTCCAACTTCCTTTTGTGTGCTGTCTTCCCCTAATTAGTTGTATGGTCCTTGAGGGCAGGAACTGTATTTTTCTTCCTTGTATCCCCAATCCTTAGCACAGTGCCTGGAACATAATTAGCTCTTAATAAATTTTGAGTTGAATTTCTAGTCTGAAACCAGTCTTGTTGCTCTAGTCCATATGTTCACAAAGTGGGCAATACTGCTCCCTGGGGGAGAAATACTAGAACAATCCAAGTCAGGTAGTAATAGCCTTAGGTGCAATTTGGGAGGTATTGGATAAAAATAAAGGGGCAGAGGAAGCATAAGGAAAGAAGAGGAGAAAATTTTGAAAAACTGCTCATATATGTTTCATTAGTTGTATAACAGAGTTAACGTTATAGCAATTACCTTATTTTCTAAATAAACACACAAAATGCAAATTGTAGCCAATCAGTGGTCAAGTTCACCAACAAGTCTCAATAAGCAGGTTTTGGCAGGCAGGTATGTCACGCATTATTCAGCATGCACTGGCAAGTATATTTGCATGTAATGACTTGTTTACATGACATAATATTGCATCATCAAAATTTGAATGAAGGAAAAAAAAAGCCCACAAACCTATGATAAATTAATAAATTTAAGATGTGTTATTTTTAATAAATTTATATATATATATATATTTTTTGAAATGACTCAAATTTCTAAAATCAAATCATTAAGGGTTAAAGAAAATTTTCCATGGGGTGGTGAGTAATTTTTTTAAAGGGGGCAGTAGGCCAAATAACTTTGGGAATATCTATTCCAGTCCATGATATAACCTAATTAGCTTAATTACCCACACTGTCCCACAGAAATTATTTTATGTAATTTTTAATAATAATGTACCTAATACTCATGCTTTTTTTCTCCTATATGGATTTCCTTGGCTTCATATGGATAGTTTGACTAAATTTGGCTCCTAAAGAAGTATGTCTTTCTCTACACTGCTGGCTCAAATATCCAGTCTCATAAAAAAGACAACAAATGTTTTTTTTTTTTTCTTTAAATTTGGGAGATCCAGTTGTCGTTGGGCTTTTACTGCTAAATAACTGGAGGTCTTTCTTTTGGGGGCATGAATTCATCCTTCACTTTCTTCCAGTCACTTTTTATCACTCCTTGTTACCTTATTATTTTAAAGCGAAACTCCTCCCATCATCAGAAAGCTCTGCTAACTTAGGTCACCACTATAGGTTTCATAGACTAGATTTGAATTTTAGATTTCCCTGGAAATTCAGTAAAATTGATACAGTCTATTTAAGAAAGTAACCTTAAGTGTATTACTGCCCCTGAAGTATGCACCCACAAATTTAGTACTTCAATTAATCTCATTACAAATGAGGCCATATTTTTTTAGGAAACAGAGTTTTAAAATCTTAGTGTATTTTTAGTCTTCAGAATTCTATTTTATTACATTTTAAGTGTTCAATTGGAATTCTTCATACAGATGCCGTAAAGTACAGCACAAAGAATATTGCCCCCTCCAGATTGTTTTTAGTACTTCTGTCAGCTTGATCTTAATTAAACTAGGCACATACTTAATATAAAAATACTTTCTGATACCTTTTCCCAGGACTTTCTGGTTCAAACACTTAAAAAAAGAGGAGGGAAGGGCACCTCTGGGAACTGCTGCTTACTTCCTGTTATCTCTCTACCTCTCATGCTACCACTGAACATTTGCTCTTGATGTTCTATATTTTCATTTTTAACTCCTCTTTATTAGGTCAAGATGTATTAGAGGGATTATCAATGACTTTCTTGTCCTTTACTAGTACTTGTATAAATGCTGAAGTAATTATCTTTAGTTGTTTGACAGTTTTGTCTGCCTGGGAAATACCATTACTCTACCATTTCATTTCAGTGTCACAGATCTAAGCCAATTATTCTTTACTTAGAGCTTTTGCAAATTTGAACTTTAAGCAAAACCAAGAATTTTCACACACACACACACACGCACACACATACACACACACACACACACACACACACACACACGCAGTAGGGTATTTCAGAACATTTTACCACCAGAAATACTTTCCAACTCTTCTTACCCAGAAAATATCATTCCATAAATTTTCCATATTTCAAGGACACATTTCATGGTTGTAACTTTAATTTCAGTTTTTACATTTTTACCTATTGCCTTGTTATCAGCAACATTCTATCACTGAATAAGAAAGGCCGGGGTGCTCTGATCTAAGGTCTATAGGACAAAAGAAAGCAAATGATATGACACCCAGAAATTAGAGTATCCGGATCAAAGCCCCTGACCTTGCTACTTAGAACTTCTCTGTATGACCTTGGAAAATATTCCTTCTTTGTAAACTAAATGGATGAAACAAGATGAACTCTCGTGTGCCTCTCAGCCCTAATGCCTTTTTCCTCACATAGGCAGATTTCTGACACTCACTTTCCTCATTTATAAAACTGCAATGTGTGGTGTTGTAAAGGCAATCAGTAAATGAGAAGATCTTGGGGTGAGGGGCTCTCAAGGTCCTAGGGGGAGTGGCTAAGACCGGAGCCATTGGTAGGCACCTGAGTTCTGGTCATTCAGATGATGTTTTAGTTGATGGGATGACTTCTGGGGACTATATAAAAGGAGAGAACACAGCTTGGAGACTGAGACATAGTGGAGGCAGGAGAAGGAGAAGGAGATGCAATAGCAGCAGCAGAAGTGGCGGTGGTGGCAGCAGTGGAAGTGGTGGTGGAGGCAGCAGGTGCTGCTGAAAGCAGGACTGACCCTTGTGCAGAACGGAGAGTGCTGAGCAAGGACCTGAGGCCAGTTGGTAATCTTCTTACTGGAGTGCCCTAGCATTGAGGGAAGCACCTGTATGGCTTGGCTTGCTGCCATAATATTTTTCTGTAACCTCCTGGTCACTATTGTGAGATGGGCATATTGGTTTTGGAAGGTTCTTGCCAGGATATCAAATTGAGGACACTGGTCCATGGGTCTGCTACCTTGGACCTTAAAGAAATGCTTTAACTCCTCTGCCTTCAACTTAGAGAATTCCTTATATCCTGCAATTCTGGACGATTTAGCCATATTCATGATTTTCTTTGAAGTCACGAATTCTGCCTTAATGATATAGGGGCAGAGTCAAGACGGCAGCTAGAAAGCAGGGATTTGCTTAAGCTCTCCTCCAGGTCCCTCCAAACACCTGTAAAAATGGCTCTGAACAACTTCTAGAGCTGCAGAACACACAAAATAACAGAGGGAAGCAGGGCCCCAGCCTAGGAAAGCCTGGATGGTCACTGGGAAGGGTCGGTCCAATGGAACTGGGAGCACAGCTGAGCACAGCTGAGCACAGCCCAGTGTGGGATGGGCCAGGACCAACCAGACCAGGAGCAGAGTGGAACAGGTGTAAAGCCCTGAATCAGTGAGTTGTGTCAGTTACCAGACTTCTGAACACACAAATGCCAAAGACAACAGAAAAGGTTAGTGGGAAAAACTGCAGGAATGGAGTGAAAGGAGTGAAAGGAGCTGCACTATTCCAGGGGCAAAGACATGGTGCAGTTCTGGGGCTGCTTCCAGAGCTACCGTTGTGGTTGCTTCTGGCCCCAGGCCAAACCAGTGGGACAAATTAAGCAGCAGATCAGAGCGGGAGGGCAGAGCCTTCTTGGATCTGGGTCATGGTCCAGGTTGGCAGTTCTTGGGGGAGGAAGAGTGCTGGTGTGGCAGAACTTGCTGTGTAGAAGTAGCTCTGAAAACAGCAGTGCAGCCACTAAAGCTTGGGACAGAGTACTCTACTCTACAAGCAGTCATACCTTGACAAAAAGATCAAGGATTAAGTAGTTGGCTGGGAACATGGACAGGCATTGAAAATGGACTCAGATTCACACTCAGACTTTGGAATTTTTCTTGGTGACAAGACCAAAACATACAGCCAGAAAAAGTCAACGAAGTCAAGAGCCTACATCAAAAGCCTCCAAGAAAAACATGAACTGGTCTCAGGCCATAGTAGAGCTCAAAAAGGATTTGGAAAAGCTAGTTAGAAAAGTAGAGAAAAATTGGGAAGAGAAATGATAGTGATGCAAGAAAATCATGAAAAACAAGTCAATGACTTGCTAAAGGAGACCCTCAAAAAATACTGAAGAAAATAACATCTTAAAAAATAGACTAACTCCAATGGCAAAAGGGCTCCAAAATGCCAACGAGGAGAAGAATGCCTTGAAAGGCAGAATTAGCCAAATAGAAAAGGTGGTCCAAAAGACCACTGAAGAGAACGCTACCTTAAAAATTAGATTGTAGCAAGAGGAAGCTAGTGACTTTATGAGAAATCAAGATATTATAAAACACAACCAAAGGAATGAAAAAATAGAAGACAACGTGAAATATCTCATTGGAAAAACCATTGACCTGAAAAATAGATCCAGGAGAAATAACTTAAAAATTATTTCATTGTCTGAAAGCCATGATCAAAAAAAGAGCCCAGACACCATCTTTCAAAAAATTATCAAGGAAAATTGCCCTGATATTCTAGAGCCATAAGGTAAAAGAGAAATTGAAAGAATCCCACCATCTTGGGAAAAGATCCCAAAAAGAAAATTCCTATGAATATTGTTGTCCAATTGCAGAGTTCCCAGGTCAAGGAGAAAAAACTGCAAGCAGCCAGAAAGAAACAATTCAAGTATTGTGGAAACACAATCAGGATAACACAAGATCTAGCAGCTTTCACATTAAGGGATCAAAGGCCCTGGAATAAGATATTCTGGTGGTCAAAGGAGTTGGTATTCAAACCAAAACTGACTATAATGCTCCAATGCAAAATATGAATATTCAATAAAATAGAGGATTTTCAAGCTTTCTCAGTGAAAAAACCAGAGCTGAATAGAAAATTTGACTTTCAACACAAGAATCGAGAGAAGCATGAAAAGGTAAACAAGAAAGAGAAATCATAGGGGACTTGCTAAAGTTGAACTGTTTTGTTTTCATTCCTGCATGGAAAGATGATGTGTGTAATTCATGAGATCTTTCTCAGTATTCGGGTAGTTGAAGGGAATATTCACATATATAGACAGAGCACACAGGGTGAGTTGAATATGAAGCGGTTATATCTAAAAAAAATAAAATTAAGGGATAAGAGAAGAATATATTGAGAGAGGGAGAAAGGGAGAAATAGAATGGGGTAAATTATCTCACATAAAAGTGACAATAAAAAGCAGTTCCGTAGGAAGGGAAGAGGGGGCAGGTGAGGGGGAATGAGTGAATCTGCCTCTCATCAAATTTGACTTGAGGAGGGAATAACATACTCACTCAATTGGGTATGTTACCCACATGAAAGTAGGGGGAAGGGCATTAAAAACAGAGGATGATAGAAGGGAGGGAAGATAGGGTGAAGAAGTAATCAAAAGCAAACTCTTTTGAAAAGGGGCAGGGTCAAGGGAGAAAATTGAATAAAGGGGGACAGGATGGGAGGGAGGGAAATATGGTTAAGTCTTTCACAACATGTCTATTTATGGGAGTGTTTTGCATAATGATACATGTGTGGCCTATGTTGAATAGCTTGCCTTCTTAGGGAGAGTGGGTGGGAAGGGAAGAGGGGAGAGAATTTGAAAAATTTTAAAAGCATATGCTCAAAAAAAAAGGTGTTTTTGCAAACAACTGGGAAATAAGATATACGGGCAACGGGGGATAGGATTCTATCTTACTATACAAGAAAGTAAAGGGAAAAGCAATCAGGGTGGGGTGGGGGTGTGGGGTGATAGAAGGGAGGGCTGACTGGGGAATGGGGCAATCAGAATATATGTCATCTTTGATTGGGGCAGTGTAGAAATGTAGAGAAAACTTGTAACTCAAAATCTTGTGGAAATCAATGCTGAAAACTAAAAATATCAAATAAAAGTCATTAAATCTAAAAACCTGCAATGTCCATCCTTTCAAAAACTTTTAAGAATTCTAGAAGTATAAATAAATGTGAGCTACTATTATTTCCACCACAGTACACTGTGTACATATCTAGCAACGTTGAGAGATGCTATTGGATTGTATGAAACACACAACAATGAAATAATAATAACTTCCTTTTGTATAACATTATGAATTTTACAAAGTGATTCCATATATAACTTCATTTGATGCCAAGGCTTATCAGGGATTCAGGACAATCAGTGGTAGATCAAATATTCTGAGGAATTATCCCAAGCCCTGACTCGAACACAAGAGTTCAGTGATCTTTCCACTATAACACACAGATTTTCACAGAAAGGGAAGAGGAGGAAGAGAAGAGAGAGGAGGAAAAAACATCTACAAAGAAATTGCTGATATCAATATTGTGCCAGTGAGATTTAAACAAAAATAATTTTTTATTCAAAAGCAATTAAACAGAAATAATGTGACCTAAAAATTGTAAATATCTCTGCAGTCTAGGAAACAGGCCTAGAAAAGAAAAGAAATCTGGTCCTTTATTCATAATTGTTAAATATTTCTCCCTGTATGATGACATTGAATGTCAATTAGTAGGTTTCAGTTTTATGAGTCTTATTTCCTGACTGAATTTTGTCTCCATTCTCCTAGGAGCTCTTAACTTATAATTTAATAATTGTAACCCTAGTAGGCCAACTCAGCATGCACATTTTGTAGATGCTGGGTCAAGTCTTGCTGTCAAACTGAAATTCTTGTTAATAAGCAAAAGCTTTGTAAAACTTCATTTATATTATGTATCAACTTGACATACTGATATGTTGCCATTTACATGGGAATATTACCTTAATGCCAGATCTGTTGATGCAAAACATAGCAAGATTAAGAATATAAAATCTTGAATTATTTAATCTGAGTGACAATAAAATGAAATGGTACATCAATGGTCGTTGCCAGGCAAACAAAACTGTCAAAAAATTAAAGGTAACTACTTCAGCATTTGTGCAACGAAACATTTCCTTCCAAGCAATGTTAAAATGGCTCCACAATACCTGTCAGATCTATGTGCAAGTGAAGAATATGACCAAAAAAGAGAGATACAGAATGTTACAGGATATAATATGGACATTTAAAATAGGGGTGGGGAACATGGGGAACGATTTGTTCTGTGAAGTTTGGATTAAGTCAAAGGGCTGCACTTGTGGAGTGCCACCTGTGGCATTGAGGCTGCAGGTTCCCCAACCCTGGTATCAGAAGGTTTTCATAAAAAAAGAGACAGAGAATTTGTCAGCCTGATTTTTATCTTTAAACTTATCTTTTTAAGGCTATAGAGAGTATTCAGATAGGAAAACTAATTCAAGATCTCTCAATGTTTAGTGGTCACACTAAAAAAGAGTTAGGATTTTTTAAAAACTTATAACAAAACAAACATAGTTTGACATGGTTATATTCATGTGGTTCTTGAAAACACATAAAAAATTATAGAAACAAAAACCAAAATGAACAATATTAGCATTTGTTTCAAGAAGTTAAAAGCTGTTAAAAAACAATTTACTTCAAAAGTGAGAATGTATTAGAAAAACATTAAAATTTTAGGTTATTTTAAATGAGTTAAATTTTTTTTGAATTTGTTTCTACATCAGATGAAAGAACACCAAACAGTATTTTAAGTTAAATAAATGAACAATGAATTCCTTATAAAGGTTTTAAAAAGCCACATTCTCATAAAAGTAATTAGCAGATTAAAATATAAAAAAAAAACACTTTATCAAACCAGCACTCAAATATCTGTACTTTGAAAGTAAAAACCTAATGACAGTGAGGGCATGGGGACAAGGTTACTGCTGTAATGAATTTGGAGTTCTGGGGGCTGATGAAAGATTATGAGTACAGCAGGCATTCAAATAAGCTCTCCTAACATTTCCTTCCAAACAACATTAAAATGGCTCCACAATACCTGTCAGATCTATGTATAAGGGAAGTATATGACCAAAACAAAAAAGAAATAGAGAATATTGCTGGACATAAAATGGAAAATTTTGATTCAGGAAATTAAAAAAAGAGTTTGCATAAACAAAACCAATGCAACCAAAATTAGAAGGAAAGCAGAAAACTGTGGGAAAATTTTATAGCAACTTTCTCTGATAGAAGCCTCATTTTTCACAAAGAGAGAACTGAGTTAAATTTATAAGAATGAGTCATTCCCCAATTGAAATAGGGTCAAAGGATTTGAACAGTCACCTTTTTGGAAGAAGAAATCAAAGCTATGAAAAAAATTTCTAAATCAGTATTGATCAGAGACAACTCTGATATATCATGTCACACCTTTCAGATTGGCTAGTACTATAGTAAAGGAAAATGATAAATGTTGGAGGGGTTGTGGGAAAATTGGGATATTAAGCATTATTGCTACAGTTGTGAATTGATCCTACCATTCTGGAGAGCAGTTTAGAACGCTGCCCAAAAAACTATAAAACCTTGAACGACTTTTGACCCAGTCATACCACTACTAGGTCTGTATCCCAAAGACATCAAAGAAAAGGGAAAAGGACCTACGTATACAAAAAAAAATTTATGACAGCTCTTTTTGTGGTGGCAAAGAATTGGAATTTGAGGAGATGCTTATCAACTGGAAAATGCCTGACCATATTGTGATATGTGATTGTGATCAATAATATTGTTCTCTAAGAAATGATGAGCAAGCTGATTTGGGGGGGGGGGGGGAATCCTGGAAAGACTAACGTGAACTGATGCAAAATGAAGCGAGCAAAATGAGGAGGACACCATTCACAGTGACAGAAATGTTGATTGTATAATGATTGGCAGCTAGATGTCAGGGTGAATAGAATGCTTGGCCTGGAGTCAGGACGACTCTTCTTACTGAGTTTAAATGCAGTCTCAGACACTTTACTAGCTGTGTCAACCTGAACAAATCACTTAACTCTGAGCCTCAGTTTCTTCATGTATACAATGAACTGGAGAAAGAAATGGCAAACTACTCCAATATCTTTGCCAAGAAACCTCCAAAAGGTGTAACAAAGAGTCAGAAACAACTGAAAAATGATTCAACAACAATAACAATTCTGAGAAATACAATTATCCATGACAGTTCTAAAGGACTTAGGATGAAAAATGCTATCCACTTCCAGAGAAAGAACTGATGGAGCTTGAATACATATCAAAGCATACCTAAAACAAACAAACAACAACAACAAAACAACCAAACACTTTATTTTTCTTGGTGTTTTGTTTTTGGTTTGTTTTTGTGGCGTACAGGTGATGATTTCTTTCACATCATGACTAATATGAAAATGTTTTATATGAGTGCACATATAAAACCTATATCAAAATTGCTTGCTTTCTTAATGAGAGGGAAGAGGAGGGAATAAAGGCAAAAATTTAGAACTCATTTTAAAAAAATTAATGTTAAAAACTGTTTTTACATGTAACTGGAAAAAAAATAAAATAATTCAGAAAACCTCTTCAAATTGAATTCTAGAGTAGAAGAACCAACAAAAGGTAAGAATAAGGCATTTTTCCAGGGCCATACAACTTAGAAGGCCAGACAGAGAGATTTGTGACAAGGGAATGGAGGCTGACTCAAAGCCTTTATGTATGGAATGCCAGTAGTGGGAACAGCAGTAGCAACTTTGGAAGTTCACAAGCTGGAGAGTGTAAGGAAACCTAGCAATTGTTCAGAAAGAGATTCTAGAGGATGCCTGTAATAGCATACCCAGGATGGCCTGCTAGTACAGGTTCTTTGATCTGCTTTAAAGGAAAAATGACCTTCAAAAGGGTCAACAATCTTCTTTAATTACATTCATTAGTTCAGAGGAAAAGTCAGCACCCTGAATGTCTGAGAAAATACAAGCAGAGAAAAAAACAGACAAAATACATACAAGCAGAGAAATTAAGTCAACAGAAAGGGCTCTGACTGCCTGAATCAAAGCAATATTGTTAGACACTTGACATACATCACTGTGTCGAGAGATCCTTTACATCTGAGCAGTTGGGGTCTGGACACATGGCTGCTCAGAGTCTTGACCAGGGAATCACGAGGTCCTTCTCATAAGCAAACCCCCCAAAGCAAAATTTCACCTCAGACTTTATATACACTTTTGGCTAATAGGCTCAGAGCCAGAAGACATCACAACCTTCCTGACTTAGTTAGTGCCTAATTAGCTTAGTACCAACAGGTGTGAAAGCCTTCCTACAAAGCAAGCCTCCCAGTAAGCAAGCTTCCCATTTAAGCAAGTTCCTCACCCAATGGATTCTATGTGACTGTAATGCCAATCACAAAGCACACCTGAGGACTATTGTTGTGAATAATTTTAAGGGTCTAATTGCATAGTATTATGAACTCTCTATTCAGTGCTAAACATAGTTCAATAAACTAAAGCAACATCCTTAAACAGAATATATCATTATCATTTTATATATATATATATACATACACACATACATACATATATACATACACACATATATATGTATATGTATAGTGTGTATATGTATACATATACATGCATATACAAACACATATATACACATACATATATATCATAACACTCAGTATGTCATATGGCTCATAGCATGTACCATTGTACTCAGTAGCATTCCCCAAAATATTTGCTTACACAGTCATGAGGTCTTAAGCTAGGGTCTTCCCTAGCACAACACATTACACAGTATATATCATTGCATCCCCAAAATTAGGAGGTCTGAGGCTAGGGTCTTCGCTAACACAACCATCCTTAAGGTGTAGCACAAAATACCACACCATCCACCATAAGTCACAGTAAGAATGATCTCCTTAATCTGTACCAGTTGTCTAAGTAAGGTCCTCTTTCATCTTAACATGAAGTTGACTTGAGTCCCATGGTTCTTCCTCTGTTCGGTTGACTGCTCCCTACTCTCGCCTGCATTCACATGTAGGCTACTCTCCACTTTTGCTCCATGTCTCAATTCATGGGGACTGTTCCACTCCAAGTTCTTCCTGTTCCTGCCTGACAGCAGGCTCCAAGGGCTCCTGACCTTAGCTTCTACTTCTGGGAAAACAAAGCTTAATAGGGCAACAATATTGATACACACTACTAGCACCATCATCTCAATTCACTTTCAAAATCCAGAGTCTCTGTGATAACAATGAAATTCACTTTTCACTGTTCTTTGTTTGAATGGGGCAGGTAGGGTGGGATCATTTTTGTCTTGGAATATTTCTCAGCACTAAGATAATTGAGGTTCATTGAATTGTACATGATGTGGTGCTGGTGGTTGGAGCTTTCCTGCAGTGATTTCTCACACTCTCAATGGTAGCCTCAAGTTTCCCAAGGCCCTGAGATGGGTATATAAGGTCTGAGATTGATGTTTGACTTTTAGGGGTACACTCATTGAAAGAATAAGCATGATGAGATTCTGGACAAGACGTTGAACCTGCCGCCCCCACCCTGGCCCAGATAGAGATTGATGCTTCTCTGGTAACTATGAACTGTGATTTCATCAGACAAGGTCTGCCTGTTGATATTTGTAATTTCTCTTTCTACTTGCTTTGAAGTTCCTGGGGCTTATCTTTTCCCCCAGAACTAAGTGAATGATATATGTATGTTTGATTAAACTGAGATTGTTAACCCCTTAAAGTTGCTTTCCTTAGAAAGGCTGATCAAAGAACCCATGTTGGCAGACCTTCTGTGTGCTGGTTGTTCTCACTCTTACACAGCCACAGTAGCTGCTAGCGGATTGCTGCTACAATCTATTTGCTTTCAAAAGTCATAGGCTCCTTCAGCAAGTCACTGCCATCAGAGGTCTCCTCTTTGCATTCTCTACTTCTCAACAGTGGCTTGCCCCTGTAATGCTGGCTCTCTTAATGTCTGCTTTCTCAACACTGATGCTCTCTCTCTCTCTCTCTCTGTCTCTCTCTCTCTCTCTCTCTCTGTCTGTCTCTCTCTCTCTCTCTCTCCCTCTCCCTCTCTCCTTCCCTCCCTCTCTCTCTCCATAGATATATATATGTGTGTGTGTGTGTGTATATATATATATATGTATGTATGTATGTATGTATACACACAGCTCTATTTGGCATACACACACACACATATATATATACACACATATATACACACACACCCAGCTCTGCTTGGCATCTGATTGCCTAGAGCCCACATGCACATATCTGATTGGTTAGAGCCCACGTCCATGTGACAGACTAGCTCAGCCCGGAGACATATAAGACTGAGGATGGGAAACGGAATAACACAAACAGAAAAAAACAGCAAAAAATTCACACTTTCCTTGCCATTACAGTGACTTAGGATGTATAACAGCTGTGAGCTGAGCCAGAGCTCAAAGCAGGTCACATAGGCCTTTTAATAGATGGGGAAGGTCTTCCTATTCCATTAACATTACAATGCCATACAAGAATTGGATGCAGAACTAGATGCAGTTTGGCAACTCCACTTTTAGCACAACCACTTTTGGGTCTTAATTCAAGGAAAGACAGGAAAAATTTTGGTCAAAAGGAAGCAGGAGCACAGAGGGACAAAATGAAATGGGAAAATGAAGTAGAAAAATGAAAAAGGTGAATGTACTATCAAAGAAGATTAAATTAAACTATTAACTAGAAGATATTTTACTCAATTATATGATAACAAATCTGGCAATCTAAGTGAAATGTATTAATAATTATTTAAAAAATCTATAAACTGCCCAGATTAACAGAAAAGTAAATGGAAAACTTAAATAACCTTATCTTAAGAAAATAAATTGAATAAGCCATCAAAAGCTCAATAAGAAAAAATAATACCAGCAGTAGATCAACTCAGAAATGAATTCTACCAGATGATTCAGGAACCATTCATTCCAATGATATATAAACTGTATTTGGAAGTAGGTAAATCAAGGGTCCTATAAGATTCCTTTTATGACACAAAAATGGTTCTGATACCTAAACCAGGGAGAGCAAAATCAAAGAAAGAAAACTATAGAACAATTTCTTTAACAACTTTTGAATGAATTTCTTGAATAAATTTTAAATAAAGTACCAATAAGGAGAAGATTTTTGATTTCATGTATTCAAAAACATATATTTTGCTTCCCACAATCCCTTGTCTTTTGTTTGGTCATAAATTCACTCCTTATGCATAGATCTGACAGATCAATTTTTCAAAGCTCCCCTAATTTACTTATGACATCACCTTCTGTGTCTAAATCACTTAGCCATTTTGACTGTAATGGTACATTTTGTTAATATTAATATGTGCCTCATTTCTGCCAAACTGCTTTTCAAGTTTTCCCAGAAATTATTGTCATGTGATGAGTTCTTATCCCAAATGCTTGAACTTTTATATTTATCAACACTAGATTGTCTTAGTCACTTACTACTGCCTATTGTGTAGACCATATAATAATGCAACACTATTTTGCAGCCAAAATGAGATTGTTTTGATGCTTACTAGTTTCTAAAATAGTTTGAAATTTGTAACTGCTAGATTGCCTTCCTTCAGTTTTTTTTCATTGATTACCTTGACATGTTTGACCTTTTGTGTTCCAGATGACTTTTGTTATTATTTTTTCTAGTTTTAAAAAATTATTCTTTGGCAGTTTGTTTGGCACAGCATAGAATAAGTAAATTAACTTAGGAGGAATTGTTATTTTGATTATGTTGTCCTGTACTTCCCATGATCAATTAATATTTCTAAAATTGTTTAGACCTGCATTGTTTAGACCTGTATTGATTTATGTGAAAAATGGTTTGTAATTCTGTTTGTGTAATCATGTTTGTCTTGGCAGGTTAACTCCCAGGTATTCTATGTTTTCCACAATTACATTAAATAGATTTATCTTTCTAACTCTTGCCAATGGGTTTTGTTCATACTATAAAGAAATGCTGATGCTTTAAACATGAGAAAAACCGGGCAGGGAGAAAGGCACAGTTAGTAATCATAACTATGGACATGAATGGGATGAACTCTCCCATAGAATGGAAGAGGATAGCAAAGTAGATTAAAAACCATAATCCTGAAGATGGCAGCTGGAAAGCAGGGACTTCCATGAGCTCCCCACCAGGTACCTCCAAAACCCTATAAAAATGTCTCTGAATGAATTCTGGAATTGTAGAATCCACAAAATAGCAGAGGGAAGCAGGGCTCCAGCCCAGGAGAGCCTGGATGGTCACAGGGTAAGGTCTATCACACACAATGGGGATCAGAACAGAGCAGAGCCCAGTGTGAGCCACACCTGGACCAACCAGACTGGGAGAATGTCAGACCAGGCCATAGTGTCCTGAATCAGTGAGCTGTGGTGTTTACCAGACTTCTCAACAAACAAATATCAAAGACAACAGAGAAGAAGTGCAGAAGCCATGAAATACCAGAGGGAAGCAGGACTCCAGCCCAGGACAGCCTGGATGGTTGCTGGGTAAGGTCTATTGTGCATAGAGCTGGGAGCTGAGTGGAGCAGAGACCAGCGTGGGCAGCAGCAGGACAAATCTTACCAGGAGCCAGGCAGGCCCTAGGGCCCTGAATCAGGGAGCTGTGGCAGTTATCAGACTTCTCAACACCAAAACACCAAAGAAAACAGAGAAGGTTAGTGGGAAAACCTGCAAGGGACAGAGTGAAAGGAGTTCACAATTTGGCCACCACCCTGGGGGAAGTGGGGGTGGTGCAGCTACAGAACTACAGCTGCAGTTGCTTCCAGCCCCAGGCCCAACTGGTGGGAGGAATTAACTGGCATATCAGAGGGGGAGTGCAGAGTCTGCTTGAGATCTGAGTCTGGTAACAGTTGGCAGTTCTTGGGGGAGGAGGAGCACTGGTATGGCAGAGCTGGATGTATGGAAATAGCTCTGAAAACAACACTGTGTCCCCTCAAGCTTGGAACAAAGTACTCTGTACTCTACAAGCAGTCATACTCCAATGAAAAACTCAAAGGTCAAGTAGTTGGCTGGTAACATGGCCAGGTAGTGAAAACAGACTCAGATTCAGACTCATACATTGGAATCTTTCTTTGGTGACAAAGAAAACCAAAACATGCAGCCAGAAGAAGTCAACAAAGTCAAAGAGATTACAAGAAAAGCCTCCAAGAAAAACTGAACTGGGCTCAGGCCAGGGAACACCTCAAAAAGGATTTGGAAAAGCAAGTTAGAGAAGTAGAGGAAAAATCGGGAAGAGAAATGAGAATGATGCAAAAACAAACCATGAAAACAAGTCAATGACTTGCTAAAGGAGACCCAAAAAAATACCGAAGAAAATAACACTTTAAAAAATAGAGTAACTCCAATGGCAAAAGAGCTCCATAAAGCCAATGAGGAGAAGAATGCCTTAAAAGGCAGAATTAGCCAAATGGAAAAGGAAGTCCAAAAGACCACTGAAGAAAATACTACCTAAAACTTAGATTGGAGCAAGTGGAAGCTAGTGACTTGACGAGAAATCAGGATATTATAAAACAGAACAAAGGAATGAAAAAGTGGAAGACAATGTGAAATATCTCATTGGAAAAACCACCGACAAGGAAAATAGATCCAGGAGAGATAATTTAAAAATTATTGGACTACCTGAAAGACATGATCAAAAAAGAGCCTAGATATCATCTTTCAGGAAATTATCAAGGAGAACTGCCCTGATATTCTAGAGCCAGAAGGTAAGATAGAACTGAAAGAATCCAACAAACACTTCCTGAAAAAGATCTCAAAAAGAAAACTCCTGGGAATATTGTCACCAAATTCCAGAGCTCCCAGTTCAAGGAAAAAATACTGCAAGTAGCCAGAAAGAAACAATTTGATTATTGTGGAAACACAATCAGAATAACACAAGATGTAGCAGCTTCTACATTAAGAGATCAAAGGGCTTGGAATATGATATTCTGGAGGTCAATGGAGCTAGGATTAAAACCAAGAATCACCTACCCAGCAAAACTGAGTACCATGATCCAAGGCAAAATATGGACTTTCAATAATATAGAGGACTTTCAAGCTTTCTCAGTGAAAAGACCAGAGCTGAATAGAAAATTTGACTTTCAAACACAAGAATCAAGAGAAGCATGAAAAGGTAAACAAGAAAGAGAAATCACAAGGGTCTTCCTAAAGCTGAACTGTTTTGTTTACATTCCTACATGGAAAGATGATGTGTATGATTCAAGAGACCTCAGAATTAGGGTAGCTGAAGGGAATATACATATCTGTGTGTGTGTGTGTGCGTGTGTACGTGTGTGTGTATATGTATATACATACATATATGTATGTGTGTATAAATATACGTATATACACACACATATATACATATATGTGTACACACATACACATATATACACATATATGTACACACACATATATGTAGACAAAGGGCACAGGGTGAGTTGAATATGAAGGGATGAGATCTAAAAAAAAATCAAATTAAAGGATGAGAGAAGAATATATTGAGAGAGGGAGAGGTAGAATGGGGTAAATTATCTTGCATAAAAGTGGCAAGAAAAAACAGTTCTGTAGGAAGGGAAGAGGGGGCAGGTGAGGGGGAATGAGTGAATGTTGCTCTCATCAGATTTGATCTGAGGAGGGAATAACATACACACTCAATTGGGTATCTTACCCCACAGGAAATAAGAAGAAAGAAGATAAAAAATGGGGGATGATAGAAAGGAGGGCAGATAGGTGGGGGAGGTAATCAAAAGCAAACACTTTTGAAAAGGGACAGGGCCATGGGAGAAAATTAAATAAAGGGGGATAGGTTAGGAAAGAGCAAAATATAGTTAGTCTTTCACAGCATAAGTATTGTGGAAAGGTTTCGCATAATGATACACATGTGGCATATGTTGAATTGCTTGCCTTCTTAGGGGGCTTGCGTGGGGAGGGAAGAAGGGAGAGAATTTGGAACTCAAAGTTTTAAAAACAGATGGTCAAAAAAAAAAGGTTTTACATACAACTAGGAAATAAGATACACAGGCAATGGGGCATAGAAATTTATCTTGCCCTACAAGAAAGTAAGGGAAAAGGGGATGGGAGGGGAGTGGGTTGACAGAAAGGAAGGCTAACTGGGGAACGGGACAGTCAAAATATATGCCATCTTGGAGTGGGCAGGAGGGTAGAAATGGGGAGAAAATTTGTAATTCAAACTCTTGTGAAAATCAATGCTAAAAACTGAATATGGGGGAGCCAAGATGGCGGCTGGAAAGCAGGGACTAGCATGAGCTCCCCACCAAGTCCCTCCAAAAACCTATAAAAAATGGCTTTGAACCAATTCTAGAACTGCAGAACCCACAAAAATAGCAGAGAGAAGCAGGGCTCTAGCCCAGGACAGCCTGGATAGTCTCTGGGTAAGGTCTATCCTGCACAGAGCTGGGAGCAGAAGATAGCGGAGCAGAGCCCAGCATGGGCGGTGCAGAACAATCAGACCAGGAGCCGGGCGGAGCGTGCCCTAGCACCCTGAATCAGTGAGCTGCAGCAGTTACCAGACTTCTCAACCCACAAACACCAAAGAC
>CM053622.1:472024632-472044705 GCA_028646595.1 Phalanger gymnotis | reverse complement strand
ATGTTGAATTGCTGGACTTCTTAGGGAGGGTGGGTGGGAAGGCAAGAGGGGAGAGAATTTGGAACTCAAAGTTTTAAAAAATAGATGTTCAAAAACAAAAACAAAAAAGTTTTTTCAGGCAACAAGAAAATAAGATACACAGGCAATGGGGCATAGAAATTTATCTTGCTTTACAAGAAAGGAAGGGAAAAGGGGATGGGAGGGTAGTAGGGTGACAGAAGGGAGGACAGACTGGGGAACAGGGCAACCAGAATATACACCATCTTGGAGTGGGGGGCAGGGTAGAAATGGGGAGAAAATTTGTAATTCAATCTCCTGTGAAAATCAATGCTGAAAACTAAATATATTAAATAAAATTTATTTTAAAAAACCTGAATATATTCATTAAAATTAATTAATTAATTAATTTTAAATAAAAACCATAATCCTACAAAATGTTGTTTACAAGAAACACATTGTACACAGAGAGTAAGTAAAGCACATTGTAAGTAGAAACACATTGTAAGCAGAAAGTAAGCACAGAGTAAAGGTAAAATAGTGGAGCAAAATATATTATGCTTCAGCTGAACTAATTTTTTTTTAAGAAAGTAGGGTAGCAATCCTGATCTCAGAAAAATCAAAAGGAAAAACAAATCTACTTAAAAGACATAAGGAAGGAAATTACAGCCTGTTAAACGTTTCCATAGACAATGAAGCAATGTCAATACTAAACAGATAGGCACCAATAGATATAGCATAAAAATTCTTAGAAGAGACATTAAATGAGTTTCTGGAAGAAATAGACAGAAAAACTATACTGGTGTGAGCCCTCAACCTCCTCCTCTCAAAACTAGATAACTCTAACCACAAAATAAAAAGAAATTGAGGAGGTGAATACAATTTTAGAAAAGTTACATATGGTAGACCTCTGGAGAAAACTGAATGGGAATAGAAAATGATATGCCTTTTTTGCGGCAGTACATGGCACCTACCCAAAAATTGACCATATACTAAGATGTGGAAACCTCACTATCCAGTGCAGAAAGGCAGAAATATTAAATGCATCTTTTCAGATCATGATGCAATAAAAATTACATGTAATAAAAGGGTAGGGATGGAGAGACTGAAAAAAATTGGAAAAAATAATCTAATCCTAAAAAAACCAAATCATGGAAACAACCAAATAACTTCATCAAAGACAATAACAATAATGAGATTACATACCAAAATTTATGGGAAGCAGGCAAAACAGTTCTTAGGGGAAATTTTATATCTCTAAATGCTTAAATAAATAAAGTAGAGAAAGAGATCAAAGAATTGGGCATGCGACTAAAAAAGCTAGAAAAAGAGCTGAAAGTCCCTAATTAAATATAAACTTAAAAATTCTAAAATTCAAAGGGACATTAATAAAAGTGAAATTAAGAAAGCTATCAAACCAATAAATAGAACTAAGAACTGGTTTTATGAAAAAACAATAAAATAGATAAATCTTTGTTTAATTTGGTTTACAAAAAAGAAAGAAGAAAATCAAATTACCCGTATCAAAAATAAAAAGGGTGAATTCACCTGCAATGAAGAGGAAATTAAAACAATAAGTAGGAGCTACTGTGCCCAACTGTATGCCAATAAATGTGACAACCTAAGTGAAATGGATGAGTGTTTACAAAAAAAATAAATTGCCCAGATTAACAGAAGATGAAATAAAATATTTAAACTTAAAATCTTAAAACTTAAAACAAAACACCTTAAACATCAATGAATTCCCTATGAAAATATCTCCAGATCCATATGGATTTAGAAGCAAATTCTATCCAACATTTAAAGAACAACAGATTCTAATACTATATAGATTATTTGGGGAAAGTGGCAAAGCAGACCTACTTAATCCTTTTTATGATACATATGTGGCACTGAAGCCTAAACCGAGAAGAGCAAAAATGGAGAAAGAAAATTATAGACAAACTTCCCTAATGAATATATATGTAAACACTTTTAAATAAAATTTTAGCAAAACAGTTACAGCAAGGTTTCACAACAATAATACACATTGATCGGGTAGGATTTATACAAGGAATGTAGGCTGGGTTCAATATTAAGAAAACTATTAGCATAATTGATCATATCAACAATAAAACTAACAGAAACCATATGATTGTCTGAATGGATGCAGAAAAAGCATTTGAGAAAATACAACATCCGTTCCATTTAAAAACAATAGAGAGCATAGGGATAAACGGACCCTTCCTTAAAATGATAAGTAGTATCTACCTAAAACTACCAATAAACACTATATGTAATGGACAAAAGCTAGATGCATTTCCAATAAGACTGGGGGTGAAACAAGGATGTCCATTATCACCACTATTATTCAATATGGCACTAGAAACATTAGCTTAAGCAATAAGAGAAGAAAAATAAATGGAGGGAATTAGAATAGGCAAAGAAGAAACTAAGATAGCACTCTTTTCAGATGATATGATGATATAGTTAGAAAATCATACAAAATCAAGTAAAAAACTAATAAAAATTTTATTATTTTAATAACCAACTTTAGCAAAGGTGAAAGATATAAAATAAGCCCACATAAATCCTTGACATTTGTATATATTATTACTAATAAAGCCCAACAGCAAGAGATAGAAAGAGAAATTCCATTTAAAGTTACTGTAGGCATCATAAAATATTTGGGAGTCTACCTACCAAAACAAACCCAGGAACTGTATAAATACCAAAACAAAAAACTTCACACTAATAAAGTCAGATCTAAATAATAAAAAAAAGCATTGGTTGCTCATGGATATGCCAAGCTAATATAATCAAAATGACAATTCTATCTCGAATAATTTATTTAGTGCTATACCAATCAAACTACCAAAAATTATGTTACAGAGCTAGAAAAAAATAGTATCAAAATTCATCTGGAAGAAAAAAGGATCAGAATTTCAAGGGAATTAATGAAAAGAAATGCTAGGGAAGGTGGCCTGTCCATACTAGATCTTAAATTGTACTATAAAAGGGCAATCTCCAAAACTACTTGGAACTGGCTAAGAAATAGATGGGTAGATTAGTGGAATAGGTTAGGTATACAAGACACAGTATTCAATGATTATAGCAATCTACTGTTTGATAAATCCAAAGAACTCAGCTTCTGGGATAAGAACTCACTAATTGACAAAAAGCTACTGTGAAAGCTGTATGGCAGAAATTGGGCATAGATCAAGGTATACCTAAATAAAGTTCAAATGGATACATGAATTACATATAAAGGCTGATGCTAAAAACAAATTAGGGGAACAAGGAATAGTTTATCTGTCAGATTTATGAAGAACGGGGTAATTGATGACCAAAGAAGAGATAGAGAACATTATAAAATGTAAAATGAATAATTTCAATTACACTTAATTGAAATTTTTTTTGCACAAAGCCAATGCAACCAAGATTAGGAGGGAAGCAGAAAACTGTGAAAGAATTTTTACAACTAGTGTTTCTGATAAAGTCCTCATTTCTAAAATATTAGAGAAGTGAGTCAAATTTCTAAGAATACAAGTCATTCCCCAATTGATAAATGATCAAAAAACATGAACAGGTAGATTGCAGAGGAAGAAATTAAAGCTATCTACAATCATATGAAAAAATGCCCTAAATCACTGTTGATTAGAGAGATTCAAATCAAAACAACTCTGAGGTACCATATCACACCTATCAGATTGACTAACATGACAAAAAATGAAAATGATAAATATTGGAGAAGATGTGGGAAAGTTGGAACACTTTCATTTTTGGTGGAGTTGCGAGCTGATCTAGCAATTCTGGAGAGCAATTTGGAATTATATCCAACAGGCTATGAAAAGGCCATATTCTCTGACCCAGCAATACCACTTTTATATTATAAAGGGACCCACATGTGCAAAAACATTTATAACTGCTCTTTTTGTGCTGGCCAAGAACTGGAAACTGAGGGGATGCCCATTAATTGGGGAATGGCTGAACAAGTTGTAGTATATGAATATTATGGAACACTATTGTACTATAAGAAATGATGAACAAGTGGACTTCAGAAAAACCTTGAAAGACTTATATGAAGTGATGCTGAGTAAAATGAGCAAAACCAGGAGAATATTATATAAAGTAACAGCCACATTCTGTGATGACTGACTTTGATAGACTTAGCCCTTCTGGGCAATGCGAGATCCTAAAACAATTCCAAAGGACTCATGATGAAAAATGACATCCACATCCACAGAAAGAACTTTGGGATTTAAATGCCAAGCATAGCAGACTATTTCATTTTGGTTTTGTTTCTTTCTCATTGTTCCTCCCTTTCACTCCAATTCTTCTATACAACATGAGTTATGTGAAAATATGTTTAATAGGAATGTATATGTAGAGCCTATATCAGATTACATGCTGTCTTGGGGAGGGGGGAGGAGAGAGAAGGGGAGAAAATTTAAAACTTATGGAAGTCAGAGTTGAAAATTAAAAATAAATAAATTAACTTTTAAAATGAAATGAACAAGACTGGAAGAAATGAAAGCAAATGTGAAATTATAATCTCCAAGCTTGACTTCAAAGAAGAGCTGAAGGCTTCTTTATGCAGAGATAAATCTATGGCTAGAGAATGATACGTACAATTTTAGGCTTTATTTATGTATTGGATGAATTTATTGGATATCTTTTCAGTCTTTTTCTAAGTCTTTGTTATACAAGATGATAATCTGGGAGATTAGTTGGAAACAAAAGGGATATATTGGAAATTACAGATAATACAAAAGCAAAATGCATCAATAATACTATTTTAAAATACAATAGCCAAATATACTTCAATTGCAGTAAGCAAAGGATGGAAAGCTGGAAATAGTTTAAAAATTGAGAGAACCTCTAGCAATTTTGAATATATAAATATTATTAAGAATGCGAGAAAGCAATTTTCAGCAAGGCAATCTCTTTGTTCCTCTTCTTTTACTACAATTTGTTCTTAAAGGAATCGGCAACACACACCAAACACCAATTCATTGAAATCAATGTAAATAGAACATCTCATTTGGCTATAGTTGTAAATCACATGGTTTCAAAATACCAAGTGAACTTAAAACTGGGTTATCAAAAGGCTTCAAATGAATTGTAAATATTGCCAGATTTGTGATGAAAAGTGTTAATAGGCTATTATTAGCAAGCATATGCTTGAAATAGTAACTTTATATAATTCATGGTTATAAAGCAGCTTGAATATGATTTCTCTCTTAAATATTTTATTTTTCCAAGTACGTGAAAAATAATTTTCAACATTTTTTTAAATTTGAGGTTCCAAATATTCTCTCCCTCTTCTCCCTCAATGAAAAGGCAAGAAATTTGATAAGGTTATACATGTGCAGTCATGCAAATCATATTTTCATATTAGTCATTTTATAAAAGAAAACAAATACCAAAGTGGGAAAATAAGACAAATTAAAAAGTAACAAAAACTATGCTTTGATCTGCATTGAGACTCTATCAATTGTTTTCTGGAGGTGAATGGCATTTTTCATTATAATTCCCTCAGAATTGTCCTGGATGATTATATTGCACAGAATAGCAAAAGCATTCACCTTTGATCATTGTACAATATAATTATTACTGTGTACAGTGTTATCTTATTATTCCATCAAAATTATATACCATAATTTGTTCAGCCAATCCCCAATTGATGTGTGTCTCCAAGATTTCCAATTCTTTTCCACCATGAAAAAGGCTTCTATAAAAAAAATTTACAGATAGGTCTTTTTCCTTTTTATTTTTCCTTTGAGATACAGATCTAATATTGGTATTGCTGGGTCAGAAGGTACGGATGGTTTTTATTACCATTTCAGCATAATTCCAAATAGCTCTACAAAATGATAGACCCACTCATAATTCCACCTTTAGTGTCCCAATTTTCCCACTTCCACCCCAACATTGGTCATTTCCTTTTTCTGTCTGTAGCAACAATCTTACTAGCAGCTGCTGTGGGGGTGCAAGATCCACCAACAACCAGCACCCAGAAAGCTGCCAAAACAAGTTCTTTGATCTGCTTTTCTAAGGAAAGCAACTTTAAGGGGTTAACAATCTCAGTTTAATCAAACATACAAATATCATTCACTTAGTTCAGGGGGAAAAGTCAGCACCCTGAACTTCAAAACAAACACAAACAAATTACAAACATCAACAGACAGACCTTGTCTGATTCAAATCCTAATTAATAGTTACCAGAGAAACCAATATTTGAGTTGCAAAGCTGGGGGGCAGTTTGCAGCTTGCCCCTAAAGTCAAATGCCAAGCTGCCCTCAATTATATCCTGTTCAGTGTCCTGAGGGCTCCATCCTCACCGGGGCTGGGTGTGGGATAGTTCCCAATCCCAGTATCACATCATATACAAATCAATGACTCCCAATTGTGTCTGTGCTGAGAAATAACCAAGACCAAAAGATCCCACTTTATCTGCTCCATTCTAACAAAGGCCAGAATCATTAATGGCAGTTAAGAGAAGGAACAGCAAAAAGTTCCACCTTAATTATTATTACGTAATCTACCCCTCTCGGGTCCATGGCCTAACAAAATTCTAAATTAAATGGCCATGGATCTTGTAACAAATAGATGCATTATACATGGTGATCACTTTCAGGGAAATATAGCAAAATATATCATTCAGTATCATTCACAAAATACTTGTTTATAATACACCATCCACCCCTAGGTCAAAACAAGTCAATCTCTTTAGTCTATACAGAGTGTCCAAGTAAAGTTCTTCTTGAGAGTGTGTCCTCCCCACACAGCAGTTGCAGGCTTCCTCCTGGCACCCTCAGGTAGCAACATGCTTTAATTAGCAAAGTCCCAACACAAAATCCAAATAGAGTTCTCTTGGAGATGTATTCTTCTCCCCACACTGCTCCAGCACTCTGCTTCTGAGTTCTGGGGGGGCAGCTGGGCAACAAAGCCAACAGGGTGAGCTCCTTGGGAGTCCAAGTCACTTCCTCCCACCCACCATAGTCAAATCCACCCATCCCTCCTGGGTCCCAAGCAGGCCCAGGGGAAGGTAGAAAAGAGTCACACTCAGCACCTTGCTGAAAAGTTTCCAGCTTGCCCCAGAGCTGAACTCCAAGCTGCTGGGTTCCTGGTAGTCCAGTTCTGGCTGGCCATGCCTGGCTTCTACAAGAATCCAGATGTAGGTGGTTTCTCACCTTTGCACTCACCTCAACAAAGTCAGCTGGAAGGCAGCTCACTGCTCTCACCTTTCCAAAGTTCTCATGCGGGCAGTCTTCTGCTCTGTCTGGGTCAACATTTCAGCAGCCTCTGTCCATTTCTTCTTTCTCCTCACCAGTCCCTCCCACCAAATCTAAACAAAAGCCATTCTCCAAGTCTCCAAGGCCATTCTCCACTCCTGTTTCAAAACTTGTGATACAACATAATCTCAAGACATTCATCCTTTCAGCACAGTCCTCCGGAGCCAGGCTTATCAACTCCAGCCCTTTCCTCAGGCACCTACACCTCCCCCAATCCTCAGCTTGTTCTCCTCCCACAGCCTCTGCTCTAGCCTCTTGCCTCCGGAGTGCTAGTGGGGTAAG
This sequence comes from Phalanger gymnotis, assembly GCA_028646595.1. Classification (NCBI taxonomy): domain Eukaryota; kingdom Metazoa; phylum Chordata; class Mammalia; order Diprotodontia; family Phalangeridae; genus Phalanger; species Phalanger gymnotis. The sequence continues at coordinate 472,037,149 of CM053622.1, read as the reverse complement.
GAGAGGGAAGGAGAGGTTATCTCCCACATTCCTTGCTCTGGGCTCCTAGGAAACCACTCCCTTCACTGCCACTTGCCTGTTTGTCTTCAGGCCTCTGGAACTCCACAGAACCATAGCCACCAAAAGTACAAAGACCAGCCCAATAACTGGGAAACATTCAGCCACCATCTCAGTAGCCCAAAACTCCATACTTTCCTTTTAATCTGCAGATCCTGCCGACTACATCATTTGTAGTAACAATCTTGCTAGAAGCTGCCGTGGGGGTGCAAGATCCACCAACAACCAGCACCCAGAAAGCTGCCAACACATGTTCTTTGATCTGCTTTTCTAAGGAAAGCAACTTTAAGTGGTTAACAGTCTCAGTTTAATCAAACATACAAATATCATTCACTTAGTTCAGGGGGAAAAGCCAGCACCCTGAACTTCAAAGCAAATACAAACAAATTACAAACATCAACAGACAGACCTTGTCTGATTCATATCACAATTCATAGTTACCAGAGAAACCAATATCTGGGTTACAAAGTTGGGTGGGGAAGTTTGAAGCTTTCACACAGTCTCAACACTCCTTCCATGAGTGTGCCCCAAAAGTCAAATGCCAAGCTGTCCTCTAGTATATCCTGTTCAGAGCCCTGAGGGCTTTTAATTACTATTACACTGTCATATTAGCCAATCTGATACACATAAGGTGATACCTCAGAATTGTTTTGTTTTGCATTTCTCTAATCAATACTGATTTAGAGCACTTTTTATCACTACATATGATTTCTTCTTCTGAAAAGTGTTCATATTTTTTAACCTTTATCAATTGAGTAATGACTGGTATTCTTATAAATTTGATTCAGTGCTCTATATAATTGAGAAATGAGGTCATTATCAGAGATACCATAAATTATTTTTCACTGTTCTGATTACTGTGTATTTCCCTCTGTCTCATATATCCTTGTCTCTTTCTCCTTTCACCCTGTTCCTCCTCAGAAGTATTTTGTTTCTGTCCACCACACCCCCAATCTGTCTTTCTTTCAGCCTAGCCATTTTTCTTATCCCCTTCCTCTCCTACATCACTGTAGGGTAAGACAGATTTTTATACCCAACTCCATGTGGATGTTATTCCCACTTTACCACAATTCTGATGATAGTAAAATTCAGTCATTGTCTGCCACCTCATAATCCATAATCCTCCAGTATACAAGCTCTTTTGTGTCATCTTTTATGTGAGATATGAATTTACCCCATCCTATTCTCATTTTGTTCTTCTTGTAGTGCATTCCTCTTTTTCATTGCTTTATTTTATTTTTTTTTTAGATATCATTACATTATTGTCAACTCAGACCCAGGCCCTGTATCTGTGTACATATCTTTTAACTCCTCTAATAATATGAAAGTTTTCAGAAATTACAAGTATTATTTTGCCATAAAGTAATAGAAACAGTATACTTATTGAGTCCTTTAGGATTTCTCCATCCTATTTGTCTTTTCATGCTTGAGTGCTGTATAATGAAGTCAAATTTTCTATTCAGCACTGGTCTTTCCAGAAGGATGCTTGAAAGTCTTCTATTTCATTAAATTTCCATTTTTCCTCTTAAAGATTATACTCAGTTTTTCAGGGTAGGGTATTTCTTGTTGAAATCATAGCTCCTTTGCCTGCTTAATATCATATTCCAAGTCCTATTATCCTTTATGTAAAACTTGTGAAATCTTGTGTTATCCTGAGTGTGGTTCTATGATACTGGAATTGTTTCTTTCTGGCTTATTGCAATATCTTTTCCCTGACCAGGGAGCAATGGAATTTGGCTCTAACATTCCAGAGAGTTTTCATTTTGTTATCATATTCAGTAAGTGATTAGTGGATTATTTCAATTTCTATTCTACCTTCAGTTTCTAGAATATCAAGGCTGTTTTCCTTGATATTTTCTTTCTTAAATATATTTTTAGTCTGTCCCAGCACCTTTTCCCACTAAACTTCTCTGTTGTCTTTTGTGTTTGTGGGTTAAGGAGTCTGGTAAATGCCACAGCTCACTGATTCTCCTGATCTGGTTGGTCCCGATGCTGCTCACACTGGGCTCTGCTCTGCTCCCAGTTCCGTGCTATAGACCTTTCCCCACAACCATCCAGGCTGTCCTAGGCTGGAGTCCTGCTTCCCTCTGCTATCATGGGTTCTGCAGTTCTAGAATTTGTTCAGAGTCATTTTTATAGGTGTTTGGAGGGACGTGGGTGGGGAGCTCACACAAGTCCCTGCTTTCCAGCTGCCATCTTGGCTCCACCCCCAAAACCACTGACCTGGAAAATAGATCCAGGGGAGATAATTTAATTTAAAAATTATTGGACTACCTGAAAGCCATGATCAAGAAAATGATCCTAGATATGTTCTTTCAAGAAATCATCAAGAAAAACTGCCCTGATATTCTAGAGCCAGAGGGTAAAATAGAAACTGAAAGAATCCACAGATTGCCTCCTGAAAAAAATCCCAAAAAGAAAACTCCTAGGAATATTGTCACCAAATTCCAGAGTACCCAGAGCAAGGAAAAAATACTGCAAGTAGCCAGAAAGAAAAAAAAAATTAGTATTGTGGAAACAGAATCAGGATAACACAAGATCTAGCTGCTTCTACATTAAGGGATCAAAGGGCTTGGAATATGATATTCTGGAGGTCAATGGAGCTAGGATTAAAACCAAGAATCAGTTACCCAGGTTCTTTTTCTAATCATGGCTTTTAGGTAGTCCAAGAATTTTTAAATTATCTCTCCTGGATCTATACTCTAGGTCAGTGGTTTTACCAATGGGATTTCACATTGTCTTCCTTTTTTTCATTCATTTGGTTCTCTTTTATAATTTCTTGATTTCTCGTAAAGTCATTAGCTTCCACTTGTTTCATTTTAATTTTGAAGGCATTATTTTCTCCATTGATCTTTTGGACCTCTTTTTTCCATTTGGCTAATTCTGCCTTTTAAGGTATTCTTCTCCTCCTCATTAGCTTTTGACACCTCTTTTTGCCATCTGGGTTAGTCTGTTTTTAAGGTGTTATTTTCTTCAATATTTTGGGGTCTCCTTTAGCAAGATATTGACTCGTTTTTCATGATTTTCTTGCATCACTCTCATTTCTCTTCCCAATTTTCCCTATACTTCTCTTACTTGCTTTTCCAAATCCTTTTTGAGCTCTTCCATGGGCTCAGAACATTTCATTCATATTTTTCTTAGTGTCTTTTGTTGTAGGATCTTTGACTTAGTTGACTTCTTCTGGCTATATGTTTTGATCTTCTTTGTCACCAAAGTAAGATTCTGTAGTCTGCATCTTTTTGTGCTGTCTGCTCATTTTCCTGGCCAATTACTTGACTTCTGAGCTCTTTTTCAGGGTATGACTGCTTTCGGAGTGGAGACTGCCCTGTCCCAAGCTTCAGGGGTTTTGCACTGATATTTTCAGAGCTACTTTTATTCTGAGGTGGTATGATACTCCTCTCCTGGCCTGTGCCCTGTTCTTTGAGTACAAGCACTCTTTTCTACCATGTTACTACCAGTAGACCTCCCTTTCCACAGCCACCACAAACTCTGCCACAGCAACACTACTCCTCCCCCAAGGACTGTCAACCAGGACTGTGACCCCAATTCATTATATTATGGAGACAGGGAAAACCAAAATACCAATTCAGAAGAGGACAGCATGGACAACATACCCACACCTGAAACCTCAAAAGGGAAAGTGAACTGGTCTCCAGACCAAAAAGCCTTCTTGGAAGAACTCAAGGAGGACTTTAAAAACCAAATTAGGGAGGTAAAAGAAAAAATGGAAAAAAATTCATTGAGAAAAATGAATTTTTAAAAGGTAAAATTGAGGAATTGGTAAAGGAAAATCAGGATATAAACAGAGAAAATGTCTTGTTGAAAAGTAAAATCAACCAAATGGAAAAGGAGATGGAGAAGATAAAGGAAGAAAACAAAACATTAAAAATTAGAGTTGGGCAAGTAGAAGCTAATGACTCTATGAGACGTCAAGAATCAGTCAAACAAAATCTAAAAAATGAAAAAATAGAAGAAAATGTGAAATATTTGACTGCAAAAACAACCGACCTGAAAAGTAGATCCAGGAGAGAGAATCTAAGAATTATTGGTCTACCTGAAAGTTATGATGAAAAATAGAGCCTGGACAGTATCTTCCATGAAATCCTTAAAGAAAATTCCCTGGAGATCCTAGAACCAGAAGGAAAAATGTCATCAAAAGAATCCTTCTATGACCCCCTAAAAAAGATCCCAAATTGAAAACTCCAAGAAGTATTATAGCCAAATTCCAGAATTACCAGGTCAAGGAGAAAAAATTGCAAGCAGCTAGAAAGAAACGATGCAAATATCACAGAACTACAGTCAGGATCACACAGGATCTTTCAGCTTCTACATTAAATGACAGGAGAAATTGGCATACAATATTCCAAAAGGCAAAGGAGCTTGGACTACAACCAAGGATCAACTACCAAGCAAAATTTAGCATAATTTTCCAGGCAAAGAGATGGATATTCGATGAAATAAGGGAATTCCAGACCTTCCTGATGAAAAGGCTAGAGCTCCAAATACAAAACTCAAGAGAGACATAAAAAGGTAAATAGAGAGGAAAAAAAACCCTAGTTAATCAATAAGGCTAATTAATTACATTCTTATTCAGGATTATTTTGTTTCATATATGTTATATATATACATATGTATGCATATGTATATATATATATATATATACGTATATGTCAATCTTCAGAATAGTATACTTATTATGAAAATTGAAAGGTATATTCATAGACTGTGGATGTCAGTATAAAATTACCAATATAATTAAAAAACATATAATCAAGAGATATAAAGCAGTGGTTCTGGGAGAAGAGGTAAGGAGGTAGTAGAAAAGGGTAAATTATATCAAATGAAGAGGCACAAAAGCACATTATACTAGAGGGAAAGAAGGGATGGAGAAGAGCAGTACTTGAGATTTACTCTCATCAGATTTGGTTCAAGAAGGGAATAACATACCCTGATAAGTATTGAAATCAAACTTGTCCTACAGGCAGTAGGAGGGGAAAGGGGGAAAAAAGAGAGGGGGGTTGTCAGAAGGGAGGGAAGAAGTAGCAAGTGGAAAACAATAAGACAAGGGAGGGGAATCAAGAGGGAGGGTAAACTGAGGAAGGTGGTGGTCAAAAGCACCTTTTAAAAACAGATGTTCAAAAACAAAAAAAAAAGTTTTTGCATGCAATTAGGAAATAAGATACATAGTCAATGAGGCATAGAAATTTATCTTGTCCTAGAAGAAAGGAAGGGAAAAGGAGATGGGAAGGGAGCGGGGTGACAGGAGGGATGGCTGACTAGAGAACGGGACAATCAGAATATATACCATCTTGGAGTGGTGGGGAGGGTAGAAACGGAGAGAAAATTTGTAATTCAAGCTCTTGTAGGGACAGCTAGGTAGCTCAGTGAGTAGAGCACCGGCCCTGGAGTCAGGAGGACATGAGTCCAAATCCAGCCTCAGACACTTGACATATTTACTAGCTGTGTGACCTTGGGCAAGTCACTTAACCCCAATTGCTCTGCCAAAAAAGCAAAAAAAAAAAACCTCTTGTGAAAATCAATGCTGAAAACTAAATATATTAAATAAATTAAATAAATAAATCAAAAAAGTAGGGAATAACATAAAAAAGTAGGGGTAGAAATCCTAATCTCATACAAAGCAAAATCAAAGATAGATCTAATTAAAAGAGATAAGGGAGGACACTACATCCTGCTAAAAGGTACCATAAACAATGAAACAGTCTCATTGTTTAACATATACACACCAAGTGGTATGGCATGCAAATTCTGACAAGAGATGGTTGAGGGAGTTACTGGAAGAAATAGACAGCAAAACCACAATAATGGGAGACCTCAACCTCCCCCTCTCTGAACTTGATAAACCTACCTCAAAATAAACAAGAAAGAAGGTAAGGAGGTCAACAGAATTTTAGAAAAGGCCTTTTAGAGAAAAATGAATGAATGGGAATAAAAAGGAATATAACTTTTTCTCAGCAGGACATGGCACATACTCAAGAACTGACCATGTACTAGGGCATAAAAACCTCACAATCCAGTGCAGAAACACAGACGTAGTTAAAGCACCATTTTCAGATCATGATGCAATAAAAATTATTTGTAATAAAGAACCAGGGAAAAATAAGCAAAGAATTAAAATAAGCAAAGTAGTTAAAGCACCATTTTCAGATCATGATGCAATAAAAATTTTTTTGTAATAAAGAACCAGTGAAAAATAAGCAAAGAATTAAAAAATAATAAATAATCTAATTCTAAAGAATGAGTGGGCCAAAGAACAAATCATAGAAACAATTGATAACTTCATTAAAGAGAATGACAATAGTGAGACAACATTCAAAAACTTATGGGATGTAGCAAAAGTCGTTCTTAAGGGAAGTTTTATATCTCTAAATGTTTACATGAATAAAAGAGAGAAAAAGGAAATCAATGCAACTGAAAAACCTGCAAAAAGAACAAACTGAAAATCTCAAATTAAATACCAAATTAGAAATACTGAAAATCAAAGGAGAGATTAATAAAATTGAAATCAAGAAAACTATTGAATTAATGACTAAAATCAAGAGCTGGTTTTATGAAAAACACAATAAAATTGATAAACATTTGATCAATTTGTTTTAAAAAATAGAAAGAAGAAAATCAAATTACCAGTATCAAAAAAGAAAACGGTGAATTCACCTCCAGTGAAGAGTTAATTAAAACAATAATTAGGAATTATTTTGTCCAATTGTATGCCCTAAATTTGACAACCTTAGGGATATGGATGAAGAGCTACAAAAATATAAATTGCCCAGGTTAACAGAAGAGGAAGTAAAACTCCTAAATAACCCCATCTCAGAAAAAGAAAATGAGCAAGCTGTCAATGAACTCTCTAGTAAAAAATCTCCAGGGCCAGATGGTTTTACAGGTGAATTTTATCAAATATTTAAAGAACAATTAATTCCTATACCTTATAGACTATTTGGGAAAATAGGTGAAGGAGTCCTACCAAATACTTTTTCTGACACAAATATGGTACTCATACCCAAACCAGGAAGAGTCAAAACAGAGAAAGAAAATTATAGACCAATTTCCCTAATGAATATTGGTGCAAAAATTTTAAAGAAAATATTTGCAAAAGGATTGCAGCAACTTATCATGAGAATAATACACTACAACCAGGTAGGATTTATCCCAAGAATGCAAGACTTGTTCAGTATTGGAAAAACTGTCAGCATAACTGATCATATCAACAACAAAACTGGCAGAAAACATATGATAATTTCAATAGATGCAGGAAAAGCCTTTCACAAAATACAACACCCATTCCTATTAAAAACACTACAAAGCATAGGAATAAATGGAGCCTTCCTTAAAATTGTAAATAGCATCTATCTAAAACCATCAACAAGCATGACTTGTAATGGGCATAAGGTAGATGCATTCCCAATAAGATCAGGGGTGAAACAAGGATGTCCATTATCACCCATACTATTCAATTTGGTACTAGAAATGTTAGCAGTAGCAATAATAGGAGAAAAAAAGGAAGTTGAAGGAATTAGAATAGGCAAAGAAGAAACTAAATTATCACTTTTTGCAGATGATATGGTTATATACTTAAATAATCCTAGAGAATCAAGTAAAAAATTACATGAAACAATAAACAACTTTAGCAAAGTTGCAGGATATAAAATAAACCCACATAAATCCTCGGTATTCCTATACATTATTAACAAAGCCCAAAAGCAAGATATAGAAAGAGAAATTCCATTCAAAGTTACTGAAGACATTATAAAACATTTGGGAGCCTATCTGCCAAGACAAACCCAGGTCTTATATGAACATAATTATGATACACTTTTCATGTGAATAAAGTCAGATCTAAATAAATGGAAAAAATATCAGTTGTTCATGGTTAGGCTGAGCTAATATAATACAAATGAAAATTTTACCTAAATTAATTTATTTATTCAGTGTCATACCAATCGAACTACCAAAAACTTACTTTGCAGAGCTGGATAAAATAATAACAAAATCCATCTGGAAGAACAAGAGGTCTAGGATATCTAGGATATTAATGAAAAGAAATGCTAGAGAAGGTGTCCTAGCCATATCAGGTATTAAACTGTACTATAAAGCAGCTGTAATCAAAACTACCTGGTACTGGCTAAGGAACAGAGTTGTGGAACAGGATTGGTACACAAGACGCAGTAGTCAACAACTATAGCAATCTACTCTTTGATAAACACAAAAAATCCAGCTTCTGGGCTAAGAATTCATTATTTCACAACAACTGCTGGGAAAAGTGGGAAATGGTAGGGCAGAAAACCAATATTGGCATATTGGCATAGACCAATATCTTACACCATATACCAAAATAAAGTCAAAACGGGTTCATGATTTAGGAATGAAGGCTGACACTATAATCAATTTGGGAAAGCAAGGCATAGTTTACCTATGCAATTTATGGAAAAGCAAAAAATTCATGACACAACAAGAGATAGGGAGCATTACAAAATGCAAAATGGATAATTTTGATTATGTTAAATTGAAATATTTTTGTATAAAGAAGCCAATGCAACAAAGATTAGGAAGGAAGTGGAAAATTGGGAGAAAATCTTTACAACCAGTGTCTCTGATAAAGGCCTCATCTCAAAGTATACAGGGAACTGAGTCAAAAGTCATTCACAAGTTGAGAAATGGTCAAAAGACATGAACAGGCAGTTTTCAGAGGAAGAACTTAAAGATATCTATAGATGTGAGAAAAATGCTCAAAGTCGCTACTGATTAGAGAAATGCAAATCAAAACAACTCTTAGGTGCCACATCTCTCCTGTCAGATTAGCTAAAATGACAAAACAGGAAGATGATAAATGCTGGAGAGGATGTGGGAAAATTGGAATGTTGTTACATTGTTGGTGGAGTTGTGAACTGATCCAGTCATTGTGAGGAGCAATTTGGAACTATGCCCAAAGGGCTATAAAAATGTTCATACCTTTGGACCCAGCAATACCACTTCGAGGGTTGTATCCCAAAGAGATTACACAAGTAGGAAAAGGACCCATATGTACAAAAATATTTATAGTGGCTCTTTTTTTAGTAGCAAAGAATTGGAAATCAAGGGGATGCCTATCAATTGGGGAATGGCTGAACAGGAATATGAGGGTAATGGAATACTATTGTGTGATTATAAATCGGGATGATACAGATTTCATACATGGAAAAACCTACACAATGTAATCCTGAGTGAGTGGAGCAGAACCAGGAGAACATTATACACAACCATAGATATATGGATTCTGTGATGACTAACCCTGATAGACTTCACTCTTCTCAGCAATACAAGGGGAAAGACAACCCTAAAGGTCTCGTGATGGAGAGAGATATCTACATCCAGAGAAAGAACTATGAAGTATGAATGAAGATTGAGGCATGCTGTTTGCTCTCCTTTATTTCCCTTTTCTTGTTTTTTGTTTTGTTTTTTTGTATGTTTTTATTCTTCTTTCTCCTGATTCATTCCATTGGACATAATTCTTCTTTACAACTTGACTATTGTGTAAATAAGTTCAATGCAAAATTATATGTACGAGATGTATTGGATACCATGCTGTCTTGGAAAGGGAGAGATGGGGGGGAGAGAAGATAATCTGGAACTCAAAATTATGTGTAACTGAGCATTGTAAACTAAAAATAAAAAAAAATCTTAATTATAAATAATAAAAAATAAATAAGAAAGAAAAAAGAAAAGTGATGACCAGATGATTTAGTTGGATTAAATAAAAATATAGCATATTTAAAGAAAAATATGTACCTTTAACAAACCTGTAACAATATGTACCTATACCAAAATATATTTATGTATACATATACAAATATGTGTGTATATACACAAATATGTTTATTGCAAATGAGGATATCTTATTACTTTCAAGTTCAACCCTCTAGGTAAAAGCACAACAGAATTAAATGTGTGTGTGTGTGTGTGTGTGTGTGTGTGTGTGTGTGTGTGTGTGCGTGTGCAAGTGTGTCTGTGTCTGTGTCTGTGTGTGTCTGTGTGCCTGTGTTTGGAGTCTGGTTCCTTCCTCTTTAACCTTACCTCTGTAGTAGGGGAATTGTGTGAGACTACCAACCCAGAAATATATCTTACAGTGTTTGACTTCTTGTCTCCCAGTATCAGCTGAGGTAGTACTTAAGTAATCCCTTGAAAAACTTAAGGCACTACGTAAATGCTAATTATTATCATTATTTTTGTCTTTGCATTATTCCAGTACAATTAGAGGCTATTCACGCAATAGGTTGTCTCCAACACATATGGAAAATAGTATATTAACTTTCAGAGATTCTCATGGTTGCAGTTGCTTGGACAAAACAAGATAGTAAGAAGTATGCTCCAGAGTCCTGGAATTCTGCTGCCCATTGTTCTGCTTTATGTAGTTCTCTGACCATTACTTTAAAGGCTTCTGGGCCACTACCACCTAAAATCCAATGATAGAAGAAGAAACATCATGGTACTCTTGTTTCTTGTCCCCCATTATCTTTATACTTTGCCAAAACATTCTAGAGGCATCAATCCTGTTTCTGACATCAGTCTCCTCCTATTGCTTGATGAGTCAGCTGCCTGTAGGCACCATGTACTCTAAGAGGCAAATGGAAGGATTAAGTTATGTCATGATGTCAGAGTAAGAGTTAAGGGTTCCCTTTATGTATCCAATCTGAGTACCAAGGCCAGCTAATTTAAAAAACTCTTCATTAGATGAGCTGTGTGCTGATGAATTTGTGAGCCACAGTTACTTCCTAATTAAATTAAATTCAAGAGCAATGACACTGTGATATGTCCTGGGAAGACAAAGAGAAAAGCAAAATAGCTCCTGCCCACAATGAAGTTTCACTCGATGGGCTGACTCAAAATGTATATAGATGAACGAAGACATGATAATTTGAGTATGAAAAGATTATTAACAACCAGGAGGGAAAGGAATAAAAGAAGAATTCTCACATGCAGTTATATGTCTTGAAGAATGATAATGATTCTATAAGTTGTGAAGAGTTTGCCTTTTGCATCAGAGTAAGGAATACCCATATGAATAAACTTACAGATTTTTAAAGCAAGTAAAATAGCACAATACATTTTCTAATAAGGAGTTTATGTTGACTGAAATTGTGGTTGACAAATATGAACTCTCTAAATCTCCTTCACCAAGGAGATTTCTAGCTATAAATGTATCGTAACAGATGACTATCATAACCCACAAAATATACCAAAGTGTCTTGAGTTGGGAAATAGCAGACATAATAGGAAGATAGTTCTTAAACTTGAAACAATCTAACATCTATCAGGCAATATCATGTGATACATTTTGTAGACACAGATATAGGTATCATTGATGGGTGTGCTTGGGTGCCTGTGCTTGGACCCTAATTCTAACATTTCTCCTTAGCTTCTGCTTGGGTACCTGTGCTTGGACCCCAGGCCCAAAATCATATCTCTCCCCAGCCTCAAAACACTGCCTCTAGCAGTTTCTCTCTAGCAAAACAGGACAGCATGCCCTAGCAAAACACTTATCTCTCCTCCTGACACAGTAGCCAGCTGCAGCTATAGAATTTATTAGTTTGACCAATTGTGTAGGTACTGAACTGGCTGTGTAATGGGTCATAGAGAAATTCACTACTCACTGGCCTATCATATGCATGCTAGGCTTAGACATATGTATACTCCCTTACATTTATGTTGTCTAACAAGACATTGATGGGAGAAACCTGAGTATTTTCCAGTCAGTCCTGACAGCTGGTTGACATCTTGATGTCTCAAGCCTAAAACCACACCTTCATGTAGCCTCCCTTTGGGCTATTTCCCAGTGAACTCTGGTTAAGATAACTGTGCAGTACCTACAAAAAGTGTGTGTTCTTTTAAGATCTGACCATCTCTTAACCATTCTCTAATACCACCCCAAAACAACAGATTAACATATTTGACACTTGTTTTACCCCAAAATGTCCTATATAAACTTTACTTGCACCCCTGTAAGGTTGCAGGTTCCCTAAGAACTCTTGCCTGCTGAAAAGCATAAAAATAAATCTTTGCCCCTTTGATTTAAAGAATGCTTGAGTCCACGAATTCATTCCAGATGGCCCTGACAGTCTCCAGTACTTGGTCCTTGAGGGGTACTCCCCCTCAACTACCCTCTCTGGGAACTCCAGTCTTGGGGTTCCTGGACCTCATCTCCCCAAACCCTCAACATCAGTACAATAGCTCATAGCATTTCCTATGAGGAATATTAGATAAGAGTTAAGACCAAGAGGGCAATGTGCTTAAAATGGTAAAGATGTCCCACTTGATTTAATTCAATATAGTATAGTATTCTTCAGAAATCAACTAACAGAAGTTCATGATTCTTCATCTGGAGAAATAGGCCATACTTTTTACTTTACTAGTTAAAACATAACAAAAAACAATCTGAACAACATTAATTAAGATAAAGAGTGAAAGG
>CM053622.1:471986129-472019132 GCA_028646595.1 Phalanger gymnotis | reverse complement strand
GGACCTGAAGAGGGAATACCATACATCCTCAGTTGTGTAGCTTACTCCACAGGAAAGAAGGAGGAAGAAGATAAAAAAAGGGGAGGATGATGGAAGGGAGGGCAGATGGGGATGAAGATAATCAAAAACAAACACTTTCAAAAAGGGACAGGGTCAAGAGAGAAAATTCAGTAAACGGGGATTGGTTAGGAAGAAGCAAAATATAGTGAGTCTTTCACAACATGAGTATTGTGGAAAGGTTATACATAATGATATGCATGTGGTCCATGTTGAATTGCTTGACTTCTTAGGGAGGGTGGATGGGAAGGGAAGAGGGGAGAGAATTTGGAACTCAAGGTTTTGAAAAAATAGAGAAAATAAGATGCACAGGCAATGGGGCGTAGAGATTTATCTTGCCCTAAAGAAAAGAAGGGAAAGGGGGAAGGGAGGGGAATGGGGTGATGGAGGGGAGGGCAGACTGGGGAACAGGGCAACCAGAGTGTACGCCATCTTGGAGTGGGGGGGTGGAAATGGGGAGAAAATTTGTAATTCAAACGCCTGTGAAAATCAATGCTGAAAACTAAACATATTAAAAATAAATTTAAAAAACATACATATGGAACTTTTACAACCGTATCAGCTACATTTTATCTTCCTATATTTTTCAGCTTCTGTAGTATGTGAAGATTATTTTGGATTTGGATTTGCTGCAGGTTTTGGTAGCCTCTCAATTTCCTCCCTAGTAGTAGCCATGCTTTTTGTGCTCCTAGTAGGGGTGAAAGACACTTGATGTTTTCAACTATCCTGTAAGCTACCAACAGGGAGATAGAATGTTTGTTATAGAGAAAAAAAGAGAAAGATAATAATTCTGCTAAGGTCACACCTGACTAATGGCTGAGTCAGAATTAGAATCCAAATTTACCTCATAAATCAGTGGAAAAGGGAATATGCTGTATATGTGTTTTTTAAGACTTAAGACAACTAAAAAAGCTGAGCTGTTAAAAGAAATTTCTACAATCTAAGAGTGCACAAGGAAAACACATCAAAAGAATTATTTGTTAAAATAATTGCTAAAAGATATTTTCACTTAAAATTTTATGTCTCTTTGTTGTAGTTTATTGTATTTTCCAGAATGATGATATAAGCATTGTTCCAACCTGATTATTTGTCCAGTTATAGCCATTTAACAGTAGAGTAGTCGCTGCGATTTATTTTTAAATTCTATTGCTCAATTCTTTCCTAAAGCTTTACAGAGGAGAGGAAATAAGCTCTCCAACTCTCAATTTCTCTTTAAACTAGACATATTCTTGACTATGACAGAGAATCAGTCAACAATTAGCCTCTATTGTAGTTGCCAGTTAACTTGATTTCCCAAATAACTCCAGAAAGAACTTATGCAACTGAAAGAATGAATTGTAAAGAAATAATATCACAGTGGATCAAAGATGATGGAGTAAAAACTAGGAATTGCTTGAGCTCTCCCCCAGCCACTCCCCCCACCAATACGTATAAAAAATGACTCTCTAAACAAATTCTAAAGGAGCAGAGCCCACAAAATGATATATTGAAACAAATTTCCAGCCTGAGACAACCTGGGGAAGGTCAACAGGAAAGGTCTGTTGCACCAGTCTGAGAGAAGAGTGAAGTCAAGCATGGGCTGTCCCAGCACAGACAGAGCCCAAGCAAATGTGGAGCAGGCCTCAGGGCACTGAATCACTAGCTGCTGTGGCAGCATCCAGACTTCTCAACCCACAAACACCAAAGAAAACTTAGAAGGTGTATCAGGAAGGCAATAATCACAATATAGATGATAATATCAAAATGCCTATGTGATTCTGTATCACAAAATATGTGAGACTCTCTACATTGGAAGTAGAAGTAAAACATTTATTTAGTCACCAGACAACCAGATCTCATAAGCCATCCACCCAATCCATCAGAGAAGCAAAGAATTTGATACACTATACCACAGCAGAGAACCACTCCATCCCACAGCCTTATGCCCTGTGCTAGGGCCTTCCTACCAACAAGCAAACTTACAGCACAGCACATGTTTGCTCTCTTTTCCTCAGCTCTGTCATAACTGCTCTCTCAGCATTTCCTGCAACATAACTTCCTTTTTCTCTCAGCAAGCTCCTCTTACCACATGTGACTTAGGCTTTGGTCACATGGCCTATTAATGGGAGGTAAAGATCTTCCCATCTAAATTGCTATTACAGAAGGTCAGCAGGAAAGGCCTCTCAGACCTAGGTGAGAGAAGAGAAAGGTATGGCCTCAGCCATAGGGCAGTGGCTGCATCCAGAGCTCTCCACTCACAGATAGTGGGGAGATCAAGTAGCTGATAATAGGTGGATTGCAGGGATTTCTTTTGTGGCACTAAGCAAGGATTCCCTTGCTTTGCCCTTGATTATATGTGAGCTGTAATCCTGAGTGGTGGTCCTGGAGTGTGGAAGAGCATGGTAGAGTTTGTGGTGGCAGTGGAAAAGGACACCTCATAGTTCTAATGCAGAAAAGAGGGCTTGTGGTCACTCAAAGACCAGAGCAAGACCAGGAGAGGAGTAAATACCTCTCCTTTCATCATACAACCTTGGAAGAAAAAAAAATTTACAAGTCCCTAGAAGTACCTCTGAAAACAACTGCACAAAACCCCTGAAGATTGGGACAGTATACCCTCCACATGGGAAGCAGAGACCTACCTTAACAAAGAACTAAAACATCAAGTGATTGGCTGGGAAAATGAGCAAACAGTGGGGAAAAAGGTCAGACTATAGAATCTTATTCTGGTGACAAAGAAGGTCAAAACATACAACCAAAAGAAGACAACAAAGCCAAAACTCCTAATCCAAAACCACCAAAAAATATGAATTGGTCTCAGGCCATGGAAGAGCTCAAAATGGATTTGGAAAAGCAAGTTAGAGAAGTAGAGGAAAAATTGGGAAGAGAAATGAGAATGATGCAAGAAAATCATGAAAAATCAGTCAACAACTTGCTAAAGGAGACCACCCCAAAAAAACTGGAAAAAATAACACCTTAAAAAATAGAATAACCCAAGAGGAAAAAGAGCTCCAAAAAGCCAATGAGGAGAAGAATGCCTTAAAAAGCAGAATTGCCCAAATGGAAAAGAAAGTCCAAAAGCTCATTGAATAAAATAACTCCTTAAAAATTAGAATGGAGCAAATGGAAGCTAATGACTTTATGAGAAATCAAGAAATTATAAAACAAAACCAAAACAATGATAAAATAGAAGACAATGTGAAATATCTCATTGGAAAAACAACTGACCAAGAAAACAGATCCAGGAATGAAAATTTAAAAACTATTGGACCACCTGAAAGCCTTGATCAAAAAAGACCCTAGACATCTTCCAAGAAATTATCAAGGAAAACTTCCCTGATATTCTAGAACTAGAAGGTAAAATACAAATGGAAAGAATCCAATGATGACCTATTGAAAAAGATCTGAAAAGGAAAACTCATAGGAATATTGTACCCAAATTTCAGGGTTCTCAAGTCAAGGAAAAAATATAGCAAGGATCCAGAGGAAAAAAAATCCAGTATTTTATTAAGAATAATTTTATCTTTTTTTGTTTGTTTTTGCATATTGAGACTTCAGGTTAATGAGAAAACAAATTCCCCACCTTTCTGGAGGGCATTTAACACAATGTTTCTTTGATGACTGAGGTTTTTGCTGTATCTTAGGTCACTATTCAAAAAATCATGGATAAATGAAGTTTCTGTTGGATTCAGGAAACATAAGAGCTGGAGTGTATGTGTATTAACATTGGTGGGATATTCCTGGAAAGTTTTGTTTATGTAAAAATAAATTCTTAAAACAATCTTGTCATATATATATATACATATATATATAAATATATATATACATATGTATATATATGTATATACATGTATACATATATATGTATATGTATAAATACATGTATATGTATATATACATATATATGTATATACATATATATACACATACACACATATATACATATATGTACATACACACACATGTATAATATATATTCCTTTCTTCTCGCTAAAATAAAAATTTAGAAAGTTTTGGTTATTTAAGGTTTTGGTAGAATTTTAAAACTGTTAGAATGAAGAGAGCTTCTTATTATCCTTTTTGGCGAAAAAATAATATTAAAAACCTGACTAGAAAATTATTACTGCTATAATTTAGGACAAAGATGATTAGGATTTTAAAAAATTAACATTTAAAATTACACATCTAGAATGTCACCATTTAATCAAGTTGTAACAACAATGTTACTTGAAGCTACTGTGGCTGTGTAAGGCCAATAACACCAGCACACAGGAGGGCTACTAGCATACATTGTTTGATCTGCTTTTCTAAGGAAAGCAACTTTAAGGGGCTTACATTCTCACTTTAATTAAACATATATATATATCATTCACCTAGTTCAGGGTGAAAAGCCAGCATCCTGAACTTCAGAGAAAACAAAAACAGAAATTACAAGCAGAAAAAAATAACTAATTGACAGACAGGCTTCTGTCTGACCACAGCAATACATACAGTCTGATCTAGCTCAGCTGCCACCTCCCAGCCCCTCCCTCCCGAGAAGTGGGACTTCCTATATCCCTCCCCAAGCTCCAGTTCCCACAGGCCTTTCAGGGCTTTTTCCACTGAGGAAAGTGCCTGCCTCCCCCACAGGGACAAGGAGAGTTCTGCTCCATTCTCCATTTCGGATCTCATCCAAATTAAAGAAAAACTGGGGAGATACTCAGAAGATCCCACTAAGTTTACTCAGGGTTTTAGGGATCTGTCCCTACAATTTGTACTTTTTTGGTGTGAATTGCATATGCTCTTCTCTACTTGTTGTACCACTGAGGAGAAGAGGAGAATCCGGGAATATGCTCAAAAATTTGGGGATTGTTTGGCTAGCTATAACCCCACAAAATACCCCCCAGGAACAGCTGCTGTTCCCAATAGTGACTGTTTCAACAATTCTGCCAACTATGCCATTTGTTTCAACAATCTGGCTAGCAGCTGTTGTGCAGGTGAAAGACCAACACAAGCCCAGCAACAAGAAGGCTGCCAGCATGTTGAAAAAGCCCAGGTTCTTTTTGTCTGCTTCACTAAGCAATGTTAAGGCATTGACATGTGTACTTTAATCCAGCATATAAATACCATTCACTTAGTTCAGGGGAAAAAGCCAGCACCCTGAACTAAGGAGCAAATTACAAACAAAGTACAAACATCGGCAGACAAACCTTGTCTGATTCAAATCCCAATACATAGTTACCAGAGTTTAACAAAGTCCCAACATCCGAGTTATGAGCTGGAGGGCTCTTAGGTACTGCTGCCTGGGAGTCTGCACATCAGCAAGTGCCACCAAGAGCGAGAGCCCTGTGCAAATGGCTCTGTCTTCTCTTCTTATAGCATTTCAGATGTCATCAAACATCATCTGAATGACCAGAACTTAGGCTCCTATGATTGGCTCTTGAGTTAGCCCTTCCCCTTAATACCCTGGGAGCTTCATGGCTTAGCACCTAATAGGGGTTTGGGCCTGGGGCTTAGCACCTAGTAAGGCTCAATGAAATACACTGAATTACTCAAAGCAAACAAAAGCCAAACTCTTCAAGGGCACTTGGTGGAACTGAGTGCTAAGAGCCCATTTTGCTTACCAACACATCGACCCAGGATGGAATTATCAAAGAAGTGAAGCTAGAGGAAAAAGAGATCATATAGTATTTTTCCTGTTAGAAGGCCTAAGAACTGCATTTCAAAAGCAAATAAATTTTCAAAAAATATGGGAAGTTACTCACGGAGAGAAGGAAAACCCTGCCCTTTTCCAAACCCAGCTAGTAGAAGCTATTAAGTAGTATACAAATATGGATCCTGATTCTATTGAAGGGGTGGCAATCCTTAACATGTATTTCATTAATCAGTCTGCTCCAGATATTAGGAGGAAACTGCAGAAATTGGCGATGAGACCCCAAACACCTCAGGCCCAATTACTGGACATGGCCTTTGGAGTGTTTAACAATAGAGACCTAATTGCAGCAGAGCAAAGAAAACTCAGAGAAAGAGCTAGAGACAGAGAACAGGATCAATTCTTGACTGCTGCCATAGCCAGGAAAAGACCCAAGGAGTTCCCCTTGGGAAGTAGGGAAACCTGCTTTCAATGCCACAGGGAGGGTCACTGGTCCAAGGAGTACCCCTCTAAGGTGCCCCACTGGAAGAAGCCTCTAGGATCCATGCCTCCAGGACTGTGCCCAGCATGTAACCAGGAGGGATATTGGAGGAAGGATTGTCCCCGAGGTTGGAATAGTGGTAGAGCCTCCTCCCAGTACCCTGTCCTCCAGTCTTCTCAAGACTCCGAAGGATGGGAAAGCCTGGGGCTTGGCAGTGCTCCCACTTTCTCCACCTCTCTCACCAAGCCCTGGGCAAAATCGATGCAGAAGGTAAGGTTACCCACTTTATCACAGCTATGTTCTCTTGTTTTAACTAATTGCTCTGGCCCTACATGCCCCTCAACCCATCGCATCATGGGCATCAAAGATCTGTTTTTTGAACACTCCTTCTCTGGCCCTGCTCTCTTCTTGGGAAGGGACCTGATGGTGAAATTCGAGAGTCAATTTTCTCTAGTAAAACTTCATAACTCCCTTTTTCCTCCATTTACCAGACCTCCCCATGTTTGCTCAGAGGTGTGGGAGAGGGTTGATATAATTGTTTGGGATCAGGAAATTCCTGGGCAAACTAATTCTGCCACCCCAGCCATAGTTCCCCTCCATTGTCTTCAATATCCAATTAAGCCCAAGCCTCGGGAGGAACTGCAACCATTATTTGGCACTCAAGGCCCTGACTCACTCCCTCTAGAGTGGGGCCCTGACCTGGCTACAGCTTTTGAGACTTTGAAAACTAAACTGACCACCACTCCAGCATTAGCTTTACCTAATCTAGAAAAACCTTTCACTCAGTATGTTGATGAAAGGAGAGGACAGGCTTTGGGAATCCTAATCCAATCCTTAGGACCTGACCCCAGGCCAGTTGCCTGTTTTTCAAAACAATTAGACTCCATGGCTGCTACAGCCAAATCTCTAGCAGACCAGCCCTTAGAAGCTCTGACTCCCCATCGAGTTCAGAGCATCCTAGAAGCAGATGGCCAGCAATGGATAGCTAACCACAGGCTCACCAAATATCAAGCCTTGCTCTTAGATACCTCCAACCTAATTTTGAGGTGCTACACACTCTTGAACCCTGAAGCAGTATGGTACACAGAACAAGTGATCAGGGGAGCTAGGTATGAAATAGTCATCTTTGATAACCTCCAGGGAAATTGTCCTTTCTCTATGCTCCTGTACTGTTTGGTTGTTTGCTTAACCTCCTTGCCAGGTTTGTCTCCTCCAGGCTCCTAGCCATCAACTTCCAGATGACTACTCAGACTATGTACCCCTTGAACTGGACGTATCAAGGCAGGGACAGCTCTACGCCCCTTGCCAGCAGGAAGCAGTTCAGAAGCGGAGACCTTCATCCCTGACCCCAAAAAAATTTGGGTCCTGTTTGAGGGGGAAATGATGAGGGCACAGTCTCTGGGAACCCCCTTGAACCTGGAGTACAGTCTCTGGGAACCCTCTTGAACTCTCCTTGAATCTTCCAACTAGATCTGGCCTTCCCCTAAAGCCATAAGCCTTACCTTATCATTAGGCCCAAATCTCCATCTAGCCTAGCCCTCTATTGTCCAGCTGCTTCCCACCCTTAATCCTCATCAAAATATCTATACCCTAGCCCTATTATCCTAGCCTTCTGTCCCACTCTGGAGCCTGACCTCATCTAGGTCCTTGTGTTGGTAAGCAAAATGGGCTCTTTAGCACTTAGTGCCTTTGAAGAGTTTGGCTTTTGTTTGCTTTGAGTAATTCAGTGTATTTCATTGAGCCTTATTAGGCGCTAAGCCCCAGGCCCAAACCCCAATTAGGTGTGGAACCTATGTGGGTGTGGCCCAAGGTGGGGCTGGCTGTGGGGAGGTGCTCACTCCAGAACCATGCCCTATTAGGTGTTAACCTATGTGGATATGAACCTCCCAGGGTCCTAAGGGGAGGGGCTAACTCAAGAACCAATCATAGAAGCCTAAGTTCTGGTCATTCAGATGACGTTTGATGATGTCTGAAGTCCTATAAGAAGGGAGGACAGAGCCATTTGTGCAGGGCTCTCAAGATGGTGTTGAGGAGACTCCAGGCAGCTGTAGCTAAGGAACCCTCCAGCTTGTAAACCCGGATGCTGAGACTCTGTTGAACTCTGGTAACTATGTATTGGGATTTGAATCAGACAAGGTCTGTTTGTTGATGTTTATAATTTGTTTGTATTTTGTTCTGAAGTTCAGTGTGCTGGCTTTTTCCCTTGAACTAAGAGAATTCTGTCTGTATGCTGGATTAAAGTAAACTTGTCAACCCTTTCACTTTGCTTTCCTTAGTTAAGCAGATCAAAAGAACTTGTGCTGTTGGCAGCTTTCTGGGTGCTGGCTGTGGGTGGATCTTACACCCCCACAGAAGCTGCTAGCCGGATTGTTGAAACAGTCCTCCTTAGACATCTCCTCAAGACCCTCCCTAAACCCTCTAATCACCCCAGACCACCCCTCAATCCCTCCTACAATCTTTGTGTATATAATATCCATCTTGCCTCCTTGAAGGCACTCGGATTCAATCTAGCTCAGTAGATTAAATCTGGCCTGCTTGTGAAAATAGGCATCACAAAGGGTGGGATTTTTAAGACAACCCATTGTGGTGAATCCCTAATAGACTTTGTCTTTTCCCTTGATGAAAAAACAAATGTTACCATGCCATGTCTGAGATTTCTCTATACGAGATGTGATATATCAAATATTAGCTATTCATCATTAAAAATAGCAAAGCTCTAGGAGTTTTTAAGTAAAAAAATCAAAAGGAAAAGACAAAATTTGTGGTAATCTCGCCCCCCCCCCCCCCACACACACACAGCATGCACTTTTGATTCAATTAGTATAAGAAGCTCCCAAGGAAAGACTTTCTTTACTGATGCAAATCAGAACACTCTCAGAAACTATTAACCTTGGGGAGTTGCCTTGGGGTACTAAGAGAGTCACCTAGAGAGCAGATGAAAGAGACAAGACATGAATCCAGTTCTTCCTGGCTCTGAGCCTATTTCTTGTTGTTGTGCTTGTCCTTCATTCTCAAAGAGAACCACGACATCAGGTAAATGATGATATGACTTTCACTTAACTTTGAGTGAGGGAGGGCTGTGCAAGGTCATCCCCCTCACTTTCTCCTCCAAAGCCATCTGAGTCCAGTGGCTTGGTATTTACCAGGAAGATTGGAGATGGTCCAGGATGCATTGGGAGACCCTGGCCCATTTAGGCTAAGGTCTTTTCAGGTGCTCACTGTGAGTGCTATAAAGCCCTTTCAATGAATAGGGCTCTCAAGGGATGGCCCCTTTAATCAAAAATTCCAAAAAAAACCCCATCAAACTGGGAGAGGAAGACCCTCAGGGTTCCTGGCCATAAGAGAAATATTACTATTTAGTATTTACATTCACTCTGTGCTAGGAGGGCAGGAAGCTATTGTCCAATATATGAACTCCAGAGTGTGGTGGGTTTAAAGTTTGTTTTTTGAGAAAGAAATCTAGCCAGTAAATCCAAAGTAAAGAAGGCAGCCTTAGGCCTTTTAAATGTGGGAGGAGAGGAGAAGAGAGAATAGGAGGGGAGGGGAGGGGAGAGCTTAGGAGGGGAGGGGAGAGAAGGTGAGGGGAGAGGAGCCTATTTCTATTCACTAAGTCATGCCACTTCTCTTACATAAATATACAGAAAGATAGGAATTTAAAGGGATACGATATGGAACACATCAGGGATTAATTTTAAAGTTTCTGAGCACACTCAAAATAATGATATCGCCAATGTTATATTTTTATTTTATTTTTCCATTCCAAATTTAATGAGCTTAATAAAAGAAAATGAAAGAGGGATATATGTAAAATTATGGATATCACATTTAGTTTGATTTTTTTTAAAAGTATATAAATAAGTTCAACATTACTTTCAAAACTATCCTTTTTGACTGTTATTTCCATCTGAAATTCCTTCTCTTTCTTTATGTGCATTTTTTTTCAGATTCTTCAGTAATCTGCTTTTTTTCATGTTTTTGTTTTGGGTTATACTATCACTAGAGGAATATTAATAAAATTCTAATCATTTATTCAGGGTCTAATTCAGGCGATCATCATCTTTCACCTAACCTAGTACAATAGCCAAATTGGTTTCCTTGTTTCCTACTTTCCCTTCTCCTAAAGTGATTTATACCTATCTTTCTAGTCTTATTTCTTAATACTCACTTTTATTATCTGTTCTAACCCAACTTGTCTTTCATTTGTTTCCTGGGCATTCTTTTTCCCCAAATTATGCTTTTCACTGGGTCTACACCATGTCTAGAATGCACTCAGTCCTCACACCTTTCTTTCAGAATGTTTTGTTATTGTTCAGTCAGGTCTGACTGTAAGTGACCCCATGGACTCTGCCTGTTGACTGTTCTTGACAAAGATACTAAAATGGTTTTCCATTTTCTTTTACAGTGTGTCTCCATTTCATAGATGAGGAACTGAAGCAAACAAAGGTTAAGTGACTTGCCCAGGGTCGCACAGCAAGTGTCTGAAGCTGGATTTTAACCCAGATCTTCCTTACTCCAGGCACCACCTTGGTGCCTCTTAGCTGTCTTCACAGTAAGGCCCAGATACCACTTCCTACACAGCACCTTTCCTGATCTCTCCCATTATTATTTTTTTTTCCTATCTCACAATTAACTTTGTGTATGTTTACTATTGTTACTTCTGCTCATGTAACTTCCACTATCTCAAGAGAATGAATGCTTCTTGTGGTCAATGACCACTTAAATTGAAATTATGACCACAATACCACTTCCCAGCCATTTGCAATTCAGGTTGCAGCCACTGTGGCATGTCCTCCTTCTGGAACTTGGATTTTTCCCCTGTCACAGTGAGCTCTCTGTCAGGTTTCATCTTTTTTTTTACCCCAAATCAGTCCTCCATTGCATCCCTCAGGTATTTCCAGACTGTGTTGCATAAGTAACCTTACTCTACTGTTCTTCTTCATGTGTTGTATTCTTCTCTTAGAATGTAAACTTGTTGAGGGAAGGGACCAATTTGCTTTTGTATCCCCAGTGCCTGGCACATAGTAAGCTGTTGTGTCCTAAGGCAAAAATGGGCTCCTTACCACTTAGTTTAACGGGTGCCCTTGAGGAGCTTGGCTTTTGTTTACCTTGAGTGAAAGTACTTTCATTGAATCTTGTTAAGTGCTAAGCCCCAAGCCCAAGATTTGGGTGTCCTTGGTGCCTCCTTGCCTCAGGGGAGGGCTTAGTTTAGACATGAGTTTGAGTGACATGCCTGGGACAGCGGGGGCTCTTGGACCATGTGGGTTTGAGTCTGCCTCTTTGTGGCGATTTTGGGTCGCATGGCTGAATTGCATGTGTGACTCACCCCTGATGCTGAAAAAGATATAAAAGCCAGGGGTTGGCCTCTTTTTCCTTGGAGCTCTGAGACGCAGCAGGAGTGGTACATGATTCTGAGCCAGTCTTCTTGAGCTCCCGGCTGAACTCAGATGTTGATGGTTCCTTGGTAACTATGAATTGTATTGGGTCTGTTCTTTTGTAATTTGTTTAAGGGCTCTAGAGATGGTATTGATGAAGAGACTCTGGGCAGCTGTAGCTAAGGAGCCCTCCAGCTTGTAAACTGGGATGCTGAGACTTTGTTGAACTCTGGTAACTATGTATTGGGATTTGAATCAGACAAGGTCTGTCTGTTGATGTTTGTAATTTGCTTGTATTTTGCTCTGAAGTTCAGGGTGCTGGCTTTTTTTCCCCTGAACTAAGTGAATGATATTTGTGTGCTGAATTAAAGTAAGCTTGCCAACCCCTTAACCTTGCTGTCCTTATTAAGGCATATCAAAAGAACCTGGGCTTTCTGGCTGTCCGGCAGCCTTCTGGGTGCTGGCTGTGGGTGGATCTGGACCCCCCACAGAAGCTGCTAGCCAGATTGTGGAAACAGTTGTTAAAAAATTCTTCATCATGCATACATTTGTTCATTGTACCCTAGTTTAAAAAATATTTGTTGAATTTAAATTTTTCAAAAACTAAGACGTATACTTAGTTTTTCATCCATTTTCTCCATTAGTATGTTTTCTTAGGTTTAGTATCCTAAGAACTTTTAAAAAGTCAGGTTATTATGTTTCTCTGTGAAGTAGTTTATTTGCTAAAGTCATTTAATTGTAATTTTAGACAAAAATATTCATAGTTTCTTTGTAATTAAAAAAAAATATCTAGGGTTCTTAATGATTTTGCAGGTAACCTAAAAAGCAATGGGAAGTTACGTTGTAATTTCAGCATAGAATGATAGGTCTAGAATTAGAAAGAACTCCAGGGGCCATCTCATCTAACTCCCTTATTTTATATTGTATGAAACTCACACTCACAGAGGTAAGGATGAGTTGCCAAAAATCACACAGTAGTAAGTATCAAAGGTTAGATTTAAACCCATATGTTATGATTCCTGACAGGCAGCACAGGTGGTGCAGTGGATAGAGCACTGGCCTTAGAATCAGAATTCATCTTAATGAGTTCAAATGTGGCTTAAGACTTGATCTGTGAGTAAAATAGCTGTCTGATGAGCCTTTACAAATATCCGAGGAAAGAAAAAAGATAATGGACAAAGGAAAATATATGCCCAACTGAATGCAGAATTCCAGAAAATGGCAAGGAGAGATAAGAGGGTTTTCTTAAATGAGTAATGCAAAGAAATAAAAGAAAACAATAGAATGGGAAAGACAAGAGAGCTCTTTAAGAAAATTAGGATATCAAGGGAAAGTTTCATGCAAAAATGGGCATGACAAAGCCAAAAATGGTAGGGATTCAACAGAAGCAGAAGAAAGTAAGAAGAGGTGGCAAGAATACACAAAAGAATCAGACAAGAAATATTTTACCATGGTGATATGGTTACTGATTTAGAGCCAGACATCCTGGAGAATGAAGTCAAATGGGCCATAGGAAGGATTGCTAATTATAGGGCTAGTGGAGATGATGGAATTCCAGATGAGCTATTTAAAACCCTAAATAGAGATACCGTTAACATGTTGCACTCAAATATATCAGCAAGCACGGGAAATACAACGATGGCCACTGGGTTGGAAAACATTGGTTTACATCCCAATTCTAAAGAAGAGCAATGCCGAGGAATGTTGAAATTACCCACCATTACACTCATTTCGCAGGCCAGCAAAGTTATGCTTAAGATTCCTCGAGCTTGGCTTCAGCAATGTGTGAAACAAGAATTACCAGAAGATCAGGCAGCTTTTTGAGAGGAATGGAATTGCTGATATTTGCTGGATTATCAAGTTCTTCATCACTGACTACACTAAAGCCTTTAACTGTGTATATCACAATAACATGTGACACTTCATCAAAGAGGTCATCATCTTACCAGTTCATCTTATTTGTCTCCTGAGGAACTTGTATGTGAACCGGATTGGTTTAAGATGGGAAAAGGAGTATAACAAGGGTGTATATTGTCATCTTATTTAAATTACATACAGAGTGCTTATGAGACTGAAATTCTGCTGCTGCTGCTGCTGATGCTGCTGTTTGTCCTTCATTCCTGAAAAGCACTAGGACATCAGGGAGGCAATACCATGACACGCAAGCAAATAAGATTTAAGTGAGAGAGAGAGATCGAGCTGTGCAAATTCACCAACCTCACTTTCTCCTCCAGAGCCATCTGAATCTGGTGGCCAGATATAAATCAGGACAACTGGAGATGGCCCAGGATGCAGTGGGGGAGAATGATCTTTTCAACCTAAGGTCTTTGTGGTTGGGGTTTGTCCTTTATTCTCAAAGAGGACTATGACATTAGGAAGGTGATGCTATCACTTACAAGTGGATTGGATTACTGTGAGAGAAGGCTGTGCAAAATCACCAGCCTCACTTTCTCTTCTAGAGCCATCTGGGTCCAGTGGCCACATATAGATAAGGACAACTGGAGATGGCCCAATACATCATGAGAAATGTCAGGCTGGATGAATCAAAAACTAGAATTAAAGTTGTTGGGAGAAATACCAAAAATTTCATATATGCAGATGGTAGAAAGTAAAGGGGAATTAAGAAGCATCTTGATGAGGGTGAAAGAGGAGAGTGTAAAAGCTAGCTTGAAGCTTAACATCAAAAAAAGAAAACTAAGATCTTGGCAACTGGTCCTATCGCTTCCTGGCAAATGAAAACAGAATAAATGGAAGCAGTGTCAGAGTTTCCATTCTTGGGCTAAAAGATCACTGCAGGTGATTACTGCAGCCATGAAATTCATAGACGCTTGATGAAACTTTTATCATGATCTTGTTGGCATTCCTAGGTTGTGATTAAAACAAAACCTTTATATAAAACAAAAAAAAAACTCTCTCTTTCCCTTAAAAGAATGAGAAACAAATAAAGAATACAGAACAACTTTTTGACTTCCCACATCTCTTTATGTGCACTCTGGAATGGTATTTGAGGTAGCATGTTATGGTGGAGATTGTGCTGGACTTGGAATCAGAACTTTTGGTTAATTCATTGTGATCATGACCAATTCAAAATTTCAATAAACTTGTTTTCTCATTGTAAGGCAATTATGCTAATATTGGTAGTATCCAACTTACAGGATTGTCATGAGGGTCAAATGAAATAATATAGACTTTAATGTACTGTATTTTAGTTTCAAATTTTGAGGAAGAATGCATTTAGTTGAAAAACAGACATATGTCTTGCCTTAAATTAACCTATGTTAAAGACAATATGCTGTTTCTCTCTTAAGAATAATGTAACTATATGATAAAGAAAAAGGTAAATAATATGAATTTAATTACTTTATAATGATATACTACTTTATAATGATATCATTTTGCATCTCTAGATATAAATTCCCAATATTGGTTCTTTAAAAATAAATCCAAATAGCCATGAAAATCTATTTTCTAACCTCAACGTTCATTGAATTTAGACTTTTACATAATCTTTTACATAACAGTATCTGTTAATAAATGCTGGAGTGCTCCAAAATCTATTTGACTATCTTACTCTTTATCTCTAACTTTTAGTCGTAATTCTTGCTAAACAATTCACCTATTTATACAGTGCATTTCATTTTAGACATTTGAAAGGGCTGTTTTAAATATTCTGTAATTTTAATCTATCCAAATAATGACACAGGTTTCTTCACCTACATTGCAATTGCTAATTAGGTTCACATTTGTTAGTTAGAGTGATCTATCTATGGCACTTAAGTCTAATTAAACATGTAAAATATGTTTTTGATCTATAGAAATTTCTACTGTGACTTTTGAATGTGTAGTTAATGAAAAAAAGAAGCAATTAATTTTAGAACTCTATCAGTGATAAATACTTATATACAAAATAAACAAGCTTACAAAATTAATCTTTTTTTCATTCTCCCATTTTGTGCCTGGTGAGTGTGTATTTTTAAGCCTAAAGTATTTGTCACTGAGATATTAATCCTGGGACGCAGTTGACACCTAATTCTATGTTGTTATTCCATGTCATTTCTAATTATTCTATTTCCACTTGCAAGAAAATTCCTTTAACTTTTAAGAATTGTATATTTTGAGGTTTCATAAAATTATTCTATATAAACCCATTAATCTTTTCAGTCCTTCTTAAGCTTTTCCTGCTGGGGTTTCTTAACTTGACTTTTTACAACTCCCCCCCCCACCCCATGTTGCTAATGGATTTTTATTTCTTGGAATGAAAAACTATCAATTTTTCCCTGAAATAGATTAAAGTGAATCCAAATCATGATTGCAATATATAACTGAGCTCCCATTGATGAAAATATTTTAGAAAAATTTTGGCAATAATATAGAAACAAATTTGTGTTTGGTAAGCTTTTGTTGTTTTTATTTTTGAAGTGTTTTATGGGCTTACATCAAGTGTGTTGAAAAGCATGTTACATCTTTAATATTTATATACTTAAGGTATTTAATTGGCTTAATACTTCAATGTCTGGACTGAAGTTTTATAATGTGATTCGAGCTATTGTACGGAAATATTTAGTTTAGTTTTTTTTTTTATCATACCAGACATGATCTATAAAAATTGTTAATTGAAGCTGAAAAACAAGAAGATAACCTATTATAACTACCCATTCATCTAGGAAAATTTTAATATATCCATACTACTCATAAAATCAGTATGCACTGTTCATCCAAATGTTATAAAGTAAAATAGAAGGAAGAAAAATGAGTTTTCAATTATATTCCCACAGTAAAGAAGCAAAGAATAGAAAACAGGCAGCAGGTTCAGCAATATACTGACAAAATAGCAGAGCAACAGTTTTCAATGCACAGTGCTGTACCTCCTACACTCATGCTAATTTCTTTTTCAAAGCTCCGAAAAGGTACATGCTTAGTGTGACTTTCAGGTTTGAATTAACGAGTACAGAAAAAGACCTGGGAATTTCTGGAATAGGCCAGTCTATTTCCTTTCACAGAAGCTATTGCATTTTGTCAACCCCTCACTAGAACTGAATTGTTAAAAAGCAACACTTTCATTGTTTCATTCATATGCACAAGATGTATATCCACATATCTAATTTTGAATAACATTATGCAATCATCTGTTTGCTATTCATACTACCAAATCAAAATGCAAAGAAAAGATACACAACTTAAAAAATCTGCTTTGTTTATCAAGTAGTTTAGGCTTATGGCATAGAAGTTCATTTATGAGATGTTAAATTGCTTAGAAAAGTATAAAATTATATACCAATATTACAGATTATTATGATGATATATAAGTACATCGAATGGTTTAATCCATGATATCTGTGTTTAAAAGAAAAATGTTACATGCCATCATTGTGGATTTCCTATGATTACTGAAAATTTTCAGCAGGATCTCCTTATGTTCCAATTTAATTTATAGGTTGGACCTTAACATTTTTTTATTTTCTGTTGCATCACATCCATGGTATAATAGGCAGAACAAAAAAGACAAGTACCAGTATATTTATTATCAAAAGGCCTGGTTGATACCTTTATGACTCTGGGAAATGTGTGTCTTATCTTTCCTTATTTATAAAATTAAGAGTTTAGACTAGATGATCATAATTTCCTTCTCTCTAAATCATGTAATAAAGTGTGTTTGCTGGGGTTATTGTTCTCATCTCCATAGTTGTAGCTATATTGTAATGAAAATTTAGGGGAAAAAACTTACTGGGCAACACACACACAATGAGATTTGTGAGAGAAATCAGGAATTGAGCAAACAAACACATATAGGGACAACTAAGGAGGCATAGAAGTTGAGTCACCATGTTGAGAAATGGGAGAAGAAAAAGAGTGGAGATGAATAAAATAACTTTGCATTAACCTAATACATTTATCTCTAGACATATACACAGGGCATTTTGAAAGGAAGAAGAATAAGAAAGAAGGAAGAAGAAAGAGGAGGAGGAAGAAGAGGAGGAGGAGGAGGAGGAGGAGAAGAAGAAGAAGACGATGATCAAGGGACTATCTCAGAAAAAAATACAAACAATTATTAAAGAATAGAAATATTTAAATTATAAGTTTTTACTATGTAGAACAGCCTTTTGACTTATCAAATATTTAACATACATTTTCTCATTTGATTCTCACAACAATCCTGTAAGATTGGTGGTAGAAGCATTATTTTATCGCCAATTTGCAGCTAAAGGGAAAAATGCAGAAATGATAAGCCAGTTGGCCAAGGTCGCAAAATTAGGGTCAGAGCTGGGATTCAAATTTTGGTTTGAAATATTCCTTTACTTTTTCTTCTTTTTAGTCTCTACTACAAACCCTAATCACAGTTCTCAATGTTCCATAATTAAATACTTTGTACTGCTTTTGGGTTTTAGTTTTCATTATGAGAAAATTATAAGGCTTCCTTTAATATCTAACTTGTAAATTAAATTGGACTTTAGCATCTTTCATAATCTTCATTAGGGCTTTCCATAAAATCATTATAAAGTAAGGAGGTCCTGCTGAAAGTTTTCGGCAATCATAGGAAAGCTACAATGAAGGTATGTAACATTTTTCTTTTAAACACGAATACAATGGATTAAAACATTTTTATATATTTATATGTCACCATAATAGTCTCTAATATTGGCATATAATTTTAAACTTTCCTAAGCAATTTAACATCTCATAACTGAACTTCTATCCCATAAGCCTAAACTACTTGGTAAACAAAGAAGATTATTTTTATGTATGTATTTTTTCTTTCCATTTTGATTTAATAGCATGATTTTGCATTTAGTAGTATGAATAGCCAACAGATTACTGTATAATGTTATTTGAAATCAAAATCTTATTGTGAAGTGTGCCTTGAACGTAGTAAGCATTTCATAAGTGATTAATGAATTGAAGATAGACTGGAATTTTGTAGCTAGCAAGAAAATACAGTATCTACTTGAACAAAATGATCAGTAAAAAACAAAGAAAAAATATATAGCTTACCATTATTTCAACATATATTTAACATGATCTGAAAATAAGGTTTTGATGGATATATAATGCATATGAATTTTCCAAATCTGTATGGTTCAGGGTATAACAATACATTAAATATCATGAGTATTATTAAATTATTTTGTCATTATTAATTTAAAACACATGTAATTTCTTAAATGTTTGTTCAATTCTATCTTTAACGGGCTACATTAACTGACTTTTGTCCAGCAAAACCTGCTCGCTCAGTCCAGATAAGATCCAAACCAATTAAATATAAATTTAAGTGTTTGGCTTCCTATTTTCCAATATGTATACCTCTCCCTGAGCACAACTCAAGTTTCTCACAAAGGGAACATTTCCACTGAATAATTTCCTACTGGTATAAACGAAAACAATTCATAGTTACAAATATAGGTCCTGGAGCTGGGCATCCAACGTTTGTGTATAGGTGAGAAAGGAAACTTACCAAATGAGTCTATTGAGAGAAAAGAATAAGAACTTATGCCTGCCTAGTTGAAATTCTAAATTGTATGAACATGTTGATGTTGAAAAGCCACATCCATATTGGCCAAGTAATAACTTCATAAAGCATTCAAAAGAAGAAACTAAATGTTTAGATTCATAAGCCAGAAACCAATAAGCCAGCTTATTAAATTTATCAAAACATCGCCTAAAGTTTCCTCTAACTACTTATGTCATCTCCTCAAAGGAAGAAGCTACCATATGAAAAATCACTATGACCAACTCTAAACAGCACTTCTTGATTCCCCTTAGGTTACAGTGAGTTGATCCTTATTTCTACCCCTATATCTAACTTACTCTAAAACCTCATAGCTTGATTCAATCTATAAAATGATCCATCAGGACTTCAGGGCCTAGCCAACAAAGATATCTTGCATTTAATTCAAAAAGTACATTAAAATTATAATTATCAAAATAGCCCCAGATGTAATTAACAACACCATTATTGTAGGAGTAGCCTAACTTTTAATTGATCCCTATCACAGTGCCTAGAACAGTATAGATGTTTAATAAATGCTTATTGCTTCTTTTATGGTGTGCAAGAAATCAACATCTATGAAACACATTTGGTTTGGATTTTTTTTATCAAACCTTTACCTTTATTTTTGCCTATTCTGAATAGAATAACTAAAAAGTGATTTATTCCAGATTATGTGCCTATAAAACATGTAATATTACCAACTATGAGTGAATGTCCAAATAACCCATGTATCACTTCAGTTAAGCCCCTTAAAATTTACTCTGTTCTCCATTGTTCAACCTACTTGTCAAGAACATATTGATATTATCATAAGAATTCAAGCTTAGAATTAAAATTCTTGTTTTTCCAAGGAAACTTTAGTTTCATTAAAAGTATCTGGAAGCCAAGATGTAAGAATAAGAAGTAAATAGCTCTCAACCTCCCTTATTAATCTCTGAAAGCACAGAAAATATCACCCCAGCAAAAACCCCAGAACAGCTGAGCCAGCAGAAAGACAGGATACAGCAATCTTGTAGGCCAGTAAGCTTTGGGGAATTAATGGGAAAGGCTCTTCTCACTCTGTGGGGAGTATAGGAGGCACCCCAGAAAGCCACTGTCAAGTCTCACCCCAGTAGTAGATCTGGAGCCCCAGGGTGGTGGAGCAGGCAAGCACAAACCCCCCCTCCCCCACCACCGCAGACCCATCAGTACTTCAGCACAGTGAGGGGAACTGGTAGATACAAGCTCTGAAAAACACCATATACCAGCATCCTCCAGTAGCCAAATATCCAGGTGCTCCCACACAACTATAGGAGGCATAGCTCCAGGCTGGCACACATGCTCCAGTAGTCAAACAGTCAAATGTAAAGTGCAGGTGAGTAGGCATCTCCCATGGGCTACACTCCCCACCCCCACCCTGAGAACTCCAGCAATGCTTACCTCAACTCAGCAACCAGGTAAGATGCCAGACCCTCCAGCTGCCAGCACCTGAGGCCCCAGTGTATGCAGCCACTGAACAAGTCCTGGGCTCCCAGCATGAGAAGTTTGGGTTAGTGCCCTTGTGCTCCAGCAGGAGAGCTCAACTTTAAAAGTCAGGAAATAGGCAAACACCATAAGCAAAAAGCAGAAACAGACAATAACCATAGATTCCTATTATGGGGAGAGGGAAGACAAAGATGCAAGAACCCATTACATTAGAGAGAAAGAAGAGAGGGAAATGAGCACTAATTGAACCTTAATTTCATCAGATTTGGCTCAAAGAGAGAATGATAAAATTGGTTAGGCATAGAAATCTAACTTACCTTATAGAAAGTGGGAGGGGAAAGGGAAAAGAAAAGGGAGGGAATGGATAGAAGTGAGGGAAGAAGTAGTAAGGGCAAAAGGGGAAGAAAAGGGAGGGGGCTGACAGCAAGGAGGGCAGAGTGAGTGAGTCAGTGTTTGAAAGCAAAAGTCTGCTGAGGAGGTAAAGGGAGAAAGGGGAAAGAAAATCATAAATGGGGAGGGAGGATGGAGAGCAAGGCACAGATAATAATCATAACTGTGAATGTGAATGGAATAAACTTTCCCATAAAATGGAAGGGGATAGCAGAGTGGATTAAGAACCATAATCCTACAATGTATTGTTTACAAGAAACATTTGAAGCAGAGGGATACACACAGAGTAAAGGTAAAAGGGTGGAGTAGAATATATTATGCTTTAGCTAAAGTAAAAACAAAATGAAACAGGGGTAGCAATTCTGATCTCAAACGAAAAGCAAAAAATATTTCTAATTAAAAGAGATTAGGAAACCACAGCCTGCTAAAATGTGCCATAGACAATGAAGTAATATCATTGCTAAACATATATGCACCAACTGGTAGAGATTACAGATTCTAAGAGGAAAAGTTAAGGGAGTTACAAGAAGAAATAGCAATAAAACTATAGTAGTGGGGGACCTTAACCTCACCCTCTCTGAACAAGATAAATCTAGCCACAAAATAAACAAGAAAGAAGTTAAGGAGATGAATAGAAATTTTAAAAAAAAAGTTAGACGTGGTTGACCTCTGGAGAAAATTGAATAGGCATAGAAAAATATAGATACC
This sequence comes from Phalanger gymnotis, assembly GCA_028646595.1. NCBI lineage: Eukaryota > Metazoa > Chordata > Mammalia > Diprotodontia > Phalangeridae > Phalanger > Phalanger gymnotis. Next base: position 471,997,566 of record CM053622.1, on the reverse strand, counting down.
TTTTTCTCAGTGGTACATGGCACCTACACAAAAACTGACCACATGTTAGGGTATAAAAACCTCACAATCCAATGCAGAAAGGCAGAAATATTAAATGCATCATTTTCAGATAATGATGCAATAAAAATTACATGCAATAAAGGGCCATGGAAAGATAGACTAAAAATTAATTAGAAACTAAATAATCTAATTCTAAAGAATGAGTGGGTCAAACATATAGTGAATCATAGAAATCATAGAAAAATAAACAAAGACATCCAAGAGAATGACACTAATAAGACAACATACCAAAACTTATGGGATGCAGCAAAAGCAGTTCTTAGGGGAAGTTTTATATCTCTAAATGCTTACATGAGTGAAATAGAGAAAGAGGAGATCAATGAATTGGGCATACAACTTAAAAAAAAGCTAGAAAAGGAACAATTTTAAAATCTCCAATTAATTACCAAATTATAAATACTGAAAACCAAAGGAGAGATTAATTGAAATGAAGAAAGTTGTTGAACTAATAAATAAATTAAGAGCTGGTTTTATGAAAATGTTAGAAAAAGAAAAAAATTAGCAATCCCCAATTAAATACCAAATTAGAAATTCTGAAAACCAAAAGAGAGATTAATAAAGTTGAAATTTAAAAAATTATCAAAATAATAAACAAAGCTAAGATCTGTTTTCATGAAAATACCAATAAAATACCTAAACCTTTGGTTAATCTGATTTAAGGAAAGAAAGAAGAAAACCAAATTACTAGCATCAAAAATGAAAAGGGTGAACTCCCCACCAATGAAAAGGAAATCAAAACAATTATCAAGAGATATTTTACCCAATTAAATGCCAATGAATTTGATGATCTTAGTGAAATGGATAAATATTTACAAAAATGTGAATTGCCCAGATTAACAGAGGAGAAATTAAAATACTTAAATTACCACATTTCAGGAAAAAATATCACACAAGCCACAACTCCAGGGCTAGAGGGATTTACAAGTGAACTCTATCCAACATCTAAAGAACAACTAATTCCAATACTACCAAATTCATTTTGGGATACAAAAATCGTGCTGGTACCAAACAAGGAAGAGCCAAAACAGAGAAAGAAAATGATAAACAAATTTGCCTAATGAATACAGACGTAAAAATTTTAAATAAAATATTACCAAAGATATTACAGGAACTTATCACAAGAATAATACTTTTTGATAAGGTACAACATATACCAGGAATGCAGTGCTTCTTCAAAATTAGGAAAACTATCAGCATAAGTGACCCTATCAATAACATGATTAACAGAAATCATATAATTATTTGAACACATGGAGAAAATCTTTTGACAAAATAGAATACCCATTCCTATTAAAAAACACTAGAGAGCATAGTAATCCAATGGAGTTTTCCTTAAAATGAAACATGGCATCTACCTAAAACTATCAGCAAGTATCATACTTAATTGAGATAAATTAGAAACATTTCTAATAAGATTGGAGGTGAAACAAGGATGTCCATTATGACCACTGTTATTCAATATTGTACTAGAAATGTTAGTTTTAGCAATAAGAAAAGAAAAAGAAATTGGTGAAATTAGAAGAGGCAAGGAACAAAGTTATCACTCTTTGTTGATGATATCATGGTATACTTAGAGAATCAACTAAAAAGCTACTTGAAATAATAAAAAAACAAGCAAAGTTGCAGGATATAAAACAAACCTACATAAATCCTTGACATTTCTATATATTTCTATCAAAGCCCAGCAGCAGAGATAGAAAGAGAAATTCCATTTGTAATACCTATAGACAATATAAAATATTTGGGAGTTGACCTGCCAAGACAAACCCAGGAACTATATTAATACAATTACAAAACACTTTTCATACAAATAAAGTCAGATCTAAATAATTGGAAAGACATCAGTGGCTCATAGGCTGCCCAAGCTAATATAGTAAAAATGATAATTTTCTTCAAATTAATTTAATTATTCAGTGCCATATCAATCAAATTACCACAAAGTTACCCAATTATAGAGTTAATAAAGATAATAACAAAATTCATCTGGAAGAACAAAAGGTCCAGAATGTCAAGAGAAGCATTAAAATGAAATGCAAGGGAAAGTGGTCTAGCTACACCAGATATAAACTTATATTGTAAAGCAGAAATCATCAAAATTGCATACTGTCTAAGAAAGAGAGTGATGGATTGGTGTAACAGGTTAGGTACAGAAGACGTTGTAATCAATGCTATAGTAACCTACTGTTTGATAAACACAGTCGCCAGCTTCTGTGATAAGAATTCATTATTTGACAAAAAACTGCTGGAAAAACTAGAAAATAGCGTGGCAGAAACTAGGCATAGACTAACATCTTGCACCATATACCAAGATAAGGTGAAAATAGATACACAATTTAGACATAAATTGTGATATCATAAGCAAATTATTAGAGCAAGGAATAGTTTAACTGTCAGATCTATGGAGAACAGAAGAATGCATGACCAAACAAGAGATAGAGAAAATTACAAAATGTAAAGAGAATAATTTTTATTACATTAAATCAAAAAAAAAAAAACAAAGCCAAAGCAGAAAGCTGAAAAAAAAATTTTCCAGCCATTGTCACTGACAAAGATCTCATCTCTCAAATGTATAGAGAACTGACTCAAATTTAAAAGAATACAATTCATTCCCCAATTGATAAATGGTGCAAGGATAATCATACAAAAAAGCTCTTAATCATTATTGATTAGAGAAATTCAAATCAAAACAACTCTGAGTTACCACACAACACCTAACAGATTGACTAACATGACAAAACAGGAAAGTGATAAATGTTGGAGAAGATGTGGGAAAATTGGTGGAGATGTGAACTAATCCAACCTTTCCACAGAGAAATTTGGAACTATGCCCAAAGGGCTATGAAACTGCCTACGCTTTGATACAGCAATAGTACTACAAGGTCTGTATCCCAAAAAGATCATAAAAATGGGAAAAAGACCCATATGTACAAAAACATTTATAGCAGCTCTTTTTGTTGTGGCAAAGAATTGGAAATTGAGGAGATGCCCAGTAATTGGGGAGTGGCTGATCAAGTTGTGGCATATGAATGTATGAATACTATTGTTTCATAAGAATCGATGAGCAGGCAGATTTCAGAAAAAGCCTGAAAAGACTTGCCTGAACTGATGTTCCAGAAGTGAGCGGAACCAGGAAAACATTATACACAGTAACAACAACATTGTCTGATGACAGATCTTGATTGATACACTTAGCTCTTCTCAGCAATGCAATGATCTAAGTCAACTCCAAAAGACTCATGATGGAAAATGCAATTCACACCCAAAGAAAAACCTATGGAGTTTGAATGTAGATTGAAGCATACTACTTTCTCTTTTTTTCTTGGTTTTTTTTTTCCTTTCTTGCCTTCTTTCCCTTTTTTCTGATTCTTCTTTCACAAAGTGATTGTCTAATGTGTGTGTATGTGTGTATACATATATATATATGTATGCATATATATGTATATATATATGTGTGTGTGTGTGTATATATATGTATGCATATATATGTATATATATGTAATTATGCCTGTGCAGCCTATGTCAGATTGCATGTCATTTTGGGGAGGGGGACAAATTAGAACTCAAAATCTTATTAAAGTGAATGTTGAAAACTAAAAATAAATTTTTTTAAAAAACCACTGAACAACCACAAAAATAAATAAAAAATGCCTCCCCTTTCTTTCAAAAAACAAAACAAAACACTTAAGCAAGAGCAGAAAAACAAGATGGGTATAGTGCCAGGACTGAAGTCAATAAAACCAGAGTTCAAATCTGGTATCAGACACTTAGTAGCTATGTGACCCTGGGGAAATAATTTAACCTTGTTCCCCTCAGTTTCCTCATTTTAAAGAAAATGAACTGCAGAAGGAAATGGCAAACCACTCTAGTATTTTTGCCAAGAAAACACAAAAAAGAGTCATAAAGTCACAGACAACTAGAAAATAACTAGAAAGGCAGGCAAACACTTGTTATATAATTATAATACTCAATTTCACAGTAAGTCTGGCTTATTTTATTCTAGATTTTTGTGCCAATGTGCCCACCTCTTTGTATGAATATAAGAATTTATTTATTTTATCAAATCAACAAACACTGGTGATCTCATTTGCCTTTGATTGATTCTGCAAGGGTACAAGGAGTTTGTCCTCACTCTTGTAAAGATAGAAATGAAGTTTATAGATCACTTGAACCACTTGACAACATCACATGTGGCAGTTGAAGACCAGTGAAAATGGAAATGCAATGGTATGGACTGCAGTAATGTTGAAGGAAATGATAGCAGAGTTAAGAAGTAGTGAAGGTTAAACAAGAAAAAAAACACATTGCTTTAAGCTAAACACATAGTTCATAATTAGTCACTAGTTTGATGGAAATTTACATTCTCTTTTTTACATTTTTTACATTCTCTTCTTTAGCAGGTAGTATTGTGTAATGCCAAGAATAGTAAATTTAGAACAGGTTTTGAGTCTAAGGTGTGGCACTCATAAAGCTGTGCAACCTTAGTTAAATTAATTGCTCTGCTACAGTTTCCTCATTCAGTAGAAGGAGTTAATAGAGCTTGCATTATGACACAAGGAAGTGTGAGATAGGATGTATAGATAGATTAGGAACTGAACCTGTGACTTTATTGGGATCAAGATCTCTCTAATTAGGACTTTCTTCTAATGATGTGGGCTATACCTTCATTGTAACCTAAAGTTTTAGTTTTAACAGAAACCTTAGGTGATTTTTTAAAGGATTTCATAACTAATATATGCCAAGCTCATGAGTTAAACTCTGGCTACATCCATTATGCCATACTGCTTCCTAAAATTTGTTACTATAAAGATAGTTGTAGTAGTAAGCTTTTTCAGAAGCTAGACAGTTTTCTTTCTCCAGAAGACTGGGAAATAGACTTCTCTTATAATTTTATGATATCCATCTGATGAATATTATCCTGATCACAGATCTTAATTTAATAAAATGTAGATTTTATTATAGAAAAAATTAGAGTATTAATCATTATCTCACAGCAATGACCTTCTTCAGAGTAAACAGTTCAGTGCAATAACCCTTTCAATTCTCTTTTAATGCTGAAGCAAATTACAATACTCAATTTCACAATAAGCCTGGCCTATGTTATTCTAGATTTTTGTGTTAATGTTCTGGGTTCTTTGTATGAATATAGGGATTTATGATTTTGTCAGTGTAAGTAACATGAATTCTGCCCTCCAATGGGAGAAAGTGAGGCTGGTGACATTGCCCAGCCCTCCCTCACTCAATTCAACGTCAACTGCATGTCGTGTCCTCATTTCCTTGATGTCATGGTCCTCTTCAAAAATGAAGGACAAAAATGACCTTCAACGAAGGCACAAATACATATATGACTTAGTAGACAAGTTCTAAGGACAATGATGAGGCAGCCACCTGCACACAGTAGTGACCTACACAGAGTAATTGACAAAATCTGAGACTAAATTTCAAAGTTCCTACTATCTCTAAGTTAATTACTCTGTGCATTATATTCTTCTATTTCTATACTGGTTTACATGTTACTTTTAAATAATGAGTACATTCTTAAATGGTTTACAGAGATATATAAGATAAGAGGTCTTAGAGTCACCTTTCTTTTTACTGCCAACAACCTGACCTTAAAAATCTAGCCAAATGAATGACCTTAAGATTGTATCTCATATAAACTATTATCCATTTTTCTTAATTTATGAGGTTTGCAATGCTATAATTAGAAACGTAATTTTAAAGGAATCCTAGCCATACCCACTCAAGAGTATCTTTCCATTTCTCTCCATTCTACCAGAGAAAAAAATACAACTCTATACATTAGGTACATGAGGTGATGTTTGTGGCTTTTCTCCCCATTTTAAGTCATGGATCCTGCTAGATGAGTAGCCTACTTACATCAACTACCCAATCAATTGCTTTGATTTCTGTGGCCAATGGATTCATAATAACACATTCAGTGAAGGGTCAGTTTGACATTTTATCCAATCCCTAGTGAATCAACTTACTGTTTCTTTGTAGTTAATTTATGAAACTTAAAAGAGCAGGCAAAAAATAATCATAAAGGAAGAGAGTTTAGGGAATCACCTTTTGCAATTCTCTTCCTAGTAAAAGAATCCATTCTATTGCATCCTGTCTTCAATCAGACTTCTAAATCAATACAGTAAATATCCTATATGTAATATTTTGATATGATAGAATAATATAATTAATGGAATTAGTAAATGGTATAACATAGTCTATCAAATGCTCTCAAATCAAAATTTAAAGTTTTTATTTTACATGTAACTTTGGGAATTTTATGAGAATAGTTTGTTACTGAAAATTAACATTTCACAAAAAAAAAGATTATATTCAAGTATTGCCTTGTAGGAGGGAAATACAAGGTTCAAATATGTGCTATAAGTTGTTGTAGGAAATCTCCCATGCATGAAACCTTTGAACATTTTATAATCAATATATCCTTGTTTTTTATTAAAAAGAGACAAAAAAGTTGGACTGGAAAAAGACATATCATTATTAACTTCTATTTTCAAAGAGGGTGGGAGGATTATATACAAACATTCATCATTGGAAAATCTTTGAGAATGAATGGGGGGTTCTTGGCAATATTCTTGAGAGCACGACACTTAACTTGGCGCATATGTTAAAATAGATGATAAAAATAAAACATTTAAATGTATATTAAATTGTGTTTAATTGATTATGAATTGCAAAACTAAGGTGGGATTAGATGCTGATTAAATGTCCCTTTTTTCAAAAATAATGAAATTAACTGTATGGTAATGATTTCCTCAAAATTAAAAAATATTAAACCAGTTATGGGGAGGGCAAGAGAAGAAACCTTTAAAAAAAACAAACTATTCAACTTTCTGCCATGTAAAAATAGTATGCAGAAATATTAGTTACAATAGAGCAACATGTCATCTCTTCCCCCCCTCCCACACACACATATCCCTCAAGTAAGTAAAGACCTGGAAATACCACCTTTGGGACAAATTGCAATTGACTTATTTTTTAACTTAATTGTTTTAAAGAAGTTTAGTTCTGTTACCTGTAATATACCTTTTCCTCCCTCATCGAATAAGATAATGAAAGCATTCTCTTAAATACTAATAGATAACTGACAACTTTTATACAACTATTTGTGACATAAGAAGATATAGAAATTTTATGATTTTGCATTGTTCTTCAAAATGCATAAATAGATATCCCCTAATAAAACTGTTTCCAAGATTTCACTTCATTTAGGTTTTGAAATAGAGGAAAAAGGTAAAAATTTCACCTCTCAGAACTCTTGACTGTTGCTTTCCAAACACTATTCAACATCAAAAGTTAGTGGCTACTTTGAAATACCAGCTACCATTCTAAATTAGAAGGAAAAAAAACGTATATTAAGACAAACTTAACATTGCTTCCACTTTATGAACTACAGAAAAGGAGAAATACTTTATTTCCCTCACCCAAAAAAAGTGTCCCATATTGAAGAAAAAGTCAGAAGTACACATTCCTGTTTATGACTTCGAATCAACCTTTCAAATTACTTAACAAAGGACTTTTCCATAACCTATTTCTTTTAAAAATGCTAGCCTGGTTGAATAGATGACTATGTTCTTGACAGGAAGGGGGAAATCTCACGTTTTCACAAAAAAAAAAAAAAAAAATCTTCCCTAAAGTAAATAAGGGAGTCCAGAATTCCCGTTCCTGGGGAGGAAAAAAAAAAAGAGCTGGCCAGAATCAGAAGTCTTCATTAAGTCTGACACTCTCTGTGTTCAGTGCAGATATATTACTCTGTGGGGCTTAGAGAGAACAGTCGAGAACACAGAGGTAGTGAACGTCCTGCTGACCCTCACAAATTAATGTCCAAGGGCATTTTGAAAGAAGGAAGGAAGCAAGTGCTGCTTCCCAAGGGATTTCAAGATAGCAGCCTAGGCTCAGGAGGGGTTGTCCAGCAGTGCACTCTGGTGGCAAACCAGATCCACTGAACCCCCTGCTGAGTAAGAGCCAAGCAGCTTATACTAGGACAAAGTTGTAGTCAGAAGCGAAATCCACTCACTGGTCCCAACAGCAGCAGCCTGCTTTCTTCCCATTCCCTCCCTCCTCTATGCCTTATCTATTCTTACCTTGGTTGTTGGAGACGTGACTGCAGTCAGCGGGCAAAGCTGTCAACATAGAGAACAGGCCAAATCGCAAAAGAAAACCCCGGATCTCGCAGCCCGGCATAATTGCCCCCAGCCCGTTTTCACGCTCTCCGGAGAGATAGGGCAGTCCGGTACTGTGTCCTGTGTCCTAGTGGTCTTCGTTTTCTTCCTCCTCCTCTTCCTTTTCCACCCAGTCACTATTGGGTAACTGGGGGTGCTTTCCGCGGCAGGCCACGGGGGCAGGGCACGAGAGTCCAGACTGCCCAAATGCAGGTGAAGCTTCAGCTGCTGAGGATGCTGCCTTCGCCTCCCAGGAGATGGTGGTGGCAGGCTGATGGCGGTATTGCCACTCACGGGAGGAATATTCACCCGGCTCCAGAGAGCGCGCGCGTAGGAGCGAGCTCAGGGTTGTGGTTTGGCGGAGGGGAGGAAAGACGGATAGGGTGGGGTGAGGAGAAAAAAGGGGGTGGGGAAGGAGGTAGCGTTTCACACTTGGAAGACAGAGGTCGGAGAGCAGACTCCTCTGGTCGGCGCGCTTCTCTTCACATAGAACCCGGAAGTTGTACAGTCAAATTCAAGGGGTGGCGTGGAGTCTGCAGGAAGTTTCCTTGAGCTGGCCTGGGAAAAGAGAAAGGCGAAGAAAGACTAGGGGCAATGCTCTGTGTGTCCTGAGCGTTGCAGGAAGAGATGATGCTGTTGTTCCCTTGGCCTCTCGATTTCACCACTACCTCCAGCTGGGGATCAGCAGTTTCTGCACCAGACCCTAAGCAGCTGTGATTGTTTTATGATAATGACTGGGAATGAACTGAGTCCAGGAAGCACTTTTCCCTATTCCGCAGCAAGACCGCTGAGTATTATTATGCTTTGCTATGGCGATCATTCAATGAAGGTGGAAGTGTGGGAGAGTTGCATGTTTTTTTTTTTTTCGTTTATTTTAATTACCCATATGTAATGAGTAGTGAGAGCAGCGACCAGAGCAGCTTCCTACAGTTTCATACCAATCTCTCTAGCCGCGACTGCTGAAACGTTGGACAGCTCACCCCATCATTTCCCTAGATGAGTAAAACTTGCAAGGAAAAATAGCAACTCTTCCCCTTTTCTTTTCTCCCAGTGTGCTCCATACCTGCAGCAAGAGTCCCAAGGAAAGACAAGGAAACGGTTTTTTTTTTTTTAAATAAAAACAAAAAGTGAGGGCGGGGTGTGAAAATGAAAGCGGGGGAACCTGCTATATGAGGGTCGATTATTGTGGCTCAAGTACATCTCAGATGGGCTGTGGTTACTTTTCAGGTGCTCCTTAGCGCTTATTAACCTCATCGCTGCCTTGATGATTTGTCTTTATGCTTACAAGAGATAACAGTGTTGATAAAGGGAGGGGCAGCCATCCAGCAGGTATGTTGGATTTTCTTAGAAAGGAGTGCAAACCAGGCTGAACATTTTAATATAAACAAGAGCATCCAGTGACCCTGAATTGTCTCCCTCAAACACTTGTCCCTCTCCTACACAAACACTGGCACGCTCAGTCTCGATTCCCTTCTCTCTCTCAAGTCAGGAAGCAAACCGCAGGAATGACGATAAATAATTAAATCTGGTGGGAGACAAATATAAAAGGTAGTGAAGACGGCGAAGGGAGTCGAGTCGGGCACCCGAGGCCCCAACTCCTCTTCCAGGATTGTCCTCGGAACAGAGGCGAGATTAGGGTCCATAGAAAGCAGAGGAAAGCTGAACCGTGAAGAATAAATGCCAAGCTAAAGACGGAGAGAAACAATAAGCTTGTTCCCCATGTTTGGCGGTTCGCAGGCCAAAATGCAGCCAGTGCAGCACTAGAGAGGAGTAGTTTACAAGACAAAATTTCCTTCATTCTTGTAAAGTGGATGTGTGGCTGATCACAAATTAACTAAAGGGAGGAGACATGTGCTTAGGGTAAACTTACCCTCCCCCATTAAGTATGTACTATTAATGTGAATTTATTGTATTTTCTAATTCTTTGAAAGGGGATCTGAAATAGATATGGGTTAGATTGGTGGGGAAAACCCAGTGGGTAGTCTCAAAATAGTTGAATCGAAATGCTAGGCAGCTGAAAAATGTAAAATATTTAAATAAGCAAGGAACAATGCACCCGCATGTACACATACATGTACACATAAATACATATATGTATGTCTGTTTGTATGTATGTATCTGTCTAATCTATCTGTATCTATCCTATCACCATAGCTGAGGATTCAAATATTTGATGGCTGATTTTCCTGCCATTTTAGTAAATCATCCTAGGGATGGGATTTTAATCTCTAACATTATATTCTTAGGAGAGAAATATAAAATTTAAGGATTTTTAGGAGAGTGAATAACTATTCAGATTGGCAGCTGTAACTTCCATATCATGTAATTCAATGTCTCCCTTGGAAAGTTCCTAAACCAGAATGTATGCCAATTGTATACAGTTATATAGTCATGAATAAAGTTTTATGCTGACACTTCATTCAGGAGAATTTCAGATTTCCCTGTGCATTCTGCAATTCATTTGACACTAGCATTCATTACAGAATTGGGCAAACACAGCACTGATTTTAAAAAAGAGTTTAGAAAGGGAAAAACAAATTTAGAGGAAAGGCATAATAAAAGCATGGCATAATATAATTTATATTAAAACTTTCAAACTTAAGCAAAATATTATTTAATTTTTATAAATTATTTGTAGAATTCAAATAACTTCAATTACGTGTGGGACTATGGGTCTACATATCCTTTCAAAGAACATCCTATTCCCATTAACTTTCTGAAAGTAACTTTTGGTTCTTAAATAAGCATTGACCTACATGAAATAATGCTTTACAATCCATTAACTTCCATAACAACCCCAGAACTGAAAAAAATCATGTTTAAGGAGACATTTCCCCCTAAGAAAGGCATATTCTAACCACAATAATGTCCTTTATATTCTCTGTTTCCTTTTTAGAACCATAGTCTAGGTTAATCTATGTACACATTTCTATTGCTTTTATTCACAAAATTAACAAAGGACAAATTTCATTTAATTGGCCTGCATTAAATTGAAGTTCAAAAAATTCCATAACTTGATAATTATTTTGTAAATGGGCAAATTTAAAATTAATTTAGATATTTTTTGAAATTTTATCAGTGTAAACTTTTTTAACCTTAACTTGAAGAAGTTTTCAATTTAAATTCAAGTGAAGCTTTTGGTTTTTTGTGAAACAGCAAAAGCAAATATATATGTATATATATATATATATATATGC
>CM053622.1:471972013-471985629 GCA_028646595.1 Phalanger gymnotis | reverse complement strand
GAGAGAATTTGGAACTCAAAGTTTTAAAAAATAGATGTTCAAAAACAAAAACAAATAAGATACATAGGCAATGGGGCATAGAAATTTATCTTGCCCTACAAGAAAGAAAGGGAAAAGGGGATGGGAGGGGCGTGGGGTGACAGAAGTGGGGGCTGACTGGAGAACGGGACAACCAGAATATACACCATCTTGGAGTGGGGGCGGGGAGGGTAGAAATGGGGAGAAAATTTGTAATTCAAACTCCTGTGAATATCAACACTGACAACTAAATATATTAAATAATAAAAAAATTTTTAAAAAATCCTTTTAGAATTTGATCAATGAATATATAAATAAATATAAATATAAAAATTTATGTAAATATATAAGTGATAAATGAATATAAACAAAATCATGAATTTGCTCAATAAAAAAAGGTTATCAAATTCCCATAGTTTATGACACAGAGACCCCACTGAAAGGCACAAGCTCTCAGGAAATCAGGGAAAGAAAGCATCTGTCTCCACTAAAATATTCATTGTAATGCTTTTTCATGGGGAGCAAAAAGGAAATAGATGCAAAAGAGAAACAAACTAGATGCTCATCAACTGGAGAATGTCTAAACTATTGTGGTGCATGAATGTATTGGAATATTATTGTGTCATAAAAAACAGTGGATAAGAATTCAGAGAAGCATGAGAATACATAAAGGAACTGAGACAAATTGAAGTAAGCAGAACCAAGAAAACCACCATACACAGTGAATTGCTCAAACACCCCATTGGACAGATCTGTGATCTTGTCAACATGGAAGTTCCTTCCAGCAATGTAGATCTCAAATCACCTATGTCTCTCTCTCTATCCTGTGTGACTTTTGCCTATGTCCTCACAAAAGTTCACCACAGAGGATCCATCCAGTATGGTGGAGTCCTTCCTTACTTTCTCCTGACATCTCAAGGGGACTTGTGGAGTTTTCTGCCTATCCACCTAGCAGCCCTCTTCCTTACCATGTGGCCAGTTCATCTTCTCTTATCATACAATTTCTGAGTGAGAAGCATAAACAATGTAAATTATCCCAACAGAGGAGACCAAGAGAGTTCAGAAAGTGCACTGAGCAGCAAACATCTGACTTCCTTGACAAATGGAGAGGTAGCTGCCAAAAGTGACACCCAACTGGACTACAAATTAGTTTGTAAAATCTCATAATTTTGTCATCTGTTTTTACTAACAATGGTGGAACCACAATTTTGGGACCCTAAAATCTGTCAGTTGTGGATACATTTATAGATTAGGTAGAAATGGTGGGGGCCATCATCAGTTGTCTTGAGCTATGTCTTGCCACTGGTCTAAGTCTCCTTACATAGGGAGTCATTCATCATCATCAACATGTGGAAACTATCACCCTAAACCACTGTATGTGTTTTCATTAAAAAATCCAATGTTTCAAATGGAAAACCTGCTATAATATTTAACTTGTTTATAGCCAAATATAACAGTTTCAAGTTATCACATTTTAAAGCAATTTTGAATTGATCTTTTAACACTCTTTCTACCTAACAGTGGTCTCTCAAATTTTACAACCTAAGAGAACTTAAACATGCAATTTAGAAATAAGATGACATCAATTACATTTCCAGATTATGATATAAAGAAGTTACTTTTGATATTTTAAAAAACCACCTTCAAAGTTATCAGGTATGGCCAGTCATTGCCAAATAACAATATGTAAATGTTTTAATTACATCCTGGTATGTATATATTCTCTTCAATATGTTTTATTTAGCTGCATATTCCCAGCACTGAATAACTCTTCTTCTGAGCTAACTATTGCCTCTGGCTCAGAGAAAGCTCAATAATCCATTGTACAAATCAATATCTTTGCCATAGTCAGTACCCAGATTCAATAAAACCTTTCATAACTTTTGTCTATTGATTTTCTAGTCAGGCTACAAGTTGTTAGTTTCAGCCCCTGATACTTAAGACAACATCAAAATCTCCTTCTATTCTTTAAAATACCCAACTGCCTGAATGAAGAAGGAGAAGGAAGTGGTTAAGGGCATCCCAGTTTGCTGCTCCCCCACCCCATCTAAACTATTCCTTTATATTTCAATAAATAAAACAAATTATACTCACCAAATTCATGCAGCTTTTCTGTACCTTAAAAACTAGACATTAAATGTCTAACAATTTATCACATTTTAAAGAGACCACTGAACCCCTAAAGTGATCATCCCATTATAACACAGAAGACCCTCTTATTTCTGCATCTTTAAAATACTTTGCTTGATATCTGAAACACTAATTTGACATAAACGTAAAATGCAGACTTTTTAACCTTTAGAATCTAATTAAACCTTAATCCAGAATCCACAGGGCAGCTAGGTGTCACAGTGAAGACAGCACCAGCCCTCAAGTCAGGAGGACCTGACTTCAAATCTGGCCTCAGATACTTGACCCTTACTAGCTGTGTGACCTTGGGCAAGTCACTTAACCCTAACCCTAAATGCTTTGCCTTCTCCCCTCCAAAAAATTCAGAACCCTCAGCTTTCTTCTCATATCAACAACAAAACTAGCAGCAACCGTATGATCATTTCAATAGATGCAAAAAAAAGCCTTTGAAAAAATACAACACCCATTCCTATCAAAAAACACTAGAAAGCATAGGAATAAATGGAGCCTTCCTCAAAATTATAAGTAGCCACTACCTTAAACCATCAACAGGCATTATTTGTAATGGGGATAAGCTAGAGGCATTCCCAATAAGATCTAGGGTGAAACAAGGATGTCCATTATCACCCCTACTATTCAATTTGGTACTAAAAATGTTAGCTTGAGCAATAAGAGAAGAAAAAGAAATTGAAGGAATTAGATTAGGCAAAGAAGAAATTAAATTATCACTTTTTGCAGATGATATGATGATTTACTTAGAGAATCCTAGAGAATCAAGTAAAAAACTACTTGAAATAACAAACAACTTTAGCAAAGTTGCAGGATATAAAATAAACCCACAAAAATCCTCGGTATTCCTATACATTACTAACAAAGCCCAACAGCAAGAGATAGAAAGAGAAACTCCATTCAAAGTTACTGTACACACTATAAAATATTTGGGAGTCTATTTGCCAAGACAAACCCAGGGCCTATATGAACATAATTATGAAACACTTTTCACATAAATAAAGTCAGATCTAAATACATGGAAAAATATCAGTTTCTCATGGTTAAGCCAAGCTAATATAATAAAAATGACAATTTTACCTAAATTAATTTATTTATTCAGTGCCATACCAATTGAACTACCAATAAATTATTTTACAGAGCTGGATAAATAATAACAAAATTCATCTGGAAGAACAAGAGGTCTAGAATATCTAAGGTATTAAAGAAAATAAATGCAAGGGAAGGTGGCCTAGCCATATCAGATATTAAACTGTACTATAATGTAGCAGTCATCAAAACTACCTGGTACTGGCTAAGAAACAAAGTGGTGCATCACTGGAATAGGATAGGTACACAAGATGCAGTAGTCAACGACTATAGCAAGCTACTCTTTGATAAACCCAAAGAATACAGCTTCTGGGCTAAGAACTCACTATTTCATAAAAACTGCTGGGAAAATTGGAAAATGGTGGGGCAGAAACTGGGCATAGACCAATATCTTACAACATATACCGAAATAAAGACAAAATGGGTTCATGATTTAGGAATAAAGGCTGATACTACAAGCAATTTGGGAAAGCAAGGAATAGTTTTCAGATTTATGGAAAGGCAAGGAATTCATGATACAACAAGAGGTAGAGAGCATTACAAAATACAAAGTGGACAATTTTGATTGTGTTAAATTGAAATGTTTTTGTATAAAAAAGCCAATGCAACAAAGATTAGGAGGGAAGCAGAAAATTGGGAGAAAATCTTTACAACTAGTGTCTCTGATAAAGGCCTCATCTCTAAAATATACAGGAAAATGAGTCAAATTTATAGGAATATAAGTCATTCCCCAATTGAGAAATGGTCAAAGGATAAGTCAGGTCACATTAATGTCATGTTATATATCAAACTACTTTGAAGGCTCACAATGAACTCATCTTGAGAAGGGAGATTTACATGTCGCCAAGGTAACCAAGAAAACTTAAACATAAAGCATGCAAAGCAATATAATAATTATCACCAATGTTAACCAACATCAAGGCTTCTTGAATCCTAGTAATCCATTCTCAATATCCATTTAATCAGCACATTTTGAGTCCCTGAGGTCTCGTGTAGTTATCTGGTCCCTAGATATCTTTTCGTGGACTATGTGCTTATTCTCAGGACAGGTCTAAAGGTGCTCTGCTTCTCTGGTTCCAAATCTAGAAGTTCCTAGATAATTCTTACTTCACATAATTTAGTACAATCACTTAAATTTGGCTCTTCCATCTCAAAACTTCAGAGAATTTCAGTTTATATAGTATTTGCTGCTTCTATGCTTACCTAAATCTGTACCTTATGTAAGAATCTTTTAAAAAATTATCAGGGTATCACATTGGCTAATAGGACAGAAAAGAAAAATGATAAATGTTGGAGAAGATGTGGGAAAGTTGGAACACTAATGCATTTTAAGTGGAGCTGTGAACTGATCCAACCATTCTGGAGAGCAATTTAAAACTATGCCCAAAGGCCTATAAAATTGTGCATACCCTTTGATCCAACAACATGACTACTAGGTCTGTATACTAAAGAGATCATGAAAAGAAAAACAGGCCCACATATACAAAAATATTTATAGCATCTGTTTTTGTGGTGGCAAAGAATTGTAAATTGAGGAGATGCTCATCAGTTGGGGAATGGCTGAACACCTTATGGCATATAAATGTAATGGAATACCATTGTTCTATAACAAATGATGAGCAGGTGGATTTCAGAAAAACCTGGAAAGATTTCATGGACTGATGCTGAGTGAAGTGAGCAGAATCAGGAGAACATTGTACACAGCAACAGCAACGTTGATGATGATCAAGTATGATAGACTTTGATCTTCTGAGCAGTATAATGATCCAAGAGAATTCCAAAAGACTCATGTTGGAAAATGCTATCCACATCCAAAGAAAGAGCTATAGAGTCTGAATGCCGATCAAAGTACGCCATTTTCACTTTTTTATTTTTTGCTTTTCATTTTTGTTTTTGTGTGTTTTTCCCCTTTGTTTCTTCTTTCACAACATGACTAATGTGGAAATATATTTCACATGATGGCACACATATAACCTATATCAGATTGCTTGCTATTTTAGGGAAGGGGGTGAGGAGTGAGGAAGACAGAAAAATTTGAAACTCAAAGTCTTATAAAAATGAATATTGAAAACTGCTTTATGTATATTTGGACAAAAAATACTTTTTTTAAAAACAGTGAGTGAGTGGAAAGATGGTAGCATCTATAACAGAAATAAGGAAGTTTAGAGCAAAGGCAGATTTAGAAGTGAGGGTGATAAGTTTTTAGATCTAAAACTTACGGGCTTAGGGACAGGGTCTGACCTCGATATGGTCTAGCTACCCTTGAGAACGTGCAGAACGGCACGTGGAGATCCAGCTATATCTTGGTAAGCCTCCTAGGCCTGTGCAAGGCAAGAGCATACAAGATAAGAGGTCGTGGGTCCGGAACCACCCTCACGGCTGTGATCCTCATCAGAAAGAACAGAAATGTTTCAGTGTGGGTATCTGCTTGGGAATGATCAGGAATGCTGCAATATAGTGAGCATGGTGTATCTAAGCTACATGGGCTACGTGAGACACGTGTCAGGATGTCCCAGTAAAGTATCAAAGATGTTCCAGTAAAGTAACAAAGCAATGCATTAGGTAATGGTTCAGAAGCATTAGGTAATGGTTAAGAAACAGTTTGAAAGTCTGTTGCTTGCTTGAATGAAGTTGAGTTCTGATTCAGACTCTGCCCAACTCGTGTCATTTCTCCACAGAGCACCTGAAGCTGCTGGTTGGCTTCAATGTTGCATTTGAGAAGCTTTAGGAAATTCTAGATGATGTTGACTGGGTAGTTAATGATGCAGGGAATTTTTGGCCTGGAGTTGATACTTGAACCTATAGAAATCGAGAAGCTCACCAAGAAAGGGTATAGTCTAAAGAACATAGGGCCCAGGATGGGGATATGATGGACACAGAGGCTTAACTGGTGGGAGGTATATGATGAACCAGGAAAGAAGGCTGAAAAGAAGTAGTCAGATAGGAGGAGTATGGGGGGGAGCAGCATTTTTGGAAGCCACGATGAGGAAACTGAGCCCCACCGAGATTAAATGACTGTCCGAGATCACAGAGTGGTAAGAGGCAGAGCCAAGAGATAACTTGATTCCAGACTTCTTTCCACTTAAGACACTCAAAAACCTTAAGTGCCTTCCTTTTTCAGCTAGGAAAAATACAAACCCTTAGCCGGACACTTAGAGCCACCTAAAATGTGCCTCTAATCTGACTTACATTACTACCCTTTATGTAGTCTATATTCTAACCAAAGAATTAACTTTTCCCCTAGAACTGACATACTATTTTCTGCCTTCATGTATTTTCCCAAGCTGTTCCTCTTGCCCACAATGTACTTTCTCAATGCCTCCACCTGTCAGAATCCTTACCTTCAGTCAAGCCTGGGCTTAGCTATCATCTTCTCCAAGTATACTTTCCACAATCCTCCTCCAACTCAAAACTGGTAGTAGTTTCTTTCTTCAGATTATCCTAGAGACCTTTGAACTCTTTCTTGCCGTCTTCAACCTAAACTGGGTATTATAGTGTATTCAGAAGCAAAGGAATAGGATTTGAGAAGGCAAATGGAAAGGAGGATCCAGGAGTAAGGATCCACTGTGTATAGTTTGTTACAGTTTATCATTCTTTTTGAAGAGGACCAATGACTTCAGGAGAGTGTTGTCTTGACTTGCAAATGAACTGGATTTAATGAGACAAGCATGTGCAGAGTCATCAGCCTCCCTCTCTCCTCCAGAGTCATTAGAGTTCAGTGGCAAGACAGAGGTCAGGACCACTGGCAAAGGCTGAGATGTGGTAGGAGACCCTGGCATTTTTAAACTAGGGTCTTTCCCAAGTCTCAGTTTGTCTGAGGCAACACCCATTCAGTAAGAATTGAGACAAAAGATGTCCTAGTTTGCCTCCCTAAAGAATCAGTCTGGGAGAAGAGGACCCCCAGAGTTTCAGGCCAGAACAGAAACAATTGCTATTCACACTCACTCTGAGCCATCCAAACCCAAACAATCAGCAAGTGAGCCTTGGGCTGGGACTTATTATTGGTGTGTACTTGAGAACCAGAGCGATTTGAGTTTAAAGGCATAGTCAAGTAGCTCCATTTAAATCCCAATGGGCTTTGTCAAAGCCTGGTTTTACTTTTTTTTTAGTTTACAACACTCAGTTCCACAAGTTTTTGAGCTCCAAATTTTCTTCCCCCTCCCTCTTTTCTCTAAATTTGTCCCCCCTCCCCGCAAGACAGCAAGTAATCTGATATATGTTCTACATATACCTTCCCATTAAACTTATTTACACAATAGTCAAGTTGTAAAGAAGAAGTATAACCAATGGAATGAATCATGAGAATGAAGAAACAAAAACAAAAAAGGAGAAAAAAAGAGAGTAAATAGTTTGCCTCAATCTGCATTCAGACTCCATAATTCTTTCTCTGGATGTAGATGGTTTTTCCCATCATGAGTCTTTTGGAGCTGTCTTTGAACTTTGCATTGCTGAGAAAAGCCAAGTCTATCAAAGTTAGTCATCACAGATACCATGTGTCTGTAATTGTATATAATGTGCTTCTGGTTCTGCTCCCCTCACTCAGCATCAGATCGCGTAAGTCTTTCCAGGTTATTATGAAGTCTTCCTCATTTCTTATAGCATGATAGCATTCCATTATATTCACATACCACAACTTGTTTAGCCACTCTCCAATTGATGGACATCTCCTTGATTTCCAGTTCTTTGCCACTACAAAAAGAGTTGCTATAAATATTTTTGTACATCCTGGTCCATTTCCCACTTGCGTGATCTCTTTGGGATAAAGCTCTAGAGGTGGTATTGCTGCGTCAAAGGGTGTGCACATTTTTATAACCCTTTGGGCATAGTTCCAAATTGCTTTCCAGTATGGCCGGATCAGTTCACAACTCCACCAACAATGTAAGTGTGTTCCTATTTTCCTACATCCTCTCTAGCATTTATCATTTTCCTGTTTTGTCATGTTAGCCAATCTGACAGGAGCAATGTAGTAGCAAAGAATTGTTTTGATTTGCATTTCTCTAATCAATAGTGACATAGAGCATTTTTTCATAAGACTATAGATATCTTTTATTTCTTCCTCTGAAAACTGCCTGTTCATATCCTTTGACTATTTCTCAATTGGGGAATGACTTGTATTCCTATAAATTTGGCTCAGTTCCCTGTATATTTTAGAGATGAGGCCTTTAAAAGAGACACTGGTTGTAAAAATTATTTCCCACTTTTTTCTTTCCCTCCTAATCTTTGTTGCATTGGCTTCATTTGTACAAAAACTTTTTAATGTAACATACTCAAAATTATCCATTTTGCATTTTGTAGTTCTCTCTATCTCTTGTTTGGTCATAAGTTCTTCCCTTCTCCATAAATCTGACAGCTATTCCTTACTTTCCCAAATTGCTTATAGTATCAGTCTTTATACCTAAATCATGTTTGTATCTTTATTTCTTTTCCTTTATCTAATTATTCAGTAACATTTAGAAAGAATGTTCTTATTCCAGGGATTCTATCTTTCATATGAGTATACAAGAGTACCAATTTACCCAATTATTTTATTGAAACCAACAAGATTTCACATATTTGAATTATGTAAAACTTTTCTAGAACTCACATCTCAAATTCTAATTTTAAAATCTGTCCTAAGCTCGTCCCTAGAGATCATTTGCAAATTTTAAACAGAAGGAGTGGCAAGAACCAATCTGGATAAGACTTTCATCCAATTTCCTCCTTTCCATACACAGTAATCAATGAACAATTTTAAGCTTTAACATTAAAACAGTGACTCCCAAATAACTTAGTTATCAATCTTCCTAAATGTCAGTTATAAAACATATGCCCTTCAAAAATAGGTGTTTCCAAGAGATGCCAATCAACCCTGATGGGCCTATGTGCTGGGAGGCGAGCTATATTAAAATGCGGTCTTGAGTAGTGACCTAGGTCACTGGATCCTGATCAAAAAGGCATCAATTTCCACCCCACTCAACAAAAGGGGACGTTAACATTTGCCCAGACCTGTTTGGGTATCTCTATGGGGCACATTCAGCTTGTGCATATCTCCTTAGTATTTGGTCCCAACCAGAGACTCATAAAATTCAAGATTGTACACAGGGTTGATAAGAATTTATATCCAAAATCCTTGTTTAAGTTAACAGCCTCAATTCTTGATTAAGTCCAATTCTTAATCTAACAACATCTAGATTGTAAGGGGAATTGCTGTTCATAAGTTCACAAAGTACTATAACACTGTACACGATTGACAAAAATTAATTTCAACAACAATTCAATAACAGCTTTTTTTAACCTCTTCATCATTTTTCTCTGATAATACAATCCTTAACAGCATTTAAACCATACAAATGTATGTTTAAGCCATACAAACTTAATGCCTGAGACATTTTTATGTATTTAAAACTTGAAACTACCCATTATTCAACCTTCCTTTACATTTCAACCATAAGACAAGACAGCTCATCAGTTATTACCCTTTACTAACATAACTACTATACTGGAATCCCAGCTTAAACAAAGCAAAGAGGTTAATGACTAACCCCACAGGTTGATGGATTTATGTCCTTGTTTCACAAGTTTGTTTATTCTTCTCTACTTATACTCTGTCTAGAAGAATGAGGTACTTCAGGAATTAAATCTTTTACATATAACAAGCTCAAACACTAATTCTAACTCTTTCTTAGGCCATGGAATGACTACAAATTCACAGTGGGCCTTCTAAATATCACACGAGATTTTCCAAACATTTCTAGAAGTATTTCCCTTCTTTAAAAACAGTTTAAAATTTTATCCTGATGTTAAGAGGAATAATCACCAAAGTTTTATGAAGAAAATTAGTTGGAAAGTTTTAAAATGATAGAAATGTCTTTCTTCGTCCTTAAAGCAAAAACAAACCTTTAAACATTGGAATTTATTAAAACTAAGTTGGTGCAAAAGTCCTTAAGTAACCCAAATTCCAAAGTATTATCAAGAAACTAAATTCCTACTTATTACACAATCTCTAAATATCACAAAGTTCCTTAGTCAAAAAGATGCTTGTAATGTAGAGGACACTTAGTTTCTATAAGTCAAGAACATATCCAATTAAATAACAAATAACAATAATAAAGTTTATGAAGCCTTTCCTTGGATGAAACAGGCTTGAAAATCACACCCCTATATTTTTAATCAATTCCTATATAACAAAATTCAGACCTCACAAGGGTCTCAAACTTTACAGCCTAAGAGAACTCCGAAAATACAATTTAGAAATGAGATGACCTCAAATACATTTTCAGATTCCTATTACTTTTGGTGTTCATATATTAACATATATTAATACATTGACATAATAACATGTATATTACTACATTAATACCTTAAATACATACACTGAATAGCTCTTCTGGCCTATGTATTAGAAATATTTGCTTGGCCATGAGTGAACTTAGAAAAAACGATTTTTATTTCATATCATGAATAATATGAAATCCTTTTATACTTCATCCTTCCTTTTATAGTTCATCCAGATTTGAATTTGACACGCTGCTTTCTCCAAGCCTCATCTTAGGCATTCCAATTCCTTACTTGCAATTAATAAAACACCTAAGGAATTTTAAGGCGGTGGGGCTATTTCCTTTCCAAGCAAAAAATAGCCCTGCTTTCTCCAGAGCACAAGGGCGCAATGCTCCCCCATCCCTCTCATCTTCATACACACCAATTCTTTATTCCAAGTTAAAATACTTTTAATCAACTAGGAGTCCAGGATCTCATCTCTAGGTGAATTACTTTGGTGTGGGGAGCCAGCTATATCCTGTTTAGGCCTCTTAGACCTCTGCAAGGCAGGGTCAATTGAGAATGGGTCTACGCATGGGAAGGCCAGTTTTAGGATAAAAAGACTTGGCAAAGAAAACCCACCTTTGTAGCTGATTACCCACATGGAAGATGACAGAAATGTTTCAGTCTGGTTATCTATATGCGAGAGAACATAAATGTTTCAATTTGGTTAGCTTTGAGGAAAAATAGTGTCTCACTCCCAGGAACAAGAAGATAAAAAACTTAATCAATGCTTTATTGTACTCTTCTTTGAAGTCAGGATAACTCAGCACTGTATAACTGTATAAAATACTGTCAGTAACTCCATTAAAATTAGTCCATAGACTGACTGTATGACTTACCTAGCCCCATGTTTTTGTCTTTTTGTGTCCTTTACTTCATCATATATTCACGCCACTGCAGGTACACTTTGGGCTGGCGTAGAGGCCCTTCTAAGAACATAGAGGCTAGTCCTTTTTAGATATGCTACTATAAAACCTTGGATTACTAACCAATCAGCCTTATTTTCCAGCCTATAAGCTTCTATCAGCTCCAGATCCAGACTGACTCACCCATAGTCTTCCAATGTGGAATGGGGGAGGGGCGGGGCATAGCTAAGAGCACATGGACTCAAAGCCATGTGGACTTAGGTGTACTCACTCCCACTCAAATAATTTCAATCTCTTTCTTTCCCAGTCTTTATTGAAACATTTTACTCTCTGTATTCTCACTCCAACTTCAATCTCTTTCCTAATCTTGACCCAAACCACCTCAAACATTTCAAATAAATGAAAAAAAAATTATACTTACCAAGCTTCTTTTCCAGCTGCTTTTTTTACCTTGAAACAATTTAATCACATTCTAAACAGAACACTGAATCCCCAAAGCGATCGTCCCACCATCATACAGAAGATCCCTTTTACTTCTGCAGTTTTAAAACACTTTGTTTGATGTTAGATACACTGAGTCAATGCAAACACACAGATTTTTTTTAACCCTTAGGCCTTAATCAAACCTTAATTCAGAGCTCCCAGCTTTCTTCTCTTTATCAGCTCTCTCCTCTAGGCTGGCTGCTTTGGTTCTGATTCCTTATCAGTTCTAAAGCATGCTGACTTTTCACAATTCATCTTCTAGTCTGGTATTCCAACTTGGCCAATGTCAGAACAAAAACATCTTAATAACATAAATCATAAAACACAAAACATTTTCTTAAACGCACAGACAAGACATTAGACAAGATACTGCACACAATTCAAAATTCGAATTCAGTCATAACTTCTGAGAGCTCTCTTATGTTACTGCGCTTTGCTCATATTGTTCTTGTCCTCTCTCAACCCCCGCAAACTCAACTAGGCCGGTCTCAAGAGAGACTCTATGTTTCTTGTTTGGGATTCCTTGAGAGCCTGTTTGAAGGTGTAGCAAAATTTCCCTTATCTCAGAGACTGGGAAGGAGGCTCGTCAGCCTGCCTTCCTCCTGGCAGATCAAGGTCTGGTCAAACTGTGCCAGTCTCTTGGTCCAGATACCCGGGTGCTGAGGCTTAGAGTCTGAGAAGTCTTTGTCAAGAGCCCCCCCATCAGGGTCCCCCAAAAATCCAAGCCTCCTGGTCTCCTCAATATCTAGCCAGACTCAACTGACCCCACCCTCACAATGTCACCCAAGGTTCGCTTACTTGGGTTGGTGCACGAGCTTACATAACTACGATTGTGCACAGAGAATGTTGGCTGTCTACCACGTTTTCTGCTCCAGTCTTGTGCTCCCTCTGGGCCATACTCCCCGCAGAGGAGAATCGTCCCCAGCCAGCCTGAGGGCCACTGAGAAATAGTCAGTGGGACATCCTGCTGGTCAGTCAGGGCTGAGAAGTCCTCCTCTCCCCAGAGGGAGGTCTGGGAAAATCTGGTGGGACCTCCAAAGCTGTGTGCAACAGCACAATAAAAGAGTTTGGAGTCCCAGCCCAAAATCAGAAAAGGCATTTAATATTGTTTTCTCATGAGAAAGGATGCCACCCAAGCAGTAGAGGTTGGGGTGCTTTAATTATTTTTTACATTTATTTGGTCTGAATAAATGGGTACATATCCTGAAAAGAGTATAGGAGAGTACAAAGGACTCAGATGAATGCCAGTCCTTTTATAAATCCCGCCCTTCGAATTCCCCACCAGGGTCTTCATTGGCCAGATACAACCCCCTGACTGCCTATATTATGCCCTCCTTAAATGGCTTGTTTAAGCATGCGTACAAGCCTCTGACCTTTCACCCAACCAATCTGGGTCCTGGTTTCTGCTAGATCAGAGCTCTGATTAGAACTAGTTCCAGTCACCCGACTTACATTCTGCTAAAGTTGAGGGAGGAGGAGGAGGAAGAGGAATACTTTCAACTCTGTGGAAACAAAACTTCTCCCCACCATCTCTTATAACCCCTTTTAAACCAACAGGTTGCCTCCCATTGTCTCCAGTGAGTTCTCTCCTCTCCAATGCTATAGAAATCCCATGAATGAGTCCTCAAATTGTGAGAAACACACTTAGTCTAGGAATAAACAATATTTGTTAGAAAGCCAGGAAGATTTTATTAATTTTTAGATTCATTTCCCGCCCCCCCC
>CM053622.1:471957613-471971913 GCA_028646595.1 Phalanger gymnotis | reverse complement strand
TTACATTTAGATTTCTTCAAAGGAAACCCTCAATTGATAAGAGCCCTACCCAGGAGGTTTCAAGCTTCTTTCACCATTAACATAAGAAGAGTAATGAAATTCTCCTCTGGCCTTTGAAATTGTGGATTTTATCTAGAGTACAAAGCAAGAGTTGTTCACATATTTATATGTGAATAAGCAAGCACCCACATCCCTACAGAGTGGAGTGTTTCATCAAGATTTCCTCATCCATTCGCCTTGCTGCCTTCCCCAACAAACACAAGATTTTCTGGTATAGGACACTTTCTGTAGAAACAAAAGTCTAGTTTTTCTCTTATATTTCAAAAAATCATAAATGGCACTTACATGAGTCAAAAAAGTTAATTGTCCCAATTATTTGGAAAAAAAAAACAGTAAATAAGTAGGAAAGAAAACAAAAAACATAGTCCCTAAACACCAAGATACCTTGCAAAACATAAGCAATCAAAATTTATATTCCTTTGGACAGAGCACCCACATGTCCATACACTTGTATGACTTTCCAAGTGGACATGGGGAGAAGAAAATTGGTAGGAGAAGGAGGAAGGGAAGAAACAGATAAAGGAGGATGAGGAGGAGGAAGAACAGGAAAAAATAGCAGTATTATCCAAATAGAACTGACAGGTTGGAAACGTTGGGAACCCAAGGGGGACAGCTACTACTACTCACAGATTGTTGTTCACCCTTCATTCTCAAAGAAGACCAATGACTTCAGAAGGGTGATGTCTTGACTTGCAAGTGAGTTGGATTTAATTAAGACAGAGCTATGCAAAGTACTCAGCCTTGCTCTCTGCTCCAGAATCATTGTATTGCTAGAAATGCTGTGCATTCTGGAGGGAGCCAGGTTTTCTGACCAACAGATAAAATAAAGAATGTCAGGAGAGACTGCTGTTTACAAGAGAGTTGGAATTCCAAGAACACAGTGGGATGGAAAGGAAGAAGAGGCTATGAGCTGAGGAGGGGTAGTGCTAAAATATGAATAAAAGAACAGGGAGAGGTAGAAGGGGGAAAGGACTTTTGCCTCAGCAGAGAATGACACAGAACTACTAACAGGAGCAGGAGTTGGGAATTTGCCAGACACTGGAGGGAGGAAAGAACAAGATGATTGGGACTACCATTCTCTAAGGCCCTTGGAAGACTTGGCATGGCATTGCTGTAGGGTGAGGCAGCTTCTGTAACTGTTAATCCAAACACTGGGGAAGTGAGGGAGGTGAGGAAGAGGTAAGTAATGAGTAAACATAGGGCCCAGTAAACATCTGCCTCTCAACTTCCCCAGGTGGACTGAATGCATATGCAATGTTACCTCTATCATCTCATTTCTAGAAGAGTATCTAAGGAAGTAAGTCAGTAAGCATTTATGAAGTACCTATCATGATCCAGGCACTATGCTAAGTATTAGGGATACAAGGAAACCCAAAAGACAAGCCTTGGACTTGAGAATCTCACCTTCTACTGAAGGAGATAACGTATAAACAAATATAAATAAACAAGCTTTCTCTGTGTATCAGGTGAATGGGAAATAATCAAGAGGGATTCAGAAAGGTTTCCTAGAGAAGCTGGGATTTTAACTGGGACTTGAAGCTCAAAGCAAGCTAGGCAAGCCAAGAAGCAGAGGTGAGGAATAACAGAATTCCAGGAATGGGAGAAAGCCAGAGAAAATACCTGGAGCCAAGAGAGTGACAACTTTGTTTGGAGAACAACAAAGAGGGCCCATTTACCTACTGGGGAATATATACTTACATATGTACATATAAACACATGTATATACATATACACATATAGGCAAGAGTATGCATATATGTTTATGTACATATACATGTTTCTATACATATTTCTTGGAAACCAAACACTTATTAGAGAAATTTTGTTACTCTTTTGAACACTTTCCTTTTTACCCTTGAGGCATTCAATTTTTGTTGTGCAGAAATTTTTTGGTTTTAAGTAATTATAGTTATGTTTTACATAACTTTATTAAGTTAAGAATTATATCTCCTACTCTTAGATGCGAAAGGCATATAAGACCTGCAACCAATTTTTAACTTTAAGGTCATTTATCCATTTAGAATGTATTGTAGAGCAAAGTATGAGATGTATTCTAAGGCTAATTTCTGTCAAATTACTTGCTTGTTTCTTTAGGAATTTTTTTCAAATAAAGATTTTTTTCCTAAGTAATTTGTTTTCCAAATAATTGAACACTGGGTAATGGAGTTGCATTGTTTCTCACTCTTCCTTGAAATGATTTACCTGTTTATTTTTTAATCAGAAGGTTTTGGTGATTCCTGCTTTAAAATACAGTTTCAAGGTCTAAAAGTGCTATTTCCCCTGGTCCCATCTTCTTATCATTTCCCTTGACACCCTAGAGAGTTTATTTTTCCAAGGGTAGTGCTGAATGAATGAATTTTATTATTATTCTGCTGACTTATCATTTTTTAAGTCTCTATGTCTGTACTTTATTTAGGTTCTGGCTAAATGGGTATTGCTTTTTTGTAAAAGGCTTTTTCCATAACTATTGAGATGTTGATGTGGTTTAGGGTGGGGGGATTGGGGGACAGGACAGGAAGAGTCCAGGCAGCACCAGCGTCCTCTGGTCTGCCTACAAGCCTCAGTACTTTCCTCTAGAACAGCTGCGGGAGGGGCAGCACGGGGACACACCGTTGGTCTCAGTGACCAGAAGGGGCATCCAGGTGGCAGCGGCTGAGTCTAGGAGGTAGCCCGCCTTTCTACCCCACCCCCAATCATGCTTCCAAAACCAAAAGTGCTTGAGGAACAAGAAAGGATGGGGAAGTATTGAGAACAAGAAGGAAAGGGGGAGGGTCAGACCAATCTCTGCCAGCCTGCGGAGGGTGGAAATGATGGGGGCGGCTTTGGGGACCATGAGGAAGGATAGGCCCAAGCAGGGTCTCCTGGTGGTTGGGCAGCTTGTTGGGTCATTAGTGCATCTCCTTGAAGTTGATGAGCCTGAAGATGGGAGAAAGTCCTCAACAAGGCTTTGGCTACTTCCCACTTGATCAAATCCACTTAGGATGGCAAAGAATCCAAGGGCAATGGTATCTGCCAATGCCTAGCATACTATGTATGGCATGATGACCCCGGTTCTGCATTCCTAAAAGGGTCTAGACACCAGTTATTTCACTCTAGAATTTAATCTAGGAGCTAAAAGTGGCCTTGTCCTAATTTTGCCATGAGCCCAAAAATTGAGAACCATTTCATCTGACAGTGTGAAACTGCCCCTAGGCACCAGAGACAATCATGGAGTTAAGGACAAATTCTGAGGTTGGTAGAGTGACGGCAAAGAAATGGTATGTGAAGTTTGGTTAGACCACTGGCTCTATAGCATCGTGCTCTTCACCATTCAAGTAACTTATTTGCTTGTTTACATTGCTGTCATTTGCGTTGGGGTAATTCTTCCAAAAATGTCAAGCCATCACATGGGTTAATCTGTAGTTTTCTTGCCCAAAATTCAAGTTTTAAAAAGACTCATCATTTAGTAATTTATGCTCCCCCCTGGTCTCCAGCCTCTTTTGGGAAGAGGAGACATGCTGTCCTCTCATACTACTCTCCCACCCTTGACCTGGAAGGAGAGTTTCCTTCAAGTTTCCAGCCAGTTTCCTGACTCTCTCACCACTTCTGCTCCAAAATCTTGCTCCCTCTCCTCAACTGCCTATGGTTTGAAAGGATCTACCCTAGGGTCATAAAATATGGACACTGAAAAATCTCTTAAAATTTTTCATTTAAAGATGAACCAACTCTCACTGGTTATATTGTCCATAGCAGAGTGATCCTGAACTGAAGTGAACAGAGTGATCAATACTGAAAGCTTGTTCTCCATCACCCCTGCTTGGCCTCTCTTATTTCCGTCTGTGTCAAAAAAATACTCCATCCCCTCTGCCGAATGCCC
The DNA here is from genome assembly GCA_028646595.1 of Phalanger gymnotis. NCBI lineage: Eukaryota > Metazoa > Chordata > Mammalia > Diprotodontia > Phalangeridae > Phalanger > Phalanger gymnotis. The sequence continues at coordinate 471,967,997 of CM053622.1, read as the reverse complement.
AGTGTCCATTCTGAAGCTCACCAGTACTTCAGGTGTGCTCTCTGGAACCCTCTTCCATAAGTAACAAACTTTTTTCATCTTTAATCTTTTTCTATTCCATCAACTTTCTGGCTTACAGGGAGCCTTGGATCCCTATTGATGATGTAGCTCCCTGGCCACCTTTTCTAGTGCTAGTTCTACTTTTACTGTCTCCCATGCACTTCCTGAGCCCTGGTCCAAGTTGGGGAGGTCCTTGGTCCCCATTTCCAGCTTCTCCAAGCCATTCTGTTTTGAAGAATCTGCTGGATCTGGATACCGTACTTCCCATAGACCAGTGCTGCATCACCACTGAATTCTCACTCTCCAAATGGTCATTTTCGCTGAGAAATCACCTCAAGTGACCAATGGTTTATACTCATATTTTGTGTGATGGCACAAGGCAAGATAGTTCTCTACCCATTTCAACGAGCTCATCATAAGCCTGACGGAGGCAAGGTAAGAACTAAGAGGACTAGAGGAGGAGCTATTCAGAAATGTTTCCTCCAGTCCAGATAAGTGGTCTCAAATAAATTCCATCAGCCATGGAGAAATAGAAAATGAAGTTCTCCTTTAAGCAGAGAATTTGCATTGGAAAGTTTTGTTGCATTTCTTATCTCAGTGTTAGGCCTGAAAGGGAAACCTTAGAGAGCAGTTAATTTTCTCTGAAGGAATTCTGGTATGGATATATACTAAATATAATTGGATCACATGTATGTTGAGGTTGTCTACTTGAGTCCTTATACCAAGATAAAGTAAGATGTATATATATATATATATATATATATATATATATATATATATATATATATAAGAAAATATAATAAGAAACTGTCACTGTCGTGGGAATTTCATAAGGAATGCTTTTGTAAAGGTGCTTGGTAGTTGTGCATAGTTACACTCTGTTGCCTTAGATATATCCATTTCTGGTCAATTTTCTCTTGAGTTGGGTGCAGGTTCAGGAGTATCATTCCACCCCCACCATCTTGGAAGCTTTCTATGGCAACTACCCATAGTCCCAATCACTGCACTTTGGAACATGCCTATCATACCTTCTCTCTTGAATGAAAAAACAAAACCATGGAAGTAACGCTACCCAGAACAATAAGATTCCATGGAGTAACTGACAATAGATCAGACTTTATAAGTGAGCAACATAGAAATGCATTTCCATTGTGTCAGAGCATTTGAAAATGGATTGCCATGAAAGTTTGGTCTCATTGACAACTTTGCAGCTGTGTCCATTCCATTCAGTGTTGAAGATTAATTGCCTTATTCTAGAGTATTTTCATCTTGATTTATTATTTATTTACAGGTGATACTTTCAGATAGAATTATTTTCTTGGTATGAAACAGTTGAATACTTGCTGAAATGATTGTATTCCAAGGTAAATGTAATGCAGACATGGGCTAAAGTAGAAGCTCACCATGGATATTGACCACCTGCTTCTTCATGAAGAATGGTTTTTTCACTGGTTCCTACTTTGGACTGGTTGTCCTTTTGAATTGTGGCACAAACCTCATTTTCATCTGCAATGATAGACTTTGAGTGTTAACTGCTAAGTCTCTCAAAAGCACTTAAAACCATCAGGGAATTCCTTAAGGCAGTAGGACTCTAAAGAGTTGTGGATTGGATCACTTAGTGGAGCAGTGTCCCACACTGTGAGTTCCTTGGCTACATCAGTGCTCCCTTTTGACCAAAAGAAAAACAAGAGGAATAGAAAAGGATTGCTTATCAATTCTTTTTTTGGAGGGGGCAAGGCAGAGCAATTGGAGTTAGGTGACTTGCCCAAGGTCACACAGCTAGTAAGCAAGTAAATTAGGCAAGTGTCTGAGGCTGGATTTGAACTCAGGTCTTCCTGACTCCAGGGATGGTGCTCTACTCACTGCACCACCTAGCTGCCCCTACTTATCAATGCTTATGATTGAAAAAGTCTGTTAAAGCTAATTTCTGAAATGAAGTCATGAGAAAGAATCAAAGATGAATAAGGACACAACCTTTGTTCTCAAGCATCTTCCATTTTCCTTGGAGAGTGTTCTGATTAAGAGTGCTCCCCTCCCCCCAGTCCAATCTGCTGATGTCTATTTGACAGGTACTGCAGCAGACCAGGAATACTTAAGAGTACTTGGATATCCCTCATTTGCCACGCAAGTTAGAAGAGCGGAAAATAGAAATTCTGCTACTGGTAGATTTTGGCCACTGGTTTGGCTGCTATGAGCACCTTTGTCTTTGGCATCTCAGCATTCTCTTGGAGGGCATGACACTCCACAATTGGCATAAATTAAAGGGGTCTGGGGAGTGAGGCTTCCCCAGACAGGATCCTGGCCCCCTCTTACCTGAGGGAGAGATGGCATGTTGGGAACTCACACCCAACTAGATATGGGAGGAGTGACCTTAATTACAAATAACAGAAAAGGAAAATGACAAATATTAAAGAGGTTGTGGAAAAATAGGGACATTAATGCACTGTTGGTGGAATTGTGAATTGGTCCAACAATTCTGGTGAAAAAATTTTAAGCTGTGCCCAATGACCTATAAAACTGCATGCTTTTTAATGCAGCAATACCACTTCTAGATCTGAAAGAAATCAAAGGAAAAAAGTGTATCTATATACAAAAATATTTATAATAGTTCTATTGAATTCTAGTTAGAATGAAACAAGTGGAAAGTCACTGTTCTCACAGATGGGGAGTGAGCCAACAAGGTAAAGAAGGAGAAACAGAAATGCTGGTTTGCCAGGTTGAAGGCAGTTAAGCACGTAGACAGGAAAGCAATAAGGCCTGTATCTGTGAGACAGTCTCTTTCTCTTTATCTCCCTCCATCCCTGGCTGACTACAATAGCCTGGGTGGGTGAAGAGAAAAGAAAGAAATAGAAAATATACTCAGTGAAGGAAAGATTATTTGAGTACGGGCAAATCTTTCTTTTTCTTTTTAATTAAACCCCTAAAAGTTCAAAAAAAAATATGTTCTTTCTCTCTCTCTCTCTACATTCCTAAACCGTGGCCAGGTTCTGGGCTGTAAAAGGAGAAACAAGAAAAAGGGGGTGGTGAGGGGAGAATCTTTCCCCCTAGAATGACAGATTTATTAAGAGAAGGTCATTTCACTGATTATAAAGAGATGGGTTTGTGGGCTGTCAGTGAAAGTTTCAAGGTGAAGAGAAGAAAGAGAAAAAAGGCATACACTATGGAATAAAAATGGCACTTAACCCTTTCCTGGCTTGCAAAAAGAAAAAAAGGTTTCTGTGAATCAGGAATGAACTAAAAAATAATTGGGTTTAATTGAAATATCTAGTATTATCTAGGTATTTAGGGAGTCTTACAAACTAAAGTATTGGTCAATTTTAAAATAACATTTCGAATTTTGATGTGTATTAAATTTGGAAACAACTATAAACTATAAGAGACTACTATTCATATGAAGAAATCAGAGAGCTATGGGTAAATTGATAAGCTGTAGTTTCCTTCCAAGATTATAGAACTGAGATTTGAACTAAATTAAAATATGTTCTTATAATTGGGGTAGATTAAATCATACTATCAGATTGCCACTTTTACAATCTTTGGCAGTAGATTGGCTGGAGATAGTGGAACTCATAATATGAAATGTTTGGAATGAATAGCATTTGTGTAAAATATAACACTACCAAATCATAACCCAAGATTCTGTGTAATATCATTTGTAACATAGCTCCAGGTATAAGTGAATTCATTCTGGTCACATTATAAGTGAACTGTGTCACTACTAATTTGAAGCTTAAGATAAGTGAGAATTTATTATATTATTGGACATTAAGACAAATTGGAAAAATGCATAAATTCAAAATTCGTTAACTGGATGACCTTAAGGAAGTTACCTCAGTTTACTTCACACAAGTTTAAAGTGCTTAACACAATTCCTGGCAGAGAGCAGACACTATAAATGTTTATAATTACTATCAGTTCCTCAATTAGATGTGATCAGTACACAATGCCAATGGTAATGAGATGCCTGATTTTTCTGTGTAAGGCTATTTGGAAATTCATTGAACAGAATGCAAGTCACCTGATTGGTAATCAGTTTATTTCAAGTTTGAAATACATAACATTGTTTCAGATTGTTAAACTTTTGTATCAGGCATGTTTGAGCAACTGTTTACAACTTGGATGTTATTAGAGCATGAACTGAAAGAAACTGAGAGTGAAAATTGTTTAAAACCTGTTATGTTATTTTATCAGCCTTGCTAATCTTATTTTAAAGTGCATTTTTAGCTTCCATTTACAGAACTGGATATTTCCACCTTTGCCTGTACTTAAAAAGAAGTTACAGCTAAAACAATTTGGCTGTCACTTATGAAAGTTGTAAGATTCTTGACTAAATTATTTGGGATTATTGTAATAATGTTAAAACATAAAATCAGTAGTTGATTACTGTGTGTGGAAAGGAGGGATGAGGGGAAAGCCTTATCTGGGTTGGTTTTATCCATTCAGAGCAGTCCTTATTGGGGTATAAAGATGTATAGCACGGTCAGTCTATTCCACCTTGGGTGGGGAAGGGTTTCAAAGAATATATCCCACACCAGCGCTAAGGTAGTTGGTGTGGATACCCCCACTCCTCTCCCTTAGGAAGATGGCCAAAGTTGCTTCTGATTTAAGGCTATAGGGGGTGACCGGAGACACCATGTGCCAATTACCATATACTGGGGTCCTAAAAATAAACAAACCATGTCCACTCTGGTATATACTGGAACATAATGCACAATGCTATATGGGAACCCTGAAAGACATCCTGCAAAGTAGGTGGGGGAAATTCAGTCAGGGCAAAATAAATTAAATTAAGACTGAAAAAAGGGGACTTGCCATCCAGAAAGTATGTGGTTTACATCAGTCCAGAGGAAGAATATATCATGGGGTGGACAGGCAGGGGCACCAGAATCAGTCCCTTCCCTGGAGTCCCTGTCAATTCCCCTTATTTTTAAACTCGCCAGGTCCCTGGAAACTATCTGTGTGTGAAAGGTCATCAGCTCTAGGCAAAGAGCTTGTTTGGGTTATGAAGTTCCTAAAAAATGAACTTGGCTTGCTGAGGCTATGCAAGTTTATGTGTAATACAGAAATGATTTCTAAGGACTGATCTTTATACCAGGACAAATTTAAATTTGAGAAGAAAAACAAGTGGAAGATGCTAAGTGAAATCTCTTATGTATGTGAGACCTGGTAAATTTTTATTGCTTATTGCAAAATTCCATGAGAGTAAAAATAAATGTACCTAGCCTGAAGCTGTGATTAGTGAAACTTACCATTTGAGGTAAAAGCTCTTAGGACTATAACTGATTTTGTTTTGAAGTTTGATTTTAGGTATAGTTGGCTGATGGATCATTAAGTCAGTAATCCACCATTTGAGAGAAATGCCACAAGCTACCCAGAGGGAATGTGATCCTGAACTTCACAGGTGGAGGTTTGCATCTGGTAAAAGCCAAGAGGACAACTTTGGCTTTAGCCTAAGGTGGGAGCCTCCTGACTCAGTTTCCCCATGGTGTTCCTTTGAACAGGAATGTTGCCCACCTGATTATTCCTGAGTCTGGCTATGAGGTGAAATTATTACTGCATGGTTGGTTGTTAAACTGTGACTTCTACCTGAAATCAAACAGAGGTAAGGATGCTTTATCCTGTCATATATATACCATTAGGCTTGAAGCCTGAAGGACCAGCTTGATGCTGGAATAATCGTGTCTCTGCTTTTTCCTTTTATTTCTATATTTCTATAATCACAGCAAATGGTCAGTAGAGAAGATATGAGCATAATGCAAGTATCTGAGATACTGCTCTTTACAATCTGAATGTGTAGTCATTCCCTGTCCCAAACAACTAGGTAAATTAGTACTCAGGCTTGTCATCAGCCTGCTAATGTTTACATACTCGAGTGAAAAATTCAGTCCCAGAAGTAGCTCATTCTTTCAGAATGCTATGGGAATAATTGGACAAAGGTAAAATGGGAACCAAAGACAGAACTCTATTAACTTGAGAGATGGAAATCAGAAACCTCTTCAGTTTGTCTTGGAGAAGGGAATTTTTAGTGAAATCAGTTTTCTTAGAGGTATGTAACTCATGGAATCTTTTGTGCTACATTAATAAAAAAGTCAATTTCATTCAAGTTTATAACTAATATGGAAATAACACCTGTTTGTACTGTGTGTCCTGTAGTATAAACTTGTTTTATTATAAAAAAAATTTATGTGCACTGCTTTAGAATTAATTACTTTAGTATTCTTCCAAGTCTTTTATTATAATTGGAGTAAACCTCCACCTATGACAGTTCAGGATCACATTGCCTCTGGGTAGCTTGTGGCATTTCTCTCAAATAGTGGATTACTGACATAATAGGGGCAAATTGAGAAAATCAAATTGTTGTGACCTCATTTTGTAATTGTTTCTATTCTCTATCACCAACAATTTGTTGTAAAACTGCCCAAGTTATGTTTATTTGTCTCTGAACCTAGTTCAGAAACTCAGCTGACCTGTAGTGAATTAAGTTCAGAAATTTAGCTCTTCCACTAATCACCAAATGCCATTGGTTCTTCCTTCACCTCTCTAGGGGTGGTGGGATGGAAGAAAATTGTAACAATTGTGGTAGTTTTCTTATTGGTCATATTGTTTTCCTATCTGTGATTGTATTGTTTTTGCAGTTTATTCTTACAAATGGAACCATCCTTTTTGGCTGTGCTCAAAAGAGCCCTCAGCACCCTAGTATAAAGCTGCCCCAGGGACCTTGCAGAAGATATTCGGAAAGAACGTATGGGCACCTTTTCAGGGGTGGATTGTGGGGTCCTGACTGGGAAAAAGCCATAACACACAAATAAGAAGTGAAAATACATTAACTTAAACTCTGTGAAAGGTGGAAGCCTGGACATGATGACCTGTTATAAATCATAACATAGATATTGAATCACAAATTCAATCATCGAGTCATAATTCAGATAATATGTCAAGTAAAAGCCAAAATAAGAATGCAGTGACCTGTTTGTGACCATTTTGTGATCTGTGAACAGCCTTGGGTTTGGGCGTTTACCCACCAACACTGGCTTAATGCCCAATCTTGGAAATGACCTCTTACTGAGTAGAATACACAAAATATCCACCAATCAGTAGTAATACACTCTCTAGATCCTCCTCCCTTTTTCTCTTTTCTTCAATTACCATAAGGATTTTTGGGGTTCTTTGCAGTTCTAAATTGTCTGGCAGCCATCCCAGATCACCCCTGTAAGTAATTATAATGATTGATTAAACTCCTCTCAAAACTCACCCCAAGAACGGGCAACCAGAATGTACGCCATCTTGGAGTGGGGGGGGGGAGGAAATGGGGAGAAAATTTGTAATTCAAACGCCTGTGAAAATCAATGCTGAAAACCAAACATGTCAAAAATAAATTTAAAAAAAATTTAAAAAAAAAACTCACCCCAAGTTATGGGGAAGGTACAGGGTTCCTCATTGAAGGGAATTCTGGACCTTACACAAAATATAAAGGGGATTGAAATATAAAACTTTTATTGTCATCACTTGCAATGGTAATTTAAATTTGAAGATTTTTCCCACCCATTAATAGGTCCATGTGACCTGCTTATGTCACAGGAAGTCTGAGTTACCTATGGTGGGAGGAGCTCACTGAATGAGAGGAACTGGAAGGGTGGAGCAGGAAATGCTCAGAGTCCTTAGAGCTGAGAGAGAGAGCAGAGGTGTTCTAGCTATGCTGTGAGTGTCTGTTGGTGGCAAGGCCCCAGCAGGAGTGGGAATAGTTTTGAGATGGAGTCATTCTGTGCTATAATGTTGTGTTTTAGGTTCTTTGTTTTTTGTTTTGTTTTTTTTTTGCAGGGGGGAAGGCAGGGCAATTGGGGTTAAGTGACTTGCCCAAGGACACATAGCTAGTAACTGTGTCACGTGTCTGAGGCTGGATTTGAACCCAGGTCCTACTGACTCCAGGGCCGGTGCTCTACTCACTGTGCCACCTAGCTGCCCCTCTTTGTTGTTATTATAAAGTGGACTTACTGATTCTGGAATTTGTTTGCTACTATAATAGATTGCACTTACTGGTTTTGGGATCTGGTTCTCTGGTGTCTGAAGAAATGGTTTACTTCTACCTTCTATACAGAGAGTCTCTTTATTTTGTGATACAGAACTACATAGGCATATTTAACAATTGTTGTCTATATTGTTATTATTACCTTGCTGATACATCACTGGGAACCTCATAACCATAGTCAAATGAACATATATACATTATCAGGCATGCCGAAGAAGCATAAATGAATAAAGATGGAGCCCCAGTTCTATACCAGCTTCTATTTTCCATGTAGAATGTTATCATGAAGTTTTCATGTTCATCTACTAAAGTCTACTATAAAACATAGTGTTGTGAAATTTACAAAAATGAAAATTTTAAGAAACTCCCCAGGATAAACACCCTGATGGAGCACAATATTTTCCATATTGTGAAGGGATAATTCCATTATTGAAGTCCCTGTAACAGAAAGAAAAACTTTTAAATCTAAATCCAATGAAAAGGGTATTTTTATGCTATCAGATCCCACCACTTTCAATGAGTGGTAAAGTTTTGGATTTTTAGACATGGAATGGGATTAATATACGAGAGCAAGAAGGAAGGTAAGAAAGGGGCTATACGGCCTGACGCCCTCCTTGTAATCATAAGAAAACTGAAGCCTATAGACAGTAAATGATTCAACTAAGGTCTCACAGGGTATAGAAAGGGTACCCTTGAGTTGGAAAAAGCAGGTTGGATTGCTGCCTTCACCATGTATACTTGCTGCTTGAGCACTGAATGAATCACAGCTTCCCTGAGAGATCAGCATCTGTTTCCATAAATTCATAAGAAGACGCATTGTTTTCACAGAAGTTATTTCCTTATCTGGGAGGTTTTGACAATGCAAACTCACTTCCCATGCCCAGTTTTCTTCTGCATAAGCAATTACTTTTTGAGAAATCTGTTGGATCAGCACCTATATGCTACTCCCATAGACTATCCCTGCAACATGACAATTCTTACTTGACAATATATTTTCTAAGATAATGTTTGTTGTGAGGAGAAATATTTCAAACTTTTGCCATGTTCTATATCCTATACCACTGCCATCTTTGAGGCAAAATCCACTAAAAATGTCCCTATGTAAAATATGTCTCTGTCTTCAATACAAAGCTTCTGCTGATGAAGAGATGGGCTAAAAAAAAACTCTCTCTACATGATGTATACTTTCTTCTCGAATGGATCCTGAGCACAAGGCCTCTGCTCCTATTGCATTGGTAGAGGGAATTTCCTCATCTAGGAGGCCTTTTGATCAATGCCATAACACTTCCCATCTCAATCCACAGCCCTTCGCATTTTGAGCAGTCTGTCAGATTGGAACCTATATTCAATGGTCAACAATATAATCATTCTTGCACATCAAAATGACATTTCTACCCTAAAAATATACCCTGGCATGAGAAACACCCACAAATTGAAATAGGAAATATGCATACTTTGAGGGATGGGACTCAGCAGAATACTTTTCTACCATTTAGAGGAATACTTTGACCCTGAGTGAGACAAGGAAAGAATTAAGAGGATTATGTGAGGTGCAAATGAAAAATAGTCAGATTTTTTGTTTACTTAGGCTTCCAGCCATCTTCTTGACTTTGGACTTTATATCAGAACTGAATTCTGGTCACTAGTTACCCACCACTTTAGGGAACTCAGGGCACTTACTGCTTCTGCTTTCAGGTTACCAGTATTATTTTATTTCAGGATCTTAGAGACAGCTTGGTTTGGGGAACTATATGACAGGATCTTTTGCTTTTGGGGAACTACATGGGCACAAAGTGGTCTGATGCAGGGATATCTCTGATTGTCGCCTGGAAAACTATGAGCATAATTGACCATATCAATAACAAAATTAACAGAAATAATATGATTTTCTCAATAGATGCAGAAAAAGCCTTTAACAAAATAAAGCATCCATTCCCATTAACAACATTAGAGAGCATAGGCATATTTGGAGCTTTCCTTAAAATAATAAATAGTATCTACATAAAACCATCAGTATTATCTGTAATGGGGATAAGCTAGAAGAATTCCCAGTAAGATCAGGGGTGAAAAAGGATGCCCATTATCACCACTATTATTCCATACTGTACTAGAAATGTTAGCTTTAGCAACGAGAGGACATGACAAGGAAATTGAAGGAAATACAACAGGAAGTGAGAAAACAAAACTATCCCTCTTTGCACATGATATGATTGCATAGAGAATCCTAAAAACAACTCCTTAAAATAATTATCAACTTTAGCAAAGTTACAAGATGCAAAATAAACCCATATAAATCACTGGCATTTCTATATACTACCA
>CM053622.1:471942016-471957113 GCA_028646595.1 Phalanger gymnotis | reverse complement strand
CCTGGGCTGGAGCCCTGCTTCCCTCTGCCACTTTGTGGGTTCTGCAGTTCTAGAATTGGTTCAGAGCCATTTTTTTTATAGGTTTTTGGAGGAACTTGGTGGGGAGCTCACACCAGTTACTGCTTTCCAGTCACCATCTTGGCTCCGCCAAAAGTAATAAAATTTTAAAAATTATATTGCTAGCAGTACCGATGGAATATACAAAGACAGAGGGTATGGGTGTAAGGTGAATTTGAGGGAATGTAAAAATATTAAGCGATGAGAAATAGGAGTAAAATGGTTGAAGGATTTAGGGAAAGGTAGATTGGGAGTAAATTATCTCACATGAAGAGGTGAGAAAGACCTATTACAGTGGAGAAGAAAATGAGAGAGTAGGTGATGAACATCACCTGAACTTACCCTCATCAGAATTGGCTCAAAGAGGGAATAATGCATGTACTCAGTGAAATATAGAAATCTATTTTACCCAACAGTGAAGTAGGAGGGGAGAAGATTAAGTAAAGGGGGTGCGGTGGGGACTGACAGAAGGGAGGGCATATCAGGGGAAGTGTTAGGAGCAAAACACTGGTGAGGTGGGAAAGAGTGAAAGGAAGGAGAGACAAACAGGAGGAAGAATAGGATGGAGGGAAATATACAGGTAATAATCACGACTGTGAATGTGAATGGGATGAACTCTCCCATAGAATGGAAGTGGACAAAAAACCAGAATCCTACGATATTTTGCTTACAAGAAACACACTTAAAGCATAGAGACACACATGGAGTAAAGCTAATGGGCTCAAGCAGAATCTATTCTGTTTCAGCTGAAGTAAAAAAAGCAGGAGTAGCAATCCTGATCTTAGATAAAGTAAAAGCACAACTGGACCTAATTAAAATTTGAGATATGGGAGGAAATTACATCTTGCTAATTGGTACCACAGACAATGAAGCAATCAAATTAGAAGAGCAAGGAATACTCTTATCTGTCAGATCTATGGGGAGGGGAAGAATTCTTTACCAGGCAAGAGATAGAGAGCATTATGAAATGTAGAATAGATAATTTTGATCATATTAAATTGAAAAGATTTTGTGCAAACAAAACCAATACTACCAAAGGTATAAGGAAAGCAGAAAGCTGGAAAACAATATTTACAACAGGAGTCTCCAGAAAAGACTGAATTGAGAACTGAGTCAAATTTATGAGAATACAAGCAATTCCCCAATTGACAAATGGTCAAAGGGTATGAATAGGCAGTTTTCAGATGAAGAAATCAAAGCTATGTATCAGCATATGAAGAAGTGCTGTAAATTACTTTTGATTAGAGAAATGCAAATTAAAACAACTCTGAAATACCACCTCATGTCTGTGTTACAAAGCTGGGCAGGGGGTTCAATGATTTGCCCAGAGTTTATCACTCTTTCGATGAGTGTACCCCCAAAAGTCAGATGCCAACCTCAGATCTTATATACCCATCTCAGGGTCCTGGGGGCTCGAGACTCACCATGCAGGGTGTGGGAAAGCTTGGCTAATATGACACAAAAAGGAAAATGATAAACACTGGAGATGATGTGGGAAAATTGGGTAACTAATGCATGGCTGGTGGAGTTGTGAACTGATCCATACATTCTGGAAAGTTATTTGGAACTGTGCAAAAAAGGCAACCAAGCTATGCATACCCTTTGATCCAGGAATACCACTACTAGATCTGTATCCCAAAGAGATCATTAAAAAGGGAAAAGAACCTACATGTACAAAAATATTTATAGCAGCCTTATTTGTGGCGGCAAAATATTGGAAATTGAGGGGTTGCCCATAAACTGGGGAATGGCTTAACAAGCCATTTTCTATGAATGTAATGGAATACTATTGTGCAGTAAGAAATGATGAGCCGGCAGATTTCAGAAAGACCTGGGAAGACTTGTACGAACTGATACAGAGTGAAAAGAGCAGAACTAGGAAAACATTGTACACAGTATTAGCAACATTGTGTGATGATCAACTATGAATGACTCAGCTCTTCTCATCAACTCAGTGATCCAAGACAAAGACTCACAAAGGAAAATGCTGTCTACATTCAGATAAGGAGCTGATGTACCTTGAATGCAGATCAAAGCATATTTTTTCATTTATTTAATCTTTCTTGTGTCTTTTTCTCTTTTGATCTGTTTCTTCTTCCACAACTGTGATGAATATGGAAATGTTTTACATGATAGCACAGGTATAAACTATATCAAACTGCCTACCATTTTCAGAAAAGGTGAGATGAAGGAGGGAGAAAAGTCTGAACTCAAACTCTTGTAAAAATAAATGCTAAAATTTTTCTTGATAGGTAATTGGTAAAAATGATAAACTAAAGCAAAAAAAAGCAGAGCTGTTTGAAGAGGTTTTTTAAAAGAAATTTCATTAAGGTAAGAAAGATATTATAAGAAACTTTCTGTGCCTGTAAATATATGAATACCATTTGGAAAAATGCCTGTTAGAATCTGTCTTTAGATTTCTCATGGTCTCTGAACTTTATTTCTCTAATTTGGATATGCTTTTTGCTATGATAAAAATAGCTTGAATTGCAGAGTGCAATTTAAAATTGACAGTATCCTATCCAACTACATTTTCCATTTATCAAATGGAAAATACAGAAAAGAATTTGTAGTGTGGAATTATTTGAATGTAATCTACTAACATTCTCATCTTGAAGGACCAATAGAAAGGTGTTGTCTAATTTGTATGTGGGGAATACACATTAACAATTTGAAAGATGATGAAAGATGATCAGATTGAAAAGATGGTTAGATTTATCATTGCTTTCAGGAAGTCCAATAATTTTTAAATTATCTCCCCTGGATCTAATTCCAAGAGTTACAAGTATAATTTTCCCATGTAGGAATGTAAACAGTTTAACCTTAAATCAAAATTGATTTCTTTTTCCTGTTTACCTTTTTATGCTTCTCTTGAGTCCTGTATTTGGAAGTCAAATTTTTATTCGGTTCTGATCTTTTCATCAAGAATGCTTGAAAGCCTTCTATTTCATTGAATATCTGTTTTTCCTCCTGAAAGATTATAGTCAGTTTTGTTGGGTAGGTGATTCTTGGTTGTAATCCTAGCTCCTTTGCCATCAGGAATGTCATATTCCAAACCCTCTTCTTTACTGTAGAATATGCTAAATCTTTAGTATTATCCTGACTGTGGTCCCATGATACTTGAACTGTTTTTTTTTTTTTTCTGGCTGCTTGCAATATTTTCTCCTTGACCTGGTATAACAACAATGTTGCTAGCAGCTACTGTGGCTGTGTAAGACCAACAACAACCAGCACACAGAAGGGCTGCTAACATGAGTTCTGTGATCTGCTTTTCTAAGGAAAGCAACCTTAAGGGGTTAACAATCTCAAGTTTAATTAAACATACATATATTATTCACTTAGTTCATGGGGGAAAGATCAGCCTCCTGCACTTCAGGGCAAATACAAACAGAAATTACAAACATCAACAGACCTTGTCTGATTCAAATCACAATTCATAGTTACCAGAGAAGCACCAACATCTATCTGTCTGTGTTACAAAGCTGGGCAGGGGGTTCAATGATTTGCCCAGAGTTTATCACTCTTTCGATGAGTGTACCCCCAAAAGTCAGATGCCAACCTCAGATCTTATATACCCATCTCAGGGTCCTGGGGGCTCGAGACTCACCATGCAGGGTGTGGGAAAGCTCTTGAATCGCCAATACACATCATATACAATTCAACGACACAGTTGTCTTAGTGCTGAGAAACACCGCAAAACAAAAAAGATCCCACCCTACCTGCCCCATTCAAACAAAGAACAGTGAAAAGTTTCATTTTGCTTGTTGTTACACCTGGGAGCTCTGGAATTTGGCTATAATATTCGTGGGGGTTTTCATTTTGGTTCTCTTTCCAGAGATGATCGGTGGATTCTTTCAGTTACTATTTGACTCTCAGGTTCTAGGATATCAGGGCAGTTTTCATTGATAATTTCTTGAAAGATTCTGTCCAAGCCCTTTTTTTTGATCATAGCTTTCAGGAAGTCCAATAATTTTAAAATTCTCTCTCCTGGATTTGTTTCCCAGGTCAGTTGTTTTCTAATGAGATATTTCACGTTGTCTTCCATTTTTTCATCCTTCTGGTTTTGCTTTATTGTTTCTCGATGTCTCATGCAGTCATTGGTTTCCACTTGCTCAATTCTAATTTTTAAACAATTATTTTCTTCAGTGAGGTTTTATACCTCCTTTTCTATTTGGCCAATTCTATTTTTTAATGAGTTCATTTCTTTAGTGAATTTTTGTATATCTTCTTCCATTTGGCCAATTCTGCTTTTCAAGGCATTCTTTTTCTCATTGTATTTTTTGTATCATTTGACCTACTCTGTTTTTAAGGGGTTATTTTCTTCATTTTTTTTGCTTCCTTTACCAACCTGTTGACTCCTTTTTCATGATTTTCTTGTTTTACTCTCCATTTCTCTTCCCAATTTTTCCTCTGCCTTTCTTGATTTTTTTTTTTAAATGAGGTTTTTTTGGAGTTCTTCCATCACAGGAAGTGATTCATATTTTTCTTTGAGGCTTTGGATGTAGAATTTTTAACTTTTTTGTCTTCTGTGTTTTGATCTTCCTTGTCACCATAGTAAATTTGTGTAGTCAGAATTTTTTTGGTTATTTGCTCATTTTTCCTACCTATTTCTTGACTTTTAACCAGGGTGGAGGGCACACTGTCCCAAGTTTCAGGTGTTTTGTGTAGCTGTTTTCATAGATTTATTTTGGCAAGGCAATCAGGAGTAAGCAACTTGCCCAGGCTCATACAGCTACTAAATGTGAAGTGTCTGAAGTCAGATTTGAACTCAGTTATGGAGCTCTCTTCTTACCCAGGCTAACCCAAATAATACAGAGGCCTAGGTTGGGATATTTTGGTAATTTTTGAGTTCTCAGAATTTTTCTCTTATCTGCATCTCTGAACATCTTTTTTTTTAAGTTAAATTAAACTTATCTACTCTCTGAAGTCTACTAAGTCTCTCAGTTCAACTTAATTCTAACTTCTAGTCAGAAATCCATTTTTGTTTTAGTGTCTAATATCATCATCTGACTGAGGTCAATCTTCCTAGAGATCTCTTTCCTCCACTGGAAAAGGAATTGAAAGAAATTATGGAAATTGAGGAAATTTATACTGGTCTCTCAATGAACTCAATGTAGAATGTCAAGTCGGTGGGTGGATGAATTAATTTTCTGTGTAAGATAACTCCAACATTCATTTAAGTGAACTGATGTCATTTGAGTGGTAATAAGATTTGTTTCATGTTTTAAATCCATAATATTGTTCATATTATTATTATTACAGTTCAATTTTTTATATCGTGGTTTTGGGGAAAAATTATATAAAAGTGTCATTAATTAGAAAAATCATAGCTAGAGAATGATACAACTGCATTTTTAGAAATTTAACTTCACTTTTGATTAAATTCAGCTGTTAGAGAATGTGGTCACAGCAATTAAAAAATTGAAAAGCATTTAATTGGATATATTTTGCTTTAAGGTGAATAAGAACAAAAATTTTGCATTTGGCAAAAGTACAAAAGACCTTGTAAATTCTTCTCACGTTAATTTATTTGAGGATATGCCAGATTTCTTGGCACCTTTTATTTGGTTAAGGTCATAAAATCTTATCAGCCTTGGTATAGAAGTTGCTCAAAGAATGTTGTGAAATTCTAAAACAATGAAGTGGTTTATTGAACATTTGAAACCTTGTCCATAACAAATGCTCATGGCTCAAGTAAGAGGATGATTTAACAAGTTTGTTTATAATATAGAAGTAATTTTTATCTGATGGAATGTCTGGCCACAGATTATAAAAATTGTTATAGAATAATATGTACTGAAATTATACCTTTAAGCCAGCTTAATCTTAACAGACTCCAGTTTCAAAGATTTTATTTTTGCTTTTCAGGTTAACATACAATACTTTAGGTTATGGATATCTGTTAGTGTGAAGGTTTACAATAGCTAGTGTTTTCCTGTTGTGAGTGAACTATCATATATTGACTGTATATGTCAAATTATGAAATGTTATTATTTTCTTAATTTATGTTTCATTTTGCTCCAGGATGGGTTTAAACTAGAAAAAGGAAGAGAAAGGTGATAAGTGAATGCTTTCAACAAAACCTTGTATTTACTTAATAAATACTGAGGGTAAATGCCTTTATTGTTATCTAACTGTTCTTGGGACAAAATGAGAAAAATAATAATAGTGATTGTACTGTACCCTAAACTGTGATTAATGAAGCTCGCTCTTTGAGGTAAAATATCCTGGGGCTATGATTTGGTACAGTTCTGAGTTTTGAATTCAAGTATAATGGTTTGAATTATTATTAAGTCAGTAGTCTTTCATTTAAGTGAAATAATGTGAGCCGATCAAAGGGAGAACAATCAAAGAGAAGCTACGATCAGATGTCTGTAGCTGGGCAGATGAAAACGATGAAGGTAATGACAGGATCCACTTGACCAGAGGCTCCCAAATTTATTTGGCCTACTGTCCCCACTTCCCCTGGAAATCTATTTTCTTTAACCTTTTTAATGTTTGTATTTTTGATATTTGCATCCTTTCAAAAAATAATTTCTAAAAATGATGCATCTTAAATTTGATAATTTATTGTAAATGTATGGCCTTTTTCCTGCATTGAAATTTTGATGCTGCAAAGTACATCACATAACCATATAGTATTGTATTGTAAACAAGGCATTACGCACACATATTCCTGCTGATGAATGCTGGACTTCCTGGCGATGTGCGATACACTTGCCTACCAACACTTGCTTGCTAAGACTTGTTGGTGAACTTGACCACTGATTGGTTATAACTTACATTTTGTGTGTTTACGTGGAAAATAATATGATTGCCATGACTTTAACTCTGTTACCCAACAGATGAAACATGTACAAATGGTTAGTCAAGATTTTCTTAATTTCTCTTCTTTCTTTATGCTTCCACTCCCCCTTTTTTATTCAATGCCCCCCAACTGCACCCGAGGCTACTATCACCCCCTTGGATTATTCCAGTACCCCCCCAGCTGGTAGTATTGCCCACTTTAAGAACTTCTGAGTCTTGACTCAGTTTCTTCATTTTCCTATTTCCTTCTGACCAGGAAAATTGATGACCTGGTTAATCCTGAGTCTGACTTTGGTATTGTGTAAATGATGTAGATTTTTCTTCATCCTTGGCTGTACCAGAAGTCAACTATGACTTCTGGTGGTATGTTAAACAGCCAATTTTCTCTGAAGTTTAAGATGAACAATAATTAGCCTAATTCTGACATTCTTCCTCTCTTTGTTCCATAAGGTTTGTTTTAGTTTTCATTATGTGAATTGGTACTGGAAGGCCAAAGTGATTAGATTATGTCAGGTTCTAGTAAATTATACTTTCTTATTACTAGCAAGTCTTAGCAGTGTTATCTAGGGAACCTCTGCAAGGGACTTGAAACCTGGGAATTGGATCTATTGGGAGGAATACCTCTCCAAATTTGCCCTTGGTATGAGGCCTATTCCATAGTTTCCAAGGAAAAATGTTTGCCAAGATCAGACATGGTCTTGTATATATGGTACAAGCTAACACTCAAGATAGAAAATATGCTGGCGTTTGGAATGAGTTACCAGAAACAAGCTGGATCAAGGAAAATTGCTGTTATTTAATATTTATGATCATTGTTATAATTAGTTTTACTTTGCTGCTGCCCTGGTATTTATGCTTTCCTGCAGAGAAATGTTCAATGATTGTAATGTGAACATACCCAGAAAAGGGACTGACAGAATTTATGAGTATATGATCAAAGAGAAGTATTACAGGCCTAAGATCGAAAGGGAGGATTATCCCAAGAAATTTTTATTTCCTTCTATTAATCTTGGCTTTTGGGGATTCTGTATCACCTCTCCTGTTAGGAGGTTATCTAGTTGGCTGCAGCCTATCTCATGTGATATTAATATTAAGTAAGCAGCTTCAGCCTGTCCCACGAAATGGTAAAAATTTGCCAAAGACACTTAGACATTTCTGAGACTAGAAACCAAAAAGGGAGCCAGATTTCCCAAAGTGACTTGACTTGTTCTGTTTCAGGAAGGATTCCAATGGACCCCAACCTGGTGGTTACCTTTTAACATCTCCCCTCTAAGCCCACTGAAACTCTTTCAAAAAGTAATACTAGGTAAATTGCCTTATTTATTTATAGATTTCACAGTAAGTCTGTTTAAATTCTATGGCCCTATGGAATGTGTGAGAGTATGATTTCAAAAAACATTTCCCCATCTCTCTGAAAACTTTACATAAACCTTGTTAGAACCATTATTGAGGATCAGAGTTATTTTTCTGAGCTTTGAATCTGCACTTAAACATGCTAAAACTGAGGTGTGAGCCTCTGGAATCTCTGCATTGTAATAATGCTATTTGGCAGTAATTACTCAAAAGAACTCGGTGAGAATATTTTTCCCATATCAAAAGAAAACTTAACAATTTTGAGGGATTTCCTTACCCTCCTGGATATTGTAATAGAGTTAAGAGGCCTCCTTCCCCAAGTACAAAACCTTGATCATGTCTCAGAATTTTTTTCTTCACATTCCAATTCTCCTCCTGGAATAAAATTTTATATTCACCAGATAAATTTTTTTTCTTCTTTTCTTTGGAGAGTCCTCTAGTAGACTTTCTCAGGTAATAAAGAGTATAACAGAGGGCTATTTTATATAACAAAGGTCCCCATTTACTACCCAAGCTCTCTGGAATATTTCAGAGGCTTTTTAGAAGTAAATTTAAAAAAAAATTAAAACAATGTGTAGTATTTATTATGTAGGTTTTCTTTTTTAATTAATTAATTTTTAGTTTTCAATATTCACTTCAACAAGATTTTGAGTTCTAAATTTTGTCCCTGTCTCTTCTGGCTCCCCAGCCCAAGATGACATGCATTCTGATTACCCCTTCCCCCAATCTATTCTCTTATTCTATCACAACACTCCTCCCTTCTCTTATCCCCATCTTTTCTATTTTCCTGTAGAGCATGATAGATTTCTATACCATTGCCTGTATATCTTATTTCCCAGTTGCATGTAAAAACAATTTTTAACATTCATTTGTAAAACTTTGAGTTCCACATTCTCTCTCATCATCCTCCCTTCCCACCTGCCATCATTGAGAAGGCAAGCAATTAAATATAGGTTATACATGTGTAGTCATGTAAAACACTTCCATAACAGTCATGTTGTGAAAGACTGTATTTCCCTCCATTGTATCCTGCCCCCATTTATTCTATTCTTTGAACCTGTCCCTCTTCAAAAGTTTTTGCTTCTGATTACCCCCTTTCCCCATTTGCCCTCCCTTCCATCATGCCCCCCTCTCTCATCCACTTCTTCTCTACTTTCCTGTAGGGTAAGATAGATTTCCATAACCAATTCAGTGAGTATGTTATTCCCTCAAGTAAAATCTGCTAAGAGTAAGATTCACTCATTCCCTCTCAGCTTCCTCCTCTCCCCCTCCACTACAAAAACTTTTTCTTTCCTTTTTTATGTGAGATAATTTATCCCGTTCTATCTCTTTCTCCTTCTCCCAGTACATTCTTTTCTCACACCTCTTAATTTTATTTTTTTTTAGACATCATCCCTTCATATTCAGCTTACCCTGTGCCCTTTGTATATATTTCTATATGCATTCCCTGCAACTACACTGATAGTGAGAGGGGTCTCATGAATTACAAATATCATCTTTCCATGTAGAAATGTAAACACTTCAACTTTAATAAGTCTCTTATGATTTCTCTTTCCTGTTTACCTTTTCATGCTTCTCTTGAGTCTTGTATTTGAAAATCAAATTCTCTATTCAACTCAGGTCTTTTCATGAAGAATGCTTGAACGTGCTCTATTTCATTGAATGGCCATCCCCCCTCCAAGTATTATACTCAGTTTTGTTGGGTAGGTGATTCTTGATTTTAATCCTAGCTCCTTTGAGCTCTGAATATTATATTCCAAGTCCTCTGAGCTCTTAATATAGAAGCTACTAAATCTTGTATTATCCTGACTGTGGCTCCACCATACTTGAATTGTTTCTTTCTGGCTGCTTGCAGTATTTTCTCCTTGGCCTGGGAACTACAATATTCCTAGGAGTTCTCCTTTTGGGATCTCTTTTAGGAGGTGAATGGCGGAGTCTTTCAATTTCTATTTTATCTGCTGGTTCTAGAATATCAGGGCATTTTTCCTTGAGAATTTCTTGAGTGGTGATTTCTAGAATCTTCGTTTGATTGTGGCTTTCAGGAAGTCCAATAATTTTTAAATTCTCTCTCCTGGATCTATTTTCCAGGTCAGGGCTTTTTCCAATGAGACATTTCACATTGCCTTCTATTTTTTCATTCTTTTGCTTGTGTTGTATACTTTCTTGATTTCTTGTAAAGTCATTAGCTTCTATTTGCTCCATTCTAATTTTTAATGAATTATGTCCTTCAGTGAGCTTTTGGATCTCCTTTTCCATTTGGACAATTCTGGTTTTTAAGGCATTCTTCTCCTCAGTGGCTTTTTAGAGCTCTTTTGCCATTTGGGTTAGTCTATTTTTAAAGTGTTATTTTCTTCAGCTTTGTTTTGGGTCTCCTTTAACAAGCTGTTGACTTGTTTTTCATGACTTTCTTTCATCACTCTCATTTGTCTTCGAAATCTACTTATCTTACTTGATTTGCAGAATCCTTTTTGAGCTCTTCCATGACCTACAACCAATTCACATTTTTCTTATAGGCTTTGGATGTGAGAGCTTTGACTTTTTTGTCTTCTTCTGGTTCTGTGTTTTGATCTTCCTTGTCACCAATGTGAGATTCTATAGTCTGATTTTTTTGCACTGTTTGTTCATTTTCCCAGTCAATTACTTGACCTTTTAACTCTGTTAAAAGAGTTAAACCTCTTTGTTAGGTAGGACTCTGCATACAGTGTGGAGGGTATACTGTCCTGAGCTTCAGGGGTTTTGTGCAGCTGTTTTCAGAGAGATTTTTAGGGACCTGTACATTTTCAGTCCTTCCTAGGTGGTATGATGAGAGAAGAGGTCTTTACTCTTCTCCCGGCCTGTGCTCTGGTCTGTGAGTGAGCACAAACATTCTTTTCTTCCTTGGAACTGTGAGGATTCCCTCTCCACCACCAGCACAACTCACCATACCAGTGCTTCCGCTTGCTCCAGGACTGCGACCCAGATCCAACTATGGGCGAAGCAAGAGAATCTTTCCTCAGCATCACCAAGGAGATCCCTGCAACCCCCCTCTGATCAGCCACTCAATCCCCCCACCATCTGTGGACCAAGAACTCCAGAAGCAGCTACAAATGCTGTTACTGCACTGGGGGGGCTGAGGCCAGACTGTGCTCCTCTCTCAGACTGGGGCAACAGACATTTCCTACTGACCTTCTAAGTTGTCTTTAGCATTTGTGTGTTGAGAAGTCTGGAAACTGCTGCTGCTGCCAGTGATTCAGTCCCCTGAGGCCTGCTCCAGGTTTGCTGAGGGGCCCACACTGGACTGTGGTCCTCTCCAGCCTGGTGCAACAGACCTTTCCTGTCGACCATCCAGGTTGTCTTGGGCTTGAAATTTGTTTTACTCCATCTTTTTGTGGGTTCTGCTGTCTTGAATTTGTTTAGAGTCATTTTTACAGATATTTAGAGGGGCTTGGGGGAGAGCTGAACTGAGTTCCTGGTTTTACTCTGCCACCTTGGTTCCACCCCTATTTCAGGAAGAATTAAATCTAGTAAATCAATTTTCCTTCACATACTCTCTGCAGAGGGGAAATCTTCCTCTTATCTCTCTTCCAACCACCCAACATGTTATTTTATTCATGTTATTCACAGTAGATCGTCATACAATATTGCTGTAACTTAAAACAATGTTCTCCTGGTTCTGCTCATTTCACATCTTTCCAAGTTTTTTTCTGAGAGCAATCTGGTTATCATTTCTTCTAGCATAATAGTATTCCACCACAGTGATAATACAACAGTTTATTCAACCATTCCCCAATTGATGGGCATCCTATCAAATTCCAATTGTTTGCCACCACCAAAAGAGCTATAATACATTTTTTTGGTGTAGGTACTTTTCCTTTTTGTTTATTTCTTCTTTGGGATAAAAAGCTATTAGTGGCATTCCTTTGTCAAAGGGTATGCATAGTTTTATAGCTCTCTGGGTGTAGTTCCAAATTGCTCTCCAGAATGATTAGATCATTATACAATGTCACCAACAGTATATTAGTGTTTAATATTCCCACATTGCCCTTCATTTTCCTTTTCTGTTATATTAGCCAATCTGATAGGTGTGTAGTAGTTTCACAGAGTTGTTTTAATTTGCATTTCTCCAACCAATAGTGATGTAGAGCATTTTTTCATGTGACTATAGCTTTGATTACTTTTTCTGAAAACTGTCGATATCCTTTGACCAGTTGTCAACTGAGGAATGGCTCTTTTATAAATCTGTCTCAGTTATTGATGTATCTGAGAAAGGAGGTCTCTATCAGAGAAACTTGAAAAAACATTTTTCACAGTAATGATTACCAATTATGTATTTGCCTCCATCCTCTTTTCCACCGGTTTATCTCTCTCTTCCTTCTCTCTCTCTCCCTCTCTTTCTCTCTCTCTCTCTCTCTCCCTCCATATCCATTCTCAAATTTTTTACTTCCTCCAATCTGCCCTCCCTTCTGTCAGCCCTCCCTCTTTTTCTTATGCCCTTCCCTTCCTACTTTCCTGTAAGGTAAAATAGATTTGTACACCCAACTGAGTGTACATGTGTGTGTTATTCCCTCTTTGAGCCAATTCTGGTGAGAGTAAGGTTTAAGCCCTCCCCTCCTCCCTTCCCACATTCTCTTGTCCACTGCAAAATCTCTTTTGTACCTCTTTTATGTCAGATAATTCACCCCATCCTTCCTCTCCCTTTCCCCTTCTCCCAGTGCATTCTTCTTTCTCAGCCTTTAACTTTATTTTTAATCATCTCATCATACTCAACGCACACCTTTCTGAACACTTATGCTCCTTCTAACTGCTCTAATAATATAGATTTTAGGAGTTACAAATATCATTTTCCCATGCAGTAATGTAAACAGTTTATCCTTATTGAATCCCTTGTGGTTTCTGTTTCCTGTTTGCCTTTTTATGCTTCTATTGATTCTTGTATTTGAAAGTCAGATTTTCTGTTCAGCGCTGGTCTTTTCATCAGGAATGCTTGAAAGTCCTCTATTTCATTGACTATTCCTTTTTCTCCGTGAAGGAGTATGCTCAGTTTTGCTAGGTAGGTTATCCCTGGTTATAATCCTAGCTCCTTTGCCCTCGGGAATATCATATTCCAAGCCCTCTGATCCTTTAATGTAGAAATTCCTAAATCTTATGTTATCCTGACTGTGGCTCTATTATTTTGGAATTGTTTCTTTCTGGCTGCTTGGAATATTTTCTCCTTGACCTAAGAACTCTGGAATTTGGCTATGATATTTCTCAGAGTTTTCATTTTGCAATCTTTTTGGGGGATCTTCCTTTTTTAAATAGTATTTTATTTTTTTTTCCAATTACATGTAAAGATAGTTTTTCCAACATTTGTTTCTGTAAAATTTTGAGTTCCAAATTTTTCTTCCTCCCTCCCTTCTCTCTCTGATGCCCAAGACAGCAATCCGATATAGGTTTTGAATCTATAATCATGTTAAACACGTTTCCGGATTAGTCACGTCATGAAAGAAGAATCAGAACAAAAGAGAAAATCCACAAGAAAAAAAAAACACAAAAAAGTGAAAGTAGTATGGTGAGAGCTGCATTCAGACTCCATAGTTCTTTCTCTTGATTTGGTTAGCATTTTTTGTCAGGAGATTTTTGGAATTGTCTTGGATCCTTGTATAAATGAGAAGAGCTAAGAACATCATAGATAATTATTGCCCAATGTTGCTGTTGCTGTGTGCAATGTTCTCCTGGTTCGGTTCACTTCATTCAGAATCAGTTCCTGTAAGTCATTCCAGCTTTTTCTGAAGTTCACCTGCTCATCATTTCTTATGGAATAATGATATTCCATAATATGCCACAACATATTCCATTCATATGCCACAACTTTAACAGCCATTCCTCAATTGATGAACATTACCTCAATTTCCAATTCTTGGCCACCACAAAAAGAGCTGCTATAAATATTTCTGTACATGTGAGTCCTTCCCCCTTTTTTATGATCTCATTGAGATACAGACCTAGAAATGGTATTGCTAGATCAAAGGGTATGCACTTTATAGTTCTTTGGACACATAGTTCCAAATTGCTCTCCAGAATGGTTGGATCGGTTGACAACTTCACCAACAATGCATTAGTGTTCCAATTTTCCCACATTTTCTCTAACTCTTGTTATTTTCATGTTTTGTCATATTAGCCAATCTTATAGGCGTGAAGTGGTGCCTCAGAGAGGTTTTAATTTACATTTCTCAGATCAGTAGTGATTTAGAGCATTTTTTCATCTGACTCTAGGTAGTTTTAATTTCTGTAACTGAAAACTTCCTGTTCACATCCTTTGGCCACTTATTGATTGGAGAACGACTTGTATTCTTATAAATTGGACTCAGTTCTCTATATATTTTAGAAATGAAGCCTTTATCAGAGACACTGCCTGTAAAATGGTTTCCCAGCTTTCTGATTCTCTTCTAATCTTGGTTGCATTGGCTTTGTTTGTGCAAACCCTTTTTAATTTAATGTAATCCAAAATGTCCTTTTTGCATTTCATAACATTCTCCACCTCTTGTTTGGCCATAAATTCTTCCCTTCTCCATAGATCTGACAGGTAAACTATTTTGTGCTCTCCTAATTTGCTTATGACATCACTCTTTATGTCTAAATCCTATACCCATTTTGACCTTATCTTGATATACAATGTAAGATGTTGGTCTATACCTAGTTCCCACCATACTCTTTTCCAGTTTCCCCAGAAATTTTTGTCAATTAGTGAGTTCTTATTCCAGAAGCAGGAGTCTTTGGGTTTATCAAATACTAGATTACTATAGTCATTACTTGTCGTGTCTTGTGTACCTAACCTATTCCAGTGATCCACCACTCTGTTTCTTAGTACCAAGTAGTTTGGATGATTGATGTTTTATAATACAGTTTTGGAGCTGGTATG
>CM053622.1:471915126-471941516 GCA_028646595.1 Phalanger gymnotis | reverse complement strand
ATATATAATCTATATATAAATAAATCTATATATAAAATAAAATCTATATATAAATAAATCTATATATAAACTATATATATATAGTTATTGAAACTATTACACTGTTATTGAAACATAGATACTTTTGAAACAACATGTATACTATTGAAACAACATGTACCGTTGTTGAAACATGAGAAAAATAAACTTGCTCTACAATGAGATTGGTCAAATTTTGCTATTTGAGGTAAAATCTCTTAGGACTACAATGATGACATTGTTCTGAGTTTAATTTCAGGTACAATTCTCCGAATTGTTATGAAGACAATAGTCTCCCACTCAAGGGGAGTGCCACGTGCTGCCCTAAGGAAGTGCAGTGTGAGACCTGATACAAGTAGATGTCTGTCCCTGGAAAAAGTTTAGGGGATGACTTTGCATAGGCAGAGGAAGGATCCTCTTGACTCAGTTTCCTCTTGACACAGTTTCCCATTGTTCCATTTCCTTTCTGAGCAGGATAATTTCCCACCTGGCAAATTCTGAGCCTGGTTATGATTCCCTGTGATTGGCCTGTCTGGAATCAAACAGAACTAAGGGAAGTTTTCCTGTGTTATGACGAGTCAGATCAATTTGTGCTCTTGAAGGAACAGTCTTGATATTGTCATAACCATGTTCCTCCTTTTTCCCTTCATAGCAAATTTTTATAATCACAGCAGGTGAACAGTGGAAGTTTTTGTTTTTGCAATACTAAATATATTAATACTAAAACATCTGACTACACTAAGATGCAGGTATGTAAGATCTTACTGTTCTTAATTTGTATTTGTGGTCAATTCCATCTTATGCGGCTAGGTAAATGAGTCCTTAGACTTACCATCCCTTGCTAATAGTCATATATTTGTTTATAAGATTAGGTTCTTTAAAGTACCTCATTCCTTCAAGATGATATGAGGATATACATACATCTACATCTATGTCCACACGCATGCACACACACACACACACACACACACACACACACACACACACACACACACACACACGGCTTCCAAATGCTTTTAATGGAATATACAGGCCTTGAGTATATTTTAGTAATAAGTTCTCAAAATTGGATTAAGGTTTTTACATACAAAATTGCATTAATAGTTGTAAAGAATTTTAAATCATGTCTTTTTTTCTGATTTTTGAAGTCATTGTTGGATAATATTAAGGGACAGAAGGGCTCACTTTCCAAGGCAGGCCCTCTTCCTTTAGCCAGTGGATGACATTGTCCATATCAGATACACAGTTTAGGTAAAGATAGAAAGAGCAATTAGTATGTAAAAACTGAAATTCTCTAAGGTTACAGGTGAATTTTGGGTTCCTAATTTGTTGTTCTTATGACTCGATTGTTAATAGGGTTATATCCATAAAGAGATACTGTGTGTGCGTGTGTGCGTGTGTGTGTGTGTGTGTGTGTGTGATATGTCCTATGCCTGGTCCAGTGCTTACCTGCTATTTATCATTGTAATCCAATATTTGTTTGAGAGTTGGGAAATCAGGCACTTTGGGGAGAAACAGGTGAGTTCATTTAGGTTCTTTGTTTAACAGATGGCTTTTGTTGCTGATATACAGCCTTGCAGAAATCATCTTTTTCACTCGTTATTCCTTATAGGCTAATAAAATACACTAATGGGAATTCTAGCTATTTTGGAAAAGAGAGAGAGTCTAGGCTACATGCCTAGATAGTAGATTAAATGATTAAATTATTGTTGCTGTTCAGTCATGTCCAACTTTTCATTTGGGGTTTTTTGGGAAAAGTACTGGAATGGTTTACTGTTTCCTTCTCTAGCTCTTTTTACAGATGAGGAAACTGAGGCAATGTATTTTTAATACAATTTGAAGATCTTTCCCATCAATTAATAGGCCCATGTGACCTGCTTGAGTCACATAGAAGCCTGAGTCACATGAGCCTGTGGTGGGAGGAGCTTGCTGAACAGGTGGAGCAGGAAGGGTGGAGCAGAGCTGAAAAGTGAGACAGAGCAATCAGAGGTGGGAGAGAGAGACACACAGAGCAGCAGCTAGTGTGAGTGAGAGCCAGGGAGTGATTTTGCTTGAAGGTGTTCATTTGTGGGAAGGCCCTAACAGAAGGAAGGCTTGGGGATGGCAGTGCCCCCTGCATTGGTACTATATATAGATTTCTTTGTTGCTATGATGGATTTGGCTTTTTGGTATTGGAATTTGGCTTTCTGGTGTCTGAATACATATTTTGATTCTGCCTTCAATGAAGAAAGTCTGCTATATTTTGTGATTCAGAACTACGCTGGCATATTCATGGCATTCACTGTGGGTATTGCATTGGCACTATAGGCAAACAAGGTTAAGTGACTTGCCCAGGGTTGCATAGCTACTAAGTGTCTGAGGCCTGATTTGAACTCAAGGGTATGGGTCTTCTTGACTTCAAGTGCAGTACTCTATCCCTTGTGGGCACCACCTATCTACCCTTAAGTGGTTGAATGGCTAGACTCAAAGAGTAGTCCTGAGGATCTGAGTTTGGCCTGTGCTATTTAACCTTTGTGTCCATGACTTAGATAAAGACATACTTGGTATGCTCATCCAGTCTGCACAGGACACAAAGCTGAATGGTAGTTAAGATCCAAAAGAGCCTTAATAGGCTAGCGCTAGATGGAATCTGACAAGATAAAATTCAATACAGATAAATATGAAGTCCTTATATTTTGATTCAAAAAACCAGCTTCGTTTTTCTGGAGGGACATGGAAGGAAACCATACTTTTTTGGTGACTATGGTATTCCAAGGAACATATATATATATATACACACACACATACATATGCATATATATGTATACATGTATGTATATGTATGCATGTATATATATATATGTACACACATGTTTTCTGGGTTTTTTTGTATAATTTTTGTTTAGAATATTTTTGGTAATGTTACCGAGCATATGTATACAAATAGTTTATTCCCCACATTCAAACAATGTCCCATAGCTTGCTCCTCCATTCTGCTCACTCCTATGGTTCTATTTAGTAGCTCTGCTTTTAAAAACTGGAGTTCTTCAAATATTTTCTAATTGTCTAAGTCCTTGATGACCCCACCACTCTGTGTAGTCAGACATAGAGCCTTCTGGGAATTTTAGTCCAGGAAATTTCTCCCAATCGATATCCTCTCATCACTAAACATCTTGGGAAATGAAGTTCTGATTTTTTTTTTCTCAGCCATATCTGTTGTTGTTGTTTGGCCTTTGTTCTAGAAGGGGACCAATAATATCAGCAGGGTAATATCTTGACTTGCAAATGAATTGGATTTAAGTGAGGCAGGGCTGTGCAAAGTCATCAGCCTTACTCTCCTCCAGCATTTTCAGATTCCAGTGGCAAGACATAGGTCAGGATGACTGGCAAATTGCCTTTGCTATACCATTATAGTATGATACAAGGATAGCTCAGAGTGAATGTAAATAGTAATTATTTCTCTTTTGGCCAGAAACCCTGAGGATCTTCCCTTCCCAGTTTGATTTTTTTTTTTGGATTAAAGGGACCATCCATTGGTTCACTTCTTAAACAGCCCTAATGGGCATTGCCTCAGTCAGAGTTAGAACTGAGAAGTATCCAAGGTCTCCCACTGCATCCTGGGCCATCTCCAGCTTTCCTGATTTACATCTGGCCAGTGGACTCCGATGATTCTGGAGGAGAAAGTGAGGCTGGTGACTTTGCACAGCCCTCCCTCACTCAAATCCAGTTCACTTGCAAGTCATGGCATCAGTTTCCTGACATCATGGTGCTCTTTGAGAATGAAGGATGAACAACAGCAACATGGTCAAATGTTACTTGGAAGGTATAGCCAAACTTACATCTTTCAATCAGAAAACATTTGTTAAGCCCTTACAATGTGCCAGGACATAAGTCCTGGAGGCACTGTGCACTCTGGAAGCACTTGGATGTTTGGAAACTGGGGATCAGAAGACTCTTATGATAATTTTGTCTCTAATGTGCAGCAAGAAAGAAAAAAATCTATTGAGTTCCTCCTCTGGGGGAGCAACATGTGCCAAGCTGATTTAGATTGAGGCTGTGATTGCTGAGAATGCAGGAAAAATTACATTGCAGAGACTATTCCAGGGCTTGATAAATTACCATTGTGCATCTTGATGTCATCAGACACACAAACCATTGCCAATATTGTACAAGGTGAGACAGGTACTCCTAAGCTTCAAGGATCAATTCAATTCCCAGAGCTCAGCCTCAGTAGGCTCCAGGCCTTCTTTCAGTGTGGACTACAGCAGCAAAGCAGGAAAACAGCAGCACCGGTGCTGAGCTGCAGTCACAGAACCTGAGACAATCAGAGGAGAGATGGAGCAGCGTACAATCCTATTCTCCTTAGAGAGGCAGAGCATCAAGTGAATGGAGGACGTGGAAGCTTGACCTAAGAACACATACATTAGGTAATCGTCACAGTAACAGATTCACCTTTTGTTATAATTGTGGATTAGATGGCTGTACATAAGTACTGGAAGTGCTGGCAAGAGAATGCAGCCTTGGTCACGAGGAAGTTAAAATCTTCTGATCCAACTTCAGGAAACTGGAGTGAGGTCAGCAAAGGAGATTACCCTGAACCCCAAAGACAGTAAGAGTATCCTTATCATCAATTCCTTATGTTTCTGTTCCACCTGGACTCATAGGACTTCATACAGAGATAATGGTAAAAATTGAGAATGTGGATCTCAAATTACCATCAATTTAAAATCTTTTTATGACAGATACTTGGGTAGAATGCTGGTATAGCCTATGACAGGATTTGGACTTGATGCTATGAGTGACAAAGACTTTATCTGGGATAAACCAGGTGGGCTTGGAATTTTACAAGGAAGTTGTTGGCATCAACAAAAAATGGTTACCCTGGCTCTAATATGTCCAGACTCTCCAAAACTCACTGGAGTGTCAGCACTGATTAAAACTAATTCTAATCTTTTCAGATTTCTAGCAGGATGAGCAATCCTAATACTTGTACACTTTGAACGTCTGTGTAAACTGTGCAGGGGCTTACAAGAAGATAAAAGCAAGAAGTCCCAGTGCATACCATAGGAGCCCCAACTGTTCACCCTTTTCTTGAGTTATTTGACTCTGTGGATTCTCCGGTACCACAAGAATGGAAAGATAAGTGGAGGCTAGAATTTAGTGAGAAGATAGATGCAGTGTCGTGGCATGAGTGAGGTAGGAGATGTGCTCGAGGTACAACCCCCAAAATCAAGCTCACCAACTCAAGATAATTCAGGAAAAGACAAAGGAGGATTCCTCTATCTATGATGGAATATCTTCGCAACCATATGAAAGAAATGCTGGTTAATGGCATCATTACAGAATCCATCAGCCCTTATGTATCTATAGTGGTGGTGCCTAAGAAACAAAGACACAGATATATGCTGCATACCAAACTTCGAACAAAAAGCCTAAAGTGTACTGGTACACTATTCCATGGGTACAAGATGCCCTGGCTTGTCTGCTAGGGAGCCAGTGGTGTTGAGTCTTGCACTTGTCCTATGTCCAAAGAAAACAAGGAAAACATTGCTTTCATCTGTCTAGGGACTTAAAAGTTGACAAATTATTGGAAAGCTAATCATATAAAGTTAATGGGAGACTGGGCAACTTGCTTGTTTACAAAATAGCCCTAGAGAATGGGAGGTGGGGTTGGGGGTGGTATTAGCTGGACTTTCTAATGAGAAGGTGGAGAAAACTGATGGACAGTCACCTAGGAAAAGGCTAAAAAAAAGAGGCTCTCAGATGTGCAAAGACATTCTCACCCAAGTATGGGCAAAGAAAGTGAAGCATCCAGTGAACAAAACTGTGTATTATAGGGCAGAAGAACTGAACCTATAGGTAACTCCTTTCCTGCCCAAAACTGCTGCAGAGACTGTTAGGGGACAGCTCAAACATACTGAGAGCCAACTTGACATGGCTATTGCCCAGGTGTATACATGCAAGCATGTAATAATTCTGATGGTCAGCTCACACTAGCCACTATGGTATAGGAACACAGAGATCAGGCAGTGACAAGAGAACCAGGTGTATTAGACTGGTCGCTCAGCTGAGTTATGCTATTGCAGGTAAATCTGAAGATATAGTTATACATGTCTCTAGGTTACACATGCGATCTAGTATTAGAGATTATGCATTTGAAATGTGCCTTGCATGTAATAGCATGTTTACTGCTGTACATGTGAATCACTGCATGTTTCATTGTGCTTATGTTTTATTTTGCTGTCATGTTTGTTGAACTACATTTTGTGCTATGGTCATGCTATAGCCATGTTTCTTAATCATTTTGCGTGTGTGCTAATGCTTATAGATAAGTTAAGCTTCAGACAAGCCTATTGATAGTGTTGCGGCTAGCTAGCTTTCCTTTGTTAGTTAGCTATACTTATTGCTTCTGATTGATTGTTGTATACTATGGATTTTCATGCACTTCTGCAGCATGCGTGTGTTATGTTCTGTATGTAATTAGGCATGTTGTCACTGCAGTATCCTCCCAGCCGATGCTCTGTATAGTGCCATGTATATTACATGTATTGTTAATGTGCATTTGTTTTATTTCATTTTCAATGGTACTGAATGTTGGTTGCCTGGGACACCAGGAAGATCATCCTTGTTGTTTTAAAGCACTGACACTTGTGTTTATTCTGTATTTTTACAGGTTTTGGACTTTCCCCAGCTGATACTTGCAAGGGATTGCAAAGAGTTTTGGCCTAGGGGAGGAATGTAACCCCCTGTCCCAAAGGCCATTGGCATGGGACTCACTCATTGGTGGAGATAAAGGCCCCACCCTGCATGAGGGAAAGGGTAGAGTTGGCAAGAACAGGAGAGTTCCAGTCTTCTTCAGTCTTCTTTGTGACTCTTCAAGTTCCAGGTTGCATCAAATACTTCTGGCTTCTGACTAGCTCTGAGAAGGAAGATGGAAGAGGCCAACCCCACTTCAGGTAACTGTAAGAAGAGACTCTGGGAGGCATAGAGAAAGTGGAATTCTTCATGTCCCTATCCCTAGCTTGTTACATTGGAGACTTCAAGGAATTTCCACTTGGGTGAGATCTAGGATTTTCTCTTCTGTTTGATCTGAGTTATCTCACTCTTAATGGGAGAGCTCCTTCACTCTATTGTCAGGCATATATTCTCCTATGTGTGCCTTCTCTGATTTCTGTTTTATTATGATTTGGATAAATAGTTTTCTTTGCTATTCACTATGTGTGCTTACTGTTGAACTAGTATCAGATGGGAAAGGAGCCAAGCCTTGGATAGAGAGCTTGGGTGTCTCCCTCCCTGTAATAATGACATGGCAATTAGAAGTTAGATTGAACCTGATCATATGCCTTAGACTAATTATATTTAAGGGAACAGATAGATTAATTCTACCCTGGCTACCCACCCCGCAATCTCTTAAGAAGAACAGAGTGGCTTTTGGCCCCAACTTCCTACTTCCACTGCTGGAAGGAATCAAAGTCTCCCTTGGATAAGGATGAGGGGAAAACAGGCTACAGATGTCTGTTCTGCCTCCTTTTGTACTGTATAGTAACACCACTATACTACAGTTTGGGGGGATAACCTTTGCCTCATGCAGACTTAGGTGCACATGGAATACTGTCTTATTACAGATATATAGGGAAAATGGGAGGTAATCTCAGAGTGAAGGCATTAGCATTGGGGAGACCAAGAAAGGCCTCTGGTAGGTGTAATTTGAGGTAAATCTTGAAGGAAAATAAGGAAACTAGGAGGAGGAAAATTGCAGGGGGACATCATTCCAGACATGGGGGACGGCCAGTGAAAAAGTCTAGGAAAGAGAGTCTGTTGTATTCAAGACATAGCAGAGAGCAGTGAATTGAATCATAGAGTCACTCAGAGAGCCTGAGTTTGAATCCTAACTTTGTTCCTTTTTCCTCTGTGACCTCCAGGTAAATGATTTAGCCTCTCTAGGCATTAGTTTTTTTATTTATGAAATGAGAGGATTAGATTAAGTGACTCCCAAGGTACCTTTCAGGCCTAACTCTATGATACTATGACCTCTGTAGCTCTACAACAAATTAGACAAGAAAACCTCTATTAAGTATTTACGAGTATTGTCACACCTGGGGTATACCCCTCTTGTATGTGGGGTCCTCAGAATAGCTACCCCAAGCTCAACGTACTTTATATGGACCCATATCCACTCAAAGTAATGCCTTATGAGTGCCCACTGATGTATATTCTTTTTCTCTAGTCATCTAAAGGACACGATTAGCTCAAAACAAAGGTATTTTAATGAAAAAGCATGGTAAGAAAATAGAACATTCAGCCCATAAACCAGGAACACACTATTCAGCAAATACGTACACCATCACTGGGTACAATAAGTATAAATATAGATAACACATGAGGAATGGGGAACATATGTGGCCAGAGGACATACATCTTAGGGCAAATAGCACCTCTGATTGTGAGGGACCACAAATGTCTTCTGGAGATATCATTGTTGGACCAGCTTCTGGCATTGCCAACACCCCTGGGGTAGGGGGGGTAGTTCTATCTGATGGTCAGGCATGAAACCTCTTTAGCACTTTGCATGGTTGGGTGTTCGATTAAGCTAGGTTAGGTTCAGATTCAGATTCGCACTGGCAATAAGGCACACTCCCAACAGAACAAAGTTTTTATTGAAAGACAGGGGAAATACTCTGTTAACCCCGCAACCACATTATTTAACAATTCCTACTACACAGTTAACGCAGTAACAAAGACAGAGACATAGACACACAGAGAGGAACACTGCCGCCCAAAGTTTCTCCAAGCTGGGGAATCCCTCTGTTTTCTACAAACGCAGGGACAATGACAAAGGACACACACACAACATACAACGAACCCCTTTTTACAGCTATCTTGGTTCGTCTTTCTGAACGTAGTCCCAGGCAAAGGGTCCTTTCCATGGGTGAGGTTCCAATGTGCCTGTCCCACATGGTGACTTTTATAGGACCCTGAACAAGGAAGACTTACTGCTAACTGTCCCGGATGTTCTTCGCCAGAGAGGGTAGCCACTCTCCTCAGGAGGAGAAGATCCTGTCAGTCATTTTGTTTTTGAGAACTGGCTGGGTCCTCAAAAAGCAGTCTCAGAAATATTTCCTGTTCTTTGTTCAGGGCCTATCAATCCCTTTGTGGTAGTGTATTCTATTCTTTGTTCAGGGCTTATCAGTCAGAGAGGAATGCCTGAGAAATGCATTCTTATTCAGGGCCTCTAAGTCTCCTAGCGAATGTCTGATTCTTTATTCCCAGCCAGAGAGTCAGGAACTGGGAGGTGGGGGGGAGGGAGAGCCGGGCTTACACTGTAATATGGAAAATCTTCTCTAATGATTTATCATTCATTGGGCTCTTGGTGTCTCCAATGGATGAAGTTTTCTGGTTATTTTTGGTTGTAACTGCTGG
Organism: Phalanger gymnotis; assembly: GCA_028646595.1. NCBI lineage: Eukaryota > Metazoa > Chordata > Mammalia > Diprotodontia > Phalangeridae > Phalanger > Phalanger gymnotis. The sequence goes on along the minus strand of CM053622.1, from coordinate 471,932,099 downwards.
GCAGTCTTAGGTCCAATTACTATTTATCCCACATATGTATGTACATATGCATATCTGTCTCTATAGAGCTAGTGATAGACATACATGTATGCATGTATATACATGGGTATAGTGTGTATATGTATGTATTCATATGGCATTGTATACACATGTGCCTCATATATGTACATATATGCATGCACATGCATGTGTGTGTGTGTGTGTGTGTGTGTGCATGCAGAGAGACAGGCATGACCTGATTACTAAAACCTGGAATGATAAGGGCTGACAGATAACTCTTTTCCATAGTCACTACATCCAGCAATAAAAAAGCCAAGCAGACTTCCCTAAGGCTAAGTTTAAGTCTTTATTTTTTAAGCTCCTATATTTGGGGACACGATGAAAACCCTCTATTATAGATAAGTATAGGGTGAAACTTTCTCAAGATCCTCTTTGACTTAGCTTGAAAATGAAATTGATCCAGAATAAAAGGTAAATAGCATTCTTGCCTTTATTATGCATTATTTGTCAGTAGCAAAGACTGATTGCCTTAGTATTGGACTTTTAGCCAGCTGAAAGCTTTGGTTTCTTTATGTGTTATTAATAGTACTGCTAATAGTTAATTTAATACAAATCTGATTGAGAAATTATATATGTAAAGCATTTGATTAGGAACTGAGAGGAACACAAAGATGAACAAGACATGATCTCTGACTCAAAAGAGCTTGTGTTCTAGTGGAGGAAAAAAAATCGATGTCCAGTAAGTAATAGTACGAGCAAGAATAGAAGAGGGCTCCAGAGTTAGGCACAAAACTTGAAAGTTCAGTGGACAGGGACAAGTCTATAGATAAGATGGTTTCCCAAATGTTTTCACTTTTATTATCTCCTTTGATCTGCATAATTGTCCTGTAAGGTATATTATGTCATTTTAAACACATACACACAGTAATTTTTCCATATAGTAGACACATACAAGCTCCATAGAGCCCTTTAGTAATTCTATTTATCAATCATTAGATTACAAATATCCCCTTAACAGGGACTGGAAGTAAGATTAGGGCTAAAGGGCCAAGAGTTCAATGCTCACTAAAAGACAAAAAGCCATTTGCTGAAAGGACTGATATGTTTGTAGTGAAGTGCCCAGGACAGGACTATTTCTGAGTCCCTCATCCGTTGGCTGGGGGTACTGCTCTGGGCCATGATTAGCTGGTGCTCTATGGTGTCATAATGACTTCGGGTTTCTTGTTGGAGAGAGATACCTGAAGGTACAGTGTCTGAGGATACATGCCTAGCTTTTCCTTCATCACCAGAGCAGACCTTTGAGAAGAGAGTAGCATTCTTCTGGATAATTTTTTTCTCGCTTGCTGTAACCCTGATGTTTACTCATCAGAACTAAGTCTGCCCTTCAGGGTTGATGCAGAGTTACCATGGTCACAAGGTAGAAGTGGATCTGGGATCCAGACTTTACAAACCTCTGAAACACAGTGTTTCCTGTCATACCGGAAGCTCCAACCAGTGAGATGCCCTTTGAAACCAAGGCAAGAAAAGGGATAAAGGGAGTCAGGGTCACCAGAGTTCCCCAGGGACAAATGTGCTAGACTTTTTTCATGGGTTTGAGAATGGGAGTCAAAAGGAGGGAGAGCCAAGTACCAGACTCGAAGGAACAGAGAGTGAGTAAGTTATCTATCCTAGTGGCTGCACTCGTCAGTTCCCTTCAGGCTCAGTCCAGAGCTAGTCCAGAGCATCTCCTTTATTGATCTCTAAGAAAGGGAAATTTGTGGAACTTTGGCTGAGAGAGTTAGAGGAGTCTACTACAATTTAGGTCAATAATTAGTTTTGAGAGGTAGTTTTTTGTTTGTAATATAAGCATCATTGTTATATAGTAGATTCAGAGAAAGGTTCAATCTGGCCTCTGAAACATACTATATAAACCTAGTTATATCCCTTCCACTCTTGATGCCATAGCAGACTCTGGAAGTGTATAAATTGAAGGGTCCTTGCCTATATGCATTGGATGAGGGAGTTTCCTCACTGGGGAATTCCCTACACCAATGATTTCAAAGATCTAGACCCCAAAAAGTGGCTCCTTACACCCGTAAGAAATGATTGGAGAAAAAGGACTGTGTTAAGGAATGAAGATATGAATACAAAAGAGACAGTCTTTGCCCTCATGAAGCTTACATTCAGAAAGGGGGAAGCAGTTATGCTTGGAGTGGGGTAAATGCTATACAAAACTCAACAAGCTATTAGGGAACTCAAAACTAAAAGAGATGGCGAGCAATTGTGCTAATTTCTTTCTTCACATAATGATTTTGATGCTGATAGCTAGTATGTATGTAGTACCCACTGTGTTCAGACACTATACTAAGAGCTTTACAAATACTACCTCATTTCACCCTCACAACAACCCTGGGGGAGATAGGTACTGTCATCCCCATTTTATAGATGAGGAAGCTGGAGCAGACAGGTGCAGACAGGTTAAGTGACTTGTTCAAGGTCTCATAGCTAATAATAATTAGCAAGCATTCACTGGAAGCCTATAAATCAGATTTCTTAGAGAGACTCTGCCTATTACTATAATCTGGTCATTGCTGGACCTCCCAGAGTATAATATCTTGATTTCCCCCTTCCCCCGCCAAGGCCCTGGGAAACATAAGGCAGGTGTTTGTCTTGATGGCTTATTTTTGGATAGGTTTTGTTACCACATTGGATTTCTCAGACCAGGGAATGTTACAGGTTTGTAGGATGCAGATTGTTGATGAAATACCATGTGTCAGTGCTGGCCTTCTCTTACATCTCTTGGTCCCAGAGGCTTGTAAGTCGGGTTGGCTGTAATGTGGCCTGCTACCTACTCAGTGGCTTAATCTTAAATCCAAATATGGACATGAGGATTCTTTTTCTAGCAGGAAGAAAAATCTGACTTCGTTTCTTTCTGTAAAATACTACATTCAAAGCATTATGCTTCTTATTGTGGAGAGAAAAGTCATGAAGGCACAGTTTATGTCCTCAAACTCTTCAAACGAGAAAGGAAGAGTGGGAAGCAGCTGTGTGTTGTAGTGGAAAGAGTTGTTGTTGTTTGTCCTTCTGCTAGTGTCATCACAGGGGTGAGGTTTTGACTTGTGTGTGAATTAGACTTAAGTGAGGCAGAACAAAGTCATCAGCCTCACTCTCACAGTAGAGAGAGAGAGCTACAGTTGGGGACAGGAAGATGGGAGTTCAGATCCTACCTCAGACACCAGCTCTGTGACCCGGGGCAAGTCATTCAACTTTTCTCAAACCTCTCAGTTTTCCTCATCTGTAAAATGAAGATAGTAGTGCCTATCTCACTTGACAACATATACGAAACACTTTTCAAACCTGAAAGTGCTATCTAAATGCTAGCTATTATTATTGTGAGGATGAGCTAAAGCTTCTTGGGAATTTTGAATTTACACCCTCTCCAGCACCACCAGGATATACTCCAGCTTACCCCAAGACAGGGTCCCCAGACATAGCACCCTTTTCTTCCTGGCTGGGCTTAAGCATGCTCAGGGACAACCACCTCCTGCTTCAGACATGAAAGTGGGCTTCAGGAAGTTTCCCAGGACATAGCAACACTATCTGTCACAAGTCCAGGCAAGTCGAGAGCTATACTGGGACTCTATATGACATGGGCTCTGGGGACACCTTGAATCTTCTAATCACCTGACTTGATCAGTAGACCTCTTCTCATCCACATATACTCTGCCTGGATGCATTTCCCACTGATTAGTATATTCCCTTTCATCTTACTGTCTCCATCTTTGTACTTCAGAACTCTGATTACCAAAGAACAAATGCCCTGTCCTAACACCAGCTGTATGTCCCCTTATTCCCATCCACCTAAACTTTATGCCCCGCATATCCCACTCGAGATCTGTCACTTCCATCGTGCCCTCTGGAACCTCCCACTCAAACATTAACACACTTCTCATTTCAGATCATTTTCTATGTTGCTCCTTCCATTTTCTGGTACCCACTGAGCTCTGGCTTCCCCAAGATGACACTTCCTTGGCCATCCTTTCCAGGACTCATTCTACCTTCCCTCATATCCCCTGGAATATTCCTGACTCCCTATTGCCACTCTCATATTCTCTTTCTCCAACAATTCACTCAGCACCTCTTCTCCTTTAAGGTTCACACTATTAAAATTTATCACCTGAATCTAGATCCTAATGGCCATATCTGTTATCCCCCAGAGACACTGTTCTTCTTTTCTTAATGAATTGTGGCTGACTTGGAGGTCCCTTTCCACATCAGTTCCTGTTTTCATACTCTAAGGGTTTTCAACATACTTGTTTGCTGTTCCTTCAAATACTACTCTAACTTTTTATTTCCTCAGTCTGCTCCCCTCTCATGATCCACTGCACCTCAGGTACGAATAAAAATTGTTACATCCTTGATTTTCACCTGTAAGTTGTTCTATTTCTAATTCAAGAAGTCCAAAGTTGCCTTTATCTGATCAGAATCTTTTTATCATTCTGTCTCTCCTTGTGAATTTCAACATATAACCTCATTTTTTTGAACTCACTGTGACCTCCATTTCCTATACTGTTCAGGATATTCCCAGGCCATTATCCCTACTGTTCCCTTTCACATCTCCCCCCGTTGGTGAATATATTCAATGTTTCTCTAATCTGTTTTACTCTCAAGTGTCTCTTCCGCCCCCCCCCCCCCCAGTGTTCTCTTGTCCCTTGTCCTTTGCCTTATTGTGACTCTCACCTTGCCAGATCCCAGCATTGGATCACTTCCATAATCTACCTCCTTGGTCCTACTCAAGGAGCTGGAGAAAGTCACAAAATAATGCTGACTAGGTCCACTACAAATTTATGTTATCTCCACTAAACCTTCACAAGACAATCCTTCTGTTCCTCTCTAATCGATTCTCTATCCCACTCACCACAGTAACTCTTCTAAAACTATTCTCTTCAAGCCTAGTGCAGCACCCTCACCCACTCGGTTGTCTTCAAACCTCCCTAAAAAGCATTGAGACCATTAACTGAGAACTTCCTTCTCGTCCCCTTCTCTTTCCTCCTACTCCAGTGACAGTATCCCTCACTAGGTCCCCTTCACTCAGTTTCTGATGAAGTTGTGGCCCTTCTCATGGCCCAGACCAAGCATTCTACATGTGTCCTCGATCATCTCATTCCTTTCCATCCTAATCAGCACATTATCTTCAGTCTCTCTCTATCTAGTGGTTCCTTTACTGCCTTCAAACATACTTGAATCTCCCCCATAATTTTAACGAACCTTTTCTAGATCCTACTTTCCCTATTAACTACCCACAGTAGTTATATCTAACTGTGGCACAATCCACTGTCCTGAATCTCTTCTCTTCTTTTCAGCTAAACTCCTTTAAACAGTCATCTACCCTCTATGCATCTATTTCCCTCTTATTCTCTTTCAAATCCTCTTTAATCTGACTTCCAACCTTGTCATTCAAATGAAGCCACTTTCTCCAAAATAATCGTTGATCTCAATTGCCAAACAACCTTTTCTCTATCCTATTCATTTTCAACCTTTTGTAAAATCTGACCCTGTTACTCACTTTCTCTTTCTGGATACTTTCTTTGGGTTTTCCTGTTCTTTCGTCTTCTTTCTTGGTGAACTACTCATCCGTACTTTTTTCTGGATCTTCCTCCGTGCCACTTCTCCTAACTATTTATGTCCCCCAAAGCTCTGTCCTAGACCATTTTTTCTTTCCTCTCTTTACTTTCTCATTTGATGATTTCATCAGTGTCCTTGGGTTCAGCTATCATCTCTATGCACATACTTCTCACATCTATAGATAACTCTGAGTATCCTTTCTAAACTCTGTTTCTCAATTAACTGCCTATTAGATAGGTAGGAGTGAATGTCCTATAAGCATCTAAAACTCAGCATGTCCATAAGGCAATTCATCATCTTTTCCCCCCAAATCCGAGCCCTCTTTCAAACTCTTTCCTATTACTTTCAAGGGTACCACAATCCTTCTGGTCATCCAAATTCACAGCCTTGGTGTCATCCTCTACTCTTCACTCTCACTCACCCCTCATATCCAATCTGCCCTCCACTCCTGTCGTTTTTACTTTCACAAACCTTTCAAATATATCCCCTCCTTTGCACTCACATAGCCATACCCCTACTTCAGGCCTAACCCACGTGTGATCTGGTGCTCTCCCCACTCAATCCGTCCACTCAACTGCCAAATCTATCATCTTGTTAGCAAAGTTCTGATCTCGTAATTGCCCTACTTCTAAATTTCATTGCCTCCCTGGCAGATATTTAAAGCTCTTCATAGCCTGGTCCCTTCCCATATTTCCATTCTTCTTACATTCCCCTCCAAGCCCTCCATGATCTAGTCCTGTTGGCCTCTTTGTTGTTCCCCACACTACGCCATTTCTTGCCTGTGCCTCTGGCTCCCCCATACCTGGAATGCTCTTCCTTCTCACCTCAGCCTTCTAAAATTTCTGCCTTCCTTCACGACTGTCTGAGCACTCCCTTCCACAAGGTGCCTTTCCCAGCCACCTTAGCCGCTAGTATCTTCTCTTCTAATTTTACCTCCTATCTACCATAAATACATCTTTACATACCTACTTATGTCTATATCGTTTCCCCTATTGGAATGTGAGCTGCTTGAGAGTAAGCATCAGTCCCTGGCACATAGTAAATGCTTAATAAATACTTGTTGATTAACTAATTTGCCAACAGATGTGAAGCATCCTGAAAGGTCACAAAGGTAGACAACTGGTGAAGAAATTCTGTTTTGTATAGTTACAAGCCAAGGCTATTTGTGTGTCTGCAGAGCAGCATAGCAGGCAAGGCTAATCTCCTGAAGCCATCTCCCTTTCACTAACTAACCACAGAGGTGATTGAAACAACTCCAACTGAAGATAGACCAGGACTGAACTGGATATTAGAAAATTAGAATCTGACTTCTAAAGGAACTTTGAGGTTGAACCCCTGAGAATTTACTGATAAAGAAACTGAAGTCCAGAGAGGGGGAGTAATTTGCCCAAATAATTTGCATAGGCAGCAGTTCTTAGAGCTAGGACTCAAACACAGGCTCTTTGAAAACCTAGTGCCCTTGGCAGTACAATACTGCCTCCCTAAGATGTCTGCAATGTAAGGATAAACTCAGCTGTCCTCTATTTGGGTCACAATACTTCAGAGCTCAATCCTGGTTCTTTGACAAATGTTTTGTGATGATTTATTTCTCTCAGAGGAAAGAATGCTACTTTTCTAAACAAATAGATTGCGTTTTCAATTGCTATATTTCTGCGGGTGCTTTTTCCCTTTCTTACTTAATTGGGAAAGCTCCTAGACACTACTAGAATTGGACTAGCCAAGGTTTCTATTCTTGAGCTCTTTTTGGTTGATAGCATTTGCGTATTATTAGACAGAGAAGATAGAGGAGAGGGCCAGTGAATGTGAGATAAGGTATTCTGTTGCCAGAATGACTCTTCTCTGAGTATACAGGAGGGGGAAAACTGGGTTTTGAAGAGGTCTAGACTACTACTTCTTAGGCTTGGCTTTATGAAAATTCAGTTGTTTTCCATTTGTCCAAGGTAATGTCATGAAAATTTCCACAAATAATCTCTTTTTTTTGAGGGGGGAAGGCAGGGCAGTGGAGTTTAAATGACTTACCTAAGGTCACACAGCTAGTAAGTGTGTCAAGTGTGTAAGTGAGGCCGGATTTTGAACTCAGGTCCTCCTGACTCCAGGGCTGGTATTCTACTCACTGTGCCACCTACCTGCCCCCACAAATAATCTCAACTTAATTTCATTGCACTTAAACTAGGAATAAAAAAGTTTGTTTGGGGGGCTTGGGTGATCATATTTTGACATGATTTTGCAAAATTAAATGAGATAGCCTTGGTCTTGGGACATTTATAATGGAAGATTGAGTTAAAAGACTCTTGTAAAGGAAAAAGCATTTACATAGCACCTGCTGTGTGCTAATAGTTTTCAAATGTTATTTCATTTAATACAACAATCCTGTGAGATAAGCAACTTTTAATGTCCCTGTTTTACAGTTGAGGAAACTGAGGCAAACAGAAGCAAGTGACTTGTCCAGAGTCACACAGCTAGTAAATGTTTGAGGCTGGATTTGAACTCATGTCTTCCTGATTTCAGGCCCAGTAGTACTCCATCTACCGCATCAACATGGCTGTAGTGAGACTAAGAATGTAAGACCAGAAATCACAGCCTGATACTTAAATTTCTCTTGTAGACCTTCATTACTTTATCTAAAGGCTTAAATTCCTCCAAAAATGAAGCAGTTAGGGTAACATTATTGTTAGAGTCATGCAGTCCTCCACACAAATGATTTTGCCACCATTATAAATGATAATAAACGTTTAGATCAATAAAAATGGGGCAGCAGTGGCCAAGGAAGCACTTCCGTGATTTTTCCAGTTATGAGAAGGTTGTTCTAAACTTAAGGGACATCAAAGAATGTATCGAGATTCTCATTGACAATGTCAAATGAGTTTAAAAGAAGACAAATCTATGGGCAAATCTATGATGTAGATATATTTGGTTATTTAACTACCACTTATGGGACAGTTATGACTCTGAAGTTTGTTGCATGTTATTTTCTTAAGGAAAACCCTTCAGGAGGTGAATGCAGGGAAGAAACATTCATTCATTCAGAAGGTGAGAACTCTGGCTCCCCAATATTACCAGTGGGGCTCCATTATATCCTTCCTTGCTCTCGCTAACTCTGTCTTACTCTTTACAAATGGATGGTCCTGTTTATTTTTTTGTGACTCTCATCCATCTGATTCTGCATCTTGAAATGGTCTTCAAAATAAGCACGGTCTGGTGAGATCACTGCTCTGGGAGTTAAAAGACGTGGGTTCTAAACCCAGCTGGGTTCGGCAAGTTGACCTCTGTGAATATTAGTTTCCATGATTTCATGTCTTGCCTCCACAACTGATTATCTATGACCCAAGTGTATCGTTAAGGAGATACATGCAGCTACTCTATTTTCAGGATTAGATTGCACAGTATAATGAATGTGCTCACACCAGATTAGAATCAGTATAACATTTGTTCTGTGCACAAGGACAATATAAAGCAGGATTGAAGAAATACAGGAATATACATATAAAGATGAAGTCTAGCAGAATATTAGATATATTTACATACATCACCAAGTCAGAGAACATCTACATCTGGGTCACTGGGCTGGGGAGTCTGGGTTCAGCCTCCAGAGTCATGACTGGGAGAAGGTCTTGGGGCAGAGCGTCCTCCCCACAAGTGAACTCCAAAAACTAGGGGGATCTCTCCAGGTTATATCCAGTTTTAGACAAAAAGGCATCGGGCCATTTAATCAGCTTGTCGCCAGAGCCTTACATGTCTTAGAGTAACTAACTGCACTGTATGTGTTGCAGCTCTGGACCGGGCTAGAATCTAAAGGAGCAAAATATCTGTGATTGATACGGCAAAATGTCTGTGTTCAAAAGGACACAGGATGGATTGCCTTTGTTCCTAGAAGGGTGGCCAACACTTCGGTAAGAGGAATTGGTTAAGGGCAGGTTGAACTTTTAGTCCTGGGAACTAGGGCAAGGTGACTTTTTAGTCCTGAGAACTTGGCCCCTGTTCCAAGGAGAAAGAGCAACATATATATTCACATAGGCCTATAAATGTACAGGGAAGATCTTTGATATTTCATTAACCCTTCACCAAGCTGTTTTAACTAATCTGTGTCTTATTTCCTTACTTGTCACATGGACATAATAATATCTACCGTGACTACTTTATGATTGGTTATTTGGATCACATGATGTAATGGTTGGGAAATTGCTTTGACAACTGTAAATTATTGTACAGATATAAGACGTATTAAAATATCTGTTTTACTCTTTTACACATCCCACAGTTTCCTTTCCCATATATGCTTTACCTATAGCGCAATTCTTTACCTTTGCTATTCTAGGGAATTCACACTGAGCACGATACCAGAACATATAGAAGAGTCCGTGACTAGTGAGAGTGGTGAGTTTCTTCGCTTTACTTTTGTTCTTGCTGATTTCATTCTATATAGAATTATCGGAGGAACTTTGAGATTAAAACCTATTTTTGAGCTATAGATTCTTGTCAATAGCAGTCTAATCTAGAGAATCTTTTCAAAAGGACATTCTTTGAGGAATTCACCTTGGAAAAGAATAATGCCCAATCGCAGTTAATCTCAAGTTCAGGAATATTCAACAAAGACAATCCATGCCTTGAAATCTCCAAAGGACACTCTAGTGCTGATCTAGTCTAGTGGTTGACACAAGAGTCTCTGCTGCACTCTCCTTTCTAACTTTGTACGCCCACTAAGGGTTTGGCAGCTCTGGTGGCCAGAATCACCTACAGCAGAGCTAACATTTTTTTCTTCAGTTTTCCCTCAGTGCCTAAGGAACTTTGGTACTCTTGAGTGCTCCTGTTCAGCTCCAGTATGCATTAAGTAGACTTTTGTAGATTAATGAGAGAAAAATGTTATTCATAGCATTGTACTAGTAAAATGTCAGTTGCTTGAGGGTAAAGGCTATGGCCATAGTAATTTTTCCTTCCTTGGCCTTTCTAGGACAATTGACGTCTTATATGTATTTGCTGAACTGATTTTAATTCAACAGGAGAAGAAAAACCTGAGTTACACAATGATGACATAGGAAGTTGTAACTTTCAGCCCCTTTTCACTTTGGGAAGTACCTGTGATTGACTTGTTAGTTATGAGAGATGACAAGCCATCCCCTTGAGGAGTAAGAGAGGTTGTCAAAACCTCTGATAATAATCATAGTTAGTATTTATGGAGAGCTTTAAAGTTTTCCAAAGCTTTATATAATTTATCTTCCTCCATTCTCACAACAACCCTGGTATGATACTGTTCTCATCCCAACTTTATAGATGTGGAAATAGCCTGAGAAAGGCCAAGTGTCTTGCCCGGGGTCATACAGTTGGTTAAGTGTCTAAGGCTGGATTCAGACTTAGATCTTCCTAACTGCAACACTGGTGCTTTCTGTACTAGGCCAGCTAGCTGCTTTTGAAGGCTGCATCTCTGAAAGAATAGTTTTATTTGGCAGATTTTAGCTGAATGCCATTTAAGATACATAACAATTGGTCTATAAAATGGACCAGGCTTCTATGCCAGTTATTAGATAGACAACAACCTTTACATAAAGCGTTTGGTGAAACTTTGATTCTGTTCTGGGTATCCTCACTTACCTGCACTCACCTTGATGTCGTGAATCCCCTCAATTCTCCCTATGGGATTAGTCAGCCACAGAGCCTAGGCTTACAAGACTGGGGCCTACAAGAGCCAGTCCTGGTGAATAAGGAACAGCCTGAGCACAAGTGACACACTTCCCTGGCTGGCATTTCTTAGGTTACTCATGCTGAGCATCATTGTGATGACACCATTAATTTGGGGTTAGGCTACTTGAATTTTTGCTGACCATTATTAGTGCTTGGATTGCTCAATTCCAGATTTATTAATGTTAAGCTGCCACTGGAGAGAGGGGGAGAGGGTCAAGAATCGTCTTGACATATAGATTACGGATGGTTAGTACTGAGGGTAAGATTGTAGGTCATAGAGTTCAGCCACCTTATTTTGGAGGAGAAAGCCAGCTCCAGGTAGCAGCTCAGTCTTGCAGATGCCATTAGAATATTTTTAGTGTTTTATTCACTGAATTATTCTTACTCCTAGATATAATAAGTGATGAAAAAGCAGAGAACACCATACAAGGGAAAAGCAATAAAAGGAGCATTTTTTCATTATTTCGGTAAGATCTTTGTGCATTGATTACAAAATTCTACTGATCAGAGCCATTTTCTCCCTACTTGATTTTGAATGTTTGGTACTTGTATAATCACGCCAATTTTGCTTTTTGTTGTAGAGTCCTCTTAGTCATAGAAAATTATTCCTCTGTCTGTGTTGTTCTCATATAAGCCATGATATAGAGGATAGAATATAAGTTGAGAATTCTGATTGATCTGGGTCCAAATCCTAGCTCTGCCACTTCTCACTATGAATGTAACATTAGGTCATTTAACCTCTCTAGGGCTCAACTTCCTCATCAGGAGTAAAGAGGGAGGTGGACTAGATGATTTCCAAGGTCCTTTCTCCTTCTAAAGGTATGATCCCACAAGCTTTCCAAGTTATAAGGGAACATCAAGGAAACCCTTGTGGTCATGTGCAGAAAAAATGACCACCAAGTTGAAAATAGGCCTATAGAAAAAAAGGGCAGATGTTTAAGAATTTCCTTTTAAGTAGAAGATAAATATTCTATCAATGAGGTAAATATGTTTGCCATTAACAGTCACACACATCTATATGCCTACATACACATATAATCATACATATACATTCATACACAGTACACATACACACCCACAGAACACATGCACAGTTATGCACTTATACATTCACATAAGAAACATTCACAAAAACACATACATACTTATTCACACACATATCCACAAGTTTACGCACACATTCATGCATTCTTACACAAATACACCCATCCACATCCACATATGTTTACACACACATACACATATTCACACACATGCATACTTAGATATACAAACATACTCTTATTCACATGTCATATACAAAGACACAGACACAGTCACATATGGGATTCCATATCTTGTTTTCCTTACTTAAGGCTGGTCTGGCTTTCAGATGTACTGTCTATACATAGTTTCATTTTATTATACTAGAATGTGCATGAAAATAAACCCTTTTCTACCTTGAATTTCAGATGTTTCTTATGTCTAACTAGAAAACAGGAAACGGTACAAAAGGAAAAGCCAGTTCTTTCAGATGCTAAAAGGTATTTTCATCTTCATTTATGGCATGTTACTGTCATTTTTTGCATTTGTTGGCATGTTTAACTTCACAGGAATTGAAATATTCCATGGGTTTATCTGATGGGGAAAATAGGTTGTTCCTACTTATGGAATCCATACATCCATCATCACTCTGTGAGGGGACATGTTTCCAGAGATGCTTTGGTTGCACAGAATTGGTGTCTACCTTTACAAAGAAATAGGAGTAGCAGTAGGGTACCAGTTTCAAATACATAAAGACATGACATTCATATGTTAAGATATACCCGAGCCCACATACGCATAATACTCGAAGAGCAATCTTGTTTCTTTACTTCCTCACACAGAAGTTTACTGACAAACACGTCATGTTCTCACCACCACTTCATTTTCTGAAATGTTTTTTGCCCTTCATTGTAGGTCTTAAATTTGTGAATTTTTCTGCAATATGTTTATCTTTTAGATATCCTTCCATCATGGTAGGAAATATTTTATTCTGTCTTCTTAATTTTTCCTCAGAACCAGCACTGAATCCAGAAAAAATGCTCCAACAGTCATGGCATCCACAGGTTGCACTACTTTATCATGTTTAGCTACTAAAAAGTATGGGAAAAAATCCAAGGAATAAAATGTAAGGAAAGCAAATTTTTGTCACCATGATTTTGTCATGAAGATTTAACCATTTGTGTCAACAGTCTGCTAGCAGCTACTGTGATTGTGTAAAACCAACAACAACCAGCACCCAGAGGGCTGCCAGCACAGATTCTTTGATCTGCTTTACTAAAGAAAGTAACTTTAAGGGGTTAACAATCTCACTTTAATCCAACATACAAATATCATTCATTTAGTTCTGGGGAAAAAGCCAGCAACCTGAACTTCAGAGCAAATACAAATAAATTACAAACATCAACAGACAGACCTTGTCTGATTCAAATCTCAATTCATAGTTACCAGGGTTTAACAAAGTCCCAACATCTGGGTTTACAAGCTGGGGGGCTCTTAATGGCTGCCCAGAGTCTCTTCAGGTCACACACCACTCTTCCAGTGAGTGAAAGCCCTGTATCAGGGCCCTGGGGCACTTGATTGCCTCAGTGCTGAGAAGTACTCAAGCAAAGAACAGTGAAAAATCTCATTTTGCTGGCCAGTACATTTGAAAGGCAAGACTCATCAAGGGTATTTAATGACCTCAGCATTCCAAAGGAGAAGACAATAAAAAGTCCTGCCCTGAACACCATTACAGTGCCTTAGGGCTGAGAAACACTCCAAGAAGATCCCATTTTAACTGCCCAATTCAAACAAAGGTCAGAATCATTAAAGACACTTAAGAGAAGAACAGCAAAAAGCCCTGCCCTGATTACCATTACATCCTGTCAGGAAGCTCCTCCCACCACATGTGTCTTAGGTTTCCTGTGACACAAGCAGGTCACATGCCCTATTAATGGGTGGGAAAGATCTTCAAATCTAATTGCTAGTACATTCAGCCCCAAGATCTTTCTTATCCATTACATAGGACAATGGGAATTCTGGGATAATTGGTGTCAACAGAACTTTACACAACAATATAAAAGGGATAACACAAGATAAGTATATAAAACAATGTTGTCATTCTTGCTTAGAACAAATGGGGCTCAAAATCTTGGGGCAAGGGACAAAGGTCTTGTCCTCTAAAGCTTCTTTCTGCTGAAATTGGATGTAGAGCTGTCCCAGCCCCAAAAGATAGAGAGTCCTACTTGAGAAGTCAGTTCTTTAGCCAGCTGGCATCTGGAACTCGGTTGATGCCAGGTCCAGGGATGACATCACAGTTGTGGACAGGTCCAGAGGTGACATATGAACATATCAGAGGGCGACATCTGGCATAAGCAATCAGACATCTGCAGGTGAATGGTACCAAGCCTGAAGGAAACAAATCTTACAAACAAATTTACCAGACAAAAATCCAAAAAGAAACAAGGAGACTATCATAGCCTCATTCATGATAGAATACATGAGTCAGGGGTACAATTTCATAATCATTTTCTCCTGAGTAGATTACTGTTACAGTATTGTCTTTCCTATGTGCTATAATTTCTGCGGTCTTTGGAACATCGTCTGGCTTCTGTTTTACCCATACTTTAGCTTCCAATTTTATTCTATCAGTAGAACCAAATCCTTCCTTTCCTCTGATAGTTATTTTGGAAGGAGGGTCAGTTTTCACTAGAAGTATTGTTTCACAAGGAATAATAATCAATTGAACTAGTCTATCATTTTTACACAACTGTATAGGTTCTTCACCTAAATTCTGGAGCATCACAATAATTTCTCCTTGATAACTAGAATCTATCACTCCAGCCAATACATGTATTCCCTGAGCTACTAATCCTGATTCAGGTAATATCCATCTGAAATGATTCTTAAGGATTCTCATATGTATACCAGAGATTCTTCTTATCTCTTTTCTATCCAACTGAAAGTTCTACAAACAATGTAAATCATATAGTGCCGAAGCACGTATTCCTGGATACGGTGGTGGGACATCTTCCCTCACAGTCAAATACTCAATATTCTGTATCTTATGTGTTCGTTTTTTTCTAATTTGCAGATTCGGGGTCATCATTCTGGCTAGAGGTGTACTTCCTCCTAGTGGTCTATTATTCAATTTACATAAAGCAGTGAACAAAATTATCTTTCCAATGTCGATATGAATTTATTAGAATTCGACTTTCTTAACTGTCTTTCAACAAGCCATTCATTCTTTCTATCAATCCAGATGCTTGTGGATAATATGGAATATGATATATCCACTCTATATTGTTCAATACACAATATCTCTTCATCCTATTACTTTTGAAATGTGACCCATTGTCACTTTGAATCTGTTCCATAATATAGACTAGAGTTTTAGAGGTGTTTTTCTGGGTTGCATTCTTATAAGTACAAGCCATTTAATAGGTGTCAACACAAGTACGTATAAATTTGCATCCTTTATTTTAGGGTAGAGGTCCAATATAATCCCTCTGCCAGATCTGGGCTGGAACTTTTCCCCTTGCTATTTCTCCAGTTACTACCCAAGGAACCATTTGTTCCTTTTCCAATTGACATATATAAAATTCCTCTGTTACTTGCTTTTTTGTCGGTTTTCTTTTTATTATTTAATATTTTAGTTTTCAACATTGATTTCCACAACATTTTGAGTAATAAATTTTCTCCCTATTTCTACCCTCCCCACTCACTCCAAGATAGCATATATGCTCATTGCCTCATTCCTTGGTCAGCCCTCCCTTCCGTTACTCCACTCCCCACCCCCATCCCTTTTCCCCTTACTTTCTTGTAGGGCAGGATAGATTTCTATGGCCCATTCCCTATATATCTTATTTCCCAGTTGCATGTAAAAATCAACTTTTTTTTGAGCATCTGCTTTTAAAACTTTGAATTCCAAGTTCTCTCCCCTCTTCCTTTCCCACCTAACCTCCCTAAGAAGGCAAGCAATTCAACATAGGCCACACATGTATCATTATGTAAAACACTTCCACAGTAATCATGTTGTGAAAGACTAACTATATTTCCCTACATCCTATCCTGTCCCCCTTTATTCAGTTTTATCCCTTGAACCTGTCCCTTTTCAAGGGTGTTTGCTTTTGATTACCTCCTCCCCATCTGCCCTCTCTTCTATCATCCCCCCTTTTTTCCCCTTCCCCCTACTTTCCTGTGGGGTAAGATACCCAACTGAGTGTGTATGTTATTCCCTCCTCAAGTCAAATCCAATGAGAGCAAAATTCACTCATTCTCCCTTACCTGCCCCCTCTTCCTTTCCAACAGAACTGCTTTTTCTTGCCACTTTTATGTGACATAATTTATCCCATTCTATCTCTCCCTTTCTTCCTCTCTCAATATATTCCTCTCACCCCCTAATTTATTTTTTTTAGATATAATCCCCTTCATATTCAACTCACCCTGTGCCCTCTGTCTATATATATATATATGTATATTCCCTTCAACTGCCCTAATACTGAGAAAGGTCTCATGAATTACTGTAGTAGGAAGGCCGAATTTATGATCTCAAAAAGGATCATATAAATATCTGAATGATTCGAAATCGTTGGGTATACAGAATTCTCCAAGCAGAAGGCATCAAAAAATTTATTCAGGGCCCAGAGCAACAAATTAGTGAACCAACCTCCCCATTCCAGTATTGTGAA
>CM053622.1:471893282-471914626 GCA_028646595.1 Phalanger gymnotis | reverse complement strand
GGGATGGACTGTGGTTCTATTTGAAGTACACCTGAAGGAATAAAAGGGGAGAAGAGTCTCTGGCTCATATCATAAGACTTGACAAGCCTAATGACCCACATCACACATTCGTTATTGCGGCAGCACTTTTTGGGTAGGAATAGGGACCGGCTCTGTGAATGAGCAGCTTCATCTTTCTTGTAGTTCCGGACCATCTCCGAAGGTTCTAGTCTTAGAACACTGCAGGTAAGTGATTTGTCCACCGTCTCATAACCTGAGTGTAGGAGAGTGAGACTGGAACCTAGGGCTTCTGGCTCCAAGCCCAGAGTGAAGTCACAGACGCAGGAGATGTGGAGCCGTGTGTGTGTGTGTGTGTGTCCGTCCAATGTGAGTGCATAGTGTGGGAGGTGGAGGAATATCCAGTAAGGATGTGCTGAGGCATCCCAGGCCCAGGAACCCCAGGCCCAGGAACCCCAAGACTGGAGCTCCCAGATGAGTTTTTCACAGGGACCGCCTCTCAGGGACCTGAGTACTAGAGAGGGTTGAGGTGTCTGGAATGAATTCACCATCTCCAACATTCTTTAAGTCAAGATGGCAAAGATTTGTGACAGCGGGCAAGAGTTCTTATGGAACCTGAAACCTTACAGGGGTGCAGGGAAAGTTTATATATGAGATTTGGGGGTGAAACCTGTCAATTAGGCATTTTGAGGTGGGATTAGGGAGTGGTTAAGGGGTGGTCAGTTCTTAAAGGAACATGCACTTTTTGTATCTACTGCTCAGGTATCTTACCCAGAGTTCGCTGGGAAATAGCCTAAGGCGGTTTTGACTGTGAAACGTCTTGTTAGACAAGATGAATGTAAGAGAGGATTCATTTGACAATGTTTATGATACACGTCAGTAAGGTCAGTAAGTAGTAAATAATAAATTTTATAGGTACAGCTGGCTGCTCTATCAGGAGGACAGATAAGCGTTTTGCTAGGGCATGCTGCCCTATTTTGCTAGAGAGAAACTGCTAGAAATAGTTTTTTGTCGCTAGGGGGCGAGGTGATTTTAGAAGTGGATGTGGAACTGGGGTCCAGGCACAGGCACCCAAGCAGAGGCTAAGGAGAAATGTTAGAATTAGGGTCAAAGCACAAGCTCCCAAGCACCCCCATCAGATGGAAAATTAGGTTGGAAAATTTGGTCACAAAAGGCTTTAACAGCTAAATGGAGGATTTGGGTTTTGAACGGGTTTTTTGCCCCAAAGAAGCATAGGAGGTCCCCGGAGTTGATTAAGTCGGCGAGTAACGTAGTCCAATATATGCATAAGGAAAATTACTTTAGCAGCAATGTGTAGGATGGACCAGAGTAATGAGAGACTTGTGGCAAAGAGTTAAATAAAATGGTTGTAATAATCTAGGTGAGAAGTCACGAGGACTTGACCTAATGAGATAGTTGTGTTTATTGAGAGAAGGTGTCAAATCTGAGAGATGTGGAAGTAGATAATCTGGCAGCTTCTTAGATGTTGGGGGTGAAGGAGAGCGGGGAGTTGAGGTTAATGCCAAAATTACAAAACTGGGAGATTGGAAGATGATGGATGTTGGTGTTTCAGAGGAGGGCAAACATAAGCTGCTGCAGTGGTTGTGGATAACCATGCTGAGCCCTGCCAAGAAAGGGCTATGCTATTTTCACTCTACTCTATGAGCATGCTTTTTTTTTAAATTTTTGACATAGAAATGGTTTTATTAATAACAATGTTGAAATGTGTATATATCAATTTAATTACAAAGCATTTTTAACCTCAGCAATCATTACACTAAAACAGCAGATTTGACAGTCTTATTCACAACTACAGTAATAGTTTACGAAGCTTTTAATTAATATTTCCTCTATTTAGTCCTCCCCTGCCTCCCATTGCATGGGTCATACCTCTCTGTCAGTTACTGACAAGTCTGGATCCCTGATCTCAAATTCTGAGGTGAGCCTAACTCATCTGGAAGGCTTAGGTTGACTACCGCTAGTACCTGCAGAGGAGCTGGATAGAGGATCTTGGCTGGAAGAAGATCAGACTCATCAGATGCCTGAACAGTCTCTTCCTCCTGCTGGCTGTCAATTTCTAGGCTGGCTTCTGAACTAATTCCTTCAGATTCTGTCTCCACAAACACTTCATCTCCATCATCACCTGTCCCTTTTTCTGCAGTCATGGATAAATTATGGATGTTGTCACCATTGGAAACTACTGAGATGTGTGCTCAGAAGCATCAACGATAGTACTTTCTGTAGATGCAATCATTGGAGCTGCAACTTGTAGGGGAGTAGTTGGAACACTTTGGCCACCAGACTCATCTTCATGTGCTAGGAAGAGGGGTGTTTCATACATACCTAAACCCCCTCGATATGCAAGCTGACCTAGCTCTGAGTGGCCAAAACGTGTTTGTGTCATATCTTCAGGGAGTCCATACTGGAATCTAGGAACACCAGCAACCTGAGGTGAAGGAATTGCTTCTGCAAATCTATCTGTACTATGTGGTATACTCTTTAAGCTTCTTCCTATCCATCAAGTCTAGGCCTTTTTGTACTGAGTTGCCATTCATGGTCATCTGCATATCAGAACTACACCCAAGGGAATTGTTTTTTATTAGTGTTTGCTTGGCGTACATTGGCATGATCTGTAACTCTGACTAGAATCCTGTCTAAGGAATCTGAAGAATCCTTTAAAACAGCTCACTGAGCATCTTGGTTGGGAAAACTCATAAAACTTCAAAAACCATCAGGAAGAATGTTGGTTCTCCTGGGATCTCCATTTTGGACACCCTAGAATGACGACCCAATGGAGAAATGTTGACCTTTTGCTTCCAGTCTGTTTTTCATTGTGTGGATTTTCAAAAGGTTGTCCATATAAGGTGGGTGTTCTGTTTTCAGATAAAGTTTGCATGGTTGTGTGGTTAAGTATAGATGTCTGTTGTATTGCAGTGTACATTCTGAGTATACAAGCACAAATGGACAGAATAACAGTGAATCTGTATAACGTTGTTGGCTGGTAATGTTGCACACAGAGCCACAAAGAACGTAACTAGTTCATGGAGAACCACATGCTTTAAGTGACTAGGAAACCAAGAAGGTTCTCCTAAGTGTCCTAGATATTCCAGGAAGTTGTGAAGCAAATGTTAAAAATAAAATGAAACCATAAAATAAAATAAAATGAAACCCTATCTTCTGAAAGTTAGCTGAAGGCTTATACCACTCTACAATCTCTGTCATGGTGCAGTTTGAAGACTCTACATGACTTTTGGACTGTGTCTAAAACTGACAATTGGGCCTTAAAAAATGAATAAAATAAAGACTAGGAAATGTCTTGATCAGAGATGTAGTATTTAATAAAAGATAGTCTTCTAACATCTAAAATTACTTAAAATCTCTTGTTTTTTAAATTTTTTTAGGTATTTTTGGTAATTTCTAACTCTTTAAACTTATTTTAAAAAATTATTTTTTTCTTTGGAATTTTAATATCTATTTCTCTTTTCCTTTTGATATTTTTAGAGCATCTAACTAGAACATTAGGAAAATTCATTTTATTTTTTCCATAGTTCAGATTTTATCTTGCATATTTCACCTTATGCTATGTTGATTTTCCTTATTATATGAAGAAATCCTGGATGATGTCCTTATCATTGTCTTTTTGTTTTGTTTTGTTTTTATTTTTGCTGACTTCATACTAAAATGACTATTTCAGGTACGATAACCTCAAAAAAAACAACCTGGCTACTAATTAGTGTTTCTGATCCTTTTTCATCCCTGTTGCTTTTCAACCTGAGCATTTTTCCTGGGCTATATTTTGTGTGCCAAAAGATGTCCTTTCAGATATACAGAAGCTTATAATAAACTGTTTTTTTTCTCTCACAGATCCATCTTTGCTGACACCAATAATGATGTGTTCCTATGAAACGTTATTCTAGTGCAGGGGTGGGAAACCTGCAGCCTCGAGTCCATATGCAGCCCTTTGACTGAATCTAAATTTCACAGAACAAATCCCCTTAATAAAAGGATTTGTTCTATAAAACTTGGACTCAGTCCAAAGGCCGCACCCAAGGATCTGGAAGGCCACATGTGACCGTGAGGCCACAGGTTCTCCACCCCTCTTTAGTGTAAAGTCTCAGTTCCTCAGAAACAATCTGAGAGGATTTTCAAGTCATTGTTCATTGGAAGACAGATCATACATCTGACTCACTGTAGTAATGCTTTTAATTTCTTGCCAAAGTGCACAGTTGCTTTTAGTACAAGGGACCAAAAGTAAATGAAAAAAAAGTTAATAAATAAAAGCTTTATGCATATGAAAAACAAATGGTAAGAAAATTTTTAACATCTTGAAGTTGGACAACTCTGATGGGTCGCCTAATGTTTCTTCACTCAGCAACACTCCCAACAGCTAATGCCATGTGTTGTTCACATCACAAAGCACCTGTTTTACTTGATCTCCATGGTAACAGAAGTGGGCCCAGTTCTCTGTTGTAGAACATTGGGACAGGATGCGTGATGGTTGGTTCTTAAAGTATTTGGGGTCTCACATTGGGAAGGAGATATTTTCTTTAACCTTTCTTCCAGAACTCTCTGGAATTTTAGGTAGGTGCTGATTTCACTAAGTTACTGCCTATACCATAGACTTCTCAAACTTAGTATTTGTCTAAACTCATGATCCTTCCCCTACCTTAATCCTGACTTCCCTTTCATTGTTGAGGGCACCACCATCTTCCTAGTCACCCAAGCTCACAACTGAGATGTCACCCTTAACATCTTTCTTACTCCTCATTTCCATCAGCTGCCAACAAAGGCTGTTGGTTTTTACCATCTAAAACAATCTGTGTCATCCATCCTGTGATTTTTTTTTCCTCCTACATTCTCAGAACCCACGTATAAGCTATACTTTTACAGTAGCCTGCTGATTGGTCTACCTGCCACAAATCTCTCTTCTCCTCTTACCTTGAGTCAGTCACCTTCCTTAAGTGCAGATCCCGTCAAGTCCAGTTTAGCCCTCTACTCAAGCCAGTTGGCTTCCTAATACCACCAGGAAAGTTTGTAAATATCTGTTCGGCATTCAGAGCCTTTCATAATCTCATTTCCCACAACCACCACATCATCAGGCACACACAAATCTTTCCAGACCAGAGAGTCATTTTATACTGAGATGATACATTTAGAGATAGGTCCTCAGAGGACATGTAGTCCAACTCTCTCCTTTTATCTCTTTGCAACCTGAGGCTCAGGAAAGTTAAGTAACTCAAGAGTGATATTGCTTTATCCTTTTTTGATTCCACATACAAGGCTGTATTTGACTCATAAGAAGACTTTGGGAGAGTGCTGCTTTCTTCACTTTGGAGAAAATGTTGATTACTTCAGGCTTTACTGCTTGTTTAAAAGTTTGAGAACTTTCACCTGGATAATCCAGCTCTCCAGTTTTGGAGCTTTGTTTTGCTTTGTTTTATTGTTTGCATGAAGTGAGTTCCAAAATGTAGGAGTATGTTCTCAGACCCATGTTCTCTAACACAGAAAAGCTCACAATTTAGTAGAGATAGTCATGGGACATTTCTTATGCACCTACTGTAGGGCCAGACATTGTGCTAAGTGCTAGGCATATAAATAGGAAAAATGATAGTCTTAACAAAGAGCTTACAGTTGAATAATAAACATGAAAATCATAAGCTCCAAGCAACCATAGAGGCAGAAAACATTAGTATTAAACATACAATACCCGAGGTATACTCAAGTCTTCTTCCATACTCTGTTTGTCATTCCTTTAGAATGAGGTCAGTATCATCTTTTAACATTAGATTATTTCAGATCCCTAATCACTGTTCACTTAATGTTCATTTTTTGGATTTTGGAAAATAATTTCTAACATTAAACTTCATTATCTTTTAAATTTCTTTTTTCATTTGCACTCTGATGTCTATTTCTCTTTTCCTTTCTATTTATCTATTTGTAATACTCAATTTTGGGGGCATCTAACTGAATAAAACATGTTAGGATAATTCATTTTATTCCACAATTGGGGGGATTTTACACTGTCTATTTTTTCTTAAACTGTTTGAATTTTCCATGTAATAGAAAGAAATCCTGATTTTCTTGTTTTGTTTTATTTTTTGCTTGCAACTTTGTTCATAGTAGGACTCATGTAGACTGCACTGTCTCCATTTTTGAGAAAATGTTGTTTATTTCAGGCTTTCATGCTTGTGTAAAACATTCATAGCCTCCACCTGGATAACCTGCTCTCTGGCATTATGACCTTTTTTTCAGATTACTTTTATTGTATGCATTTGATTCAATTTAAAATGCAGAATTGCACTCATTCTTTCAGACATAGAAAAGAACAAGATCTTGTTCTTCTTGAGACATTGTCAGTTAATGAACACTTCTTATATTCCTTCTTTGTGCCAGAAACCATGCTAAGTACTGAGCATATAGAATGGAATAATAAAAGAGAGGCATTGATCCCAAAGAGCATAAGCCTGGAAATCCTAATAGGCTCAAGGGAATCAGAGGCAGAAAACACTTGAATATTAAACACGCAATATCTGTGGTATCCTCAGTCTTACTGAAGCCTCTCATGCTTTAGAATGATGTTAATAATTCTGCTCTAACATTGCGTAAAGATCTCTCATCTTTGTTCTCTTAATGTCTGTACCATTTTATTCTTCTGTGTTCTTCTATATCTATACCTTGACTGATTCTTTTTTCTTTTTACTAACTTGTTATTAAAAATACCATTTCACGTAGTATTTCTTCAGAATAGAAACAATACAGTCTAACTTAAATCTTACTTTCTATAAGATAGAGAAAGCCTAGAACAGTGTTTCAAATCTAAGAAAAAAAATTTCTTAATCTAAGAAAATATTTTTGTATATTTTTTGCTTTTAAATGTTTATATGGTTACATATGCATACACGTGCATATGTGCATATGCATGTGTATATATATGTAATATAAATATGTTTCTGTATGTATATACTGTATATGGCTTTCTATAGTATGAAATTCATAATTGTATATAGAACATTGTGTGGCTGTGTATAAATACACAGTCATTGTTTAATATTATATACACGAAGCAATAGAAAGCTGTACTTTGATTTTAAAACACCAGTAGCAAAAATACAGCAAATTTCCTATTATTTATTGATCTTGGAACCCCTTATATTTGCCCCCATTTTTCAAGTTGTCTTTCTTGAGTTTCTACCAGTCTATCCTCTTTTTAAATATGACACATATTTAAGATTCTGTTTTTATCTTAATATTCAGCAGTTCTTTAATGTTTTATTATGGTTATTGTATATATTGGTTTTTTGGCTCTAATTCACCTTGCATCAGTTCACCTTGAGCTTTTCCTGGTTCTCTGTATTCATCATACTAATCATTTCTTACAATGTTGTAATATTCTATTACATTCCTATAACACAATAAATGGGCTTCTACTTGTTAACAATTATTTGCTAACAAAAAAAAATGTTGCTCTTTTATTTATTTGGGGAACTTCTTATAAGCACCTTGCTTGGGATATAAGACCAGTAATATAACCTCTCAATCAGTCAAAAAATATGGATGTTTTAGGCACTTCATTTGACAAATTTTATTTTTTTAAATGGTTGTACACTTTTATACTTCCAGAAACAGTGCACTGGTGTGCCTATCTTCCCACAAGCCCTCCAAAAATCATTATGTCCATCTTTGAACATCTCTGCCAAGTCTCAGTTTATGAGGTGAAGGGTTGCTTTTATTTGCGTTACTCTCATATACAGTGATTTGAAGCATTCTTTCCTGGTTAATTTGCAATTCTGCACTTGGGGTTTTGGTCTCCCTGGGGTGTCCTTTTTCATTTTTAGAAAGAGGGGCTGGAGTGTCCTCAATTATCAGGGTGCTCTAGCCATGGAGTTCTTGGAGCTAGGATTCTAGCTGGATGTAGTATCTAGCTTATCAGGGAGCCCTGAGAAGCCAGAAAACCAGCCAAGGAGAGCTTTAGAGGTGGAATTTGCTGGAGCTAGGCTATATAGAATTGAAGAAAGCTGTGTGTGTAATCCTCATCCACTCCCCAAAGACCAAGGTAGTAGGATTAAGCTCCTGAGGTGTTGAGATAGAATGTATGCATGTCTGTTCTTGTCATACCGTTCAAATCAATATTACTCTGTATAAATTCACCTAAGTGGCTAAATGGAATTGGGGTGCATGGGGGCCCCTAAAATGAAAGGAACATAATAGGGCTTAAGACAATGGTCGACACTAGACATCTTGAGCTCTATTCCCACTCAATCCCTTGAATGATACAGGAATACCTTGAGGGAGGGATGAAATGGAACCTACTTTGCTGGGTGTCAATGGAGTAGGGTGGGGAGGTTTGCAGAAAATCATTATAAGATGATACTTTTAAAACACTTTTTTTTAAAAATCAGCTTTAGATTTACTTACTAACTCTCAATTCCTTTTGTCTTCTAATTTCTCTATTTCTCTAGAACTTTTGTGAGGAGTGTTATATGAATCTATTTGTTAGTATCCATTTTTTCATGCCTTGACCACTTAATCCTCTTTCTCATGATCTTAGGATATCAGTTTTAACACTGATAATCCCAAGGACTTCACTGTTATCTTATCATCATTGTCTTTTACATAATTTTAAACATTTTCTATGATTTATTGTTTAAGTCACCTTTTGTTTAGTATTTCATGATGAAGCCTCCATTTTAACATAATTTCGCTGTGCTCCTTGAAGTATTAACTTTGATTGTGTTTAGGTCTCCTAATAAGGATTCATGCTAGTAATCATAATAAAAGTTAGAAAGGAAGTTAGAACCCAGCAAAAACAATGCCTTCATCTTACAGATGAGGCAACTAAAGCCCAAGGATGATACTTCATGTAATGTTACACTAGTAGTAAGTATGAGACATAGTATTTGAACCTAGGTATACAAAAGGTAGACCCAGCTTTTTTTCTGTTATGTGATGCCCCTATAATGTCCTTATTGAATTTTTGTAAGAGACAGAAAAAAAACAGATCAACAAAGGGATAGAGATGTTTCTTATCAGATCATTATTACTACAATAAACCATAGATATGTATGACTTTGTCTAAGCCTCCTCACTTTTGAGATGATTAAATTGAACTTTCGGGGGGGGTCACTGAAATGGACAATGTGTGTGTGTGTGTGTGTGTGTGTGTGTGTGTGTGTGTGTGTGTTTGTGATGTATGGAAGATGCCTTAAGCATGAGTCACTCTTTTCTATGTTAAAGAATCATCCTACAGGGTCAGATTCCTCACTGCATACTTATACGCTATTTGTAGTTTCAAGATGTTTTTAACTATTGTGATCATTTTTCTAGAGAATTTCTAGAGAATTAATCAATGCAATTAAGCAATGCAAGTATTGCAAGGTTACAAGTTTCACTCCCTTTGTATAATTCCATTTCTACTCATTCATTTGCATTATTGAGCCAACACATTTCATTTTCTATTCTCTATTCCCATCCTTTGGAAGGTGGAGCAGCCAGCTTCCTCCCATGCCTTCAGAAGAGGGATCAAGGAACAGAAGCTGAAAGTTTCTTCAGAATTGCATAACGAACTTACTGGGAGAATATTCTCTGAAGTAGCTAAAATAAAGAATGGAGGGAGATAAGCCAAAGTGCAAAAGAAGAAATCCAGGAAAGGAATCAGCAGTACAACAAACAGCATCCTCATTTCAGGCCAGGTGGGAGGGAGTGAATGATTGTCCAGAGAGAGGCTGCCCTAGGATTTGGATCACGGTTCCACCAAGTTTTCTTCACTCCTACCTATGATCATTCTATTCAGGACAGCAGCTCAGGAAAGTTGTTTTAAATTCATAGGAGGAGGATCAAAAGAATTCTAGGGAGAGATGTCTAGAGCTTAGGGAGATCAAATGGCTCAGTGTTCAAGCAGCAAGTACATATATGCTCAAGGCAGGAATGCACCCTGCCCTTTGTGTCTCAGAGGGCACCTTTTGTACTCCCTGGATAACTTTGGATGAATCACTTATTTTCCTATTGATTTCAGTCTCTTCATGATTACAATGAAGGTGTCCAACTGAATGGCCTCTTTCATTCTGTCCTCCTTTCCAGGAGTGGCATATTATTCCTATTCTGTCTATGTCTAGAAATCCAAAGCTCTCATCACTTTATGACAGTTTAAGATCTGTTAGCAGAAATAAGCCTTTTCTTTTGATTCCTGTGCTTTTAAAAAAATGTATTAAGTAGTACTTCTTGAGCTCTCTCTACTTTGTCAACTTCTTTGGAATTCTAAAAATCTCAATTAGTTTTGTCAATATCTTCATGGAAATTTAAGCAAAAGGTAAAGGAAATTACAGAGGAGGTTTAATACATGATATTTCAGAAAGTGAAAATTAGTTTTGGAGTCATATGGCCTGATTCTCCCACAATCAGTGGACCTTCCCAATGTGACAGAGAAAAATTATGAAACAGATCCTTTTTCCAAAAACTATTATTGTATATGTGCAATTTACTAGGAGTTACATTTCAATAATTTTACTACTTATTTAAAGGAAACACATCATGGCAATTGGTATTTGAAACAATGGAAGAACCCTTCCATCCTGGTGAGTTTATTAAAATTATTTTCACATCTGCAGATTTTGTTACATGTGCAATCATTACCATTTTCTAGTGAAACAGATTCTAACCAATATCAGCCTCATCTAGAGAAGGTCCTCAAAATGTCCTATTAAAACTCCCTTTAAAAAGAAATACCTAATCATAGAAAATTGGATGCTCTCCATTCAAGACTCACTATAGAGATGAACTATTCAGGTATGAATGTTGATAAATGTTTATGTTCATACACTGGTACATCCAAGGGCCTACCTTTTCCTACACCAGGAGAGCCCATCCCAACTGCTGAAGCCAAAGTTGCTGCTACACAAACTTTATCCATGCCAGTGGCCAATGGCTAAAACTCCTAGCACTGTAATTTCCATCTTCTTCCTTCCTTTTACATAGGGAATGATGTCCAAAGACACTGAAAATGTATGTTGAGCTATAGTATGGATTAAGTAGACTTTAGTAAATTAGCCAAAGAAACTTATTTATCACATGGTGTATCAGTAATTAAGGTGGGACTTTCTTTTACTGTTTTCTCTTTTAGTAGTTATTTAATCAAGTGCCCTTGAAGAGTCTGGCCTTTGGGTCTTTAATTGGATCAAGAGTCTTTGATTACCTCCTTGCCTCAAGGGAAAGCCTGGTTTGCATGGGTTTGAGTCACATGTTTTTAATGCCTGAGGCTTTTAGGTCACATGGGTGAGTTGCATGTTGTGACATTTGACCCAGAATAGAATATATAAACCCAGAGGTTGGCATTTTCCCTTAGAGCTCTCACTCACTGGAAGAGTGGTGTGTGACTTGAAGAGATTCTGGGCAGCTGTTAAGAGCTCCCCGGCTTGTAAACCCGAATGTTGGGACTTTGTTAAACACTGGTAACTATGCATTGAGCTTTGAATCAGACAAGGTCTGTCTGTTGATGTTTGTAATTTATTTGTATTTGCTCTGAAGTTCAGGTTGCTGGCTTTTCCTCCTGAACTAAGTGAATGATATTTGTATGTTGGATTAAAGTGAGATTGTTAACCCCTTTAAAGTTCCTTTCCTTAGTAAAGCAGATTGAAGAACCTGTGCTGGCACTCTTGTTGCCAGTCTTGTTGGGTCTTACACCCCACAACAGCTGCTAGACAAATTGTTGTTACACATGGTTCATATAAGATGTAAGTTGTTTGTGGACAAAGGCTGTGTCCTTAATTATTTTTGATTCCTTAGAATCCCTGACCATATAGATGGTTTATCCTTATTTACTGTAGGTGGTTAAGTGACCGTTTTAGTTATCAGCCTCTTTATTTTGGGAATTGCCTGTAATTGAATGCTCACTTTAGATAATTGATAAGTATTCCTTTTTGTAGGTGGTGGTTGAGGTAGTATTCCTTTGGTCAAAAGATAACATTGTATCACTGTAAGACTCTTCCAGTCCAGAACATTCCTCCACCAATTCATACAATAAATTCTTCAGAACCTTATTGCCTCAGAGAATTGCCTGGCATTTCTTATCCCTCTAAATGCTTTGAGATTCACATTTAGACTTTTTATCACCACTCACCCACCACCAAACCCCGAATGGCCAAAACTACCAAGAGCAGAACTCTTCCCCTTTTCCTCATTATTTTTCAGTAGGGATTTGGTGCCCAACTGTAACTGTATTCTTAGTACTCCTGTTTAGCAGCATTATGGATTAAGTAGACTTTTGTGAATTATTCAGAGAAACTGTCATTTGTAGCATTGAGCTAGTAGAATATTAGCTGCTTGAGGCCAAAGGCCACATCCTTCTTTTTGATTCCTTACATTACAAACTTATGACATAAAAAGTTTTAGGATTTAGCCTTATTCACCTGGGAAATCACCTGTAACTGACTAATTAATAATGTGATTTCAAGATCAATGGAGGGGTGGAAGGGTTGGTTAAAAAAAAAAAACAACCTCTGTCAGCATCAGTGTAAGGGACTGGCTACATGAACCCACCTCTCCTGAGTCATTGGATCAATAACTCATTAGAAATTATTGTCTTTAAGAATTGCCTTTTGTCATCACTTTAAATGTTTTGTGGACAACTATTTGAACTCTTTGTATTTATTGAAGATGGTGCATTGTCAATAACCACCTCCATCGTGGATGAAGATATAAAATAATAAAGAAACTCTCATGACAAGTGCTAATGAGAGAGGCACAGCTGATCGTCCTCAAGGGTGAGCTTCCATTTTAGTCTATGATTTTATTATAATTAGCTTTGTTTCGAAGGACCTAGACATATTTTGAACAGATTGGCTTTAGAAACTGTTTAAGTCTAATGCAAAAAAACAAAACATTGAACAATCTTTTGAATTATCTCTTGTAAATAATCTTTCTATTTAAGCTCAAAAGTATGGGCCTAAGCAATTAGAGTTTAAAAGTAAACAGACACTGCTACGATGGAGGAATAGGGTATATATGATGCACAACATTTCTACTTTCTAAGAAAACTGTTAAACTCTGCATCTTTTTATGTATTGACCAGTTAGAAGGTCATTACTGCTGTCAGTCAGTCCATAGAAAGTAATTCTTCAGTGGAGAATTGTTTCCATGGTCCTTTAAGTTGATTGAAAATGCATGAATTAAAAAAAAAAACCAACCAGGAGGCAGAATCAAAATGGCTGAGTACAGGCAGCAAACTCAGCTTAAGTGTCCCACAATTCCCCCTCCAAACAACTTTAAAATAACCCCTGAAATAAAATTTTGGAGTAGCAGAGCCAACAAAAGATCAGAGTGAGACATTTTTTTCCAGCCGAAGAAAACTTAATTGGTCAGCAGAAAAGGTCTGTGACACTGCAATGAGAACTGGTCTGGCACAGAGTAGGAAGCAGCAACAGCAGTGGGCCTTGGACAGCAGTGGCAACAGTAGCAGCTTGAGGAGCTCTCAGCCCAATGATAGTAATGGGTTCATACAACTGGCCAGAAAAAGATCACAAGGGACCCTTTGCTGGTACTGGGTACAGTGGTGCTGATTGGCAACTCTATTGCCTATACACAGTTCTCGAGAATAAAGGAGTACTTGTAGTCAGTCACAAGAAAGCAGGGGCTCTGGCTGCATGACATCAAGCTGCAAGACCAGAGTACAGACCACGAGAGCAGTGACCACATCTCTCCCCAGATCATACCACTTTGGAAGCACTAAAAACTTGCAGACCCCCAGAACTTGTTTTGAAATAGGATGAAAAAGCATCCCCAAGAAGGGCAGGAGTCTATGTAGAAAGAGGGCATGAGTTTATTATGTTGGGGTGATCTCCAAAAAAAAGTGAAGGGGTGAGAGAAAATACACTGGGAAAAAGGAGAATAAAGAGGTATAATGGAAATTTTTTCTCACATATAAGAGGTGTGGTGTGGTGTGGTGGAAAGAGCTTTATAGTAGAGGGAAAATTGTCGGGAGTGGGAGAGAAGAAAATTCTTGAACCTCACATTGGGATTGCTTCAAAGAGGAAGAATATATGGACACACTCAGTTGTGTTTAGAAATCTATCTTACCCAGTAGTGAAATAAGAGAGAAAGGGGATAAGAGATTTGGGGGGAGGGAGTTTCAAAAGAGAAAGCATGTTGAGGGAGACAATGGTCACTGATCACGTCCTGAAAGAAGTCCCAAAATGAAAACTCCAAGGAATATTGTATCCAAATTCCAAAATTATCAAGCAGCCAGAAAGAAACGATTTAAATATCGTGGGATGAGAGAATTATGCAAGACTTAGCAGCTTCTATATTAAAGGATCAGAGGGCCTGGAATATGATGTTCTGAAGGCAAAGGAGCTTGGATTACAACCAAAAATCAACTACCCAACAAAACTGAGCATAACCTTTCAGGGGAAAAGATGGGTATTCAATAAAATAGAGGACTTTTAATCATTCCTCTGGGGGGGGGGCGGGAATAAACCAGAGCTGAACAGGAAATTTTATCTTTAAATACAAGACTCAAGAGAAGCATGAAAAGGTAAATGGGAAAAAAACCTGTTATTCAATAAGATTAAACTACACGGGAAGATATTTGTAACTTGAAAACAGTACTTTTATTGCAGTATTCAGAAAGGGTATACATAGACAAAGGGTATGGGTATAAGTTGACTTTGATATGATAAAAAAATATTAAGGGGTGAAAAAAAGGATTGTACTAAGAGAAGAAGAAAGGAAGAGGCATAAAAGGGTAAATTATATTACATGAAGAGGTGCAAAGACCTATTACAATAGAAGGAAAAGAAGGGAGGCAAGCATTGTTTGAACCTTGCTCTCATTGGAGTTGGCTCAAAGAGGGAATAACATATGCATCAAGTTGGTTATAGAAATCTATCTTACTCTATAGGGAAACAGTAGGGGGAAGAGGAAAGAAAAGAGAGAGGGGCTGATAGAAGGAAGGGCAAATTAAGGAAGGTAGTGGTCAGAAGCAAAACACTGGTGAGTAGGGAAAGGGTGAAAGGAGAGAGAAAGGTATAAACTGGGTAATAGCATGGAGAGAAAGACACAGTATTCATAACTGAATGTGAATGGGATGAACTCTCCTATAAAATAGAAGTGCATATTGCAAGAAATACATTTTGAAACACAGAGAAATACACAGAGTAAAGGTAAAAGGCTGGAGCAGAATATATTATGTTCCAGCTGAAGTTAAAAAAAAAAAGCAGGGGTAGCAATCCAGATTTCAGACAAAACAAAAGCAAAAATAGACTAAGTTAAAAGAGATGAAGAAGGAAACTACTCTTGCTAAAAGTTACCATAGGCAATGAAATAATATCAATACCAAACATATGCACCAAGTGGTATAGCATCCAAATTCTTAGAGAAGCGAATTACAGGGGAAAAAATAGCAAAACTATACTTGTGGAGGATTTCAACCTCCCCCTTTCAAAACTAGATAAATCTAACCACAAAATAAATAAGGTGGTGAATAGAATTTTAGAAAAGATATGGTAGACCTATGGAGAAAATTGAATGAGGATAGAAAAGAACATCCTTTTTTCTCAGTGGTGCATGGCACCTACACCAAAACTGACCATGTAATAGGGCATAAAAACTTTACAATACAATGCAGAAAGGCAGAAATATTAAATGCATCCTTTTCAGATCATGATGCAATAAAAATTACATGGAATAAAGGGTCATGGAAAGATAAACTAAAAATTAGCTGGAAACTAATATAATCCTAAAGAATGAGTGGGTGAAACAATGAATCACAGAAACAATAACTTCATCTAAGAGAATGATAATACTGAGACATCACACCAAAATCTATGGGATACAGCCAAAGCAATTCTTAGGGTAAATTTTATATCTCTAAATGCTCACATGAATAAAATAGAGAAAGATGGGATCAGTGAATTGGGCATACAACTAAAAAACCTAGAAAAAGAACAAATTAAAAATCCCCAATTAAATACAAAATTAGAAATTCTGAAAATCCAAGGACAGATTAATAAAATTGAAAGTGAGAAAACTATTAAACTTACAAAACTAAGAACTGGTTTTATGGGGGGGAACCCCAATAAAATAGATAAACCTTTGGTTAATTTTTTTTAAAAAAAGAAAACCAAATTACCATTATCAGAAATTAAAAAGGCGAATTCACCAATAAAGAGGAAATTAAAACAATAATTAGGATTTTTCCCAACTCTGTGCCAGCAAATCTGACAATCTAAGTGAAATGGATGAATATTTACAAAAATACAAATTGCTCAGATTAACAAAAGAGAAAATAAAATACTCAACCCCATTTCAACAAAAGAAATTGAACAAGCCATCAATGAACTCCCTAAGAAAAAATTGCCAGGGCCAGATGGATTTACAAATTAATTTTGCCATACATTTAAAGAACAATTCCAACACTATGTATAAACTATTTGGGAAAATATGTGGAGTCCTGCCAAATTCTTTTAATGATGCAATTATGGGCCTGGTACCTAGGCTGGGAAGAGCCAAAACAGAGAAAGAAAATTATAGACCAATTTCCCTAAGGAATATTGTTGCAAAAAAATTAAATAAAATATTAGCAAAGCGATTACAGAAACTTATCATGAAGATAATACACTAGGACCAAGTGGGATTTATACCAGGAATGCATGGCTGGTTCTATATTAGGAAAACTGTCAGCATAATTGACCATATCAATAACAAAATTAACAAAAATCATTTGATTATCTCGATGCAGAGCTTTTGACAAAATGTAGCACCCATTTCTACTAAAACAGTAGAGAGAATGAGAATAAACAGAGAAAAATGGTAAGTACCATCTATCTAAAACCATCAGCAAGCATTATATGTAAAAACTCATCCAACCATTCTGGAGAGCAATTTGGAACTACACCCAACGGGTTGTCTTTCATCAGTCCATCATTTTTTATAATATTTTCCCAATTACACGTAAAAACAATTTTTAACCTTTGGGCCTTTTTTTAATTAGAGTTTCATCATACCCAAAGGGCAATCAAACTGTGCATACCCTTTGATGCAGCAATACCACTACTAGCTCTGTATCCCAAAGAGATCATAAAAATGGGAAATGGACACATGTACAAAAATATTAATAGCAGCTCTTTTGTGGTGGCAAAGAGTTGGAAATTGAGGGGAATCCAATCAATCGGAGAATGGCTGAACAAGTTGTGGTATATGAATGTTATGGAGTACTATTATTCCATAAGAAATGGTGAGCAGGCAGATTTCAGAAAAACCTGGAAAGACTTGCATGAGCTGATGCTGAGTGAAATGAGAAGAACCAGGAGACCATTGCACACAGCAACAGCTGCATTGTGCAATGACAAATTTTGATAGACTTAGCTCTTCTCAACAGTACAATGATCTAAGACAATTCCAAAAGACTCATGATGGAAAATGCTATTTACATCCAGAGAAAGAACTATGGAGTCTGAATGCAGATCAAAGCATACTGTTTTTCTCTTTTTTCCCCTCGCATGGTTTTCCCTCTCTCATGGTTTTCCCTTCTGCTCTGATTCTTCTTTCACTATATGACTAATGTGGAAATATGTTTAATATGATTATATATGTTTAGTCTATACCAGATTGTGTGGTATCTTAGAAGGGAGAGACGAGAGGGAGAGAGAAAAATTTGGAACTCAAAATTCTATAAAAGTGAATGTTGAAAACTAAAAAGAAAAAAAGAATGAGAGAACAAAAAAAAGTGTATGTTAATAGATTAGCCAAGGCGGGGGGGGGGGGGGGGAATGATGTTTATAACACTCTACAAGGAAAGTGGAAGATTGTTCAGTCATGTCCAACTCTGTATAACTCTATTAGGGGTTTTCTTGACAAAGATACTAGAGAGGATTGCTTTCTCCTTCTCTAGCTCATTTCACAGATGAAACTGAGGCAAACAGGATTAAGTGACTTGCCCAGGTCTTCCTGACTCCAGGCTCATTGTTCCACCTAGCTGCCTCAGTCTTTTAAAACCAATTTTAATTCTAGTGTATTAAGACTTAAACTTTTGTTGTTTATCAGTAGTTTCAGTTGTGTCTGACTCTTCATGATGCCATTTGGAGTTTTCTTGGCAAAAGTACTGGAGTGTTAACCATTTCATTCTCCAGTTCATTTTTTGGAAGGATGGGAGAGAGGCAATTGGGGTTAAATTACTTGCCTGGGGTCACACAGCTAGTAAGTGTCTGAGGCCAGATTTGAACCCAAGTCCTCCTGACTCCAGGTTCAGTGTTCTATCCTCTGCACCTCCTAGCTGCCCCTCTAAGTCATTTGACAGTTGAAGAAACTGAGGCAAGTGGGGTTAAGTGACTTCCCCAGGGTCACACAGATAATAAGTGACCCTGGATTTGAATTCAGGTCTTCCTGACTCCAGATCTGGTGCTCTATTCACTATTCCACCTAGCTATCTCAAAGCATAACAGTAACATGAAGTTTAAAAGTACTCCATGGCACTAACAGTAGGCCTTTCTGATTATAGTAAATCTTTCCTTTTAAGGACAAAGAGGAAGCGTGGCCTCAGGTATTTTGACCTAGCCCTTTAGTCCTTCCACCCATGCCTAGATTTACTGCTCTGGCTGAAATGACTCTGCTGCTAAGAAAATGAGATCCCCTCATATTACTAACCCTCCTTAACAAAGTTGTTTATAGTATAGAAGTGTTTTATCGGATGATTTATGATTGAAAATTATAAAGTTATACCTAGAATAGTATATATTGAATTTACATCTTGAGCCAACCTAGATTCCACTCTTAGGGACTTAATTTTGCTTAAAGAGAGCACCTTCCCTTACTATAACTATTTCCTTCTTTTTCCTTTTGTGGCAAGTTTCCATAATCATGGCAAGTAATCACTAGAATATTCAAATATAATGCTTATTCTCTTATCTAATAGGCTAATAGTAGAACACATCTAAGTTACTATACTAAACTGCAAGTATGTAAGATCTAAGCTGTTCATTCTCAAGTTATAGTCTTTTCCATGTCCTAAACAACTAAGTTAAGGAGTGATTGGGCTTGTCCGTCTTCTAATAGTTGTAGATTCATGTGTAAGGTTAGGTCCTTAAAATAAACCTATACATAAAGCATCCTCTGAAATGCAAGCAAATCACACAAAAATTACCGTAATTATATCCCTTTTGTTTAGAAGGTATTTAAAAGCAATAATCAATGTTGGTGTAATACCTATTCCATTTGAACATGATTAATAACGTATTTTACTATAGACAACTCACTTGATATATGATTTTTTCTGTATAAAATTTGGAACTAATTGCTTAGTATTGTTACATGTCCTGCCTCAGGTCTTTTTGTTATACTTGGGGTAAAATAATCATCTCTTAGGTAAATTCATTTGTATTGCACCTAGGCTTAGAAGTCACCTACTTAAAAAGAGCATTGTTCATCCTCCTCAGAAGAGAATTAACCTGAGGGAAGAATTAATTGGAGTGGAAAATTTTGAGAAAGCAACAAGAAAGGATGAATATATGTCAAATGTAAATGATTCCAATGGGAGATATAGGCCTTGAGTATGTTCTAATAACAAGTTCTAACAATTGGGTTCATGATTTTAGATATTTATTTTATTGTTCACTTTCTGCACAAACCAGGTACTATAAAAGGTTGGTTAGGTTCTGATTTTTCATTTGTTCTTTGAATTCCCTAAATATATCAACTTAATGATTTGCTAACTTATATCACAGGGCAGTTATAGATAATAAAACTGAAGTTTTTCCCTTTGTGGGGCTTGAATCCAAGATCTAGAATGAAATAAATGAATGCCAGTCTAAAGAAGTTAAATGATAATGGAGTCAATGCCAATTTTAAAAAGCACTCTTAACCTTAGTTTACATGCCTGCTTTGGACAATATTAAATCTTTAGCCAGAAGGGCTTGTTTTATCAATCAGATCCTTATATTTTTTTTTTAAGATTCTTCCTTCAGCTTCTTGCTGATGTCTAAATCAAGTACAGGGTTTAAGTAAAGATAGAAACAGCAAGGGTTATAGAAACACTCAAATTCTCTGGAGTATGGGTTCCTAATTTGATGTTCTTCACATAGCTCTGTCATTAATAATACAAGAGCCATAAAGTCTGAGCTAGTTTTCACCATGTGAACAAATTATTAGTAAAGTAAAATGTAAGTGTACTAAATTTTATTGAGATCTGTATTGCAAAAGATTTTGACAGAAACATCTAAAAATCTCTACCAGTGACCTGAACCAGAGAGGGAGACCTGCTAGGAGAAGCTGCTCTGCAAACAGAATACCTAAGAGGAGAGGTTTCCAGAAACCAGAGGACTTCATGAGGCATTGGACTCCTGAGATGTGATGCACTGATGGAATGAACATTGGGAGTGAATTACTAAAAAAGAGACTGAATGTTCACCCTTCCCTCTCATTCCTTCTCTGTTTGCTGCTATCTCTTGTAAGTAAGGTTTACCTACCAAAGATTACAGCCCCCAACTTTCTCTTTCAATACGTTGGTCAAGATTCTCTCTCTCTCTCTCTCTCCCTCTCCCTCTTCCTCTCTCTGGCTCACACTGTCCTTGTCATGGTAGAACATCTAGGCTTCAAAATTAACTTTCTTTAATAAAATATTTAGTGCCTTCAGATCTTTTTCTATCTCAGTGAGTCATTCCTGACAGGCATATACATGCCTTTTATAGTTG
Organism: Phalanger gymnotis; assembly: GCA_028646595.1. Taxonomy (NCBI): domain Eukaryota; kingdom Metazoa; phylum Chordata; class Mammalia; order Diprotodontia; family Phalangeridae; genus Phalanger; species Phalanger gymnotis. Next base: position 471,893,954 of record CM053622.1, on the reverse strand, counting down.
CCATATCAGCTAGTAATTCATTGATGAAAAGGTTTTTTCAGTGAATCAGAGGGAGGAATGAGAGAGATAAAAAGTAATAGTACCTCTAATTTCTTTTTTTTATAAATTTTATTTAATATATTTAGTTTTCAGCATTCATTTTCACAGAAGTTTGCATTACAAATTTTCTCCCCATTTCTCCCCTCCCCCCCACTCCAAGATGGCATATATTCTGGCTGCCTTGTTTCCCAGTCTACCCTCCCATCTGTCACCCCACTACCCTCCCATCCCCTTTTCCCTTCCTTTCTTGTAGGGCAAGATAAATTTCTGTGCCCCATTGCCTGTGTACCTTATTTTCTAGTTGCCTGAAAAAACTTTTTTGTTTTTGTTTTTGAACATCTATTTTTTAAAACTTTGAGTTCCAAATTCTCTCCTCTCTCCCCTTCCCACCTACCCTCCCTAAGAAGTCCAGCAATTCAACATGGGCCACATGCGTATCATTATGTATAACCCTTCCACAATACTCATGTTCTGAAAGACTAACTATATTTTGCTTCTTCCTAACCTATACCCCTTTATTGAATTTTCTCCCTTGACCCTGTCCCTTTTCAAAAATGTTTGTTTTTGATTACCTCCACCCCCATCTGCCCTCCCTTCTATAATCCCCCTTTTTTATCTTCTTCCTCCTTTCCT
>CM053622.1:471860496-471892782 GCA_028646595.1 Phalanger gymnotis | reverse complement strand
TTGTGAATTGGTGGGCCAGAGGAAGAGGTGTACCATGGTGAAAAGTGTGCCCAATTATAAGCTGCCAATCAGGGTCCTCTTGGAAACATTTTTGTAACTGTTGATTAGTATACATAGCGTAGATGACCTGAGGGTCTCTGCCACTGGGTGCTCGTGCTCTAACTATGCCCTTCCAGGCAACTTGGGCAACAAGATCCCAGCTGCCTGATGAAGAACCCCTGTGGGGAGTGATGGAGTGTGAAGGACAGTAAGCTCTAAGGGATCGGTTGCAAGGAATCTCACAGTGGATCCTGCATGGATGGCAGCTTGTACTTCCTGAAGGCACTGAAGGGCCTCAGGGGTCCAGTGCCGGGGGGATTTAAGGTCAGAGGGTCCTCAGAGCATTTCATATAAAGGGGCAAGCTGTTGAGTGGTTATCCCCAACTGGGGTGCGGAGCCATTGAATATCTCCAATAAGTTTTTGAAAATCATTCAAGGTGCGGACCTTACAAGGCTCTAAACAGGGTTGTCTCATCTGCACCTCTTGTTCATGTAACTTTACTCCCAAATAATCTGTGGGCAATGCCTTCTGGATTTTTTCTGGAGCTATAGTAAGCCTATAAGCTTCTAACTGTGTAACAGTGGTCTGCAGGACCTCTTCCAGCAGGTCACAGTCGGGATGAGCTGCCAAGAGGTCATCCATATAATGTATTAAAAGAACAGTTGGATAGCGCTCACAGACAGGGCAGATAACTTGTTGAACATACTATTGGCATAAGGTGGGACTATTTTTCATGCCCTGGCCATCTTATATATAATTCTTACAAATGCAGCCTGATCCGCAGTGGTCCCTAAGGACTCTGCTTGCCCCATGATTAGGAAGATTCCTTACCTCACCAGCGTAGAAGCTGGGTTGCCCACGGAGATGGGATGGTGCTTCCTGCTGAGAATTCGAATTTGTCCCAAGGCTGTGCGCGCAATCTTCCCTTCTGCTCTTCTCCTTCCTCTCGCGAATTCGTCCCAAGGCTGTGCTCTTCTCCCTCCTCTCTCAAAGGAGGCACCTTAGGGATCGTGGGGGGTACGCGGAGCCACACGCCCCCCGGTGTCCCACATTTGGGCACCACTTGTTGGGGATCCCTGTTACCCCAAACTCCCAGGCCTTTGTCCAGCAAAGGCCTGATCTCATGGGCAATGGACAAGGCGAGAGGCATAAGATGGTGAGTAGCTCCATTTATTCAGATTAGCAGCCAAACTTTTATAGCCTTGATTAGGTAGCACTAGGGCCGCTCCGATTCCTCCTATTCTCCTCCTACTCTCCTGCCCTCTCCTTCCCACGCTCTCCCCATAATTCACCTGTGCACAAGTAAATCCAGAAAAGAACCTGGCACCACATTGCCAACAAGGGCAAGACCCTTCCTCCTGACTCCATTTTGTCCCACCCTTACCTCAGAGCCCTGAGTTTACCTCAGCAGGCCCTGGGCATAGAAGTCCAGCAAGGGCAGGGGTCGGCTCTAACTCACCCCGTTACAGTTAGGGAGTCACTGAGCATTCTTTTCTTTGAAATTCCTAAGTGTAACCAGTTATGGACCCTCTTAGTCAATAAGTATTAAGTAATTGCTAAGTGACACATATTGCTATATAGTGAGCATAACATATTGTCCCCAACCTCAATGGCATCCCATTCTAATGGCAGAAACTACAGGTAAAATAAATATACTCTGAGGTAGGAAGATAAGCTTCCCTCATTCTTCTCTCTTTCAATCTGACTAGCCTCTAGTCAGGCAGATTCTATTCAGGCTAAATGGCTCCTAAAAGGACAAAAGCTTTTGAGGCCTTCCCAGCCACTTCATACAAATTCAATTGGTGCTGCTTCCTTGTAAGACTGTCTTGTAAAGATTTCCATCATATTAAATAATCATTTAATTTAAGATTCAATTATAGCATTGAAGAAAAAGAATCATGCTACTTCTGTACTTTGGCATTTCAAAATATCAAAAAGTACCGACTACTCTTTCTGAGTGTCCTGTAATAGCAATTAGATTTGAAGATCTTTCCCATCCATTAATAGGGCATGTGACCTGCTTACATCATAGGGAGCCTAAGTTACATGGTGGGAGGAGCTTCCTGACAGGAAAAGGAAGCTATGTCACAGGAAATGCTGAGAGAGAGAGAGAGAGAAAGAGAGAGAGAGAGAGAGAGAGCAGTTATGGCTCCTAATGGCCATCCTCATGATTGTCAGAACTGAACAGGCTGACTCAGCTGTACTGTGACTTTGTCTTTGGGAAGACCCCAGCAGGGGGTTGGAGAGGTTTTGGGATGGCGAGGTTCCATATTGTGATATGTATCAAATGCTTCACTGCTGTGATAGACAGGATAAATGGCTTGTGGGATCTGGTTCTCCGGTGTCTGAATAAATGGTTTACTTCTACCTTCTATGTGAAGAGTCTTCTACTTTGCGATACAGAACCACATAGGCATATTCACAATTATCACTGATGTGTTTATTGCCTTACTGTTTCAGTGTCCTTTGCTGGATCTTCATCATACATATGCTTAGTGATCTCATTGGCTCTTGTGGGCCTAACCGTATCGACCAGATTTATGTTACATATCCAGCCCTAGTCCCTCTCTCCATCTCCAGGCGTGTATCACTAACCACCTACTGGACGCATTTAGAACTGGATGTACTATAGGAGTCTCAAACTCAGCATGTCAAGACAACTCACAATCTTTTTCCTGAAACCCAACCCTCTCCCATACTTCTTGTTGCTGTCAAAAATACCACCATCTTGCTAGTCACACAGATATGTAATGCCATCTCCAAGTCCTCACTCTCCCCTAACCCACATATGGAATCTGTTCTTGAATATTATTGTTTTTTTCCCACAACTTTTCTCATACATTCCACATTGTTTCCATTCACAGCGTTACCATACTAGTTCGGGCCCTCATCACCTCTCATCAGGACTCAATCAATAGCCTTCTAATTGATCTCCCTGCCACGAGCATCTTCCTCACTCCAATCCAAAGTGATCTTAAAGCAGAATCCTGGCCAACTCCCCTCCCTACTCAATAAATTCCACTGATTCTCTGTTACCTATAGGGTCAATTGCCAACTCCTCTTTGTCATTTCAAGTTTTCCATAATCTGGCCCTTTCCTATCTTTCCATTCTTCTTATACATTATTCCTATCCAGACTATTGGCTATATTGGCCTATTTGCTATTCCTCACATCATTCTTAATTTCCCATCTCTGTGTCTTTGCACTGGCTTTACCCACATCTGGAATGCTTTCCCTCCTTCCTTTTGCCCCTTAGGATCTCTGCCTTCTTTGAAGACTCAGTCTAAGTCCCACCTTCTTTTGCAATAGAACTTTCCCGGTGCAGAATAACTGCTCATGTCTTCTTCTAAGATTGTTTTGCATCTTTACTGTATTTACCTTGTATATAGCTATTTAGGTACATGTTGTTTTGCCCTTTGGAATGTAAAATTCTTGAGATCAAAGACTTTATTTTTTTTTTCTTTGTATCTCTAGCACTTAGTATCTGTGCCTGATACAAGAAATGTTTAATAAATATGTACATATTAATAACACACGAATAATCATAAATGCCTGTGGATGGATTGATTTGCTAATGGATATTGAGACAGGTGTTTCTTATTGCCTGGAGAAATTTTTCCTCTCTTGTTAAGTCTTGCCCAACCAGGGAATCTTACGGATACCCATTCCTCTCCTTGAGCTCCTTTTGGTGAGAGCAATTTCAGATGAGCAGCTAGGGAATAGAAGGAACTCAGTCAATAGGTTAGTGCAGTCTGTATGACTCCTCTCTGAGGACACCTTGGGTTTTGAAGAGATCACAACTAATTAATACTTCTCACACCTAGTTTTGTAATATAATCCAGTTGCTTTTCAGCTGTCCAAAGGAGTGTCATAAAATTCTTCACAAATAAACTCGAAATACATTTCATTAAATTTAAACTAAAAATAAAATGGTATAGTTTGGGATTTGGGTGATCCTAATTGGGGTGATTTTGTAAAATCAAACAAAATGAGATAGAATTAATCTTGAGTAATTTGTGATAACAGGCTGAGAAAAGACAACTTCGAGATAAAGAAAGTACCACTTAAAATCATGACTTTGGTCTTTTAATTTTTTACCTATAAGAAATTCATTCTTTTAGCTTAAGGCTTCAATTCTTGCTAAAATGCTACAGGAAAGGAAGCAATATCCCCAGTCATTCATTCCTCTGAGTTTATAAGTTTTCTTCTATAGAATAGACCATCATTAAAGTGGGGAACAATAAGGACTAGGGCAGCAAAGGCCAATGGCTGGCTTCTTTGATTTTTCCAATTGTGAGAAGGCTATTCCAAAGTGGAGAACTATCGTACTACATGAATATTCTGAGATTCACACTGACAATGTAAACTAATTTTAAAAGAAAATCTTTTAAGCTAGGCAAATACTAAGGTGTAAATACATTTTGTTATTTAACTATCACTAGCGAGACAATAATATCTCTGAAGTTCTTTGTTAACATTGAATTTTCTCAAGGAAAAATATTTATTTTCTCACTTTCAAGAGGTGAATGGAGAGAAAATAGAAGCTTTTTCCAAATGGTGGGAAATTTGGTTTCCAACCATCCCAAATGGTCCCCATTACATCCTTTCCTAGTCTTAATCACCACTCTCCTTGTGAATGCATGTTTACTCTTTTTTGTTGCTTTCATCCATTTGATCCTGAATCAGCAGGATCTGTTGGAAAGTTTTTCACATTCAAAAAATGTTGATCCTAGTCCTGGCTTTGTACCATGGCCCAGGAATCTAGCTGAACTTGTTCCCTCTATGATAGTCAATAAACGTTTATTAAACATCTACTATGTGCTAGATAATGTACTAAGCACTGGGGATACAAATAAAAACAAATACAGTCCCTACCCTCAAGGTGCTCACAATCTAATGAGAGAAAACACCAAACAAAGGAAGCTGAGAACTTAGAGGTGAAGGGGGAAGGGCATATTAGAGAATTCCAAAGAAGGCTCAAAGCAGTGTAGCTGATGGGAAATGGAGAGAAAAACTGAGATACATTTTGGGAATGAAAATAGACTTGTTCTATTGTATTGGTAATTAAGGTGGGACTTTTTTTTTTTTACTGTTTTCTCTTTTAGAATGCTAAAGTCATCAAGTGCCTTTGATTAAGTCTTACTAGGTGTTAAGCCCCAGGCTGACACCCTTTTGCAGATTAGGTGTGAATCCTTCAGGCCCTGAACAGAGTATAAAAACTCAAAGGTTAGCATTTTGTCTGGGGTTCTCATTCACTGGAGCAATGTTGATGTGGAGACTCTGGGCAGCCGTTGTTAAGAGTCCCCAGGCTTTGAAGAAACCCAGATGTTTGATTTGAGGGCTCTCGCTCACTGGAAGAGTGGCTTTGCTAACCCAGATTTTGGCTTGTATTTGGTCTTTTTATAATGTATGTTCATAATTTGTTTGTATTTGCTCCGAAGTTCAGGTTTCTGGCTTTTCCTCCTGAACTAAGTGAATGATACTTGTATGTTTGATTAAAGTGAGATTGTTAACCCCTTAAAGTTACTTTCCATAGTAAAGCAGATCAAAAGAACCTGTGCTGGCAGCTCTTGTTGCTGGTCTTGTTGGGTTTTACACCCCTACAGCAGTTGCTAGCTAAATTGTTATTATATCTATATGGGAAGGCCTTTTTGTGAGGACTAGACCATAGTACTTATGCCTGGGTCAAACTTTAGTTTCCTTCCAAATTGGGATTTCTTGTATGGAGAGATGAAATAATCATTGCCTTTTGATTAGTTTAGGGAAACTACATAACTGTGGGTACATATCTGTTGGCATGTCTTGGCCATCAGAGTGTTGATGTAGGGTATTCCCTCAGCCCTGGAATCATACTAAATTTGTTCCCACAATGGTTTATCTAATTATATTGGACACCTGAAAAAAAATGTCTGATTTTAAACATTTCAGGAAAGCCTTTCTGTGGGCTAAATTTTAGTTCCCTTTTGAGTAAGGCTTTCATGTATCATTGCAGTCCGGTATCCACAAACTGGTGGGGTTTCAGCCTGGCTATTCACATTTGGCAGGTAATTGTGCTGCAAAATCTTCCAGAGGTGCCTGGGGTCTAAAGGAGATACCACCAAAGTGGCCCATGGCCAGGGAAATTTGTGAATGGATGTCATTGGAATTGCCACTGTCAATCGATTGTTTCAAGATCCCTTTTAGATTGATAGATGGCACAATAAATGCTTTTTCGCGAGGCCTGGGCAACTGCATAGGTATGGGCACATGTTTGATAGATATTGGCTCAGCCCTGGAATTATGATTAGATAGGTAGATAAATAGATAGACATATACAATTATGTATTGTGTGTGTGTGTGTGTGTGTGTGTGTGTGTGTGTGTGTGTGTGTGATTCTAGATGGTGGAGTAACAGTAGTATAGCAAGTTCCCCCAACCTCTACCTTGCCCCACCAAAAAAACCTCCTCGAAACAGATCCAGAAAGTATGCCAAATTGAAACCGGATAAAGAACTCTCGAAAAGGTCACAGTAGGGCATTTGTCCAGGCCAAGTTGGCATAAGGAGATAGAGGGAGGTCTATTGACACTGGGGAAGGGATCAGGCCAGTAGGGACACTATGGTTAGGAGCATTCTAGTGCCCAGGAGAGGCTATGAACCAGGGCAAGAAGAGACCCTATATTGGTACAAAGGCACCACAATGGAGACAGGGGTCTGTTGGAAGCTTGGTTGCCCCCTCCTCAGTTCTGGAATACAGATCCAGGGCAGAAAGGGACCTGAACCCAGAGGAAGCATTCCCAGGTAGGATGGCCCTGGGTGGTATATAGACAAAGGAAGATGTTCCAAAACATGCACCAGTAGTGTGGCTCACAACCCAGGAGAAGAATGGGGGCTCAGTTCCAGCATCTAGCCCAGCCTGCAATAGCAGGCAACTGATGTTCAGACCCAAATCTAAGTGTAAAACTGGCAGAGCTTGGACCAAAGGGGCAGTAATCAGATTTTTCCTGGGATCAGACTACTTTGAAAGCAATGAAAGCTTACATGTTCCTGGCCTGTAAAATGAGACCAAAAAAGGGAGTGAGATAGAGGGGACAGCTTAGCCAATGAAAAATTCATTTTACTTGACTATACACATTTGTAAGTGAGTGAATGAAGTTGTAGCAAGTTTTTACCTTTCTGTTAAGGAATAGAATCTGCGTTTATCTCTTTGGTTTAGGGAGCCTGACCAATGTTAAATCCTGTGAGAGCAACCCAAAGGGAAATTCTCTGAGCTCTCATCCAGGGTAAGTGTCAACATATAGCTACCTTGCAGAAACAAAGAAGCTAATAATAGAAGTACTTGGGGAGGATTAAAGTCAGTATTAGTGTCTGTCCTATCCTGTGTCATTCAATAATTGTGAGTTGCTAGGACTCACAACTATTTTGTCCAGGTTGAAAATTTTTAAAGTTCTAATGTCCTTGGTCTTCTCAGTATTGAGGAAACCAGCATGGCAGATCCATCATGAAAAGAAACCACTAGGGACTATGCTGCCTAGGGACTAAAGTTCAAGCAGCATGATTTTCTTGCTTGTACTCTCTCAAGGAACTTAAGAAGGAATTTCTCACAATCACCATGTGACTTGGAATTGAGAATGCAATTGCTAAAGTCATTTTTGGGGTTGGGGTTCCCTCTAGTGTATATTTCTTTTTATGGTGACATCTTTCCTTCCAGCATGCCAGCCTCTCAGCTCTTTAATAAATGCTGTTTTCTTTTTTTAACGTACTTTTATTACTAAAACTTAAACACACAATAATAAAAGAAAAAGAAATATAAACTTAAATACAAAAGAAAAAAAGCATTGCCACGTGCACAGCAAAATGTAAGAGAAGATTCAAAATATAGAGCAATAAATTTCCATTTCAAGAAAGCCTATGTAATAAATACTACACATTGTGTTCGGAGCTGTCCATCTTTTCTTTGCTTCCTTGTAAGTTTTCTTTTGTTCTCTGCTGTGCACTTTTTACTTTGTTCTTTTTTCCGCCATCCTCCTCCACCCCCCACCCCTGTGAAGGCTACAATTAAAGTGCAGATAGATATATAGATACATAGATGTGTGTGTGCATCTACACACACATATACATATACATACATATATACATACATATACACATATATACATACACTCACATACATATACTCAGATATCTGTACTCATATATAGACACATACATTCTCATGCATCTATGTACTACCCTTGTTTGTCCTCTGTTTCTCTGAGGGTAGATAACATCTTCCTTCATAAGTCTAAGCCTTTCCATATTTTTCTAAGTCCACCCATACATCATTTCCTGCACCACAGCAATGTTCCAACCTTATACTGTCTAGATATTTTAAATAGTCTAAAACAGTATTGATTAATATAGCTGACATATAGTATAGTTTCCCTATTTTTCTCTTTTGATTAAATCTTTTTTAGCTTTAACTTGGTCTGAGATCATAATTACTATTCCTGCTTTTTTTCCTAATAAATTTTACTCCTGATCTTTATTTTATTTGTTTGTTTCTCCTATTTCCTATCCTTCCTGACTCCTCTACTTTACTTCTATCCACTACCTTGCCCACCTATTACTTAACCTACCCCTTCCAAAGATTCCTCCCTTATCTTCTCCCTTCCCATTGATCTAGACATCCTTCTCTACCCCCACGCTGCCTATCCCTTCATCCTCTTCCTTCTAAAAATTCTTTCCTCCTTCCTATCCCCTTAGCCTTTTATTTCTTTTGAATTTAGAAGGCTTTTATACCTTTCTACATATATTTGTACTGTTCCCTCTTTAACTCATTCACAATGAGAGGAAGGTTCCAGAACTGCCAGCCCTCCTCCCCCATCCAATTCCTCTGTGCCAATTCTTCCTCTTGCCTCTCATTTGTATATGATAATTACTCTTTTTATCTTTTGCTAAATGGTTTTACTTTTTAGAAACACATCATACTCGGGTCTACCCCAATCTTTCTTTTGAACTACCCAATTATTAATGACAATCTTAGACATATGTTTTACATTTCCTCATATAAAAAAGTTTGTCTTTATTGAGTCCTTTGTAATTAGTCTTTGATGTGTACCTTATAGTTCTCTGAGATATTGAATGTCAAATTTTCTATTAAGTTCAGGTTGTTTTGCAACAAAATCCTGAAAGTCTGGCAATTCATTGAATATCTTTTTTTTCATTCAGGATTATGCTTAATGTTGCTGGGTATATTTTCATCCACAACCCCAGTTCTTTTGCTCTTCAATACATAATGTTCCAAGAGCTGTGGTCCTTTAGTGTCACCACTGCTAGGTCTTGTGTGATTCTAATTGTAACTCCACCATTTTTGAATTGGTTTTTTTTCCTAGTTGCTCTTAATATTTTCTCCTTGAGCTGGGGTTTCAGAATTGAGTATGACATTTTTGTAGGTTTTCTTCCTAGGATCTCTTTCAGGTGGTGATTGGTCTATTTTTTTTTCTATTTCTGCTTTCCCCTCTTGCTCTAACACTTCAGGATAATTTTCTTTAATTTATATTATTTTATTAAGATTCTTTTTTTGATCATAGCTTTCAGGTAGCCTTAATACTCTTATGTTTTCTCTTCTTGATCTGTTCTCCAGATCCATTGTTTTTCTTATGGGATGTTTTACATTCTATTTTTTCATTCTTTATATTTTGTTTCGTTATTTCTTGATCTCTTATAACTTCAGTGGCTTCCCCTTGCCCAGTTCTAATTTTCAAGGAGTCATTTTAATCCTTAAGATTCTGGATCTCTTTCCAGTTGATTACCTTTCTTTTCATAATTTTCTTGTTTTTCTTGGATTCTTCTTAATTTTTAAATTTTTCTCAATCTCTCTCATTTGATCTTTAAAGTCTTTTTTTAAAGTTTTCTATGAATTCTTTTGGAGCAGGAACCATTTAACATTACTCTTTGGTGTAGAAGAGACTTTTTTTGCTTCAGTATCTTCCTCTGAAGATGAACCCTGGTCTTCTCTATTTCCATAGTAACTTCCCTATTTCCATAGTAACTTCTCTATTTCCATAGTAACCCAAGTATAGGGTTCTTTCTCCTTTGCTTACTCATTTAAAAAAAAAATTGTAGCAACTTGTTGTAATCACCTCTAGGCCTAGGGCATGGGGGTGATGCCTGTGGCCTCAGGTTCTCATTCAGTTCTCCCCTCTGACCTGGAACCAAAACCAGGAACTCTGCTGCAGATAAGTTCAGTTACCTAAGCAGTTTACTTTCCAGGGATGTACCCATTGATAATAAGGTTGATACATGCATTGCCAGAGCTAGCTCGGTGTTTGGGAGGCTAGTATTAGACTGACTACCAAACTGAAGGTCTACAGAGTCTTTGTGCTGACCTCATTGTTGTATGCCTCTAAAACCTGGACAGTATGCCAGAGTCATGCCAGGAAAGTGAATCTCTTCCATTTGAATTGTCTTAGGAAGATTCTGAAGATCACCTGGCAGGATAACGTACCAGACCCCGAGGTTCTTTCTTGCACTGAACTGCCAGGCATTCAAATTCTACTATAGAAAGCACAACTCCGATGGGCTGGCCATGTTGCTAGAATGACAAATACATGCTTGCCTAAAAGACTTTTATGGAAAACGCACACAAGGCAGGTGTTCACATGGTGGTCAGAAAAAGTGATACAAGGACATTCTCGAGGTCTTTCTTAGAAACTTTGGAATTGATTGTGTGACATGAGAGGCAATGGCACAGGACTGCCCAACATGCTGTGCTCTGTGAGCAAAGCAGAATTGAAGTAGCTCAAAAGAAACACGAGAAGCACAAATTTAAAGAATCCACCCCAAATGTTCACATGGACAGTTTGTGCCGGACCTGTGGTAGAACACTCAGAGCTTATATTGGTCTGATCAGCCAGTCAGATAGACTGTAACTTTACTCTGATATAGTGATATCATTTTGGTCTTCTTCAAGAACGAAGGACAACAACCAACAATCAATGGCATGCTGAGAGAATCAGAGAGAATTAACTAAAACACTACTTGAAATAATAAACAACTTTAACAACGTTCCAGGATATAAAATAAACCCACATAAGTCATCAGCATTTCTATATATTATTAACAAAGCCCAGCAGCAAGAGATAGAAAGAAAAATTCCATTAAAAATAACTATTCAATATAAAATACTTGGGAGTCTACCTGCCAAGACAAACCCAAAAACTATATAAATACAATTACAAAACACTTTTCATACACAGTCTGAGCTGAATAATTGGAAAAATATCATTTGCTTATGGGTAGACCGAGCCAATATAATAAAAATGACAATTCTACCAAAATTAATTAATCAGTGCCATACCAATAAAAATACCAAAAAAATTTTTTATAGATTTCTGTTTATAGAGCTAGAAAAAAAAACAATAAAAAAATTCATCTGGAAGAACCAAAGTTTCAGAATATAAAAGGAATTAATGAAAAAAATGCAAAGGAAGGTGGCCTAGCCATAACAAATCTAAAACTATATTATAAAGCAGTAATCATCAAAACTATCTGGTACTGGCTAAGAAATAGAGTGCTGGGTCAGTAGAAGAGATTCGGTACACAAGACTCAGTAGTAAATAACCATGATAATCTAGTGTTTGATAAACCCAAAAACCCCTGCTTTTAGGACAAAAACTCACAATTTGACAAAAACTGCTGGAAAAACCAGAAAATAGTATGGCATAAAGGAAGTATAGACCAGTATCTTATACCGTATATGAAGATAAGGTCAAAATGAGTACATGATTTAGACATAAAGGGTGATACCATAAGCAAATTAGAGGAGCAAAGAACAGTTTATCTATCATATCTATGGAGAAGGGAAGAACTTATGACCAAACAATAGATAGAAAACATTACAAGATGTAAAATAAACAATTTAGATTATATTAAATTAAAAAGGGTTTGCACAAATAAAACCAACATGAAGAAGATTGGAAGGAAAGCAGAAAGTGGGGAAACAATTTTTCACAGCAAGTGTCTCTAATAAAGGCCTCCTCTCAAATATAAAAGAACTGAGTCAAATTTATAAGAATACCAGTTATTATCCAACTGATAAATGGTCAAAGGATATGAACATGCAGTTTTCAGATGAAGAAATCAAAGCTATCTACAGTCATATGAAAAAAATGCTCTAAATCACACCTAATTAGAGAAGTGCAAATTAAAACAACTCTAAGGTACCACCTCATACCTATAAGATTAGCTAGTATGACAGAAAAGGGATTTGATAAGTGTTGGAAAGGCTGTGGGAAAACTGGGATACTAATACACTTCTTGCTGAAGTTGTGAAGTGATCTAACCATTCTGGAGACCAATTTGTGCAATCAAACTGTGCCTACCCTTTGATCCAGCAATACCACTACAAGGTGTATCCCAAAGAGATCAAAAGAAAGCGGGGAAGCCCCTATTTGTAGCAAAATATTTGGAAATTGAGAGGATGCTTATCAATTGGAGAATGGCTAAACAAGTTGTGGTATATGATTATAATGGAATATTATTGTGCTGTGAGAAATGTTGAGCAGGTAGATTTCAGAAAAACCTGGAAAGACTTAAAAGAACTAATACAAAGTGACATGAGCACATTGTACACAGCAACAGTAATACTGTATGATGATCAACTGTGAATGACTTCACTACTCTTAGCAATACAGTGGTCCAAGACAATTCCAAAGGACTCGTGATGGAAAATGCTATTCATCTCCAGAGTAAAAAAAAAAACAACTTGTGGAATCTGAAAGTAGATCAAAGCATATTATTTTTCACTGGCTTTTTTTTCATGTTTTTTTGGGGGGGGAAGATCTGTCTTATTTCACAACATGACCAATATGATACTATGTTTTGCATGATTAAACATGTATAACCTATATCAAATTGCTTGCTATCTCAGGGAGGGAGAGCAGAGAGAGAAAATTTGGAACTCAAAAATAATTTTTAAATGAATGTTTACAATTGTCTTTGCATGTAACTGGGGGAAAAATAAAATATTATTATAAAAAAGATTGGGTCTTATTGGTCTATAATAAACAAAGAGTATTTTCATTTGAGGCACCTAGGTGGTACAGTGGATAAAGCAATGGGCCTGGAGTCAGGAAAATCTCAGTTCAAATCCAATCTTAGGTATCTACTAGCAATGTGACCCTGGACAAGTCACTTAATCTCTGTTTGTCTCAGTTTCCTCAACTGTAAAATGAGGAAAATAACAGAACCTACCTGAAAGGGTGGTCATGAAGACCAAATGAGTTAATATTTGTAAAGTATGTATCACAGTGCCTGGAACATAGTAGGCATCGTAGAAGTGTTTATTCTCTTCCCCTTTTGATTAATGTATAGGGTTTTTTAAATTATTGTTGTGTTTAACCAAAATTTTACTTAATAATACCACAGAACAGATATTCAGCAATGATACAGCATTGGTTCAGGCAGCTAGAGTTCCCCTTGTTTATGAAGACACATCCAGTCCCACAGTAGTAGGGATTCTGTCAAGTCTGAGTGGCCCCAATTCCTGGTGGGTTGGGCTTTTTTGCCTTAGGCAAACCAGGAAGCTACATCAGCAGTTGGAGCCTTAGTTCCCAGGACCAATTTTATCTCTTACTGGATTGTTGATGGCAATAAACACAGAATTTCATCCATTCATTTAGCCCATATTTATTGAGTTGGCCTGTTCTATTATGACTGACTCAGAAATAAAGAGATCTTTCCCGGGAAAGGGGTACAAGTTTCCTTTGTCTAACTTTGCTTTCTCCTGGTAGATTCATGGTACCCTGCCCATCCATTGCAAGATGTGACTGTGGAACAAAATAAGTCTCAGCTCTGATGCTATTGGTTTGTGAAGGGAAGGAAAGGGAAACTCCAAAGGGGTCCCCATTAGGTCAAGATGTATCTGCCACAGGGCAGCTAAGTGGTGCAGTGAGTAGAGCACCAGCCCTGAAGTCGGAAGGACCTAAGTTCAAATCCAGCCTCAGACACTTGACATACTTACTAGCTGTGTGACCTTGGGCAAGTCACCTCACCCCAATTGCCCTGCCTTCTCCCCTCAAAAAAAAAGATGTATCTGCCAGGTTCTTTGGATACTTATCAAGAAGGACTATGCCGGCTGGCAGCAAGCAGGAAGTAACAGCTCAACCACACTTTAATAAGGCACAGAGAGTACAGAGGTCAACAACATGGTGATGGTGCAGGGCAAGGGGTGGTAGAGGGAGGCTGACTTCACTGAGACATGGTGTAGAATCTGGGTAGTAGAGGGAGGCAGACAATACAGGAAGGATATGAGGTAGGAAAAGGTGTACAGAGAGTCAGAGTTGGGAGTACTCAAGAAGAACCTGCAACAGGTAGAAGAGTGCTTGAGGGGCAGGGTTTGGGAGCCCCATTTTTATGGGATTTTGGGGAGTGGGAATGGACTATCTATTACCCATACCACCTTGGGGTTAGTCCATTAACATATCAACATCATTTCCAAGTTTTTAATGTCACCTTAGGGATCCCTCATATACATAATGTTTTGCTGGTTTTACTGTGCACCTCAGGAGCTAATCTTCAGTTTACAGACCATGGGAAGTTAAGGGGCAGTTACCCTGGGGGCTAGCTGGCTTCTCTTAATTTAGTACATAGTCTCAGGATTAGGCAGCTTGTAAGTGGCTTTTTTGGTCCCCTAATTTATGAGACAGTTTTGCAAGTGACTCATATGTTCCCCTTTATAGTCTTACTTTCTGTTACTTTTATGTTATAATGACTATGTACTTATTTACCCTGCTAACTGGGAGTGGGGCGGATGGAGTGGTCAGAGGGACTGGAACAAGATATAATCTCAAAACAAGGACCCATGTGCATAGGCAGAGCAGACAGTATGATATAGTGGAAGGAGTGATGGATTTAGAGCTAGAAGACCTAGAACCCCATCTAGGTTCTGCCGTTTAGAGTCTTGTGTGACTGTGGGCTTCTGCAAAATCAGGGAATCAAGGTGGATGATCTCCATGGGTCCATTCCAGCTCTAAGTCTCCTAGCAGTAATTTACATTTCCACAGTGCTCTCAGATCTGCCTAGGACTCTTCTCATGACAACCTTTGGAAGTAAGGAGTGAGAGTGATAATGTTATTCTTATTACATGGATAAGAAAATTAAGAAGAGAGATTACGTGGTTTGTAGCTGGTATGTCAGAATTAGAACTCAAATTCAAGCACATTTTTAGTTTCTCCTTTATTTCTTGCCTCTTCAGTATTCAAACACAGTACGTACTTCTAAAAGCAGGGAAGAAACAGGAAGGAAACATAGGGTGGGACTACTGAGAGGAATTCCCAAGGCATTATCCAAAGACAGCAATCTGCAGAGCCCTGTGAATCGTGTTCAGTTACAGTGGCATTTTAGACACCTTGAGGAATCTTCTTTGTTAGACACTTCATGAAAGGTCCACATGAGGGGGTCCCATGGAGGCCCAGACCTCCATTCATAATGTCTCAGCTGCCAGCACCACCCAGTTATCATCATATAAAAGGAAATCACAACATTGCAACTGAAAGAAAAATTGTATTGTTTGAATATACACAGGGATAAAAGGCACATAGATTTACAGCTAGAAGGGATCTCCGAAGTCATTCAGACCAACCCCCATTTAATAAAACCCCATTTTAGATGAAGAAGCAGGTCCATGAGGGTTAAATGACTAACTCAAGGTCACACACGTAGTAAGTGTCAAAGGCAGGCTATGATCCCAGGTCTCTGACTTCAGAACTATACTTTCCACTATACCAGTGAAGCTAGAGATGCGGTACCACCAAGGGAAGTATTCAGGGGCAAATTGTGAAGTTTAAATCATTCCAAACTGGCATGTAAAATTATGAATGTATTTGTTTTCTGTCTGATTAGAATTTTTATTATCTATTTTGATTACTGTTAATCAGTGAATCAAGTTGCTGTTTAAGATTTTTTAAGAAGCTAAGACTAGAAGGAATTTATCAAAGAGGGACTTGAGGAGGGTATTCTGGAGAGATGGCAGAGTAGGTCAAAAATTTCCAGGGTCTCCAGATTTCCTCCACAAACAGACATAAAATCTCCACCAAATGATCATAGTGCAGCAAAAATAAAGGGTTAAAGCAGTTGTCCTCCTAAAACAACTTGAAGGACCTCAGAAAAGACAGGGCCTCCAGGGACTGGCGTTTGACCAGAGTCAACAGCAGTCCCTGGAGCAGCTCTGTCAGGAAGCAGACTAGGCCTCAAGAAATTTCACCTCATAAACTTTCCCCTCAGCCTCAGGAACATTTACCTCACAAACAAATTTATTTTGAACTTAAATACAAAAAAGAAAAGAAAAAAGACATTCATGTATACAGCAGAATGTAAGAGAGAATTCAATATAAAACAATAAATTTCCATTTCGAGAAATCTATGGAATAAATACCACACATTGTTTTTAAAGCTGTCCAGCTTTTCTTTGCTTCCTTATAGGTTTTCTTTTGTTCTCTGCTGTGCATTTTTTACTTTATTTTTTTTCTTGCCCCTCCCCCCAAGAAGGCTACAATTATATAGGTATCTATCAACATACAACATATACATACATACACACATACTCTTATGTACATATATGTAAGACCACACTGGGCTTGTTTCCACTTGTCTTCTGTTTCTCTGAAGGTGGGTAGCACCTTCCTTCATAAGGAAGCCTTTCTGTGTTTTTCTAAATCAACTAGTTCATCATTTCCTGCAATATTCACAGCAATATTCCAACCCAATCACATTCTATCTAAGAGATTGTCTATGAAAGTTTTTCCCCCCAATTTTCTGCATTTCTTCTGTTCTTGGCTGGATAGGTTTTATTTATGCAAGAAATTTTTAATTTAAGATAATTTAATTTAAGATAAAATTTTTAATTTTAATTTAAGATATCTACGTAATAAGATACTACCCAGTCTGCTTCCTTTATATCTTTTTTCCCATGGTTTCTTTGAAGTTTCTGACCTTTTATTCTTTCAAATGAACTTTGTTATTATTTTTTCTAACTTAATAAGATAACTTTTTAATCATTTAATTGGGATGGCATTACATAAATAGATTAGTTAGGTTAAATTGTCATTTTTTTTACATATTGGCTTTACCTACCCATAAACAATAAATATTACTTCGGTTCTTTAGATCTGACTCTATTTGTATAAAAAGTATTTTATGTTCATGTTTATATACTTCTTGTGTCTGTTTTGGCAGGTATATTCTCAAGTATTTTATACTGTCTAGTTATTTTAAATGGTCTAGAACAATATCGGATTATATTGCTGACACAGTGTAGTTTCTCTCTTTTTTTCTTTTGACTAAATCTATTTTAGCTTTAACTTTGTCTGGGATCATGATTACTCCCCTTGCTTTTTTTACATAATAAATCCCACTCCTGATCTTTATTTTGTGTTTGTGTCTGTCATTGTTATAGGATTTTCTGAAAATACCATACTGTCGAATTCAAATTTTTAATATGCTTTCAACTTCCATTTTATGGGTAAATTCATCCCATTCACATTCTAAGCTACAGTAAATTATTGCAAATTTTCCTCCTTCCTATTTTTCCTCACTATCCTTCTCACTCTATTCCTATCCTTCCTCACTTCTCTGCTTTACTTCTACCCGTTATCTTGCCATCCTATTCCTTAACTTACGCACCCCTTCAAGAGTCCCTCCCTTATCCTCTCCCCCCATCCTATCCCCTTGCCCTCTTATTTCTTTCTGAATTTAAAAGACTTTTATACCCTTCTAGATATATATGTTGTTCCCTCTTTAACCCATCCCGGATGAGAGTAAGGCTACAACACTACCTGCCCTCCTACTACTAGCTTCTTCTGTGTCAGTTTTTCCTTTTTTGCCTCATTTGTATGAGATAATTGCTTCTTTTTATCCCTCCCTACACAGTTTTATATTTTTTTAGAATCACCCCGTCATACTCCACTCAGCCCAAGTCTTTCTTTCAAACCATCCAAATAAAAATGGCAGTCAGAAAAGAACTAATATTTTCATATGTAAAAAGTAAACAACTTGACCTCATTAAGTCCTTAATGTTTACCTTATATTTCTCCTGAATGTTATATGTCAAATTTTTCCTTAAGTTCTGCTGTTTTTGTCACAAATAGGTGAAAGTCTTTTGGTTCATTAAATATCCCTTTTTCCATTCAGGATTATACTTAATTTTGCTGGGTAAGTTATCCTTGGTCATGTTAAAATATTTTGGAAATACCCTGTTTTTCAGAGCTAAGGCCCAGCAAGCAGGCTGGGCCCTAAGCTTGGCGTAACAACAATCCTTTGCACTCTGGATGATCTCACCCTCTGGAAAAGCATATTGCACCAGGTATTCATTCCTCCTATTTCCCAGGGACCTGAGAGCCAACATCCACCACATCTCTGACATGTTCACAATCCCTGTTCCTTGTATTGTACTCCTATTCCTGTCACAGAGCTGTGGTTCTGTACCCCACAGAGTAATCACAACCCTCAAGACTTGAGACAATACTGTTCCCACAGGTCCTGTGGGAACAGTAACTCAAGATGTAAAAATGATTATGTCATAGTCCCAGTATGTATATAAGCACTATACCCCAACATGTTAAGCCCTCTTACTCAGGAAGACTTCCACTTGCAAGTGTTTTCCTCACTCTGAAACTAATTAAATTGCTACTTGATTCCTATCACACCTACCTCTGGCCTCTGTTTCAGCCTTTCCCAAGTTAGACACCAGTTAAGTCTGGACTGCATTCAAAATGCTGTTGACAGTTGTAACCCCAGCTCTTTTACTCTACAAAATATAGTATCCCAAGACCTATGATCCTACAACTTAGTAGCTGCTAAGTCATGTGTAATCCTTATGGTAGGTCCCCAATATTTAAATTGTGTTTTTCTTGTTGCTTCCAATATTTTCTCCTTAACCTGGAAGCTTTGAAACTTGCCTATGATATTCCTGTAAGTTTTCCTCTTGGGATCTCTTTCAGGTACAAATTTTCATCTAAGGAACAGCAGACCACTGAGTGGGGAAAGATTGAAAGATCTCCCCACCCCGACACACACATACACACTGTTTCCAGAAACCAGGCCGAGTAGTGCTGACCAGACACGATCCCAGGCTGTGGCTTTGGGCTTAGGAGCAAGCAGGTGCCTGATGAGTGTGAATGTGGTACTACACAGAGTAAGGATATTTTCAGAACAGCATGGCTGGAGGACCTAACTGTGGCTTAGAGGAGGAGAGGAGTCCCTGAGACTAGGACATTACTCACAAGTCGGGATTAAAATGTGCTTATAATAATAAGCTGCTAAAAATAAAATAAAACAAAATTTAAAAATGAGTAAGCAAAGGAAAAAGAACCCAACCATAGATAGCTACTTTGGTATAAAAGAAGACCTGGTTCATATTCAAAGGAAGATAGGTTTAAAAAAAAAAAGCTACTCCTACCATCCTGAGAAAGAACTGATAAATAGAGGTATGTATAGAATAATTTTACATATGTGTGTGTGTGTGTACGTGTGTGTGTGTGCATACTTATTTCTGTCTAATGGTAGCCATCTCTAGAGCAGAGGAGAGGGGAGGGAAGGGAAGGAAAAGGGGTGAGAGGGGGAAGAAATTTACGTGATATCTTTGTTATATATTTGGAAGGAATAGCAAGTTATACATGGTAAATTTGCAGTTTCATATGCAATCATCTTTTTTATTGTACTGTGTTATGGAAATGCATGTTTTGTTCCACAAATTGAAAATAAAATACATTTCTTAGAAAAAAGTGAGGCTTAAACATCTGGCTCCTGCAGGCCTCTGGTCTCTACTCTCAAGGAACTTATATGCTGCAGGGCAACTAAGAGTCCTATATTAAAGGCAGTATACGTAATTTCAACTATTATTATATGTCATGCTTCTGTGAGAATAGTTTTAAAGTACATTCTAGCATATGAAACTATGATTAGTACTTTCTAGGATCTGGCTTTTGTTTGCATCCCAAGATTCCTGTTATGTAGGACTTTGCATTATATCTATCATTATAAATTTATCATACTAGCTGTCAGGTTTTTTGTAGAATATAGTTGTTACAATTTTATTTAACTTTATTTTATGAATATAACTATATTGCAACTATCTAATTGAATAAGAAATTGAAGAGGGAAAAGATAAAAAATAAAAATTTGGATTATAGATATAAATTTTATTTTAAAGGCTATTGCAGTAGTACAGGAGAGAAGCAATAAAAGCCTGTACTAGGGTGGTGGCTGTGTCACTGGAGCGAAGGTAAGATCTACGAGAGATTCTATAAAGGTCAAAAAGACAATATTTAACAACAAATTGGTTATGTCAAATAAGTGTGAATGAGGAGTCAAGGATAACACTGACCTTGCCGGCCAGGGTGTCTAGGATGATAGTGATGTCCTTGACAATAATAGGTAAGCTGAGATGATTTGGGAGAAAATATAATTAATCCTATTTTGGACATGTTTAGTTTGAAATGCTTGTTGAATATCCAATTTGAAATGTCCAAAAAGAAGTTGTTTTTGCAAGACTGAACCTGCTGGACAGACAGACACACACACACACACACACACACACACACACACACACACACACACGCAAATAGAACTGTTCAAAAAGAAATCTACATTTAAAACTATTACAACTATTAGGAGATAGCAAGTGGAAAAAAAAGTCTTTTAATGAATCAAATATAATAGCAACATAGAATACTGGGGTAAACATTGGACTTGTAGTTAGTAGAGATGAGTTCAAATTCCAGTTCTGCCAATTCCTATGTGACTTGGTGCTAGTCACTCCTAGCTCCCCATCTCATTTCCCTCATCTGTAAAATAGAAGGCTTCATGAAAAACCTTCATGATCTCTAATGATCTGTTAGCCAAAATATTTAGGAGACATATCCTAAGGTCATGGATTGTTCCAGTCCCTTAGGCCCTAGAGAATCCTGAAATTGAAAAACTCTAAAGTATATACCCCTGTTAAAGAAGGCTTTTCTCTTCAAAATTTAGTCGTCACCAAACCATGTACTACTTGTAAAGTTAAGCAATGTTCATGGGACAGGCATACATTGAAAGTGAGAAAGAAGGAAACCAGGAATGGAACTGTCAGAAAAAGAAAAGAAAGGCATGGGCAAACAGGAGGGAGGAAAGGGGATTGGGGAGTTATGAGAATTATTTTTATTTCCTTTTATTCAATTTTATTAGGCCATTCCTCCTGGAACGTTTGGCTAACTGAAGCCTCTTTCCTATTAATATTAAGCTCACCTGGCTAAAACCTGACTCATGAAATAATAGCATTAAGTGAAGCCTTTTGATATTCCTGAGTTAAGAAACCAGATGAGTGGGAGAGAATACAGTATCTTTAAAACCTTCCAAAATATTTGTGGAAGAATTCTCTGAGGCGGAACTTTGGGTTATCTTTGTGATACCCCTTTTCCTTGATTAGCCCATTGTGACTTCTTTAAAATATAATTATGTAGTTTTGTAAGTAACAGAATATTGTAAACTCAGTGTTTAAATCTGTAACTTAGCCTGTTTACTCATTCGTTAAAAGTTTGTTCGACCTTAATTTAAGGAAGCATGAGATAATGAATTTGTTTGACTAGGCCCGTGTGATGTTTATGACCTGAGAGAATAGAAAGATTGTTATATATTCAAAAAATTACTTTTCTGTTTCTCTGACATATTTTTTTCCGTAAAGGAATTGTTGGAAACTCCACTTTTTGTTCTGGGTTATTTTTCTATCTCTTGATCCTGTGCTTAAGCAAAATAAAACCTAGGTTTTTACCTCTCTAATTTCTATGTTGCAATAGGTTATTTGGCAGCAGTAACCTACCACATGAACTCAGCAGGAGATACTTCTCCTGCTAACAGTAGGGAATGCAAGCACACCTTATTTTATTGTGCTTTGCAAATATTGGGTTTTTTTTTTTCACAAATTGAAGGTTTGTGGCAACCTTGCATCAAGCAAGTCTTTTGGTGCCATTTTTCCAACGCCATGAGCTTGCATAATGTTTTTTGTCACATTTTGGTAACTCTAGCAACAACTCAAACTTTGTCATTATTATTATATCTATTATGGCTGTCTATGATTGTGATCTTTGATGTTACTATCGTAATTGTTTTGGGGCATCATGAACAGCTCCATGATAGAAGACGAACTTAATAAATGCTGTATGCGTTCTGACCGCTCCACCAACTGGCCATTCCCTCATCTCTCTCCCTCTCCTTCGGCCTCCTTATTCCCTGAGACACAACAATATTGAAGAATATTACATAAAGAAACAGCAGGTCTTGAGAGGACTGACTCTGATTTTGAAAGAAGTTCTATTGTGGATAAAGTGCTATCAAATAGTATCACATTCTACAGAGAAAGCTTTTGTGAAAGGAGGAGTCAATGGATGTGGCAAACTTCATGGCTGTCTTATTTTAAGAAATTGTCACAGCCACCCCTTTCTCCAGCAACCTTCACCCTGATCAGTCAGCAGTCGTCAACATCAATGCAAGACCCTTCGCCAACAAAAGGATTACAACTCACTAAAGGCTCAGATGATAATTAGCATTTTTAGCAATAAAGTATTTTTTAAATTAAGGTACACACATTGTGTTTTTTGGACATAATACTATTATATGCTTAATAGACTACAAAATAATGTAAACATAACTTTTATATGCACTGGGAAACCAAAAAGTTCAAGTGACTTGCTTTATTGTGATATTCACTTTGTTATGGTGGCCTGAAACTGAACCCACAATACCTCCAAGATATGCCTTTAGTCTGGGCCCACAAAAGCTAAAATGCTATGGCATTCTGCACTAAGAGACACCTCTGTCACGGGCCTCCTACTTCTGCTTTTTTACTTCTTATTAAACTTCATTCATCTCCTTTGCCCTCTAGAGGCAACACAGAAAAAGAAAGAATTTTCTATGTAAGTATTCCAGTTTTTCTCATTAGGTGGATATCTTTAAAAACAACAACCACAAAACCACTAGCCCAAGGATTATTTTACAATGTTAGAAGTAAAAGGGCTCATATATTGTATAGTACTATACTACGACTTTACAGATAGAGAGACTCAGGCCAAGACAGGTAAACATACTTTCATATTTAATTGTTTAATATGTTTAAGTAAGGATAATTGGCATTTTTTCCCCAAGAAAGACATAACAAGAACACTGACTACCATCATTCTTTCAAAGTAAGCCATTTATTCTCCCTCCTTCTATACATTTAAATTACTTTCTAATGAAAAAGGAGTAAAACACCACGAAGAAGAAAGAGGAGAAAGTATATCCCAGGAAAATTAACTAACTACAAATGTGTGAATACCAATCTCCCCTCAGAAACAAATGGAGACAGCCTAGGTCCCTAAATGCAAGAGCAGTCCCCACTAAAATGCTAGACCTGATTCTACCCACAGCCATCATTGAAAGGAAAAGCCATGGTAGAGAACAGCCTCACTTTCCTCATCACCATCAGCAACAACTGCTGATCACCTGGAAGGTAGACAGGCACCAGAGTCCTGGGGATGGCAGCACCATGCAGACTACTGGTCCTACTTCCAATACAAGTATCCTCTAGGGAAGCGACTTTAGTGGAGATGCAGCCACAGCTACTGAAGACCCAGAAAAGAAATTTCTTGCCACCAAAGTACTTGGCACAGTCAAATACTTCAGCTTCAGAAATCTATACATTTTTTATCAGTGAAAATGACCTTAAAGAAGAAGCATTAGTATCTGCTTTGTATCCTGTCCTAGTCTAGCACTGCTATCCTTACCTTATCTGACTTCCCCCACCTACCCCGGGGGCATCACTCCTCCCTCTTCCCTCAAAGCCATGGCCGATTCTCCTACCCAACCTCAGCTACATAGGGAGATGTCCACACTCTCCATCTTACAGGAATTCAGTTTCCTTTCTCTGATCAAAATCTGTTGTCATTCTACCACCACTATCTCTGCCTTGAAAATCTGAATCCTGTTCTTCATCTTGAGAGGTTAACTGACTTCCCCCAGCACTTGTTAGAGGCAAGACTTGAACCCATGCCTTTTTTGATTCCACAACTTTCATGCTATTTACTGCTCCCCACTACCCCTCAACAAATCCGTACCAAAGCTAAAAAGATTGATATCATTATGGTCATTTCCTGGCAGCGCATTTTGATTCCTGGAACAGACCTTGAAGACACTGTATGTCTAAAGCAAAGGGCATGGTTGATGGGGGAGGAGAGTCGAGTGGAGGGAGAAAGGAAAGGCTGGAGGCTCCAGAGACAAATCTCACACTTCATAACTTTGGCTAAAGTGGCTCTGCTTCTATCTGCTGATGTTAAGAATAGCAAGTACAAAAGTGACTCCACCATCTATCCATATTAACCAACCCTAGCTTTTCTGTCAACTTTGACCCTGTGAAACATTTGGCTTAGTTGTCCAATAATAGCTGTCTGCAAAGTATCTTATTTAACAAGATTTAAAAAGCTGACTTCAGGGTCTGCATGGCTTCACCTTCACACCAGTGGGGAGGTAGAGGGGAGAAGGAAAGGGAATTAGAACATTCATTTTGTAATCCTTCCCAGATATAGCTGTGAAAGCATTACATAACACTGCCATGGAGACACTAATGTTTGAGAGAGGTCTCCTTTTTAAACATTGAATTTGGCTCATTTCCAGTTTCTTTTGGGGCAGCAGCAGTGTCTTTGATGGAGAACTCCTATTCTTGCTTCATTTAGTGGCAACAGTGATCTAGTGTCTGTACAAATTGCCTTCTCAGAATGGGCATATGCCTTGTTACACCAGGGCTTAAACTTGTCAAGATCTCATCATATCTTGTATCTAGAACCATGAACTTTAACATCACTTGGAATTTTAGGCTTGTAAGCCAGTCACATAGAAAAGCTGCTTAGTTCCTCTTTATGGCATATGCAATTTGGAGAGCTGCCAACAGTTGGATGGTGATGAAAAGGAAGGTGGCCACATGGACCAAGGTATACAGTTCTGTTTCTGGCTTTCAAAGGAGAAAGTTGGAGAAAGGAAAAGAGAAAAAGATAGACAGGAGCTGAAGATTTCAGATGACGATTTGGAGCCTGTGCAATTGTTTTATAAAAACAGGGACTTGAGTTTAGGGAGGAGACATTTGGGAGAATTTGGAGAGAAGTTGAAAGAGGAGAAGGAGTAGAGCTGAAGGAAGAAAATGATTCCATATGAGGAAAGAAGATGCAAGCAGAAGGACCTGAGAAGGAAAAGGCAGAACAAAATGTGAAGGACTTGGAGGAAAAGAGAAGCAGCAGCAGTACCAAAGCACTTGAGCTAAAGGAGAAGGAGATAGAGGAGGATTCAAGGAAGAGAATGGAGCTAGGGATGATGATGATGATGATGATGGTGATAACTAATATTTATATAAGACTAGGAATTTGGTAAAACTATGTAATACAACACTGTTAAGCAGGTGCTAAGGTAAATTAAACAAAGTACTAACAGTTGGTGAGATTAGGGTGGGAAAAGAGGGGATCACCAGACTGTGGAAGTGTTAATGAATGTTGTTGTTGTTTGTCCTCCCTCCTCGAAGAGGACCATGACATCAGGGAGGTGATGCCATGACATGCAAGTGAATTGGATTTAAGTGAAGGAGGCCTGTGCAAAGTCACCAGCCTTACTTTTTCCTCAGAGCCATCTGGGCTCAGTGGCAAGATATAGATCAACATGATTGGAAATAGCCCCAGGTGCAGTGGGTGACTTTGACCTTTTTAAGCTAAGGTCTTGCCCAGGTCTCAGTTTGAGGAAATACCCATTCAGTGATTAAGGCTAGGTAAGAAATAAAGCAAAGAATGGCCTCTTTTACCTAGTCCAAACAAACAAAAAAAAAAACCGATCTGAGAGAGGAAGACCCTCAAGGTTTCTGGCAGAAACAGAAACAGTTGCTATTTACAGTCACTCTGAGCCAAACAGGACCCAAATAATGACCAAGGGGGGCTTGGTCTGGGACCTATAGTTGGCCAATCAATAACAGCCAAAGTGATTTGAGTTTAAAGAATGTCTTTGAGAAAGATATATAGCCAGTAAACCCAAAGATATCTTGCAACGTTTTGGTGATCAAAATTTCCATTCTTTTGGTCAGAGCATCCCCAAGGAAGGAAGGAAGGAAGGAAGGAAAGAAGGAAGAGAGAGTTGTGTGGCTCAACTGGCCAATTTCAGTTGGGTCCCCAGTGGGGCAGCTCCTACTACTCACAGAGGTTGTTGTTTGTGCTTCATTCTTGAAAAGGAAGTTATATACGTATAATCATGTAAACATTTCCATATTAGTCATGTTGTGAGAGATGAAACAGACCGAGCGGGGAAAATAAACATGAAAAATTAAAATGAAAATAGTATGCTTTGATCTGCATTCAGACTACATCAGTTCTTTCCCTGGATGTGGATAGCATTTTCCATCATGAGTCTTTTGTAATTGCCTTGGATCATCGTATTGCTGAGGAGATCTAAGTTATTCATAGTTGATCATCACACAATATTGCTGTTACTGTGTACAATGTTCTCCTGGTTCTGCTCACTTCACTTTATACCAGTTGATGTGTTTCCAGGTTTTTCTGAAATCCATCTGCTCATCATTTCTTATAGCACAATAGTAATCCATTATATTCATATATCACTTCTTCAGCCATTCCCCAATTGATGGACATTCCCTCAATTTCCAATTCTTTGCCAACACAAAAAAGAGCTGCTATTAATATTTTTGTATATGTAAGTCCTTTCCCCTTTTTTATGATCTCTGAGATACAGATCTAGTAGTGGTATTGCTGATGGGGTAATGGAACCTGGAATCCAAAAGGCAAAAGCCAAGACCTGGTATCTCAGTGAGCCCCTGTGAGAAAATCTTTTCTTGTTGCAGGCACATACAGACCTGACCCTGTAATTCCTCAGATAAAAGCTATCAGTGCAGGCACAGGGTGCCTGCCCAAGGCCTCTGTCTCTGGCACCTGGAACAAATCTTGTCTTTTCTCCCAGTATCATTCCAGTCAGTTTGCAGGTTCCCTAAGAACTTTGTCAGCTTCTTTAAGTGTCACAATAAATTTTTCCACCTCACTAGAAGACAGTTTGAGTTCATGAATTCATTCCAGGCAATACTGCCCTGTACCCTGACATTCCTAGCACCCCTAAACCACATATTGGTGGCCCATGTGGGGACCTGCCTGACTCTGAAGCCCTCCTCTAGTCAAAATCAGAAGGTACATAAGCCTCCTCTCTCACTCTCTTTCTCACCCTTTAGTAGGTGCTTCCCTCTAAGCACCTACAGAAGTTGTGAGGTTAAAGTCAGGAACTTCTTTTGTTTTATTTAAGGAATAGGATGTCAGTACAGTTATGTTTGTGAGGAATAACAATTTATGGGCTATCTTGTGTTGTGGTTGAAATGTAAAAGAAAGTTGAGTAATGGTTTGAAAGATTCAGAAAGATAAAGGCTTTCTAGTTTCAGATGGTTTAAGTACATTGAGAGGGTATAAGGAAGTTTGACTTTAAGAAGAAAGGTTGATGATGAAAATTATGTAGCTTGATTTGAAAGTTAATAACTCAATCAAATTTCAAATAGTTCTGTCGGAAGAATACCAACCATACTCACCCCACTTCTGGTCATTTTCCTCCTACTCCTTTTTGGCCTGTGTTTGCTTAACTTCCTTGTCAGATTTGTCTCCTCTAGGCTCCAGGTCACACACTTAAGATGATCGCTCAGGCTGGGTACCAAACTCTGTCCAAGACCATGACCCACTGACCCAGGTACCAAAGTCTGACCCTTTGAACAGGACCCTGAGAGTCAGAGACAGCACTCCACCCCTTGCCAGCAGAAAGCAGTTTCAGATGCCAAGACCTTTGCCCCTTGCCCCAAAATATTTTGAGTCCCATTTGTTTGAGGGAGAATGATGGGGTAATGGGACCTGGATCCCAAAAGGCAAAGACCATGTCTCTGGAAGCAACCCAGTATCTCAGTGAGGCCCTGTGAGAAAATCTTTTCTTGTTGCAGGCACATACAGACCTGACTCTGTAATTCCTCAGATAAAAGCTATCAGTGCAGGCAAAAAGGTGACTGCCCAGAGACTCTGTCTCTGGCACCTGGAACAGAACTACCTTGTCCTCTCTCCCCCAATATCTAGTATCGACAGAGCTATCTCTGTTGGCTCCCTGAATTTTCCCATATATTCCTTTCCCTGTCCCTTTTTTGGTTTGAGTTTGTGGATTCATTCCAGGCAACACTGCCCTGTACCCTGACATTTTGGGGTTCCCAGCTCCCCCAAACCTCATCATTGCTGGATCAAATGCTATGTGCAGTTTGATTGCCTTTTGGGCATAGTTCCAAATTGCTCTGCAGAATCCACCAACAATGCATTAGTGTCTCAATTTTCCCACATCTCCTGATGAGGTCAGAGTTGGGAGAGCTGGTTCATCAAATGTGAAAGAATTCACTTACACCTTCTCTGTAGCCATTGGGAGCTTTATTGACCCAAAAGCAGCAGGCCTGAGATTTAGCAAGGAGCTAAACAAAGGCACTGATATAGGGAAAGAATAAGACTTATATAGATCAAAAGCTATATAGCCTGGATGATTTTAGTGCTTCTTATGGGGTTTGGAGATTTAGGGATAGAATAAGTCTTACCAGATAAGGACAACAAATGACACAAGATAACAGAGCACAAGATAAAGGAGACTGAAACTTTTATGAAAGAATTCCATGGCCCAGGGTAAGGGGAAGTTTGGTGGTATTTCAAGATAAGGGGAGGAGACTTTAGGATGCCCTCAGGCTCAGGAGAAGCCTCACAAGGTACTGAAAAAGCAACCCTTAATATTATTTTTAATCCTTAGGGATCCACATCATCCCCTACAACATTTATCATTTTCCTTTTCTGTCATATTTGCCAATCTGATAGGTGAGGCCTTCACAAGCAATTTGCCCCAATAGTTCTACAGGAAAGCTGCTAGAAAGAAAAGACAAGGACTGCAGATTTCACTTCCAGTAAGTATATAGGACAGCAGGCACAATTCTGCAGGGACTTAGACTGAGTAGGCTATGTTCCTATTTCTGCCACAACTAAATGACTGCTATCTATGCTCATCACATTCCTAGAAGAGAAGGTTAGGACTCAAGAAATGTGTTCCTTTAAAAAAAAACAACCCAACGCCTCCTTAATGCTTCAATGTGAACACCTAGAAGAAAAAGCATATTAAAAGGGAGAGGGTACTCCTGACCTGTGTCAAGAGGCTGAAGAGTAGAAGCTTGTCACACAGAGGCGAAAAGGACGACTAAAGATCACTGAATCCTTGACTAATAAACGAATTTAAAAACTTGACTTTTCCAGAAGAGGTGGGAGTGTATATTCTGAAGAGGAAGCAGACAAAGTAGATTCACTGGTGCTATCCAGGAAGCCCATCAACTCAGAAGGGTCAGAATAGATGAACAATGCTGGTTGCTGACTTCCTTCTGAGGTTGTAATTAAGCAGGTAACAATAGAGAGATCTGAAAGCCTTTCAACAATCTGGCTAGCAGCTTCTGTGGGGGTGTAAGATCCACCAACAACCAGCACCCAGAAAGCTGCCAACACACTGCAAAAGCACAGGTTCTTTTGATCTGCTTCAGTAAGGAAAGCAACGTTAAGGGGTTGACAAGCTTACTTTAATTCAGCATACAAATATCATTCACTTAGTTCAGGGGAAAAAACTAGCACCCTGAACTTCAGAGCAAAATGCAAACAAAGTACAAACATCGACAGACACACCTTGTCTGATTCAAATCCCAATACACAGTTACCAGAGTTTTACAAAGTTTCAGCATCCGGGTTTATGAGCTGGAGGGCTTCTTAGCTACAGCTGCCCAGAATCTCTGTGAGCCACCAAAAGTGAGAGCCCTAAACAAATTACAAACATCGACAGACAGACAAAATACAGATGCATAGTTACCAACATCTAGGTTCAGCCCGGGAGCTCATAACATGGCCAGAGTCACTCACACCACCACTGCTGTGGGTAAGAGCTCCAAAGAAGAGAAAGCCAACCCCTGGTTTTATATCTTCACTCATTTCTTTTATTTCTCTTTTTCTCTCATTTTCTCATATCTCTTATCTCAGGGGTGAGTCACACGTGCACGTGACCTAGAATCGTCACAAAGAGTCGACTTAAACCCATGTGGTCTAAAAGCCTCTGCTGTCCCAAACATGCCACTCAAACTCATGTGTAAACTAGGCCCTCCCTTGAATTTGCCCCACCTTGGGCCCCACCTTGGGCCCCACCTTAGTTACCAATCCACACCACATAGGTTTTACACCTAATAGGGGTATGGGCCTGGAGCTTAGCCCCTAGTAAGACTCAATGAAATACACTGAATTACTCAAAGGAAACAAAAGCCAAACTCTTCAAGGGCACTTGTTTGAACTAAGTGCTAAGATCCCATTTTGCTTACCAACACTGAAAGTCAAAGCAAAAATTCAAATGTCAAGAGAGATAAACAGAGAAACTAACAGAGAAACCTAAAGGTGCCAGAGACAATGAAATAAAACCACTATTAAACATATAAGCAATCGAATAGCATATCATCTAAATTCAAAAATGGAAAGCTAACTGAACTGAAAAAAGATAGTAATACAATAATCAAAGGAGACTTTAATATTTCTCTCTAAAATCTGAGTAAATCAAAGAGAAAAGGGAAAATAGAGAACTATAAGGTAGTTAAAGACAGTGTCCTCAGATTAAGAACATTAAATAATGAGGGTATTTCTCAACATCACCTGATACTTTTACAAAGATAGGCCATGTGCTAGCATATAGAAAAATTATAAATCAATATAAAAGACAAATATTTAACATCCTTTATAGGCCATAATGCAATTAAAATAGTAATTAATACAGAGAGTCCAGGCAAAAGATACAGGTCTAAATGGAAATGTAATGATTTTGTCTGAAATAAATTGGATTTTTTAAAAAGTCATTGAAATGCTGGGGTTTAGACTATGGGAACCCTCTTAAGCCTCACCTTGAATCTTCCCACTTGATCTGGGGGCTATAAGCCTTTCATTATCCCTAGGCCAAAATCTCCACCTAGCCTAGCCCTCTTATCCAGCTACTTCCCACCCTTGATCCTAACAAAATATCGATGACCAAATCTGTTTACCCTTAAACTAGCCTAGCCCTCCATTGTCTGTTACCTCAGATTGCCTCTGGCAACTTCCCACCCATAATCTCATTTCTGGAGTCTGACCTCGTTGAGGGGTAGAAGAAACCAGGGATTTAGGGATCCCAAACCAAAATTCCCAGGCAAGGCCACCTGGAATGAGTTCTCTACAGTGGGGTTACTGGGGGGGGGGTCTTTACTGTGAAAACATCACTAAGTTCACTCTCTGCTGGGGCCAAAAGGGAATCCCTATGTGGTTTCTTATCTAGGGTCTTGTTAGACACAATGCTATGTCTAGGATACATGTTAGAAAGGGCAGTGAGTAGTAAATATGGTTATGACTCAGTGTTCAGTCAATTATCAGCATCGGGAATTCAATCTATACTTGGTTATAGCTGCTTACAAAGGAAGAAGCAGAGATAAATTGGGGCAGGCAGCCCTTTGGCTAGAGAGAGACAGCCTGGGATAGACTATGTTTTGAGAACTGTATGTGTTTATGAGAACTGGATGTTTTGGAATTGGGGTTCAGGCACAGGCACCCAAGCAGAGGCTGTTAGAATTTAGGGTCCAGGGGGGCAGAGCCAAGATGGCGGCTGGAAAGCAGGGACTAGCGTGAGCTCCCTGCCAAGTCCTTCCAAAAACCTATAAAAAAATGGCTTTGAACCAATTCTAGACAGAGGAGCAGAAAGAAGCAGGGCTCTAGCCCAGGACAGCCTGGATAGTCTCTGGGTAAGGTCTATCCCTCACAGAGCTGGGAGCAGAGCTGAGCAGAGCAGCATGGGCCGCACAGACCAACGAGACCAGGAGCCAGGCGGAGCATGCCCTAGCGCCCTGAATCAGTGAGCTGCAGCAGTTACCAGACTTCTCAACCCACAAACACCAAAGACAACAGAGAAGGTTATTGGGAAAAGCTGCTGGGGACAGGGAGTTTGCTGGTTGGCCACAGCCCCTGGGGTAGAGGAGGTGGGGCAGCTACAGAACTACAGCTGTAGTTGCTTCTGGCCCCAGGCCCACCTGGTGGGAGGAATTAAGTGGCAGATCAGAGCCGGAGCAAAGAGCCTGCTGAAGATCTAAGTCCAGTCCTGGTTGGGGGTTCTTGGGGAAGGAGGAGTGCTGGTGAGGCAGAGCTGGT
>CM053622.1:471833272-471859996 GCA_028646595.1 Phalanger gymnotis | reverse complement strand
TTGAAGATGAATAAGGGATGAGAGAGGAATATATTGAGAGAGGGAGATAGGGAGAGATAGAATGGGGTAAATTATCTCGCATATAAGTGGCAAGAAAAAGCAGTTCTGTAGGAAAAGAAGGCAGGTGAGGGGGAATGAGTGAATCTTGCCCTCATCAGATTTGACCTGAACAGGGAATACCATACATACTCAGTTGGGTATCTTACCCCACAGGAAAGAAGGAGGAAGACAAAAAAGGGAGGGATGATAGAAGGGAGGGCAGATGGGGGTGGAGGTAATCAAAAACAAACACTTTCAAAAAGGGACAGGGTCAAGGGAGAAAATTCAATAAAAGGGGGATAGGTTAGGAAGAAGCAAAATATAGTTAGTCTTTCACAACATGAGTATTGTGGAAGTGTTATACATAATGATACGCACATGGCCCATGTTAAATTGCCGGACTTCTTAGGGAGAGTGGGTGGGAAGGGAAGAGAGGAGACAATTTGGAACTCAAAGTTTTAAAAAACAGATGTTCAAAAACAAAAACAAAAAAGTTTTTGCAGGCAACTAGAAAATAAGATACACAGGCAATGGGGCATAGAAATTTATCTTGCCCTACAAGAAAGGGAGGGAAGAGGGGATGGGAGGGTAGTGGGGTGACAGATGAGAGGACAGACTGGGGAACAGGGCAACCAGAATATATGCCATCTTGGAGTGGGGGGGAGGGTAGAAATGGGGAGAAAATTTGTAATTCAAACTCCTGTGAAAATCAATGCTGAAAACTAAATATATTAAATAAAATTTATTAAAAAAAAGAATTTAGGGTCCAAGCACAAGCACCTCATCAACCTCACCCCAGTCCCATCAAGGTTGACTCCTCAAGACTCTCCCTGGACCCCTCCTCCCATCGCCCCAGGACCACCCTCCCACAACCTTTCTGTATAAGATCCATCTTGCCTCCATGAAGGGGCTCAGATTGAATCTGGCTGGCTTGTGAGTACCAGCGTCACAAATGGTGAGATTCCTTAATGCTGTACCCAATATGGCGAATCCTTAATAAACTTTGTTTTTCTTTCACTGAGAAGGCTTGAGTTGCATTCGTTGGGCAGGACTCCGTGCCTAGATATTTTGGGGTCTCTAAACCCCAAACCTCAACATAGAGCACCCGGCTTTGGGTCGGGGATAGTCAAGTTCAAATACAGCCTCAATCACTTACTAGCTGTGTGACCCTGGGCAAGTCACTTAACTGTTTTGCCTCAGTTTCCTGGTCTGTCAAATAAGCCAGAGAAGGAAATGGCAAACCACTCCAGTGTCTTTGCCAAGAAAACCCCAAACGGGGTCACAGATAGTTGGACACGACTGAACAATAACCAAAAAAACCTTGTCTTTTAATAGAGCAGTAAATAATCAGGCTCTGGCCCCCAGCCTCTTGCTTCCCTTTCTGGCAGGGATTAAAGTTTTCCTGGGAGAAAGGTGGGGGAAAGAGGCCCTAGAGATACCCCTTCATCAACACGCTCTGCACGCCGCTCCTACACACACAACAAGCCTTACAAAAGAAACCACAAATTAGTGAAAATAAAGATGTGGTCTTTCCCCTCAACCAAGTTCAAGGACACTCCAAAATCTAAGCTGGGAAGCCTGGGAGAGACAAAGCGAAATTAAGCACCCCTCCCTTATTTGAAAAGCAGCCGATTGGGCGGAGCCACGGGGGAGGGGGAAACTACTGCCACGGAGGGGGCGGGGCTACATCTGAAAGCTACTTTGATTGCTCCGCGGCCTCGGAGGCGCGGTGTCGTCACTTCCGCCCCATTTCTTTCCCCTCCCCCCTCCCTTCCTGAGAAAGACGCTACCCCGGCTGCCGGCTCCTGAAGGAGACTCCGGACACAGACGGGCCACGGACGCGGTCCCTTCCGGCTCCGTCCGCCGCCGGCCAACAGCCTTTCATCCGCTGCCGCTACTGCTCCATGCGGAAAATGCTCGCCATCGTTTCTCGCGTGCTGACTGGCGCCTCCCAGAAACCGGTGAGGAGTTCGGGGAAGGGAGGTAACGTTAGAGGAGCGGCCTGCGGGGCCGACCGGTCTGGGTCGTATGGGAAGAAGAGGAGAGGCCCTCCTCGGCCCGCGCCTCGGTTCGAGCCCCCGGCCGCAGAGCCCATTCTGCGCCCGGGGCCAGGGGAAGGTTGTTAGGGTTGCACACACCTCCCGAGTATAAAGGGCCCGGGCTTCTCCTCTCCCTGCTCGATTTCTCTCTCTCTTCCCACCCCCTCCACACACACCCCCCCCCCCACGTCCTTCCCCCCCCCCCATTCATCCGGGCTGGAGCCCAGGGCTGGTCGGGAGTCCCCCAGCCGCCTTGGCCCCTGCTCCTTGTGAATGAACCGGGGCACCCAGACAGCTCCATTGGTTCTTACAAGGTCACGCACGGAAGTCAAAGGGATCGTGGGGATCCTCCTCACCTCCTCCCGTGGCTGGTTTAAAGCTAGGCAAGTTCGGGGATGTCGGGGAAAGATCTCGAACGCGGCGTCAGAAGCCCCGGTAGCGCCCTCCTGTCTCAGCAGCCTTATGACCGTGGGCAGCCCTCTTCACCTCTCCCTATCAGCAGTGGGTGGTCGCCCTCCTCACCAGAGCCCTGCCCCTCTCCTAGGGCCGCTTGGGAAGATCGGTGTCCCACAGCTGCAGTGGTCCCGCCGGTGCCGCGTATTATTGTCGTCGCGATTACTCGTTCACTCATTAGAACCGAGAAAAAATGCCCTTGGGTTCCATTCATCCCGAGCTTTCCGTCTGAGAGTGCCTTTCTTGCTCGTCATCGTGTTTTCTCGGTCTCATTCGTTCAGTCTGCTCTTCCTTTGGTTTCCCTTGGCAGCAAATTCAAAAGGAAATAAAACTGTCTAGGGTAAATAAAATTGGAGAAAATGAAGTCTGATTTGTGCAGTTCCAAGGTGCTACTTTGGGGCTGGTCCTTTGTGACCTTTAGACCTCAGCAGCCAAGGACAGGCATGGGCTTAGGTTTCTGTAGCTTGTCATCCCCCCAGCATTGCCATGCCTGCGGTATGCACAACACACTGGAAGACCGCTATCACAGACACTTTTTACCTCCTCAGGGACCCACTGGCTGTGGAGTCTGAGGCCCTGGGATGGAATCCTACCTCAGTGACCCTCGGGCTAGTCACTTAACCTCCTTAGGCTTCACATTTCTCATTTGTAAGATGAGAATTGGACTAGATGGTTTTTGAGGTCTCTTCCAGCCCTAGATCTCTGAACCTATGATAGTATTTACTTAGAATAGCTATAAATATATTTACTCTTGGAGTCGGGGGGTAGGGAGGACTATATCTCCTCTTTAATTTAGGCTGGAATTGCATCAGTCATTCGCTGATCAGCAGGGGACCTTTGATCCTTCTGGGCTGAGGACCTAGGCTGGCTCTCCCCACTCCAAGGTAGCCTTTTGTTTTACAGTATTGATGCAGACACCCAGGAGGCTTAGTCTTTTTTTTTTTTTTTTTTACAATTCAAGACTCCTGAGCTGACCTAGTCAATCAGCAACCTCTCCAGGAACAAAGATTACAGGTATGGCAACTGTGACCCATCAACATTTACTCATAATCAATATTTCTATTTTGAATAGCATCTCCCATCCTTCTTAGTGGGCAGCTAGGTGGTAGAGTGGATAGAGAACTGGGCCTAGAGTCAAGGAGACCTGAGTTCACATCTGGCCTCAGGTGTGTATGTTAACAGGATTTTACTGAGCCAGTCTCTAACCTGAGAATTAAAAAACAGCAGGCAGAGACAAGGTGCTGGTAATCAGGTAGCCTTTTAGTTAATTAGTTTCATTATGAGATACTGACTCGCAAATCGAGAATTCTTCTGATCGCAATTCAGCCTTGCTGAAATGAAGACAGATTACATACATAAATCACAAGAGGGAAGTGGGGGGAGGTGGATTATAATTCTGAAGTCAAGTCTTTGGGGGATGTGACCACCTCCCCTAAAGTACAGAATCAGAGTTCTATACGGGAACAAGTTCGACAATCTTTGATTGCTTCACTTCAGGTACAAAAGCAGAAGGAAGCCAGTGATTGTGAGCCTTGTCAAGGTTTGATCAGTTCAAAGCTGCATTGTGAGTCTGACTTACAAACTGGAAAAGGCAGCTCTTAAGAAAACTGAATTATTAGTATATTCATTATATATATCATATTGATTAATATAAAAATTATAAATTCCTTTCTCAGACACTAGCTGTGTGACCTGGGGCAAGTCACTTAACCCTGTTTGCTTCAGTTTCCTCATCTGTAAAATGTGCATGAGGAAATGGCAAACCATTCCAGTGTGTCTGCCAAGAAAATTCCAGATGGGGTTATGAAGAGTCAGACACAACTGAAAACAACCCAACAACAACAAATAATGTAGCTTCAACATTCTGACGTTTAGTGACCTGAAGACAGGTCAGGAATGATGCTTTAAAAAAATCTTGCCTTTTTAGAACTTGCTTTCCAGTGCCAAACCTTTAAAATGACAAGAAATGTCACAAAAAAATACATCTTTTTTTTTTTTAAAGAAAGAAATTTTAGGTCCTGAGATGCTGAGATTTATATATAGTAGAGTGGTAGGAAAACCCCAAATGGGATCAAGAAGAGCTTGACCACAACTGAAATGACTGGGTGAAGACAAGAGTGGTGAGATGGTACTCTACCTTAAGTACCTAATCTGTGTTTCTTTAGGTGTGTACCCATTATATCCCTCAGTAAATTATAATCTCCTTGGGAGCAGAGACTTTCTTTTTGTGTTATACCATCAGCCCCTGACACTGTGCCTCGAATAGTATTCACTCTACCCTATAAAGTTTGGCTGAATTGAATTAAAATCTAAGGCTCTTTTTCATTGATAGAAATTGTGTCTTAGGAGTACTGACATATACAGTAATGTTATACAGTAGATTTCTTTGTAAGTATGTTAACACTTTATAGGCTGTGTTGAGGTTTATGCCCACCCCAAAAACTGTTGAGGTTTCATGATGTGTTGTCGTGCAGTTTTCTCAGAATTCACCTCTAATCCAAGTATAGGCATTTATTGAGATTAATGCCTCTCATGAAGCAGACTAAGTTCCAGGAGGAACCAGCAACTTCGGAAAAAGCAAGACGAATTCTTATAGGGTAAGGATTCTGATTACACCATCAAAAAATAGGTAATAGAGGAGGGGTCCTAGGCTCAGTGGAATTTCCAAAGGCACTATTGTAGGTTGGGCCCCCTCTACAGTTTGGCAGGCAGGCATTCTGGTCATGCTGCCCTCCACTTGGCTACCTGTTATGGCCCTGTCTGGTCACAATAGATAAGTATTGTGGTCCTGTCGTGGGCTAGATGGATAATGTGATTGTGATTGAGTACAAGGATACACCTGCTAAAATATGTGGGAATGGCTCGGGGGCAGCGGCTGGGTTCCCGTCACTGGACGCGCCTGCTGTTTCTGTGGGAACTAAGAGTTCAGGGACACACCTGTTCTAGTGAGCAGGGAGGGTTAAGTTAGGACATTAATGGGGGCGGGGAGCTGAGTGGCTAGGTACAGTGGGGCTGGGGGCAGCTCCATTAGGGCTCCATCAGCTGGAGAGAAGAACCTTTTTCATTTCAGTTGTCTGACCCCGTGACCTTATTTGGAGTTTTCTAGGCAAAGATACTAGAATGGTTTGCTATTTCCTTTTACAGATGAGGAAACAGGCAAGCAGGGTTAAATGACTTGCCCAGGGTCACACAGCTTGTAAGTGTCTAGAGCCATATTTGAACTCTGGAAGATGAGTCTTTCTGATTCCAGTTCCAGCACTCTCCACTGCCCCACCAAGATTGGCGTATTCCAAAAATTTGGAGAATAAACAAAGTATTTAGTTACATAGCTCATGACAAGGTACCAGAGAGGCAGCAGACATGCAGATTCATAAGTCATCAATCTAAACACTCCTACAAAATAAGTGACAGGATACTTTAAACCAAAAAGAAAAGTAAATTCCAAAAATGAGTTCAGGCTTGTGAGTAAAAATTTCCAAATATAGTCCTTTGGGTGGTGTTGGTTGCAAGTGTTTATTGTCCAGTATGAAGGTTACCAAGGTAATGAGAACTGAAATCTTCCAAAGTGCTTACGTTTGTCTTTTCAGAAAGCAAGGATAATTTAAATGCCTTGGCTTCACCTCATTTATTGATAAACCAGTTTACTTATAATGTGGGAAATTGCTGTATGTTTGGTAATTGTGGAATTCCCACTGGATACCTTTTTTCTTAAGTATAGGTGATAAAAAATGGATCGGGATATACTTATATGTACATGTTTACTTTCTTTGCCAAAAGAACTTTCTTTTAAACTGCCTTTTGAAATCTTGGTAGTAATTTAAGGAGAGACTCGGTTAAACTAGACAAACGTTCATGTTATCGATGCTGAAGTAATGTGGCAGTCCTGCTGCCCGTGCATTTGGAGTCCGAGAAGCTGCAGTTCTTTTTATTCTATTTCTATACTTCTGAATAGGTCACTCTTAGGTGTCGCATTCTACTTGTTTTCTTGCTCCAGATTGTGTTGCTCAGGGTGGGTTGTGGGGCAGCTAGGTGGAACTGGTAAAGTTACGCTACTTTTCTTTATTTCTTCAAGGCCTTCATTAATGGAGAATATTTAAGTTTTCATTTATTTGGTAGCTCTGCCATGATGGCTGTTCACCGAATGCAAAGCCTGAAGAGTTAATGATAGCAGTATGTAATGTTGACTGTTAGCTTTTATTGCTAATAATATTAACTCTTAAGGCACATATTATTAAAGCACTAGCAGAATGGCATCGTGGTACTGAGAAGTACTTTATTGTTAGGTTGATAAGGTTTTTTAATGTTTCTTTTCACAGTGATAGTTTTAAAGCTGATTTTGCTAGCTTTAATACTGGGAAGACTACTATATACCCTTTGAAGGTTATATGGTTAATTTAAGAAACTCAGTACTACTCACTTCCTTGGAAAGATAAAATTTTGTAAAATGTTATACGTACACACAAAATCCAAAATATGGTATACTTAAAATATACTTAGGGTAACCATGGGTTACCCTAAAATATGGTATACTTAACCAAAACTGATTGCCAAGGGTTACCCTAACTAGGCTTGAGTCCTTTTCATCTTTTTCAGTTTTGTTGATTTTTTTTTTCATTTTGTGAAATAATTAATTTTTAAAATTCTTATCTTTTCCCAACTACTGCTACTTTAGGGAACCGCTAGTGAGGTAAGGTATAATTTTTATTAAAAAAAATTCTCTTTTGAAGGTGGGGGGACAGGATAAGGGAGGGGTTCTTAGAGGAATGGGGAGATTAAGGAATAGTAGGGTAAGGAGAGAGTATAAGGGAGGGAATCTATAAAAGGGGGAAGATTAGGAAGATAGTGTTTAGAAGTAAAATGTGTGAGGAGGAATAGGGTAAAAAGAGGGTGAAAAGGATAATTGACAGGAGACCATTTTTCTTCCAATTTTCTGTTTTCCTCCTAATCTTGACTGTATTGGTTTTATTTCTACAAAACCTTTTGAATTTAATTTACCAGAAATTAACCATTTTACATCTCACGACACTTTCTCTCTTATTTATTCATAAATTCTTTTCCTATCCATAAGTCTGGTAGGTTATATGTTCCATGTTCTTCTAATTTTCTTTACCTATCAGATTTATCAATAGGAAAAAAATTTATGAATAAACAAATACAACCAATGTAGCTAAGATTAGAAGGAAAACAGAAAATTGGGAGAAAATTTTTATACATAGTTTTTCAGATAAAGGTCTCATACCTCCAATATATAAAGAACTTTGTGAGATTTATAAGAATATGAATCATTCCCTAATTGATAAATGTTGAAAGGATATGAACAAGCAGTTTTTTTGTTGAGGAAATAACTATATGTAGCCATATGAAAAAATGTCCCAATCACTATTGATTAGAGAAATGCAAATTAAAACAACTTTGAGATATTATCTTATACCTATCAGATTGACTAAAATGATAGAAGAGGGAGAAAAACAAAAGATTTTCTCTGTGCATCAATTTCTTCAGCTGCAAAATGAAGTGTTTGGATTAGCTGGCCTCTGATATCCTTCCAGTTCTAACCATGATCCTAAGGAACTCTTGTCCCAAGGTAGCCCATTCTCTTTTGCATAGCTATGATTTTGAGAAATTTTTTCTTTGTGTTACACCGAAATTTGCCTCCTTGAAGTTTCTACCTGTTTCTTTCCTCTGGGACCAACCAGAACAATTCTCTTTTTTCTACCCACTCGCTGTGCCCAACTTAGATCTTTCACTAAAACTGAATCACCTTTCTGGTTGTAGAGCCTACAACAAATTGCTTGTATTTTTAGTAAATCTCTGCATTTATCTTTGAGTAGTTATGATCTCCTACAGGGTTCTTTACTAATCTCAACATTAAATTACACGCAGGTAAAATGGACTCATTTGCTTGACTGATTCTAATTCATTATCACTAGTGCTAGATCTGTTTGTAATTTTGATTTAATCTCTTTTAGAGAAAAAAATCTTATTTGCATGAGGTTTAACTTATATTAATCCTTTATTTCTTAAATAGTCTAAAGTAGAGAAAAGTTGAATAGCCATCATTAGGATTTTGAATTTTTGAAATGTTTAATTTTTAACAAATTCTGTAATTTGTCAGTCTCTCTTGTCAAGACTCAAGGGAAAAATGTTTGATGCCAATTTAAGTAGAAAACTAAGTGGTCAGATTACATTTGTTTTCAATAATTTGCTGGTCAGAGATATATCCACACTGACTTGATTCGTAGCTTCTTACCTTAAAGTGCTACCACACTCTTTGAACTTTATCGGAACTTATCTTGCACTTTTGAGATCCCTTAGAAATCATAACACAATAGGAAAACTTAAAGTTGATTTATAGTAAATGTAATCTTTGACTTTCTTGGCTTTTCCACATAGTCGTCATTTTCCAAGTTAGAATGGAAAATGAACTAATTTAGCAGGTTCTCTTCTGTCTGGATGGACTTTAAAATATTCTACATAACTTGTTCTAAACATAAACATAATAAACTATAGTTGGCCAGTTTGTCTAGTTTCGAATGTTTCAACAAACAGAAAATATTTAGAGATGGAAGGAATGTAGAGAGCATCTGATCCAATCTAAACTCCATTCAGGAAATCTTGTATTCTTTAGCAGGATAAGTAAGGTACCCTCAGTGTATGGCATTGACATTGAGGTCATAGAGGTTTTCAGTGCTCTGAAGACCTAGACCTTTAAGATTCCTGCGGCCTGCCACAGAGACTTAAGATAAGATTTGTGTGATTGTTCCAGAAATTCAGTTCATAATATAAAAATGTTATTGGTTTCATAGATGATTTCGTAGTAACCAAACATAGCCAATTATTGAGTTTTACTGCAAAAGCAGTGTTCTGTTATTTATTTCCCCTGAGTTGAACTGAAAGAAAGTTTGGTTGTTTTCAATATTCAAACTCATTTGTATTTACTAATAATTCTGTGGTGCTTTTTAATGTACTAATAATGTGGTACTTTTCCTATAATAACCTTGTGAGATAGTTGGCACAAATATTATTTTTATCTCGCCATGGTCACACAGCTAGAAAGTTGTCAGTCAACATTCTAACCAAGCTACCTTGATTCCAACATTCTTCCTAGTACGTCACAGTGCCTTTTAAACTTTTGGCATCCTCTAACTTCATTTTGTTTTCACCTGTTGACTACATTAAAAAGATCGTAACCAGTATTATTGAGTGGTTAATGGCATGGCTTTGTGTCCGTTGCACATCGTATCTGGAAGGTCAAGTTCATTGCCTCTCTTTCCTCTGTTTTGAGTAACAGCAGGACCAACCCAATTAATACATTTTGTTAATGTGCATCTTTATCTCATCTACCCAATCCGTTCTATAATTTTAGTGGCTTAAAGTATCTTTTGGTCCAATTCCATAACATA
Organism: Phalanger gymnotis; assembly: GCA_028646595.1. Lineage (NCBI taxonomy): Eukaryota > Metazoa > Chordata > Mammalia > Diprotodontia > Phalangeridae > Phalanger > Phalanger gymnotis. The sequence goes on along the minus strand of CM053622.1, from coordinate 471,850,062 downwards.
GGAAAATGAATCTGAATATGATAGGAATTGATTGAATCATAACTTTATTGGAGCCATGATTCTGGAATCAGAGCTCCAGCCATTGATTATCTGCACTGTTGAGGCAGGCAGGAAAAGCGTGGATAAATAAAAGACCCGACTCTTCCAGATTTCGCTGCTATTTTTTCACCCCTTTTCCTAAAAATTAAATTTATTGCATTTGTTTGTTTTGAAGGCTGGAAGAGTGCTATTGGCAGCCCGAAACTTTGCAAATGATGCTTCATTTGATATTAAGGTAAGGAAGATGCTTTGCTGTATCTTCATACTGAATTTTTGAGGCATTTTTTCACTTCTCTATTAGTATAATTATTTTATACCATTATTTGACTAGCATGTGTGCCAGCCCTCCCTCACTTAAATCCAATTCACTTGCACGTCATAGCATCACCTCCCTGATGTTATGGTCCTCTTCAAGAATGAAGGACAAACAATAGCATGTGTACCTCACAGAGAAGGCACTTAAATGGTGGGTAAATGAACAAATGAATGAGTTAACGTAATCTCTTAACCTCTTTTATCTTGGGAGTTTATGGTTCATAAAAGTTTGCTCTTAGCTAAGATTATAATTTATTCTCCCTATTTCTCGGTAGGACACATGATACCTCTCTGGCTAAATAGTAAAAATGAATACACACACTATTAACACAGTAATAAATTTCGGGCTTTGATTCGATGGAGAAAGTGAAGATGTTCAGTGAATGTTTCTTTGATAGTCAATGAAAAACTCCATTTTCTTAGGTGGAAGTTGTGTTTGGAAGGTCACCATTTTAAAATGAGTGTTAGAAAAACAGGAGGTGAGATGTACTGTGAAACATTTTGAGAGTAGCTCTTGGCTATTTATCTGATGAAGGTAAATTTTACAACCTGTCGGGAGTGTTTACACTGAAATAAATGAAATTTCCAGAAATGTGACGTTCATCGGCTTGAGGATGAGCCTCCCACCACAGCAGTGCTCACCAGAGAGGAAGGACTCAAGTACTATAAGACCATGCAGACTGTCCGCCGGATGGAATTGAAGGCAGACCAGCTCTATAAGCAGAAGATCATCCGTGGTTTCTGCCACTTGTATGATGGGCAGGTGAGTAGAAATTTAGTGAGAACATAATTTGGATTTTCTTATCTGTGTTTATGAATTTTAAGACCTGTTACGAGTAAGTGTTAAAAGGTCAGTGAGGTTCGTAAGTTCCTATGAAAGTGTTTTTCAGTCAAAGTAAATGAATCAGATGATCATTAGCGATTTAGTGACACTAATCATGGAGGCCCTAATCGTTTCTCTTTCTGCCTCCCTTAAGAAAACTAACGAGCTGATTGTTTTTAGTTATTTTTAATAAATAAGTATATTTAATAACAGTTATTATTTAACTGTTTTGAGGCAAAGACCTGACAAAAACTTAGCTCAATTTAAAATTCATCCAGTAGACAATGTAGCTGAACCCAAAATCAAATAGTGGGAAATGTGTTAACCTAGCATAAAAAGGACTATAGGGAACATTGCAAAATGTCTTTTTATTTAAGAAACATAATACAAATTAGAATTCAGTATGTTTAGCCAAATTTCCACAGCTTCTGCCCTTTTTTTGCCTTTTACCAAAGAATATGATGGAGCGTGGTCCAGTCTTGCCTATGGTCTCTGTCTTTGTTCCCCTTACCTACACAACTATCTAATTTCTACTAGGTAGGGGCATTATGTGAATGTAGAACTGTCCTGAAATGTATCTGTGCCTTTCAAGTTCTCTGTAAAGCTATGAGTGTTATCAAGTTATGGGGTTATCAAGTAAAGTTCTTAGAATTGAGGCAGGAGTGAAGTAAAGGAGGTGTTTTTAAAAATCCTGTTTTATGTGTGCCTAATTTAAAAAAAAAAAACTTTTATCTTAAAGTGCTTGTCTCAATTCTGTTCTGTAGGTTTGAGAATTTGTTACTTACAGACATTGTTGGTGCTCCCCATGTTTTAAGAACTATGTTGAGTTTGGTTACGTAGTTTTAGTATCATGATCAGCTGTGCATTTTAGGGGGCAAGAGTCTTGGAGGATGGAGCTTGGTTTATGGAAGAGAAATTTTGTGTTCTGCTATTAAATGAAGGATTCCCATATTGTTCTAAATCTTTGGCAATTACCTAATAGTCTTAGAGAGAGAGAGAGCAAGAGAGCTAGATATTTTAAAAATTGCTTAGTGACCTCCTCTTTTTTCTTTAACACAGGAAGCTTGTTGTGTGGGGCTTGAAGCTGGTATAAACCCTACAGACCATGTGATTACAGCGTATCGAGCACATGGCTTTACCTATACTCGTGGACTTCCGGTTCGAGAAATTCTGGCAGAGCTTACGGGTTTGTTTTTAATATGTTTATTTTTTGGAGGGGGGAAAGGCAGGACAGTTGGGGTTAGGTGACTTGCCCAAGGTCACACAGCTAGTGTGTCAGGTGTCTGAGGTTGGATTTGAACTCAGGTCCTCCTGACTCCAGAGCTGGTGCTCTACTCCCTGCCCCCCTTAATATGTTTATAAAAAAAGGTGAATTTTGAAATAATTATCATTAAGACCCAGGTTCTATATTTTTTCCCAGTGAAATAATTGCTGTTACAAGGGTTAATATCAGAAACTTTTTCTTTAAAAACAAAATAATTTGTTACAAGAGAAGGTTTTCTGGGTAAGGGATTAGGGAAGGATATATTTGCAAATATAAAAAAAAAAAAGATACACATCTTATCTTGCCCTGCATTTTACTAAACCAAAGGCTTTGACAGCGTCCTAATTTTACTCCTAAAATGTGAACTGTGGACACTACACCACCCATGCTCAAATTTTCTCCAAGTATGAAAACAGACCTTTCTCTGCTAGAAAGTAGTTATCAGAAGTTAGTCTGGTGCAGATGTTCCATCTGTGAAATTTAAATTTCTGTGTAATTTCTCTTTTAGTCTTGACATCTTTTATTTAATGTTGTAATGTAAACTATTTTATTTACGTAAGTGATTGTGTGCTATTTTTAACAGAAAATAGGTAACATTTCATCTCTCTTCCATGTTCTCTACCACAGTACATGAAATCAGATTACTTCTTCACAATTGTACATCCTTGTTTTTTACTTCAAAATTGGCATTAAAAGATCGATCTTTGAAATGTATGCTCTGGACTTAGCCACACTAACCCTCAAGTTTTAATAATAAGATTTCAATAATTTTCATCCTCCAGTGCCACGTTTTGGCAAATATCTGAGGCTCTCAAAAGCTGTTCCTTGGTAAACCTGGCTGGCTGAGAAACCTCTGAGCCATGGCCTGGCAAATGTTCTGGCCAATGTGGCCTAGCCGTCAGCCCTTAGACCATATGTGAGCTATATGCAGACAGTCTCAGTGTCATTGATTCAGAGCTGGAAAAAAACATGTCCAGCCACCTCATCTTCTAGATGTAGAATTGGAGAGGGGGAGAGAGAGAGAAAATGCAAGATATTGTCAGTGGCAAACCACTCCACTGTCTTTGCCAAGAAAATCCCATGGACAGTATTAAAATGTTAAAAAGACATGGTATTGGAAGATGAGCCCCTCAGGTTGGAAGAGCCTGGTGTGCTTTGGGTCACAGGGTCATGAAGAGTCAGACACAACTGAAGAACAACCAAAAATGTCTGCTTTGGTACAGTGCAAGAGAAGACAAGTATCACCCTGACTCTAAGGCACAGTGGGAACAAATAAAATAGGTGGTATTTGGAGTCAGTGTAAAGTCCTGGTGGTCAGGGCACCTTCTGAGGCAGAGGCCAAAGGGAGAAGATGGGAACTGGGAGAAGGCCCTACTCTCACCAGGGAACTGATGTTGAGTAGTCAGGTTTGGAGAGAAATAAGCAGGTGCAGGATGAATAATGAATTATCCTTAGATTTCTAAAGAATGGAATCCTGTAACGACACGTTTATATCTTTCTCTTCTAGGACGAAGAGGGGGATGTGCTAAAGGAAAGGGAGGGTCCATGCACATGTACGCCAAGAACTTCTATGGTGGCAATGGCATTGTCGGAGCTCAGGTACTCTGGGTCACCGGGGTGTCTTGGCTGGACCGAGGACAGTCCTAGGCCTTCTTCCTAGGCCTCATCTGGACATGAGGCTCTGCAAAAAGAAATTTGCCTTTGACATCTTCGTAGGAGAGCCTCAGGATCTTCTCTCAAGCTCTTGAGGCCCAGGGACTATGTCTGGTTTATTCACATGTTGTCATGTCCACATATAGAAATTCTGCTTTTTTGTCTCCCTGACTCAAGCCATTCATTACTTTGTTCTGTCTTTCTCAGCTCTCACCTCAGTATTTCCTCTCCACGACCTCCAGTGGTGCCCTTTTACCTCTAGAATCAAATATAAACCGGCATTTAGAGCTCTTCAGAACCTGGTCCCCCTCACCTTTCAGTCTCCTTACACTTGACTGACTGCCTTCCCTGTGGCCTGTTTGTTCTTCCGTCCCTCATATCTCTGCCCTTACATTGGTTGGCTTCCATAGCGCTGGTGGCTCAATTGATAGAGCACTGGGCCTGGGTTCAAGAAGACCCAAGTTCAAATCCAGCCTCAGCACTTCCTAGATGTGTGGCCCTAGGCAAGTCACTTGACCTCTTTTCACCTCAGTTTCCTTACCTGTGAAATGGGGATAATAACAGCACCTACCTCACAGGATCAAATGTGAGAATCAAATAAGATAATATGTGCAAAGTGCTTTGAACATTGCCTGGCATATAGTAGGTGCTTAATAAGTGCTTGTTCCCTCCTATCTCTGAAGCGCATTGTCTCAACTCCACGTTCAGAGTCCTTGGTTTCTTTCAAACCCTACTGTGATCCCCTCAGGGTGCCTCAGCTGCCAGGTTGCCCATTCCAGCCCTGCCTTGTGTATGTTCTGTGTATATACTTAGGTGTCATGTTGTGTCCCCATTACCATGTAAGTTCCTTGAAAGCATAGATAATTTCACTTTTGTCTTTATGTCCCCACTGCTTAGGGAGTTCTTGAACATAGTAAATGAGCGCTTAATTAATGCTTGATTGATTGGTTTCTTGGATTTGGAGTCAGGACCTGGATTTTAATCTCATTTCTGCCACTTGTGACTTTGGGCAAGTCACTTAAAACTCTCTAGGTCTCTTGTTTCCTCATTTGCAGAATGAGGGGATTAGAATAGATGAATCTTATGATTCCTTGAGTGGCAAAGCCCTTTGTTCATTGGGCATGAAGTCAACTCTTGGTTTATATTTAGTTTATTATCTGCTTGGAGTTAATTACAGGTGTTCAGAAGCTACTCTCCATAGGCCCAAATCAGGCAGGGAGGTAGGGAAGAGAAAAAAAGGCAGCATTAAAATTCTGCCTTAATGAATGATGAGCATATCTGCTTATATTTCCAGACATCTATAAATGATGTTTGGTCTTACTTATTATTTTGTACCCTCTTCTCATCAGTGACGGCTAATAATTTTTTGTTGTCTACTGAGTGTTTATTATAATTTCTGTTAACCTTCACAACTGTAATATTTAAGAAAAACTAACATTGCATTTACTCGTGTTAAGTTTCCTCCCATTTTCTGAAAATTATTTTAATGGGGTCAGAAGGAAAATCTTGTTTGTGATATTGCTACTCTTACTCCAAACTTTGTGTACAAGGTACATGTGAGATACTTAAGTCCTTCTCATGGTTTGGTGTGGCTCAGTTCTGTTCTTAATTTTAGGTACCTTTGGGAGCTGGTATCGCCCTAGCCTGTAAGTACAATGAAAAAGATGAGATCTGTTTGACTTTGTATGGAGATGGTGCTGCTAATCAGGTTAGTGCATAATTTCCTTAATGTTATAGTAATAGATTAGAGTTGAATTAATTCAGGTTTTTAAGGAAATCGTGTTTCCATTTATTACTGGTAGTCATTAGACAAAATCTGACATGTTTGGTTTTTATTTTAATATTACTAGTTTGTCTCCTTTATTGTGTTTGGTTTTTTTTTTTTTATGATTAGGAAACTTTGTCAGGAATTAGACTAAGGTCACAACCTTTACAACATCCCTTAAATGAAATTTTGAGACCCTGGCTGCTTGACACAACGTTTCCTAGGCCAACATTATCCTAGGAATCAGTAGTAGAACTTGGATTAAAACTTGAGCTTGAGGAACAGCTAAATTCTGTGAGGGGCTCTTTGCTACCTTATACAGTGAAAGTACAGACAGTTCTTGCTATATGTAAATCCACATTAGGCATAACTGCTCCCTGCCTCAATATCCTGTTCCAAGTCTCAGGAGGGCAGTGGTGGCAGCACCAGTGTGGGGTCTCTGCTCCAGGCACTTTAGGGGTGGGGGTGAGAGGAGGGGAGAGTGTGCCTGGACCCATGAGGGGGGAGGGGAAGGGAAGGTCTGCTCAACTTACATTGAGAACTGACTGTATAGGTGATGCCGATTTGCTTGGTGTGTTGCTTTGTTTCAGAGCAGTATAGTTTCTGTTTTGTTTTGAAAGCTTGATTTAAAACAGCTGGGTTTTAGAAAGAAGGATTTTTATCCTGTGTTAGAGGAGCAACTTTTAGGAATGTTAGAGAGGCAGTGTGGTATGGTATAGTGGCTAGTGTTAGAGCTGGAGTCAGAAGCCTTGGATTCAATTCCAACTACAGACGTTTCCGGCTGAGTGATCCAGCATATCACTTAACTTCGGTTTCTTCATCTATAAAAGGGTGATAAGACCGTCCTTTCATGGTTGTGAGTATAAACTGAGATAGTATAAATTGCAAAATAGTAATATTAAGTGATTATATAAATGGGAGTTATGGGAAAATGTCAGTAATAATGCAATGAACATACTTTGAACCTGTGCAAATTTTTTTAGGGTCAGATATTTGAAGCTTACAATATGGCAGCTCTGTGGAAGTTGCCTTGTATTTTCATTTGTGAGAATAATCGATATGGAATGGGAACTTCTGTGGAGAGAGCAGCGGCCAGCACTGACTATTACAAAAGAGGAGACTTCATTCCAGGAATAAGGGTGAGAACGTTAATTACATAGAGATCTAGTTCCAACACGACATTCTTGAATAAACATAACTCTTATTATCTTGACACATTGGCCAAGAAATGTTAAACTATACTGGATTTGAGACTTTAATTTTGCCATTTTATTCAATGTTTATAACAGGTAGATGGTATGGATGTTCTTTGTGTCCGTGAGGCAACAAAATTTGCAGCTGCCTACTGTAGATCAGGAAAGGTAAGGCCATTGGATTCTTCTCCTTCTGTCTCATTATAGGCAAACCCAAGATTCCACATTGTATTTGCCAATCTTAGCACTAGAAAGTAACCCTATTAGTCAATCAGCAAATTAAGACAGACATTTATTAAACACTTAATGTGTGCCAGTCACTATGCTAGGCATTGGGGTGTAATTATGGAGAATAAAATAACCTTACCAACGTTGCCCTTTTTTATTCAAGTTCCTGCCTCTCACCGCTTTACTGGTCCATTAAAGTCATGGTAGGACAGATGAGCATTTAAGATAGCCGTGCTTAAAATAGGCTCCTCAGATAGATGTGGGTTTGGTCCAGGTGGGGGGTGGGGAAATCTGCAAATTACATGAGTTCAGTAGCTCTGCACTTGTTAAAATAAAGGGTACATGTTTTTGGCATCAGATCTTATTGCCTTGGTCCTAAAAAATTATTAGGCAGAAAATGGGGGAAGGATGATTGATTGATGGAAGGAAGATTTTGTACACCTTTCTAAGTTTGGCAGTGGGCCCAACCCATGCCAGGAGATAGCATGAATATTGACCTCTGAAATTCCCTAAGTGCTTTCCGACTCAGTGTTTTCCAGCTGAGTGGCTTTCCTCTGAAGCTTTACTCTTTTTTTTTTTTGGATAAGAGGTTAGGACAGTCGACTTTGGGAAAGTACTTGCTTAAAAGCAGCAATCAGAATGAAGGAAGAGAGTGAGGAGGTTAAAAGTGAGCAATTCCAATAGAGCAGAGAAGATATTTCAGTAGTAATAGATTACACTAATATGAAATGCTTTAGAGTTAAAAGTACTTTACACACATCTCATTTGAGTCTCATAAAACCACTGTGAAGTGGGTATTACAAGTATTTCCACAAAGAAAGGCGAGTTTCAGTCCTCCAGAATAGATACACTGCGCTGCTCTGTTGGTGTTATTACTATGTTATCTCCAGCATTGGGAAAATCCATTCTAGTGAGTCAGCTATTGTTGCCATCAATCTGATATGGAATGAGGAGAAAGGGCAGTTTTTGGTGAATGGCTGAAGTTTTTTCCACGAATTGAGGTGAAGTTCTCGGCATAGAGGGTGAAGAGAAGGGAGAAGTAAAGATTTGAAACAGTTGCTATGAAGGTTAGAATAGAAAATCAGTTAGGGAGGAGTAGAATCATTGTCTTGCTACTGTAAGGTCAACCCTAAAACACTTTTGTGATCTTCTTTGGCTCTGTTCATTAGGATGCAAATAATAAGAATGGAGGAGGTGAATGGTAGAACTAATCCAGGGTTGTGGTTTGGCAAGGTGTGATCAACTGTAGGACAAGATAGCAAGAAACTAGAGAATAGAGGATACTGTAGAATAAATCACACTCTAGAGTAGGGAGGAGAATGTAGCCCATGCAGGAGTGATGGCCTGAGAAAGAACTAAGGGGTGGAGAAAACAGGACACAGGACCAGGAACAGCATTAGGAATTGGAATACAGAGGGAATGATAAAAGGTTATGATCAGATAAAGAAAGCTCATGAACGTGGAAGTGAAGCACTTGTGGGTGATGGGACCAAGGATATATGATCATCTCTGGAACATGTTGGGGCAGGGTATCAGGGTAGGAATTTGGGTAGAGAAACTGAACCAAACACTAAACTCATTGAGGGAAGAAGGCTATCTGGGAGATGTTGATAGATAACATCCTATGCTAGGTAGGTGCTAGAGGAGCTTCTGTCCTAGGGAAGGCCAGCAATAGAAAAGACCCTGGAGGCCACGGAGAAATAGGTAGTTGGATATTGTCCATGGCTTAGAGCTGCAGAAGCCAGGGAAGTCAGTAGGCAAGTACTTGGATATTGTCTCTGGCAAGGCCTGGGGAGAACGCCTGAAAGTTAAAACATGTCAGAGCTGGGAAAGACCATGAGCCAAAATTTGCTGCTATGCAACTTCGCCTCTCTAAGTGTGGGTAACATTATTTACCTTCCTAAAACACTGGGATTTTCCTTTAGACATGTTTTATCTGGAATGTATATAAAGAATGCTAATGTTTTAATACAGTAGAACTCAGTGATTCTGAGACTACTGTCAGAATTGCTGATCAGCTTCTGTAATAATTGGGAGAACAATTTTAGAGGAGTGAAAGCAGTCTTTATCTAAGCTTTTATTCACATGAATGACTTTCATATTAATGTATCATGCAACACCTAACTTCTCCCCTTGTTCAAAACAAGAGTTTGTTAAAATGAAAGTTTTTAAAAAGGCAATGGAAATTAAGTTATAGAATTTAGAGCAGTTCCCCTAAGAATAATCATTCAAACATTTTGTAGAAAGTGTGGGTAAAAATTCATTTCAGTTCAATTCATCAAACATTTATTAAGCACCTGTTATGTTCCAGGCACTATGCTAGGCATTGGGGAAACAAAGGCAGAAATGAAACAGTACCTGTCCTCAAGAAGCTTACTACTGGGGGGAACCAGTATGTTCACAGATAAGTAAATACAAAATACATGCAAAGTAATTTTGGGAGGAGGGCAATGTCAGGAAAGGCCTCTTGTAGGAGGCAGCATTTAAATTGAGTCTTAAAAGCAAAGGAGTCAAACAAGAGAGGTGGGGGTGGGGCATCCCAGGTCTGGGGCACAGTCTATAAGAAAAGGGCAGAGGTGCAGAGATGAGAGATAAAATGTTATGGATGAGAAAGAGCAAATATGCTAATTTGGCTAGAATGAGAAAACATGAGTTGGAGTAATGTTCGGTCAGTATGGACAGATATCTTGGGAGAGTAGTGTCAGTTGAGGGGTGAGGCAGTATTGCTAGGGGTTGAGATATGAATAGGATGTGAAAAACTGGAGACAGACTCTAGTGAGCTTTTCTGAGGAGTTTATCTATAAAAGGTGAGAGATATAGAACAGTCATTTTGAGGGATGGTAGAGTTGAGTAGGTTGTTTCTGTTCTGGCCAGAAACTCTGAGGGTCTTCCCCTCCCAGACTGATTTTTTTTCTTTTTTTCTTTTTCTTTTTTTTTGACAGGCAAACAAGGCCATTTCTTGCCTCATTTCTTATCTAGCCTTGAATCACTGAATGGCAATACCCATTCAGGCAAACTGAGACCTGGGAAAGACCTTAGGTTTAAAAGGCCAAGGTCTCCCACTGCATCTGGGGCCATCTCCAGTTGTCCTGATCTATGTCTTTCCTCTACTCAGATGACTCTGGAGGAGAGAGTGAGGCTGATGACCTTTGCACATCTCTGTCTCACTTAAGTCCGGTTCACTTGCAAGTCAAGACATGACTTTCCTGATGTCTTTGATGCTCTTCAAGAACAAAACCAACAGTCTGAGCAGGCCTGGTCAGCCAGGTTGTATGCCTTTAGCCTTTGGTATTCAGCAGCATGCAATAGAAGTAAAGGGGGATGATGGTAGTCCAGGATTGGGGTTAGCAAGGGAATGGAGAAGACTAGAGGAATACGTGAGTTAACTTTAGGGTCAAGATTTTGAAAGGAAAAAAGAACAGAGCAAGGAAGATGGTTGGAAAAAGCAGGATGGAATGACCAGAGGTTGAAGTGAGGACAGAGAATAGGTTTAGGTCAAAGGTGAAAATGTGTGGACTGGGGATTATTGCTGGAGGAATTTTAGACTTCTGAATTGTGGAAGCAGATACTTAGGTGATGAATTCAAAGAATATTGGCTATCTTGCGTTTGTCTGGGGTGGCATGGCATTTGAAAAGGTGATGAACTAGAGACTAACATAAGGAAGAGAAATTGACCAAATTTGACCAAAATAACACCAAGATTTTGTGACATTTGACCTGTGTCAAGAATTTAGCTCTGCAAGGGCATAAGAGGAACAAGCTAAGTAAAGGGGGAAGGAAAGCCAAAACAGAATCATTGTCATTGGAGTCTGCAGATCCCTGGGATGGGAGGAGGTTGAGCCCTCTCCCCCTGCTGAAAGCAGAGCTGCTAATAGTTGTTTGACTTTACTCGATAATTTTATTCTGCAAAAGGCTGAAGGTAGAACTGTGAGGAGGTGTTATTCTAGACCTGATTCTGACCAGCAGTGAGAAATTAGGTGAAGGTGTAGGTAACGTAGATAAACGTAGATAAACCAGATTTGCAGTTGACACAATGCTCAGTGGGATTGGTAGTAAATTGGATGACAGAATAAGGATCCAAAATCTCAGCAGTCTAGAATGTTGAGCTGACTTTAATAAGAGGAAATTTTATAGGGATAGATATTTCTTTTGCATTTGGGTTCGGTCAGCTTCACAAATAGTAGTGTGACTACCAAATCGGCTGAAGAAATGCTGTTTACCCCAAAACTTCGGAGGGTTTTATTGGCCTAAAAGCTCAATAAGTGTTAGCACTCTAATAAACTCAACCCCCCAAAAGTGGTCTAAAGCTACGTTGAGAGGAGATATAGGATCCTAGAGTAGGGAGGATAGTTCCCCTACCCCCTGGCCTGGTCAGATCAGATCTGCAGCACTGTTCAGTTCTGGGCCCCACATTTGAGCAAGGATGTTAGTAGTTTGAGGAACATCCAAGTCAGGATAACCAGGCTAGTGAAAGACCTCAAGATACTGACGTGAAGGTCAGTTGAAAGTACTAAGTAAGAGTGGAAAGAATTCTGAACTTGAGGTTTCAGAATCCAAGTTCAAATCCTGACTCTGCCAATTATCTGTATATGTCACTTGACCTTCTAGTTTCCTCTTCTGTAAAATGAGGGGTTGGACTAAATGACATTCCAGCTCTAGGCTGTGATCCTATGTTTAGCCTCTAGAGGGAGATCGAAAGACTGTAGTTTCATATATTTTAAGACACTCAGGGGACAAAATTAGGACCATTGGGTAGAAGTTGCAAAGAGGCAAATTTAGTCTCGAGCTAAGGAAAAATTTCCTAACAATTAGCTTTATCCTAAAGTGGAAGAGATTGCTTAAACTGGCGGTGGTTTCCCCCTTCTAGAGATCTTCAAACAAAGTCTGGATGACTCCTTGTTAGGGGTAGGTGGTAGAGGTGGCTGTAGAAAGCCTCTGATGTCCTTTTTTCATGTTACATACCCTCGTTACAGATGAGGAAACTGAAGCCAGAAGATGTCCTCCTCAGCTCTCATGTTTCTATGATGTTCTTGAATATGTAGCTATGTACATACACAGGCCTGCTTATGGCAAATGTGAAAGAGAACAGGAGGATTTAGGGTCGTGTATATTAAGCTTAAAGAGCCCTCAGGCCAGCAGTCTAACCTCTCCTTTTATAGGTGAGGACACCAAGACCCAGGGAGGTTAATACATGACTTGCTCAGGGTCAGTGTTTCTTGACCTGGCTGATGAGGTATATCTCTCTGCATTTGAACCAATAGATATTTGCAAGATTTCCAGTTCTCTTATTTTAATCATGGTTTCTTTATCTTGCAGGGCCCCATGTTGATGGAACTACAGACATATCGTTATCATGGACACAGCATGAGCGACCCTGGCGTCAGGTATAATAAGAGGGACTCTTATTTAAGCATGATCTCTACATTTAAAATAGAAATTAGAGAAGTGTTTCTTAGGGTTTATATTCCTATTTAAGGTTTATGTCATCATTACATTGAAAAGTGAAAATTCAAACAATTGGGTTTTCTAATCTTCAGGGCCAGATAATCACTTGGGTCTTTTTTTCTCCATTGAATTGGTCAGATAAGTTATATCTCAGGTATGTGATATTAATAAATGGAATAATTAAATTTGAAAGTATAAATTATACTATTAAACTAATTTAGTTGCAATAAGAAATCAGTGCTATGAAAGTTATGTATATAAAATAATAAAATTCCCTCATGGAAGTTCTTAACTTTAAGCAAAGTCTGAGAAAGAAAATGATCTTTAGGAGGACTTTTATGTGTCTTTTTTTAAGTTGAACCTCTGGTTTCATTCTTACCTAAATTTCCTCCGCTAGTGTAGATTGGCACCTGCTGTGCAACTTACATACTAGAACACTACAAGGTAACTATGTGATGTGCTCAAGGTCACACAGGCAGAACTTGAACCCAGGTCTTGCTGACTTTGACTTCCTGTCTAATCTTATTTGTTCTGCGACAGTTGCCTCTCAAGGGTATCTGCTTGTATAGTCTCTCAAGTGAGCAATCATTATTACTGGATCATATTCAGAATTGAGTAAACTAAACTTGAGCAAAAACTAATTGACCAAAGCTTTTCCGTTTATAAAATGGAATCTACTGTGTAAAGTTGGGATGAGATAAGAGTTCAAAATTAGATGTATTTAAAACTATTTTCCAAACAAAACACAAATACATAAATATTAATAAAAACATTTAAATAATGTTAGCTCTTGGTGAGTGCAAAGTGTATAGAAAGCCAGGGTTTAGAGCTGGAAGGGACCTTAAAGGTCATGTAGTTCAAATTCCTCATATTACAGATGAGGAAACTGAAGCCAGAAGAAGGTGTCACTTACCGTGTACTGCATACATGTTCCCCTCACTCCTATACCTCCTTTTAGACCAACTTTCTAAACTCATGGTTGTTGCTGGGGATAGTTTTTGCTGTTTTCAGGGGAAGAAGAAAAATGCATTTTTCCCTGTTTGGGGGTACTATGTGTCCTCAGGAGCACAGAAATAAACACTTGTTTCTCCACTGTTATGAGACACATGTACTAATGGGCCATTTCAGTGAGTTGATTATTCATAGGGAAGGGGCACAGACTTCTATAGCTCCTCCTATACCCATAAATTCAGAACCACAGCCCTCAGGAACATTGGAGCACATAGAGAAGACCGGGAAAACCAAGATAATTATCAGAATGCATGTGGTGGGAGTAGTAATTTTTATCCTTTCCTCAATTATAGTAACACTAGTGCTTCTCAAACGTAAGGTTCGCTTTCCTTGAGTTGTTGAGTTTTCTGACAAATCAAAATGTAGCCAACAATTTGAATTATAATTGCCTCTATTTTTATAGAAGGTAGCAACATTTCTGAGAATTTTTTTTGTCTTAATATATTGATGAAATGTTTTATGTGAATTGTATTTTCCAAACCTATCACCTCCTACCCTGGAAGATGGTATTTTTTTTTCCTTATAAAGATAATCTTTGTTTTATATCACAGTTACCGTACTCGGGAAGAAATTCAGGAAGTAAGGAGTAAGAGTGACCCTATCATGCTTCTCAAGGATAGAATGGTGAACAACAACCTTGCCAGTGTTGAAGAATTAAAGGTAGGATCATGTTACAGTGGTCTGTTGTTCCTGTTTGAGTGAGTTTGCTTTGTTCCTGGGTGTGAACACTTAAGAGGGGGAAAAAAGAGTCCTGGAAAAGGACTTCCTCAGGCCTAAAAGGAATCAGGAAGTAATCAACTAATTTCCTTTTTTTTTTTTGAACTGTGAAACCCCTCAGTTAAGCTGCTACTAATGCTTAAGTGACAATAGAACTTACTACTAAGAAAACCTTGATGATAAAGCAAATGTTCAGCATCTTAGATTACTACATAAAATCACAAGAATATTTTAGTTGACTGAGGCTATAAACAGTGTGCCATTGAACTGGCATTAATACAGTCTTCTTCCAAAGTCTCTTTGGCAAAGTGAACAAGTGACCATTTTCAAATTTTTAAATCTAACTGAAAAATCTTGCTGCATCTAGTTGTTGGTATGAGTTTATTAGCTTTTTTTTTTTAATTTGTAGAAATACCAGATAAAAGTACCATTCACCATCACCAACTCATAGGTTCCCAAAGAGGGTGATACCACCCCTGGGAGGCACTGAAGCATTCCAGGGGGTGGTAGTAGCCTCAGGTGCAATTGGGGGGCTTTGAATAAAAAATAAGGGTCAATGGATGCATAAGGAAAGAAGAGAAGAAAATTTTGAAAAACCGTTCATACATCTGTTGTGTAACAGAGTCAAAGTAATGATTACATTATTTTCCAAAATAAACACACAAATGCAAGTTATAGCCAATCAATGCTCAAGTCCACCAACAGATCTTAACAAGCAACTGTTGGCAAGCAAGCCTATCATGCATTGTCGGGAAGTTCTGCATGCATGGGCATGAATGTGTGTGTGTAAATGACTTGTTTGCAGTACAGTACCGTACTGTTACATGACACAATATTGCATCATCAAAATTTCAGTGCAAGAAAAAACTCACAGATGTACAATAAATTTTTAAATTTAAGATGCGTCATTGTTTTTTAAATGACAACAATTTTTTAAAAAACCGTTAAATTTCCAGGGTGGGTACTGAGTATTTTTTTTTTTTTTTGGTGAAAGATGGGGCACAATAGGCCAAATAAGTTTGGGTACCTCTGTTTACATAATCAACAAGCAAACCGATGACACTGTGTACATAGTAACTATTCAATGAATATTGGTTTAATTGAGGATTCAAATCCTCTTGACTTTTAAAAGGAAATTGATGTTGAAGTAAGGAAAGAGATTGAGGATGCTGCCCAGTTTGCTACAGCTGATCCAGAGCCACCGTTGGAAGAATTAGGCTATCACATCTACTGCAGAGAGCCGCCTTTTGAAGTTCGAGGCGCCAATCAGTGGATCAAATACAGATCTGTCAGCTAAAAGGAAGCATGTGTCAAATTTTATATAGGGCTTTTAATGGAACTTTATCTTGTCATCTCTAAGAAACTAATTGTTATGTTTAAGGAAGGGATGAAACCTCCAAAAACAAACATTTCTACTTGTCATTGGCAGATACTAATATATACATTTAAATTCAAGGCTAAATAGTTACATCCGTGCTATATTTGTATGTTATGGTAATTGTTTTATTAAAGGAACAGAACTGATGGTTTGTGTGTTCATTCTACAGTTTATGCTGCCTTTTTTAAAGATGGAGATTAGAAAAAGTAGGGAGAAAGTAACTTAGCTGAAAAAAAAATGTATTTTCTCATACACATAAAACCCTTAACCTGTTGATTAGATTTAAGCATGATATCTACATTTAAAATAGAAATTAGAGAAGTGTTTCTTAGGGTTTATATTCCTATTTAAGGTTTATGTCATCATTACATTGAAAAGTGAAAATTCAAACAATTGGGTTTTCTAATCTTCAGGGCCAGATAATCACTTGGGTCTTTTTTTCTCCATTGATTAGAGGGAAACCCTACCCTACATGGCTCCCCCAAAAAGCTGATAAAACACTCGGAGAAAAAAATGCTTCTTTATTTTTAGCCTGTTCAAGCTAGTGAAGTGATATTACTGAATGGCAAGCACTGTCAGGTGGTAGTTCTTCCTACATAATTTAGAATATTACAATTATAGTGTTACAATGAAAAATTCTGTCAAATGTCACCATGACTAGTTTTATTAGAATGATTGTATCTACTTTTATTTTTAGGAAAAATGAAGCATTGAATTGCCATTCCCAACCGAATCATGCTTTTAAAAATTTAACAAGTGAAAAAAAATCAAATAATTTACTTTTCTCTATATACATAAACACAAAGCTGTTTTTCTCTTGAAAATTACATATTTACATTTAAATTTCAGGTTTTTAAGTACAATAAGAAATATTCCTTTGCTAACTGTTAATTATATGTTAATGAGCCTGTCTTTGTAAAGCTGCAGTACTAACAGTTAGTAGTTATTTTACTATAATA
>CM053622.1:471808910-471832772 GCA_028646595.1 Phalanger gymnotis | reverse complement strand
GTCACCAAAGAAGAATTCCAGAGTCTGAGACTGAATCTGGGTGTGTTTTCCATGCCTGGCCATGTTCCCCTCCCACTTAATTAACCTTTGAGTTTTTCAACAGGGTGTGGCTGCTTAAAGACTAAAGAGTTCTATGTTCCATGCTTGGGTGGATGCCCTGCCTCACCAGCACTCCTCCTTCCCCAAGAACCCCCTACCCAGAGTGGGCTTAAATCTTCAGCAGGCTCTTCACTCCTGCTCTGATCAGCCACTTAATTCCTCCCACCAGGTGGGCCTGGGGCCAGAAGCAACTGCAGCCTAGTTCTAAAGCTGCCCCACCTCTGCTGCCCCAGGGGCAGTGGCTGAACCGCAAACTCAGTCATGCAGCTTTTCCCACTAACCTTCTCTGATATCTTTGCTCTTTGTGAGTTGTGAGGTCTGGTACATGCCACAGCTCAGTATTTCAGGATGCCAGAGCACTCTCCGTTCGTCTCCTGGTCTGGTAGGTCCGCGTTTGGTCTGTTTGCGCCGTGCACGCTGGGCTCAGCACTGCTCCCCTCAGCTGGGGGCTGGGAGCTCCATGTGGGACAGACCTTACCCAGAGACCATCCAGGCTGTCCTGGGCCTCTGCTTCCCTCTGCCACTTTGTGGGTTCTGCCCCTCTAGAATTGGTTCAGAGCCATTTTTTTATAGGTTTTTGGAGGGACTTGGTGGGGAGCTCGCGCTAGTCACTGCTTCTTGGCTCCGCCCCCCCCCAGACAGCTTTCTAAACAAGGTTCTTAACCTGTGTGTCATGGACCACTTCCCACCCCCTTAGGAGTCCAATGAAACCTATGACCTTTTCTCAGAATAATGTTTTTAAGTAGATAAAGTAAAATGCATAGGATTACAAAGAAAACCATGCTCTTGAAAAACAGTTATCAAAATTTTTTTTTAAACAAGTTCATGGACCCTAGACATAGAACCCCTGCTCTAAGACCGTACATTGCAAAGAAAGTGACAACCCGCATTTGTAGATAGGATCGTAAAGCCAGAAAGAACCATAGTTCAACCCTCTCCTCAAGGAAATGAGGTGGTTAAGTAACTTGTGCAAAACTCCACAGGTGGTAAGCATCAAGAGTGGGAGTGAACCTCCTCCAAGAGGATTTAAACTTCACTTCCAAGATACAATGGATGAGCCACTGAATAGGTCCTCTGACCACAGAGCCAAGTGCTCTTTCCAAGGGACTGTACTCAAATTTCTCATGACAATGAAAGCAGAGTCCTTATTCCTATCTTATACTATGGGCTTACAAATGAATAAATCAGACCAAAAGGGCCTATCCTTTTAAAAATAAGCATTGTATTGTTCCCCCTTTTTTATATATTCCTTTGATTTCCCAATGGCTCCCCACTCCCACTGTCATAGACACCCCTCCAAAACCCTAAATTCATCCCTGTGCCCCAACCCCTGTCAACACTGCAGTCTGTTGTGTCCATGTTGGTTTGGGAAATTCTCCCCCTGGGGGTGATGGCAGCATCTCCCCTTTGGTTCCTCCTGGCCATGGGTGATGTTCATTACCTGTTGGTTTCTTGTCTAAGCTTGCTCAGCTGAAGGTGAAGTTTGTGATGCTGTTGGGATTCCAGGGTTAATATAGAGCTGGCCCTGCTCACTCCAGAGGCCACAATGGGTTCTTCATTTCCATTTGGATCTCCTGGCTGGCAGTCCTCTTCTACCTCATCTGCATCCTTATCTACTCCTTCCATTTCAGAGGCTGGCTCAAAGTGTGCTCGAAGCTCTGGCCAGACCAAGGGAAAAAGAAAGGACGATGTGATGCTTAGCAGGATATGCCAATGAGGCAAGAGAGTAGCAGGGGTGGGGTGATAGAGCCCTGGGCTGGAGAATCAGAAAACCTGCCTCAGGCATAAGCTGTGTGATACTGGTTAAGTCACTTAAGCTTTCTGAGCCTCAGCTTTTTCACGTGTAGAATGGCAATGAAAACCATAGTAGTACATACCTCCCAGGGTTTTGAGGAGGCTCCAATAATAGAGCTTTATTTTTAAACCTTAACGTGTAGCATACATGGGAGTTGTTATCCTCATTGTCACTGTCATTATCATATTGGGTAATAAGACTTTCTGAGTCTGGCCCCACCACACTATACACTAGAGTTCTGTATGGACCACTTAGCCGGAAAGGAGATGAGGGCCATGTGTGATATATGGCATATATCCTTCAGTACCTAAAGAGTGATTTTGTTAGTGTGGGGACTCCTTCCACCAATGCAAGTTGCAACCCTCCCTGTATCTTAGTAGATAGATGGTTGCTGTGGCAACCTGTTGTCACTCTGAAGCCAACCTAGTGACAACCCTAACCCTATCTGCCCTCAACCTTACCCCACTCCCACCTCATCCCCACCCAGTCTTAAGTGACAAAAGACATGTAGATCACCATGAAGCCCAAATTTGAAAGTTTGACCTGTTCCTTAGACTTGTCAACCCAAGAGTCACCTCCAAGACAGTCATTGGAATAGTCCCTTAGTAAAGGTAAATCTTTTACATTATAATTAATTAAGGAAGGGGAATCAGTATTCCACTGATTGAACCAAGTATAATTGAATTATTCACACTAGCATGGGGGAGGGGTGGGCAATGGTAGTGATAATATAAAACAGCATTAATTAATTTGTTATATGATATCGACTAAATTTTTGTATTTCCATTGGAAAGCATGTTCTAGGAATTCATAAAACCTCAAATAATGAAAGAAGGCTTTCAGGACCTGAATCAAGAGATCAACCCATTAGAGAATTCTTCCACCCAAATTCCTAGGGACCTCTCAGTCTGGCAGAAAATGCCAAGAAAAGTTGAGCCTCCTCTCCAAGCTTTCTGTAAAAGTCGAACTCACATATTCTTTGGGGAAGGCATTAAGGTATATGGATTTGCAAGGTTGTAATAGCTAATGAGTTCTCACTGAGCTGTTTTCTGTGCATTCAGAGTAGGAGTACAGGGATTGGTGGCTTCAGCAAGGAGTGTGGACTGAACAGAAGAGGAGGGAATAATTTCAACCAAATAAACTCTCCTCCCCATCCCCCCACCCCACAAATTAATGACATTGACTTCAAAGTTCTACTGTAGGCGCTCCTTTCACACTGACATTCAAAAGTAGATGCTTCCAAAGAAAAATTCTGATAAGAGATTTGTATAGCCATCATGTGTGAGAATACAAAGACAAGGTTCATTTGTTCACATTAGCAATTATTAAGGATTCTTGACCAATCGTGATGAAACACACTTCCCTCCTTACGACAGAGGCATGGAACAGTGTTGCATAAACAGTCATTCACCAGCATTTTGTCAGTTGGTATTATCTCTTTTGCTTTGTTACAAAGGAAGTTCATTTGTGGGAGTGATTTATCAGCAAAATGAGATTGGCATAAAAAATAAAAGGCATCGGCTAAACATTCAAAAATAATGGTCAGCATTTCCTGAATGGCTACGTGGAATCATTTAAATGAAGAAAGAATTTCTTAAAGGTCCTTTCGACCAGACTCCTCACATTAAAGATAAGGAAATTGGAGCCCAAAGATATGGCCAAAGACACAGCTAAAAAGGAACAGAAGTGGGAATCAAACCGAGCTCTTCTGATGCCTTTTCCAACCCAGTGCTCTTTGTTGTTCCATGATAATCAACATGAGGGATGTGAGAGAAGCTGCGCTTATGGTCCCTGACTTTAGTTTCTTTAACTATAGAACTCAGGGTGTTAACACCCAACTCTCCTTTTCTAGTCAGTCAAAAATTTATTAATTAGACATTTATGAAGTACCTACTATGTGTCAGTTACTGTGCTAAATGACAGGGATACAAAGAAAGGCAAAAGACAGTCCCTGTTCTCAAGAAGCTCACGGTCTGAGGGAGACACCATGCAAACAGCTATGTACAAACAAGCCATATCCGGTATAAACTGGAGATAATCAGTGGAGGAAAGACACCAGACTTAAGAGAGATCAGGAAAGGCTTCCCATAGAAGGTGGAATTTTAGCTGGGACTAGAAGACTGGAGAGGTTGGGGAGGGAGCAGGTCGTGAAAAGCTTTCAACACCAAATCAGACTTTATATTTGATCCTGGAGCACTGTGATAAGGAGCTACTGGAGCGGATTGAATAGAGACCTTACTATTATCGTGTTCTAGGTTTGTGCCCACTCTTTCCACAGATACCATATTTATAGGAAAATGTGCCCTAGGTTTGTGGAAGACGTGTTTTGTAACAAATGATCTTATTATGCCATTTAAATGTTTTTACTATGCTGATTGCGTCTACTAGTAGGACTGATAATGGGAAGCACCCAGTAGGGGCTTGTAGACCATTGTACTAGAAGTACAAATCTACAGAGTTACCCCAAGAACTCAAAGTAACAGCTACCCTGTAGAGACCCAACCTGTGAGTATCAGCTATGAGAGTGGTCCAGAGGGTTTAAGAAAAGATGATGAGAGAGAGAGTTTTGTTTATTGTACTGATGCTTCTTTCTTAAAAATCCCAAAACTTCAGGAGGGTGAAACCTTATTTAACATGATCCACCTACCTGTCATTTATATAGTGCTTTCTAATTCATTATATGAGCTTTATGATAATGAGTTTCATTTTAGATATGTAGAGTTCTAGGTGCTGGCAGGACATTGAAGTGGTGATGTCCAACAGGGAGTTAGGAATCAGGAATGCAACTAAAGAAAAGGTCAGGGTGATAAACTGGATTAAGGAATCACTGAAGGCGGCAAGGGAGCTAACGAAATTGTTCAAGGGGACAGATGAAAGAGCAGAGGCCTAAGGACCCTTCCTTAGGGTATGCTTGCATTAAGGAGCAGGAGGAGTCATTTTGTACCTGTCTTACTCCCCTATACCAGACTGCAGTTCATTAAGGGCAGGGGCCAGGTCATTGTTTTCCCATCTTATACTGGCAGCCCCTAGCATACAGGGCCTAACACTTATTTTTTTAATCAGACCTGTAATTTAATCTGTTTAGAAAGGACCCTTTACTGGTGAAAAAATTTCCTCTACTGACTCAGACCAGCACTTTTTTTTTCAACTTACAGTCTTAGAGAGTTTCCTTGAGCACTGAGTCAAGTGGCTTGCGTGGGGAGAGTGTCACCTGTATGAGTGTAGGTGACAGGATTTAAACTCTAATCTTCCTGACTCTGAAGCTGTGCAGTTTTCCATGCTACCTCTTGCATGGCAATCAGTCAATAAACATTTATTAAGTGTCTTCTATGTTGCCAGGCACTGTGCTAAGTACTGGGGATACAAAAAGAAGCAAAAGAAGTCCCTTAAGGAGCCACCGCAGAGGTTTAATAAATGTTTGTTAAGCTTAATTCGATCTTTTAAATAAATAACAGCAGAGGTTTAATAATTGTTTGTTGAGCTTAATCCAGTCTTATAAATCTCCAGGGTATGGAGAGAATTAACAACCAAGATGGAAAAAAAGAAAGAGAAAAAAAATGAATCTTCCCAAACTGTTGTTGTTGTTGTGTTTGTCTTTCATTCTCGAAGAGGACTATGGCATCAGGGAGATGATGATGTGACTTGCAGTTGACTTTGATTTGAGTGAGGGAGAGCTGTGCAAGGTCACCAGCCTCACTTTCTCCTCCAGAGCCACCTGGGTCCAGTCACCAGATATTCACCAGGACGACTGGAGATGGCCCAGGATGCAATGGGAGATGCTGGCCCTTTCAGGCTAAGGCCTTTTCAGATTCCCAACCTGTAAGAACTTTTAGGAAGACTTTGAGACGCCCTATGCAGTTTTCAGCTCTGCGAGCACAGTCTTTTGCCTCCTTATATATCGCCAGTTCTTAGCATAGTGCCTGGCACATAATGCCACGTTAATAAATGTTGATTGATTGACCTTTTATCAAGGTTTTCACCAGCAGGCCAAAGCTCTGACTTGAGTTATTTGGGCATAACTTTACCTGGAATGAGAATGGTCACAGCAGCCTGCACTGCTCGACGTATGATGTTATCCATTGCAAACATCCAGTGGGGCCTGATTAAATGGTGTCGCAAGATTTTACTCACCTAAAAATAATTTTGGGAAAAAAAACAGATGAGTTTAAAACAAGCTTAGACCAGCCTGTTATATGGGGGGAGGGGCAAACAGGAACAACTCTGTGATTCTCCATTCCCTCCCTTCAAGATATAGTTTGTTAGGAAAGACCCATTGGCTGCCATGGCTTTTCAGAGGCTATCATTCCAAATTATTCTCATACTCTGTGTCCATGGCCTGTAAGACTATGCAGACACATTAAAAGAGCATGCTTCTTGTACTTGTCAAGTCACACAGAAACTCAAGAGTTTGGAAAAATACAAAACAGGAAGAGACAGCTACCCTGGCAGAGAGTCCTGGGAGCAGCTCATTAAGATTTTCATGGTTTCAATTATTACCTAACTGGGTATTAATTGTCTATAGCAGTAGTGGGGACTCAGACGAAAGACTTACAGCATCCTGAAATCCAAACAGGACCAAATGAATCTGATTGATGGAAGTGCTGTCGAAGTCGAGATCGACTTTTAGCTTAGATATGGTAGATGCCATAACTCTGTGCTCAGGGGAGCGGATGAAGTCTCTCAAAATCCCAATTATCTGCTTGATATGGGCAACTGAGAGGTGCAACTCTTCAGAGCTCTGACGAAACAAGACAGAATTAACTGCATGACCACATCCAAGGAGAAAGGGAAAACATTTCAAGTCTTAAAAAAGAACCCGGACTACATTCAACAGTATGCTGAATCAAATATATTTATTTTTTCCTGCAGCTATAAATTTGCACGTCCCCAAACAAATCTGTAATTAGATTTCACCACATCCTATTTAATGAGAGAAGCCTCTGCAAACTATTTCATCTTTGGGCCTAACCCAATGCAAGCAGATCTCTGATCTCATGCTGGACAAGAAGTAATTCTGGTCGATCTGATGGATCAAGCTTACAGGAATGTAGTATAGAGTCCCAAGGAGTCGAACTTGCTACCTCGAGTCTGCACAAGACCGGTGGCAGTATCAGAAGAGAGAAAGGGGAATATTTCAGAGATGTTGCAAGGTGAACTTGACTGGCCTTGGACACAGATTGGATCTGGGGGATGAGAGTGAAGAGTCCAGGATGATTCCTAGGTTGTGAGCCTGAGGGACTGAAGGATGGTGGCCTCTACAGTAGTAGGGAAGGTAAGAGGAGGCGATGGTTTGGGGAAAAGATGATGAGTTTTGTTTTGGACATATTGAGTTTAAGATGACTACTGGATATGCAATTTGAGATGTCTGAAAGGCAGTTGGAGATGCGAGATTGGAGGTAAATAGTTTGGGGCAGAATACGGAGATCTGAGAACGATCAGCATGAAAATGGTGATTAAATCCATGGGAGCTGATAAGATCACCAAATGAAGTAGTACATAGAGAGAAGAGGGTCCAGGAAGGAACCCTGAGGGACACCTATAGTAAGAAGGTGTGATCCAGAAGAGGATACAGCAAAGGAGACTGAGAAGGAACAGTCAGATAGGTAGGAAGAGAATCAGAAAAGAGTAGTGTTTTGAAAACCTAGAAAGAAAAGAGTATCAAGGAGAGAGAGATAAATAATGTCAAAGTCTGCAGAGAGGTCATGGAGAATGAGGACTGAGAAAAGGCCATTGGATTTGGCAACCAAAGGTAAGAGTTAAGAAGGAGTGAAAGGAGAGAAAGCAGAAACACCTATTGTAGGCAGCCTTGCAGAGCAATTTAGCTACAAAAAGCAGAAGAGACATAGGACAATAATTAGCAGGGATGGAAGGATCAAGTAAGGTTTTCCTTTTATTTTGGTTTTTTAGGATGGGGAGAAATGAGCACATTTGTAGGCAGTAGGAAATAAGCCAGTAGAGAGGGAAAGATTGAAAATAAGTGAAAGAATAGGGCTGACGGAGAGGGCAATCTTTCAGAGAAGATGAGATGAAATGGAGTCACTTGAACAGGTAGAAGGGTTAGACTTGGTAAGGAGTAAGGTCATTTCATCATGTGAGATAGAGATGAAGGAAAACAGAGTGGCAGAAGACATCTGAGGGGTAGATGAGGAGGAAGGGAGAAGAGGGAGGTCCCTGCAAATGGCCTCAATTTTTAAAAATGAAAAATGAGGCAAGTTCTCAGCTGAGAGCATGGGAAGCCATCATAAGTTTGAGGAGGGCTGTAAAGGTTTGGAAGACCCATTATGGACAGTAAGATAGTGAGTTGATATAATAGGATTGCCTAGCAGCAGTTTGGGCCCAGTTGCAGTTGTAGGGCATACATTTGTAATGGACCCAATTAGAACAGTTACGAGATTTTCTTCACCTTCATTCAGCAGCACATGTGTAGGAATGAAGGATAAATAGTGAGCGTGATCCAAGGCTGAGTCTTGGTTGGATGTAATCAGGAGTTAGGGATTCAGAGAAAAGGACAGTATAGAGAGCTGAATTGGTTCACCAAGGGGCCAAGATGGGAAGAAGAGGAGAGAGTGGCTTGTGCAAGCGGGGATGGCCTGGGAGAGAATTGAAGAGTCAAAGGATTAGAGGATACGGTATGGATGAAGTATAGGCTTTTGTAAGGGAAGCCAGAGGGGAAAAAAGTCAATGGATTATGGTCAGAAAAAGGGGATTTCAGAATTCTTGAACCTAGAGGTGGTACATTTGTGAGTTATAGCAAGATTAAGGGTATAACCAACTTTGTGTGTGGCGGAGTAGCTCATGGGAGAATGAGGAGGCTGAGGAACTGAATAGCTAGGGTATTTGAGGGAGTGTCAATATATACATTGAAGTCCTCTAGTATCAGGGCAGGAGTCAGAGAGGAGAGAAGAATTGTGAGCCAGGTGTGGAACTTATTGAGCAGGGAAAGGGAATGCCCTGGGGATCTACAAACGTATCCTCTTCAGGAAGATGCAAAGCTTCACCAGAGGCATCCTCAGTACAATTAATCTTTATTCTATTATGTCATCATCATCATCATCATCATCATCATCATCACTATTTTATTAACATCTTACCCCCCACCTAGAATTTAAGGGCAGGCAGATTCTATCATTTCCTAAAGTAGCTATGAACCCTAAGGAATTGAGGAAATCTTGGGTTCATGCTCCCCAAATGTGTTGGCCTGCTATCCAGAGATAGATTTCTTAGAAGTCAGAGCTGTTTGATTAATGAACTCTGACTTCAGCCATCACCCTATATTTGAACTTCCCACAAGAGGGTGCTAGCTCACCACCACCACAACAGAGTTCCACCATCACTGAAATATTGAGCCTTTGGCAAAATGGCCTTTACAGGGAGAAGGAAAGACAAGGAACAGGATTTGGAAATGTCACTGTGCTTATTACAAAGGCAGGAATTCTGATGGATTAAGAGCAAGCCTGGCCCTACTTCTGCTCCCTTGCTGCCTATATCGGAACTGAGATCTCTGAAGAGATGTCCTTGGAGTCCATTGTCTCCCCAAAAGGATCTCACTAAAATCATCTCACCTGGGCCACACACTCTTGTAGGTTTGAGGCCACTTTGTCTTGTTCCTCTCGGAGGATTTTGTACAGAATGGCCCGGCGTTCACTGTCCTTCCTCAGCAGGAAGAGCCCAGAGTCTCTGTCCTCCAGGGACGGGGACATGCTACGATCTTCAGAGATAGAGTTCTCATCAGGAACACTGGGGGTAAAATAAGGCACAACCTTGAATGATTCAGAAAGACAGCTCAGGCCTCTGTGAGGGAAACTAAGGGAAGGGGGCCTGAGAAGAGGAAAACAAGCAAGCAAATTCAGCAATCCTCCATTTCCCTCCCAAGTAACGGAAAGAAATAGACGATTCAAAGGAGTCATTATAACAGCAGCTCAAATTTATATAAGGCTTCCTTAGTGTTTTAGAAGCATCTTCACCTACATCTCCACTTGACGTTTACAACTCAATGAAGCAGGTGTTATCCTTACATCTGTTTTATGGATAAAGTAACCAAGGCTCATTCAGAGAACTTGGGTGACTTGTTCACATGCAAGTCAGCAGAATTTGAATCTATGCAGCCTGTCACTGGAAATAACACTGCTTCAAAAGAGATGACCTGGATTTGAATATCATCTCAGATTCTTTTAATATGACTATAAGCAAGTCACTTAAACCTCCTCCAGTGTCATTATCTATAAAACAAAGGGGCTCGACTAGGATAGCTCTAAGGTCTTTTATTATTTTGACATTTCAGCTTAGATATAGTAGACACAATAACTATGCATAGGCTTCCCTAGGGTTAGGAAAAAAAGTCCCTCAAAATCCCAATCGCCTGCTTGATGTTGGCAACACTGTTGATTTAAAATACCATCATCCCTTGTGCTTTCCTCTGTTCTGGACAATGCTTTTCATAAAGGACAGCCCGACCATGTCACTCCTCTACTCAATAAACGTGAATGGCTCCCTATTACCGCTCAGATCAATTTCTCTTTGTCATTTAGAACCCTTTACCCCTGGGTTCAGCTTACCTTTCCAGAATTATACATTACTCCCCTCCATATACTGGGCAGTTTAAATCCAATCCATCTCCAATCTCTGTGCCTTCCTATGAACTGTCCCCTATATTCAGAATATATTTTTTCCTGACTCTGCTTCTCTTAGTATCTCTAGTTTCTTTCCATTATCAGTTCAGGCCACTATTCTCTACATCAGAGGTGTCAAAAAACACTTCCCTGGGAGGCAAACCTCCTAAGTGTGGCCAGAACCGGATTAAAATGTAACTAGGAAATGTTTAACAAAGAAGATAAAAATATAATACAACATAGATAACATTAATTTGTGGTTTTCTAAGTCAATGTGAGGCCAGAAGGGATCAGTTTCTACTTCAGTTTGATAATACTTGCACTGAGTGAAGACTCTCCTGACCTGCCCACTTCTTAGTGCCTCCTCCCCATCACGCCACATCTATTTTGCAGATACCTATACATGGATATGACATACATTTTATCTCCCTCATAGACTGTAAGCTCCTCAAGGGCAGGAACTCTTCTACTTTTGTCTTTGGCCCCAGTGCCAACCTGACAAATGTTTGTTGAATGATTTATTTGTAAAATGAGCTGGAGAAGGAAATGGCACACCGCTCCAATATCTTTGCCAAGAAAATTCCAAATGGGGTCACAAAGAGTCGGACACCAGTAAAAATAAAATGACAACAGAACAAATCATAATAGCTAGAATTTATATGGCGACAAGATTTGCAAAGCACTCCACATATATTCCTATTTGACTCTCACAATATCCTTTTAAGGTAGGCGTTGCAATTATTTTACAAATGAGGAAGCCGCAAGTCGGTCATCCAGGGTCACACAGATATTAAGTGTCTTAGACAGGACTCAAAATCATGTCTTCCTGACTCCATGTTAGGCAACCCATCTACCAAGTTGCCTCAGCAGCTATGTCTCTCCCATTCATAATTCAGTACAGGGTCTATTTACACAGTATGCTTTCTAGACCTAGGACATACATGTGTCCTGTTCATACTGCCACAAAGAAATTGAAGAAAAATCACTTAATGCAAGTTAAATTTAAATTTAGAAGCATTTGATTCTCAGTGATTCCATGCCCATCTGCTTGTCCACTGGAAATGTGTGAAAATGTCTTTGTTTTGGGGTACACTGTTCTGAGAAAATTCATCCATGGGAGAACAGCAGCGATGGAGACACCCCTACCTTAGTAACTGGGAGAGGTGATGCTTGGTTTGCACCTCTGACACCAATCGCTTTGTCTTCTCAAAAAAGGCATGTTGCACATCCGAGTCCGGGGAAATGGAGCCATGTTCACTGCTGCTGCTGCCACCAGCTTGTTCTCCTTGGACAGGCAGTGGGAGGGATACACTCCTAGTGTAATCTAAGTAGCAGGGAAACAGAGGAAAGCAAAGGCTTATTATCATTTAGATATGAACTCAGGGAAATCATTTAATTCCCACCAATTCAGTGAGAGTCTATTTAGAATCTACTATGTATGAAGAAGCATTATGCCCAATGTTAGAGATACAAAGACTGAAATGAAATATCTCCCATCCTCAAGAAGCTTACATTCTACTTATAGGCTACAACATGCACAAAGATAAGCAAAATACAAAGTTATGAGAAGTAACAGAGAGAGACAGAGACAGAGAGAAGAAATGAGCAGTTGGAGGGATCTAGAAAAGGTCTCATGGGTGATAATTAAACCTATGCAAGTTTATGAAGCTATCATTTGAGAGACTCTATAGTGACAAGGCAGTCCAAGATAAGAGCCCTTCCTGGCTGTCCTCACTAAAATGTTCACCAGCCTAGAATGTGGCATCTAGACTGAATTAAATACTCCAGATGTAGTATGACCAAGGCAGACTTTAAAGAGACTATCATTTTCTCCTCTGAAGACTCTATGCCTCTGTCAATTCAACTTAAGATAATGTTAGCTGTTTTCACTGCCATATTATACTGTTAACTCTTACTGAATTAATGATCCACTAAAAACCCTCAGGTCTTTTACACTATTATCTACCCAAGCCTTTCACATTGCTTACTTATGCCATTGACTTTTTGAACCCAAGTATAAGACTTTCCATTTATACTCATTAAACATCATTTATCTCATCAGAAAAAAAAGAATAAATGAAAAGCTTCATATATGAGGTGGCACCTGGGACATATTCTGAAGGACATTAGGGATTCTAAGAGGTAGAAGTGAGGAAGCTAGGCATTTCAGAAATGGGAGCCACCTGAGCAAAGGCAGAACATAGAATTTCATTTCTAGGAAACAGCTAGAAGTCCAATTTGACTGGAACACTGAGTATATGAAGCAAGATGATAAGAAATGAGATGAGAAAGGTAGAAGAAGGCTACTTTTATTTATATTCACAAACACAAACACAGCTGGGCCTGGGAAAACACTTTGTTGATCAATCAATCAACATTTATTAAGTACCAACTATGTGCCAGGCACTGTGCTAAATGCTAGAGAGACAAAAAAGAGCAAGACAGTCCTTTCCTTCAAGGAGCTTGCAATCTAATGGAAGAGACAACAATACAAATATATACAAAGCAAGCTATATACCTGATAAATAGGAAATAATTGACAGAAGAAAGACACTAAACTAAGAGACAGTGAGAAAGGATTCCAGTAAAAAAAATGAGACTTACAGGGAAGTCAGTAGACAGAATTGAGGAAGGAGAGCATTCCAGGCATGGGCACAGCCTGAAAAAATGCCCAGAGCCAAAATAAGATCAGAAAAAATAGCCCAGACACAATCGTATTATGCAAAATAGAAATAGTCCACCTGATTGCCTCCTTTATAGTAATGCACCAAGAACAAATGCAAGAAGGGCTGAATATGGATATTAGATGTTGACAAATAGTCAAAAATCTTAATATTGTTGTGACTTTTGACCTCATTTCTCCAGATGTAAAATTTACCTATTTAGAGGTAACTACTGGACCATTTACCACTAGGTTGACCCTATTAAAAGCTATTTAGAAATGGGCGCTTTCTTGGCCTGTGGTGGGTCCAACTGCAAGAGGAGGCAACACCCAAATGATGTATTCAGTGTATTCTTCAATCAGCCCTCCCTCACTCAAATCAAAATCTACTGCAAGTCATGCCATCATTTCCCTGATGTTATGGTCCTCTTCAAAAACAAACACAACTTGTAAGTAGCCTCTGCCTCTCCCTTTCCTTCTCCCTCTCCAGTTGTCCTGGTGAGTATCAGGCCACTGGACCCAGGTGGCTCTGGAAGAGAAAGTGAGATCTTGCCCAGGCCTCTCTCACTCAAAGTCAACTGCAAGTCATGTCATCATTTCCCTGATGTCATGGTCCTCTTTGAAAATGAAGGACAAATACAGCCTGGCCCAGCAGAGGGCCTGGAGGCTAGCTAGCCTCAAATAGAAAGTGCTAAATCTTGCGTTTGTAAAAGAACCAAAGTTGCCCCCTTTTCACCCAACTGGCCTTGGCTTTGTGGTCACAAATGAAAATGAAGCATGTTAATAAGGTAGGCTTATTTGTCTTTGTCTTCAAATTCTGCCCAAGGATGAATGCACTTCTCTGTTATTAATGTCAAGCATTCATTTGTTTAGATTTTCAACAAACCCCAAACATGCTACCCCCAGAACTCCAGCGCTCTAGCGCTGCCACAAAAATGGAAGCATTATGTGAAGCTCCACATCGAGGGGATGTTGTACAGCCCAGCTCCAGCTCATTTCTTGGCATGTCTTTTATTCTGAATAACAAAGTGGAGCTGTGGGTGGCCCAATAATTCACATGATTTTTTTTTTAATATAGCACTTAGCAGATCATCTGACTTGCCTTCAGAGATAGGCACAACTCACCTGAAGGTTTGAAAGCAATTCGGTTCTTCTTGCCCTTGTTCACCTGCTTCAAGAATGTATCCTTGAGCAGGTCAGAGGCTGTGACTCGTCTGTTGGGGTCGGGTTCAAAACAGGACAAAATGAAAGCTCTGGCTTCTGCTGACAGTGCTTCTGGGATCTCTGGGTGTATCTTGAACATGCCCACCTATATTGGGGATAGAAGCAAAATATCTGTTTTAATAAGGCCTCTGATGAATTCGGGTTTTGTAATACTTTCAATTTCTTTGTTTTTAAGACACTCTACTTCCAACCTCATTAGGGTACTACAATGGACATCACCATTCCCATTACATGCTACCATGCTGCAGAGTATCCATCCCTCTTAGGTGCTTGAGATATGACAGGCACTTAATAAATGTTTATTGACTTGATATTCCCCCAATTACATTTTGATCTGGTTCTGATGACGCTCTGGAGTGTTGCAGCTCACAAGGTTTGACATCCCTGCCCAAAGCAACTCTCTAATACTGTAAAGTTGCAGTAGACCGCCTCTGCATTAGCTGAGAAAGCCCCCTCCAGGGGCTCTCTGCACTGAAGAAATCACACTTCCTTGTCCGACAACAATAATAAACTCAGTTAATTAATAAATCATCAAAGTAGAGAGTGCTAGGAAACCACTAGGACACAACCTCAATGAAAACACTGCAAAGTGTCTAGAATCCTTAATAATAATTCTAGAGAGGTTAGAAGTAATTCCTCTTAATGAAGTGCACACAGCCATATTCCCTTCTTTGTCCTTGTTCTATATTCTTCTCCAGGGCAACGAATGTTTGGGAAGTAAGAAATTTTGACAACCCTCCTCTCTTGGGATTCTTGCGCTGTTTTGGGTTTTCCTTGAGTCTACCTAAGTTAACTATACCCTGGGTACTTTTTCTGGCTGTCACCTCATGACTAGAAAGCTCTTCCTCTTCATTCACACTTCATCCCCAAGCTTTCCCTGGCCTCCTTCAAGTCCCAAATAAAATCCCATCTTCTACAAGAAGCTTTTTCTAACAGTGCCTTCCCTCTGTTAATTATTTCCTATTTATGCTGTATGTAGCTTGTTGGCACATACTTCTTTGTTTGTTCTCCTTGGTCTATTAAAGTGTTTGTGTTTGTTAAGTTCATAATAAAAATTTAAATATAACAAACAAAAATTATCAATCAATATTATGAATTATAAATATTAATAAATGTCATAATTGTATAATAATTTGCACAGATCACACTGACAAACAGTGTTACTCAGTCCGCAGTCAACACTTGACTTAATCATTTTCAAAGTTCTGGTATACTGATGACCAACCTGACCATATGAAGAAAGGGGTGAGAGGATCTGTTTATCCTTAGCACTCTTCAGACTTCACCATGATGCTTTTGCTGCTTTTTCCCTCAGGTCCTTCTCCTACTGGTGAGTCCTTCCCAGAACCCACACTGTAAGGAAGAGGCCTGGCCTGGCTTTGCTTCACTCTTTGCCACAGGGGTTAGATAACCCCTCCCATCCACTTTTCAGCTCCTTTTTCTGTGTTTTCTTCCCGTTAGAATGTAAGCTCCATGAGGGAAAGGATAGTCTTTCTTTTTGCCTCAGCGGCCTGGCTAAGTTAGTGTCTGGCACATAATTAAGTGCTTAATAAATGCTCACTGACATTTATCAGCAGCAGAGGTGCAGATTATTCACCTTGAATGACAATCTTGGAGCCATATACTGCAGATTCAAGGGAGGTTAAACAAACACCCCCAAATCTAACTATACATCAGCAAGATGATGCAGTTAAAATTAAAAGAGTTCCAACATTCAGTTCTGCACTGACATCGGGAGCCCAGATGCTTTTGTTTGCATTTGGCATTGTTCTGTTGTCTACTAGATCCTGCTTCATGGAAAACATGTCAGTAGAGCAGATGTTCCCTTATTTTGAATTCCTGGCACTATGGTAACCGGGGGATGTTGTTTGTAATGGTCATTCTTTGATTCCTACACTGCAGTCAATATGTGCAGTCTCTACAAGCCTTGCATTGGGATCATTCGGCATCCACAGAATACTTTGCAAACTCACAGAACCACAAGATTTCTGAGTTGCAAGGGACCTCAGTAACCCCCACTACAACATATCCTGTAAATGGTTGTTGAGCCTTTGCTTAAAGACCTTCAGTGAGAGGCGGAATGCTCTACCTCCCAGGGCAGCCCATTCCTCTTTTGGAGAGCTCTAAACATTAGGAAATTTTTCTACATATCAAATCTAAATTTTCTTCTTTGTAATTTCTACCCTGTTCCTGCCAGTTCTGCTGCTTGGGACCAAATCCAAGCCTTCTTCTACCTTTCTCATACCATCCCCCTGAAGTCTTAGCTTTCCAGGCCGAATTCTTCCCATGCCTCAGTCTTGGTTTCTCAGAGATTAGAAGAAAATATAGTGACTGGTCCAGCCATTCTGGGAGGCAACTAGAAAGTATGCCCAAAAAACTAGTAGCAATACCACTCTATACATCCAAAGAGATTAAAGAAAGAGGGAAAAGCCCTACATATAAAAAAGATCTTTATAGCAGCTGTTTTTGTGGTGGCAAAGAAGTGGAACTGAGACAGCATCCATCAGTCGGGGAGTGACTGACTCCCCATAGTAAGAGAATGTGACAGAAGGCCATTGTGATATAATAACTGATAGAAGAGGTAGCCAAGATGGCAAGGCGGTAAGAAGCAGGCCAGCTGAGCCCTCCTCCACAAAACTCCTCCAAACAGATCTAGAAAATGCACCGACCAAATCCTGACAGGGAAATCCAGAAAAAGTTGCAGTGAGTCATTTGTCTGGTCCAGACAGAAGTCAGTGGATGCCTGGGATGGGATTGGGACGGGAGCATCCAAGGCAAACACTCTAGTGCTGAGGGAGAAGCTGTACGCCAGGGCATGAAGAGGCCCCAGGCCAAAATTCCTGTTGTACTATGAGAAATAATGGAGAGGATTTCAGAGAGGAAATATATGAACTGATACCAAATGAAGTGAACAGAACCAAGAGAACAATTTATACAATGACAAAAATATGGCAAAGGCAAACAAGTTTGAAAGAATTAGGAACTCCCTTCAGTGTAATGACCAACTCCAATTCCAGAGGACTAATGATGAAACATCTAATCTCCCTCCTGACAGAAAGATGAAGGATTCACAATGTAGAATGAGATAAAAAAAATTTGGACAAGGTCAATGCGGGAATTTGTTTCGTTTGACTACATGTTTGTAATAGGTTTTGTTTAGAACAAATTGTACAAAAACAATAATATTGCAAAGACAAACAATTTTTAAAGACTTAGGGGCTCTGATCAATGCAATGACCCCATCTCCAGAGCATTCATGATGAAACATGCTACTCACTTCTAGACAGAGAGGGGAGAGTCTCAAATTACTGATCGAGACCTTTTTTTTTGGACATTTCAATGTGGAAATTTGTTTTGCTCTACCACACATGTTTGTAACAAGAGTTTTATTTTTCTTGCTTTTTCAATGGGGGTAGGGGAGAAGTGAAGTAGGAAGGAGAGAAGGCAGCTTTTCGTCGATTAAAAATTAATTTCATAGAAAAGCTTATAGTTAGATGTGGAATTCAACACTTTACTGAAAGCTACACTGAGATAGGAGAGAGGAGCTGGGCACAACAGATAAAAATGTAATAGGGTCAATACTTTCTGCATGGGTCAGAGATATATTGGTATGAGTAAAACCGTTCAGGAGCTGCAGAGCCAGGGCCCAAATAGTGGAGGGATTAGACCTCTATTAAACACGATTGTTCCCATCTGGCAGGTTTTTCTGTGTGTCTAATTTTAAACAACTGCTGAGTGGCTCAGACCAAGCCACTGGTAAAGTTGTAGGGGGAGAGAAGACAGATAACTGGGGACTGAGTGTTGTTAGCTGAAGGCAATGAAGAAAAATAGCCTTTGCAATCACATTATATAACTAACCTGTGGCCCCATTCTCCACAATTTGGCTTTCTGAGATCCAACTAAGTTGGCTTTTCCTGGGTGGTGGAAATGGGGCCAAGTATCTAACAGACCACAGGGGGCTAACACACCTTCAGGAACTTTTCCAAGCCTTGCAGAGATACTGAATTAGGGGTGTGTGCTCAGAGGGGTAGCTCACATTTACACAGCAGTAAAGATTCTGCCTCCTCATCAGTAAACCACAACACATGTTAGTTAGCAAAATGCTTTGTCTGCTTGTGAAGATGGATCATTCTCACAGGCAAAATCTAGTGAGCACACTTTTTTGAAGGTCTTTGAAAAAAAAAAGCCCAGTTGCCAAAGGTCACCCAAGGTCCCAGCTACAAAAGCCAAAACAGGAAAATGCCCCTCCTTAAGATACAAAATACATCTAGGCCCTGGAACATAAAATTGGTCCAAATCAAATCAGCCTTACTTTAAACATAGCTGCTTGAGGTTCCCCGAGCTCATGAAATGGAGGCTTGCCTGTTGCCATTTCAATGATGGTACAGCCCAGGGACCAGATGTCAGCAGGGGCACCATATCCTCGAGGCCCCTTATCAATGATCTCAGGTGCCATATATTGTAGAGTGCCTGGTTAAGGAGAAAAAACAGTGAGGGAAGTCACACTTCTTATCCATCACATTAGTCCACTGAGTGGTCTTGATGACATAAAACAGGTATGTTCCCATTCACTCCCCAAACAATGCTGGTTGTGATACCATCAGTGGGACTTAAGAACATATGTGAGCCAATCTCTTCTTTGGCAGAAGGTCCCAACTGGGAATTACTGTAATGCCGGTGGTTGTAAAAGCCAAGTACTCAGAGCTACAGAGAGAAACTAAGAACAGAAACCAAGTCTAAAGTCTAGAAAAATGAAACTATAGGAATATGGAAGTACAATAAAAAATCACACTGGGACCAGTTAGGAAGTAAGCTAGAAAAAAGAAGTTCA
This sequence comes from Phalanger gymnotis, assembly GCA_028646595.1. Classification (NCBI taxonomy): domain Eukaryota; kingdom Metazoa; phylum Chordata; class Mammalia; order Diprotodontia; family Phalangeridae; genus Phalanger; species Phalanger gymnotis. The sequence goes on along the minus strand of CM053622.1, from coordinate 471,813,552 downwards.
GGGCTCCTGGAAAAAATGTGTAATTGAAAGACATTATGAAGGAGGAAGGTAGCACTGGAGAGAGGGGGAGGGGAGGTCAGCCACATTCTACCACCTGTAGTTTTTGTTCAAATTTAGAACACTTCTCAATCCATTTAAAAATAAAGATGGACTTTGCAGAAGGGCATGGGGATACATTTCAAAAGCTATATTCTAGCCTGTGGTACTACCAATAAAGCTTCTATTTTATTTCTCTGATTTTTTTTCAAAATCTAGTGCCTAGATCAGCATCTGGAAGACCTGGGTTCAAGTCCTGCCTCAGACACACTACCTACGTGACCATGGACAAGTTATTTAACCCCTTATTTCTCCAAAGTTTTGAAAAGAGAGTTTTTACACTAGGAGCTTCCACAAACTTACAAAGGTCCAGACCACCTCCATATCCATCTCCACCAAAAAAAAAATTAGATCAGTGAGAACTCAAAGAAAGAGAGCTTCCAAACACCCTCAATTTATCGTGTAATATACTTAGTCCATACACAGATGTTTGTATGCTGTCTCTCTCCTTAGTCCTTTTTGAGGACAAGGACAATTTTTTGCTTTTCTCCATATCCACAGCACTTAGTTCAGTGTCTGACACAAATGGGACACTTAATAAATGCTAGCTGCCAGACAGAGAGCATAACAAGGAACTGTCTAATCAGCTGAAGTGTTGAGCAAGTCACAGTCTCATAAGGTTCCCTGCATTATTAAGAAATCCTCGAAACCTCAGGAAGGGGAACATAAATGTGACATAACATCCTTTGCAGACTTAACAAAAGTCCCAAGAACGAGTGTGAAAAGGTTTGGCCTGGAACACAATGCTCTCTCCAACTAAGCCAAAATTAATTGGTTAAAAACAGATTTTACAGGGTTATGCAATGAATGTTATATAGAGCAGTTAAGCCAAACAGAAGGAACGAACTGACCAAGGTCAAAAAACATCCCACCTTGGGGCACTTTCTTTTGTAATAATAACTATGGATGTGGGTATTAATGGTCGCCCTAGAGAGGTGGTTTATACATGCAGAGAGGCAATCTTAAGGGATTTTAAGCAGAGCACCTGGGGGGAGGTGATGGCAAAGGGAAAACAACCAAACCAAAAAGAAAAGAAGGAGGGAGGGAGGGAGGGAGGGAGGGAGGGAGAGAGAGAGAGAGAGAGAGAGAGAGAGAGAGAAAGAAAGAAAGAAAGAAAGAAAGAAAGAAAGAAAGAAAGAAAGAAAGAAAGAAAGAAAGAAAGAAAGAAAGAAAGAAAGAAAGAAAGAAAGAAAGAAAGAAAGAAAGAAAGAGAAAGAAAGAAAGAAAGAAAAGTGTTGACTATGCAAGGATCAAGCAGTATGACTAGAGAGGGGGCAAGAGAATACTTCCAATGGATTGTAAACTCATAGAATGTTTGCATGTAAGTGAAGGTGCCAACTAATTTGCATCATAGGAAGGAGACAGAGTAGAATGCTAGGTGTCACAGTAGATAGAGCACTGGGCCCAGAGTCAGGAAGACTCATCTTACCTGAGTTCAAATCTGGCCTCAGACACTAGCTGTGTGACCCTGGGCAAGTCAACCATGTTTGCCTCAGTTTCCTAATCTGTAAAATGAGCTGGAGAAGGAAATGGCAAAACCACTCCAGTATCTTTGCCAAGAAAACCCCAATGGGGTCACAGAGAGTCAGAGAGGGTTGAAACAACTGAACAACCACGAAGGGGGAAGATGGGGAGGGCAAGGAAGGGGAGCAGAGGGGAGGAGAAGGAATGAGAATTTATATACAGCCCGTCATGTTCCAGGCACTGTGCTGAGTACTGTGTGAACATTATCTCATTTGACCCTCACAACAACCTTATTGGGTAGGTGCTATTATTATCTCCAGTACATGGATGAGGAAACTGAGGTAAAATGAGGTAAGTGACTTGCCCAGGGTCACACAGGCAGGAAATGTCTGAGAACGAACTCAAACTCAGGTCTTCCTGAGCACTTCCCAGCACTCTCTCCATCATGCTACCTAGCTCCCTTAGGAGGCATCACAGGATGGTAGGGCTAAAGGAACCTTAGACATCATTTACCCTGAACTTTTGATTTCACAGATAATGCAGCTAGAGACTTTCAAAGGGGTTATGTAATCCAAGGCTGCACAGCTAGTGAGCATCACACCTAGAACTAGATACGTACTTTTGGTCTGTTGCCTTTCAAAGGAATCCATTGGTCTATTCATGGAACCACATAACACATCTTAGCTTTAGGATAATATTGAAAAGTCATTTTCTTATATTCCTATTTTTTAATAGGAAAATCATTTTAATAGGAAAATTAAAAAGTATGCATGAGGGTGGAAGGAAACATACCCACATGACTATTTCTAATAAGTAGGAAAAAAGTCGATAGCAGGTTGAAATATTTTCAGATATGCCTTGAATGTGCTGAAGGAGTTCTGAGTTAGTTTGCATTAAATGTAATGGTGCTACCTTGCTGCCACACTGGAGCAGAGATCATCCAATCAAGTTTGCTGTCCCTCTGACTCCCTTCCAAAGCTTTGAATTTGAGGACTGTGTAAGCTCCTTGAATTATATTACTCTTCTTTTTAAAATGTTTCATTGTTTTTTGTTGGTTTTTTTTTACATTACATTTACTGCTCAATGACTATTCCACCCCAACATGCCCAACAGAACCCTCCTGGTAACAAATGAGTTTTATTGTTGAGTCACTTTAGTTATGTCCGACTCTTCGTGGCCCCATTTGGGGTCCCATGAAGAAAAATAAATCAACACGCTGGCTTATATCTAAAAACGTGCCTCGTTTTCCACCTGTTCGCAACCATCTATTTGGCAGTAAATAAGAGGAAATTTGTTTCACCAGCCATCATCTGCCATCCAGACTGGTCACTGCATCGAGAGTCTGAGGTCTTTCACCATTGTTTGCTAAATTACGTTTTCCTTGAAACCCACATCACGTGTAGGTACAATGGAAAAGGCATCGATTTTGTCATTGCTGTGCTTTAATAGCTTTTCACATGGCTATTATAGAACCAGATTGAACAACAAATATTTAAGTTATGCAAAGCACAGTCAGATCATCTGGGTTCAAATTTTGCCTCCACTACTTACTTTCTATGTTGCCTTCTGCAAGTCAACTCACACCTCAGTGCCTCAGTTCTGTCATTTTGTCAAATGAAGAGTTGAGATGAGATGGTTCTAGATCTCTGATCAAGTATTTGCTATGAGTCGCCACATTGCCTAAGTGCCTGTATCTCAGACTGGAGGGGAAAGCCAATGAGGAGATTACAGTCTAATAGATGTCCCAGGAAAAATGCAAGAAAAAAGGATGAATCGGGATGAATCATGCCACCTGTCTTCAAGCAGGGAGGAATGTACTCATGCTGCAGGTTAGACATGTTTTTGGATTTGTTTTGTTTTGAGGATTTGTTTTGCATGACTCTCTGTATTTGTTACAAGATTTTGCTTTTCTTTCTTTTTGTCAAAGTGTAAAGTGAAAGATAAAGAAAATATTTTTTTTGTTTTTTTTTAAATAAAATTTGATTTAAAAAAATGCCTAAAAAGATCATGATAACAAAGAAAATACAGCGAGGAGATTATGTCCATGGGCCTTCTTGCTATAAAATTCTGTGATTCTAAATACAAATTAATTCAAATTATGTGAGCTCCAAGCCAGTAATAATATACCTGTGTTATCAGACCAGGGTATGCATCTAAAGCAATCACATCACAAAAAGGTTTCATCTCTTTGTTATATTGTTTGAACAATGGGTGAAAACTTGGGAAAGGCCACATAGGAGGTAAGTGTCTAGGGCAGCTAAGGTGGTACAGAGGATACAGAGTTGGACTTAAAGTGAAGTCCTGAGTTCAGATACAGAGTCATGTACTTACTAAATGTGTGACCCAACTTCTCTGTGCCTCAGTTTCCCCATATATAAAATATAGATAATAATAGTACGCACCTGTGAGGACAAAATGACATATTTGCAAATCCCAAAGCACTGTATAATGTTAGTTATTATTGTGTTTGTCCTTTGTTCTCATAGAGGACCATGACATCAGAGAAATGATGACGTGACTTGCAGTTGACTTTGATTTGAGTGAGGGAGGGCTGTGCAAGGTCACCAGCCTCACTTTCTCCTCCAGAGTCATCTGGGTCGGGTCACCTGATAATCATCAGGATGACTGGAGATGGCCCAAGATGCGGTGGGAGACCCTGGCCCTTTCAGGCTAAGGTCTTTTCAGGCTCTCACTTTGACTGAGGTAACACCCATTCAGTGAATAGGCCTCTTTAAGAAGTGAGTCAAGGGTTGACCCCTTTAATTAGAATAAAAGCCCTCCTGGCTTAGAGTGAATGTCAATGGTAACTGTTTCTCTTTGGAACAGCAACCTTGAGAGTCTTCCCTTTCCAGCTTGATTTCTTTTTCTTTCTTTTTTTTTAATTAAAGGGGCCATCCCTTGACTCACTTCTTAAAGAGTTATTATTGGGAGACTGGAAACCAGTAAGTGGCGTGAGCTCCCCACCAAGTCCCTCCAAAAACCTATGAAAAAATGGCTCTGAACCAATTCTAGAACTACAGAACCCACAAAGGGGCAGAGGGAAGCAGGACTCCAGCCCAGGTCTGCCTGGATGGTCTCGGGG
>CM053622.1:471787736-471808410 GCA_028646595.1 Phalanger gymnotis | reverse complement strand
ACTGGGGAACAGGGCAACCAGAGTGTACGCCATCTTGGAGTGTGGTGGGGTGGAAATGGGGAGAAAATCTGTAATTCAAACGCATGTGAAAATCAATGCTGAAAACTAAACATATCAAAAATAAATTTTAAAAAAAAAGAGTTATTATTACGATTAAGGAGGCAAGAAAGAAAAGGATTTCCTATGCTTGGATGACGATGGTTGCCTTTCCAACTCTCCTGGCTACAGTTTGTGAATAGGCTAGCCTAGAGTTTGCTTATTCACAAAGCTGAACCAGAGCATTCCATCAGCCAGCTGGGACTTCTTTGAAAAATTCTTCTGTTTCACAAAGAGTGAGAGAGAATTATCAGTGCATAATGATATTAATGATGATAGCTAACGTTTATACGGCGCTTCCTTTGGATAAAGGACCTGTCACCAATATGACAGTTCAGTCACTGTATTGTAACAACTATCTCATGGAAACAAACTCTGTAATATAATAATAATGTTAGCTAACATTTTTATATAGCGCCTACTATGTGCTAAGCACTTTGCTAAGTGCTTTGCAATTATCGTTTCATTTAATCCTCACAACAGCACTGGAGGTAGGTGCTATTATTATCCCCATACTACAGACAAGGAAACTGAGGCAGGCAGAGGTTAAGTGACTTGCCCAGGGTCGCACTGCTAGTAAGTGTCCAAGGTCAAGGTTTAACTTGGGTCTTCCCAACTCCAGGCTGGGCATTCTACCTACTGCACCACTTGGCTGCCCCAAATATCCCAAATGATCTTTCCCAGAATGACATAAAAACAAAATGGATATATTATGGTGTAATTGCCCTCTCAAAGAAGATTGGGGAACACAGATACTGCCTCCCTTAAGAGACAAACAGCGGCCTGAACCCATATAGGCTTCTGAGTTAGATTTTGCTTATCTCTCAGACCCCTTAAGGACATTGTGGTTTGGGGGAGGGAGTGGGGCTTGGAGAATCCTGAGAAAAAGAGACTAAGATATTGGTAAGCCATCCTTTCTGAATTCGAATTCGGGTCAGGCCAGCACCTCTGGAGTCATGAGTTCTCCTGCTCCAGAGTCAATGACAAGACGTCCCATTATTACACTGTCCCAACCTGGAATTGCTCAGCTAGAAACTGACTTCATTATTGATCAAAGAAATCCAAATTAAGACAACCTTGAGATATCATTTTACATCTATCAGACTGACTAAAATAAATGAGTGAAGGGTAAAGGGACAAGTGTTGGAGAGGATGTGGGAAAAATGGGACATTAATTCATTGTTGGTGGAATTGTGAACTGATCCAACCATTTTGGAGGGCAATCTGGATTTATGCCCAAAGAGTTTTTAAACTGCCTATACCCTCACCACTATGCTCTAAAATATGTAGAGCAGTTCCCTTTGTGGTGGCAAAGAACTGGCAATTGCAGAGACACCCTACAATGGCTGAACAAGTTGTTGTATCTGATTGTGATGGAATACTACTGTGCTATAAGAAACGACGAGCTTGGTGATCTTAGAAAAACATGGATAGCCTCACACTAAGTAATGAGAGAGTGCAATGAGCAAAACCAAGGGAACATTGTGTATACAGTAGAGAGTGAAATGAGCAAAACCAAGGGAACGTTGTATATACAGTATATACAGTTGTATATACAGTAGAGAGTGAAATGAGCAAAATAAAGGGAACGTTGTATATATAGTAACAGCAATATTGTTTCAAGAACAACTCTGAGTGAATATGTCATTTTAGCTATTGCAAGTATCCAAATTAACTACAAAGAACACATGAAGGAAGACACCATCTGCGTCCAGAGAAAGAACTGATATATAGAAGTATGTATAAAATAATTTTACATATATACACAAATTTGTGTCTAACAGTAAGCGACAACTTTATTATATATTTAAAAGGAATAGCAAATTGCACCATAATAGATTTGTAGTTTCATGTGCAATCATCTTTTTTGTTATGTTATATTATGTAAATGCTTGTTTTATTCCATAAATTAAAAATACAATAATTTTTTTAAAAAACTGACTCCCCAAATTTCCACATTTTAAACCACAACTAAGCAGCGAATGCTCTGCATAACTTGTCAGGAAAGAAAAATCTGAGCGTGCGTTAAGGCCAGGGTTCCCACTAACCCCTATTAAATAGCCCCAAATGGGAAATAGCAGTGAACTGGGAACTAGTCTTAGCTTTGTGACTAACGAGATGTAGGACTGAGAGGAAGGCTACTGATCGTTCTAGTCCTCAGAGCGTGGGACTTGGAACTAAAAAGACTTGAATGCCTCAGACCCTTACTAGCTGTGCGATCTTGGGTAAGTCATTTAAACGCTCAGTTTCCTTGTGCACAAAATGAAGATAATAACATCACTTACTGCACAGGATAGTTGTGAGGATTAAATGGGATAACACATAAAGCACTTTGCAAAGCTTAAAGTGCTATATAAATGCTAGCAATTACATATTTTTTATTATTTCTATAATACTATTAGTAAATGAGGAGTTTGGACCAGCCACCCTTTAAGGTCACTTCCAACCCCAGCATTCTTTAAGTTTTTGTTCCATATACATCCTGTGTGCTTAGCAGAAGAAATGTTGTCGATAGGCTTTTTACAACTTTTTACACAACTGTTCTACGATCAGGTAAAATAATATATCTTTACTTAGTTACAGACAGTATTGCTTTCCAAGGACCTGAACTCTGTAAATGTTGTTGTTATGAAATGATTACAAAGCACTTCATATTTCTAAAAAGTCTTAGATGTTTTATTAATTTTCCTTCATAGGGTAAAGGTCACCATGGGTTTAAAAGGCTCTGTCAACTGAATACAACCTCTGGCAGGTGAACCAAACTGGAAAGGCTTCAAGTTCAAGTCTGGCAGTGGAGAGAATGTCTGCTGTCCAAAGAACGGCCTAGCTCAGTTTGGACAGGCTTAGTATCGGAAGGATGGCCACTCACAGATGACACAGAGGGTCTACGCTCTACTTTAGAGCATCCACAACCGATGACATCATGAACGTCTGAAATACTAAAGAGTCTTCTCTTCGTCTTGACTTTAGGTTATCTACTGAACCCCTTTGTCTCGGTGCTTATATTCTTCATTGGGGTATGCACGGAGGAGCAAATCTACTCTCTCAAAATACTCCAAATAACACACATCTCGAAAGAGCTGACGCACAGAGGGGAAAAGCAATCATTACAAAACACCAGGGACCAGAAAAAAGGCGGGAACATTAATCAGCTTAATAGATATTTTTAAATTATAGAACAATAAAGCAGCTGGATATCTGAGGAATTGCTATGACTGAATTAGCCACAATTTTGAACGATTTGCTGGAGATTTTTTTTATATAACAGAACAACAAGATCTAAGGGCTGAAGGGGGCCCCTCAAAGGCCAGCCAGCTCAACTTGCTATACCTGGACAAGAATTTCTAATAATAATGATAACAATAGAGCTAGCATTAATATAGCACTTATTATGTGCCAGGCACTGTGCTAAATGCTTTAGAAATATTCTCTTGAACTCAAAATCTTATAAAAATGATTGCTAAAAATTGTTTTTTCATATAATTGGGAAAAAACACTATTAAAAAAAAAGAAATATTATCTCATTTGAGCCTCACAACCACTCTGGGAGATAGATGCTATCATTACCCCCATTTGTAAAGTGTCAAATTTGTACATTTGTAAAAACAAAAGATTGAGGAAACTGAGGCAAACAGAAGTTCAGTGTTTTGCCTAGGGTCACACAGCTATTGAGTGTCTGATGTTAGATTTTAATTCAAGTCTTCTTTGCCCTAAGCCTAGTATTGTATCCACCCCATCACCTGCTATTTAATTATACCTAATCTACATCATACCTATCGAGACATCATACAGCCTTTGCTTGAAAGTGTCCAGTCCATGGGCACCCACCCAGCTAGCTCTTCTCACTTCTGGAGAACTCCAATGATTAACTCTTAGAGAATTTATTTGTTTGGTTGTTTTCACTATAATTTTCTTCATATCAAGAATCCCTGATAGGAAAGTCTCTCTTTACCAATGCCTATGGACATGTGTACTGCAACTTACATTTTCAGAGAATTGCTTGCTGGTGGCACAGACAATTTAAGTGACTTGTCCAGGGTCATACAATCAGTATATATCAGTCAGGTTTTGAAATCAAGACTGAGGCCAATTCATGATGCCTCCATAAGAAGTTTATAGAGGGAGACACTGGACCGGTGATTTCATTTGCATAAGGAGCTCCCGGGACCTTCTCTGAAGCTTCTAATCTTAGAGAGTTGTCTAGACTCAAGTGAAGTCAACAAGCCTTTATGAAATCCCTGGTATGTGCCAGACACTGTGTTTAGTGCTGGGGATATGAAGAAAGGCAAAAACAGTCCTATGGGGAGAGACAAAATTCAAACAACTATGTGCAAACAAGATATATACAAGACAAATTGGAAATAATCTCAGAGGGAAGGCACTAACATTAAGGAAGACCACGGAAGGCTTCTTTAAGAAGGTAGAAATTTAGCTGAGGCCTGAAGGAAACCAAAGCAATGAGAGGTAAAGCAACTTAGCCAGGTCACACAGCCAAAACATGTAAGAGGCAGGACTTGAACTCCCATCTTCCTAGATCCAAAGCCAGTTGTCTAACCACTGTACCAATGCTGCCTCTCAGGAAACTTACAAGGACCACTATTTGCCACACAGCATACATACTGCTGAAAGACTGAAAATGTCTTCACAAAACCTCAATGTCAACAAAACAAAGGTTGAGGTGGCTGAAAATCAGGCAATTTGCATGGAGCCTATGACCCTGTGACAGACTGAGTTACAAGGCAAAGTGAGAACAGGGCTTGCTTAATAAAACAGACCATCCACTTGAAACATCACTGTACCCACTCTTTTTCCAAAAAGCCTACTTACTTTCCATGCACGAAGATGTCACAAACAGTGACATCTGCTCATGTGACTTTCACATCCTTACTGCAGATGAAACCAAGGTCCCCAAGTCTTCTAGAGAAGCCTGGGTTGGTTTTACTCACCTGTGAAGGTCTCAGTGCACGGATTCACTCCTGCGAGTCGTTTGGAGGTCCCAAAATCAGAAATCTTCACCACTCCATTATAAGTATTTACTAAAACATTATCACCCTGAGAAGAAGAAGAAACAGACATCCATAAGGCAACTCAGACACATGTTTCTTTTACAAGTTTCTAGGAAGATGGGAAATAGAATGGTGGGCGTAGTGGGTGACTATGAGTGTGTGGGTGTATTACATGCTCACAACCAGTATTCTTGTCAGCTCCTATTATTAGAGGAAGAGAATAAAACTAATAACCCTAGGGAGGAAAGAGAAAGGCCGAAGTACCTTTATATCCCTATGAACTATCTGGTTTTCATGGAGATATTTAAGGCCCTCCAGTATCTGCTTGGTATAAAATTTTATTGTAGGTTCTTTCATTGGGCCCCATTTTGATCTCAGAAGGGCAGAAAGGCTTCCTGGAAGAGATAAAGCACAGAATACATTCAATTTGTATGGTAAACACATTTAATATTCCCCTCCCTATCAGCAGCCAATTGGGGAAGTGAAGAAAGCACAGATTATCCAGATTAATTTCCCCTAGGGCTGTTTTTATTTATCATTGGTAGCAATTCTGTAAGAGAAATGAGCTGTGCACTGTACCTAATAAAAATGTATTTGCAAAAAGTTAGCCCTAGATTAGCATGGATTCATTCATTTATTTATTCAATTAAAAACTGTATTAAATGTTTATTCTCTGCTAGGTGCTGAAGAAGATTCAAAGTTAATAAGACCAAGGCTTCAACAAGCTTACAGTTTATGTCAATTTGGCCACTATCAAAAGAGAGCTAATCTAACTAAGAAATAGAGTATATATTTCAATCTCGAAGCCTAATAAGCCTATATTTAGAAGTCGTGGGATATGAGGGCCATATTTCAAAGAGGCCTTCTTGTACAAGCCCTCCCTTTTACAGGGGAGGTACAGGCCAGTTATATTGACTTGGCCAAAGTCATAAAAGCATTAAGTGGCAGGGTCAGGATTTGAATTCAGATCCTCTTCCAAATTCTGTACTTTCCCCCTCTCCTACACTTTCCTTCTTTCCTTTCTTCTTCCCCTTCATTCTTTCTTTCTTTCCTTTTTGTCTTTCTTTGAGATCAGAAGAGTCAATGTTTTTCACATGTAGAACTTTTCAATAGTGTGGTATGATGCTCGTTGGAATCTTAGCTCATCACTTACTGCCTACGTGACATAGGGCGAATTGCTTCCCCTCTCTGGGCTTCTTTCCTCATCTGTAAAATCGCAGGGTTGGATTAGTCAGTCAGTCAGTCAATAAACATTTATGAAACACCTACTGTGTTCCAGGCACTGTGCTAAGTGCTGAAGATCCAAAGTAAGGTAAAAGACAGTTCCTGCCCTCAAGGAGCTTTTAGTCTAACGAGGAACTCACTAGCTGTCTGTTGCTCAGTCATTTCAGTCGAGTCTGACTCTTCATGACCTCATTTGGCAAAGATATTGGAGTGATTTGCCATTTCCTTTTCCAGCTCATTTTACAGATGAGGAAACTGAGGCAAACAGGGCCGACTTGTCCAGGGTGAAACAGCTAGTACGTGTCTGAGGCCGGACTGTTTTCCTGACTCCAGACCCACTGCACCAGTATCCACTGCACCACCTAACTGCCCCCAAGGAACTCACTAGATGACTTCTAAGATCCCTTCAGCTCCAAATCTATGATATGAATAGAACTCATGGTCATCACAGTCTATAATTCTAATGACAGGAATAGCTGATGTTTGTATAGCATTTCAAGGTTTACAAAGCAAATTCTTTAGATCAACCTCATCAAGTGACAGTACAAATGTTATCTTTACAGATAAAACACTGAAGGCTCAGAGCTTAAATGACTTGCCTATTGTGATACAGTTATTATTGTTAAAGGTAAAGATTATTATACAAACACACACATACACGTGTATGTGTGTGCACATACATCAGCTAGGTTATACAGTAGAGTGCTGTACCTTGAGTCAGACATTTACTAGTTGTGTAACTCTGGACAAGCCCTTCAAAATGTTTGTCTCAGTTTCCTCATCTGTAAAATAGAGATAATAATAGCACATACCTCCAGGGTTGTTGGGGCAGCTAGGTGGTACAGTGGATAGAGTGACAGACCTGGAGTCAGGAAGACTCATTTCTGTGAGTTCAAATCCAGCCCCAAACTTGAGTGTGACCCTGGGCAAGTCACTTAACTTTGTTTGTCTCAATTTCCTCATCTGTAAAATGAGCTAGAGAAGGAAATGGCAAACTACTTTAGTACTTTGCCAAGAAAACCCCACGTGGGGTTGCAAAAAGTTAGAAATGACTGAAATGATGAAATAACAACCAGGGTTGTTGTGAGGATCAAATGAGACAATACTGGTAAAGCACTTACTTAGCGCTTTGGTACATAGTAGGTGCTATATAAATGTAAGCTATTAGCCACTCTTCTCATATGTGGCTCTTTAAGGTTTGCAAGGCACTTAATTTTTTTTGCAATTTTGTTTAATTTTTAGTTTATAACATTTGGTTCCGCAGGTTTGGGGTTCCAAATTTTCTCTCCCTCCCTTCCTCCGGTCCCTCCCAAGATGGCGTGTAATCCCACGTAGGTTCTACATACATGAAGCACTGTCTATGGTCTGATTTGCTCCTCCCAACAACCCTGGGAGGAAGGTGCTATTACTATTCTCATTTTATAGAGAAGGCAGTTGAGGGAAAGATCAAGTGACCTAATAAGTCTCAGAGCTGGGATTGAAAGCCAGAACCCCTGTCTTAAGTCTAGTCTTCTTCCTGGTAACCTTAGCTTATGCTGCCCCTTATATAGGATTCTATGGTGACAAAACACTGTCAGATCTATCTGATTCTTACAACAATCCTGTGAGGTGGCCGGTACTCCAAGAATTATTATACCCACTTTACAGATGAGGAATCTACAACTCAGAGCTCAAGTGACCTGACCAATGTCACATGACTAAGTAAGCTTATGAGTGGCAGGATTGAAACCCAGCTCTTCTAGCTCAAAGTCCAGTGACCTTTCCCTTGTATGACACTGGTGCTCACCAACTGGAGAGCCTTAGGGTACAGGAGAAGAGGTCTGGACTTGGAGTCAGGCGACAGAGGTTCCAATTCCATTTGCACTACTTAGTCTGTTATAACAATGAGAAACTGCTGAAACTCAGTTGCCTTGTCTATAAACAGGGCTTTGTGCTGTCACATTTGTAACTGATATAACATTTGTGCCACCCACCACATAGGATTATTGTGAGAAAATGTGTTCTGTAAATTATAGTAATGTAAATTCTAATTATTAAACTCACATACCAACCATCAAAGGAAACCTGAAAAATTCAAACATCTGATGGCATGCATAAGGTTTGTGCTTTGTCAATGAAGGAGCCAGATATTCAACTGATTTTTTTCAAATGTTTTTATCGACATGTCTCCCACTAAAGTAGCTCCAGCTTCAAGTCCACCAAACTGGACAGAACTATCCTTCAACCTTAGGTTTTTTTTTAATCCTTTGTATCTCACTCATACACTTCCCCCATTCCCTCAAACCAAACTCCACATCAGAAAATATGCCTCCAATGATCCCCCAATCTACAAAAATGTCATACTACTAGGCTTCATAAACCTCGCATTTGAACGAAAAATCACGAAGCAGAGAGGAGATACACAAATGTTTTATTTCTGCTTTTCAAAACATTGGAACAGTAGTGCAAAGACACAAACCTCCAGGCACCTGCTCCATAAAGATTTTAATGTAGCCATCTTCTGAAACAGAGCCAAGATACTGGACAATGTTGCGATGCTTCAAATACTTGTGCAGGGCTATCTCTTCATGTAAAGGCTGAGAGTACCTATGTTAATGTTAATGTTAATGTTAAGAGCATTTATATAGCATTGTAAATGTTTGCAAAGCACTTTACAAAGACTTTTTCATTTTGTCCTCACAACCTAGGAGGTAGGTGCTGTTATTATCCCAATTTTACAGATAAGATGCTCGGAGCCACACAGCTAACATCCGAAAGAGGATTTGAACTTGTGTCTTCTGAATCTTGGTCAAACACTCTATCCACCAGAGTGCCAACCAGCCAACAGAAAAACAGAGAATCGTTGACTCTTGAGAGTTGAAAGTCACCTTTTGTAGTTGTTATTGAGCCATTTCAGTCATGTCTGACTCTTTGTGACCCCTTCTGGGTTTCTTCGCAAAGATACTGGAGTGGTTTGCCTTTTCCTTCTCCAGCTCATTTTATAGATGAGGAAACAGAGGCAAACAGGGTGAAGTGACTTGGCCAGGGTCACACAGCTACTAAGTGTCAGAGGCCAGATTTGAACTCAGGAAGATGAGACTTCCTGAATGCAAGCCCAGTGCTCTATCCACTGTGCCACCTAGCTGCCCCTGAAACAGACCTCAGAAATCATCTAATCCCTTCATGTCTAATGCAGGAAAGTTGATACTTTTAGTGGTTGGTAAACTCACTATGCTATTTCAAATCATCCCATTCTATTATTGGACAGCTCTAACTATCAGAAATTTCACGACTACTTATCAAAGTCAAAATCAGCCTCTTTGAGACCTTTGCCTAATAATCTTAATTCTGCCCTCTGAAATAATAAAGAACAAACACGATCCTTCCATAGGGTCTTCCATTCTTACGATCTAGAGCTAGATTTGATTCTACACCCCCAGCCTCACCAGCATCTTTTTTCCTCTAACTAAACAACCTCATTTTAATCAATTGTTCCTCATGACACAGCTAGGGAATTACTTGCATAGAGTGTTGGGCCTAGAGTCAGGAAGTTCTGAGTTCAAATTTGACCTCAGACACATTCTGCCTATATAACCTTGGGCAAGTCACTTAGCCTCTGTTTGCCTTGATTTATTCATCTATAAAATGGGGATAAAATTAACACCTACATCCCAGGACGGTTGTGAGATATTTGTAAAGCACTTAGCACAGAGATTGCACATATGAGGAGCTACAGAAATGCTAGTTATTATCACAACGCTGATGCATGCTGTCCAGATGCCTCACCATCCTGACTGTCCTCCCCTAAACATACCTTCTCTGGTCAGTGACCTTCTTAAAAATCAGGCCCATAACGTGCATTTGAACTGTAGTTCAATGTGCACAAAATATAGGATTGTCAAGTGTCATGATCATGCTTCGATTAATACCTACATATACACAAGAAAAGGAGCACGTCAGTAGTTAAAGAACTCACCTCAGAGTAAAAAAGACCTGAGTTCGAGTCCTTCTCTGACACATAGGGGCTTTTTGGTCCCCAGCAGGTCATTTAATTCCTTAGTGCCCTAGATAATTCTTCAAGACCATAAAGATAGAAAGCTGCTTTGGACCTGATCTGGTTGGCAGATCTGGTCAAAAATACATATATACACACAAACAGAGAGAGAAAGAGAGAGAGCCAGAGAGAGCCAGAGACAGAAGAGAGGAAGACAGACAGAGAGACAGAAACAGAAGAGAGGAAGACAGACAGAGAGACAGAGACAGGGACAGAGAGAGCTTTGGGACCTACATACTTCTTCAACAGGAATCAATTTGAAAAGATAAGCAGGAAAACCACTGATAGGAAACTAACCCCAAACAATAGGCATAAAGTAAGAGAAGAGAGCAAAAAATATAATTATATTTTTTATAATATTTATTTCTATAATATTCTCATGTACCCAGGTTGTAACACAATACTTAGCACAGTAAGTGCTTAATAAATGCTTTTTCTTTCACTCCTTCATATTACTGAACTGCATGTGTATGCATGTATTCTATATACATAAATGTATATATTGTATATATGCATATACACACACTCGCACGATATTTCAGATATAAAAAAATGATTGATCTGAAAAATAGTGTGGAGTTCCATTCTATTTCAGGGTATATACCTTGTGGAATGGTCTCATGTTTCTGAATTCACACTATTCCAAATTATAATTACATAAAATATGGCCATTGGCTCAAGGCCAGTGAAAATAAACAGGGCAAATCTGAACTGTACATCCACTTCATGGGATTCATTATTTGCGCTGACTGGGACTTGGCCTTAATAGAATCACTTTTCAAACAGGATAATTTTCTTTCTTTTTTGACTAGCCCTGTGATTTCATCAGTTATAAGGGGCTCCAAGGGAGGAAATCTCTACCAATTCAGAGCAACACCTCTGCAGCTAATGAATTCTCTCAGAGAGTTTCCGGGAGTCCCAAGGGCCTGAGAGATTTGCCCAAGCTCGCATTCTATCAGCCTATCAACCACAGAACTCAAACCCAGGTCTTCGAGGCCAGTATTCTATCCACTATGTCAGACTACCTCTAAATTTCTTTTTTTTTTTTGCAGGGGGGAAGACAGGGCAATTGGGGTTAAGTGACTTGCCCAAGGTCATACAGCTAAGTGTGTCAAGTGTCTGAGACCAGATTTGAACTCAGGTCCTCCTGACTCCGGGGCCAGTGCTCTACCTCTAAATATCTTAACTGCGAAATTTTACAAATCAAATGTCACTAAGATACCTTCCACCATTTCAATCTATTTGAATTACACGTTAGGATTTGCTTTTCCTCCAAGAAAATTTTAGACAAGACAATATCCATGTTGGCAATAATTACTCCTTACCTTTCTGAGCCACCAAAACTACCAGTCATCCATCCAGGGAGATGCCATCCACCAGATAACTACAATATGATTCACTTACCTGCTGTCTCTCTCAGGTATCTCTTTGATAGCTATTCGAACTTGGTTGCTAAGATCTCTCCCGGCGTACACAATTCCATACGTGCCTTTCCCCAGGACTACTTTTTCACCATTCTCATCATAATCATATTCATACTGGGGGGGGGGGGAGGAAAAATCAGGGAGACAGAAAAACAGTGCTTGGGGCAAAAACATCTTTTAATATCAGAATTAAAAAGTTAATCGGCAATTATGGTTTTTAAATTTATATTTCATATGTATATACACACATGTATATGTGTAAAGACACACAAACATAGAGAGACAGGAAATGTTGTTTGAGCACAATACCACCATTTATTTCTTAGATACTTTGTTTTTAATTATATAATTATTCCAAAGGCATGGAATTTCTAGCCATTATTAATATACACATCTATTACTTTATTCTGTAAGAGAACTTATATTTTTACAAGTATATTTTTTATCAACTTTAGGTGGCTTTTTTATATTCAATTCAATCAAGAAATACCTATTTAAAACTTGCTATATACAAAGCAAATTGTGAAAAGCATGGTGGTAAAGGCCTGACCTTGAAGTAAGGATTCAAGGCTTTCCTCTGACACATGTTGTATGGCTAGCAATTCACGTAAGCTCCTATTAGTTGCTAATCTACATCGGCAGAGAAAGTTTCTACACTGTGAGCTTCCTACAGCAATGAACTCACAGGTCTGAGCCCCCCAGATTCGTTTTTTTCTGTTTAAATATGCAAGATACTGGGCTGGGGTGCTTAGGAAGAATGAAAAGAGATATGACACAGACACAGAGTCAAGAAGCTGCCAATCAAATGGCACAGAGGGGTCCAGAAGACAAGTACACAAAGAAATATGCTATGAGGGAGAAGATAAGTAAGTTGAAAATACATCTCAGAGAGATGATAGAGAAATAGATGATGGGTGGATAGATGGATGGATGGATGAGAGAGGGAAGGACGGAGGGGGGAAGAGGGAAAGAGGGAGGGAGTGAGGGAGAGAGAAAGAGAGAGAGGCAGAATATTCCTATCACTGATGCATGCAATTAGATGAACTCTAATGAATTTGAAATCTAGAACTTTCTGAAGAGAGCTTGCAACTTATTAATTTCCTTATCTCAAACAGACCATTTATTTATCTTTCTAGTACAGCCAAGTTCATTTAAAAAAATTATTTAGCTCCTGTGGATATTCCCTCGACAGCTGCAGATCACAACTCCTCTAGCTTAGAAACTAGACAGTGTTTCTGAGCTGCTGTGGCTAAAAAAGTCATTGTCCAGCAGCCACCCCTCTAATAAGTCCTTCCAAACTTTGTATCACAAACCTCCAGTCCATCACTGACCCCTGTTTGGCGTCTTTCTGGCTTGGTACAATTTGCCAGACTTTGAGTTCCAATCAGTATGGGTTCAGAGAAATCAGGGTCACCTCCATGAGGCTCTGAGAAGTGCTTCAGGGAAAGGTTTAATTAATATTTATCATTTAAAAACTTCTCCTAAAGCAACCCAGAGGTATAACTTCAATAAGACTCGAAAGCACAGTAAAAGCCTATTAATTATAAATAATGGAGCTGGGAAGACTGGTTTAAATTACTGGCAAATCTGGTTAATTATACAATAGTTCCAAATACATACAGTAATGTGAAGAACAGGCAGATTTAGTGTTGCCAAGAAAAGATCTGTATTGAGCTGATTTCTGAATAGATAAAAACTCTTTCTATCTGGTAGCTAAAGAAGATTTAAGAATGCTTGAAATATCTGCTTTAAATTGTCTAACTATCCCCCCCTTATAATCTTCCATTTTTAGCTTATCAAAGACGTTATTCCATTAAATTAAGAGCATGATGTTAGATGCTGGAAGAGATATAAAGATTTTAAAAGACCCAGCCCACATTCTATTGGAGTTTATAATCTAGTTCTTATAAATTATATATGTGTAGACAAATTACTTTATTATATTTTCCAAGGGCATGGGTAGTCTGTAGAATCACAAAGCTAGAGCTGGAAAAGACCCCAGAGGCCATTGAGTCTAAACCTATGACTTTATAGATGAGAAATCTCAGGCCTAGTGAGGTTAAGTGAGTTGCCCAAAGTCACACAGCTAGCAAATATCTGAGGTGGGCCTTGACATCAGATCTTTCTAACTCCAAGTACAACTCTCAATGCACGATACCACAATGCCTTAAAATCCTTTCAACCATATTTTGGGGAAAGGTTTAGGATGAAATATGATATAGGTTTCATTCCATGTGTGTACCTCGGTGGAGGGCATTCTCATTGACCATAGAAGATACAAACCAGGCTGGATGACAAGAGACCGGAGTAGGAATTACAGGTGTTATTGGTCTGACCCAAAGGCTATAGCATAGGGAGTTTAAAGGGTTTTATACTAGTTCCTAGTTTGGGTCCTTAGACAGTGGCCCTTGGGGTCAAGTGGAAGGGTTCCCCACTGGACATGAGGGATATTACAGAGAACATGAAGCTCTGGGGTTTCATCCAAAGCTAATGTCTTGAGGCAACTCTTTTTCTCTGGTCATCTGCCTAAATTTCCCAAGAAGTAAGCCTGGACTAGACTATTCTTTCTAATTTCCCTTCCCTTTCAGTCTTTCTTGTGAAGTTTTTCTTTGTTGAGAGAAGGCTTATTGGTTTAATTCTGTCTCTAGTCTCTGAAGAACTAAGATAGGAGACTATTGGTGTGTCCCACAGAGGTAAACTTAAACCCACTCCAAATTGTCCCCCATTTTGACTTCATGATATCCAGAAAGTACTGGACTGGCATGTTGAGGAAAGATTATCCCTGATGACAATAGCTACATTATCTGTTATTGCTATAATCTCAAAAACAAATTCTAAACGATTTCATGTGTGAAGCAATAGTAAAATTCACTGCAGTCTTCATGAATCACCAAAAACAACAAAGAATTTTACTGAAGTTCAATCAGAGGCTGAAAATGGGCAAAGTCCTATTCTTGCTGAAGCTTTTCCTCTCTGACAACACAAGACTCACCTCTAACGTGTCCCCATCGATCTCCCCTTCTAATTCCACTGTACAGCCCACCGCATCCGTTATAATCTCTTTGACTAAGGAGCAAAACCTGGAAACAACAAATGCCACCAAAAATTCAGAAATTTCTAACAACTATATTCCACCATCTTTGCTGTTATACTTTTGTTAAATTCATCACAGATGAATGAGTGCTGACAGTGAGTGACGCTTGAGATTTGATGGTGAGAGGAAGGAAAAATCTCTTCTCTGAATGGCAAATGTTTGGAGTTTGGAGGTAAGTAGCTTACTATCCTTTTCACCTGAGAGTTTTAGTCTCACATAAATGGCAGCATAGAGACAGGAGCACTAAAAAAAAAAGGAATCAAACTGTGAAAATTTGACATAGAAATAAGGAAAACAAATGCATACTAATACAGGAATTAATTAAACAATAGAAATAATTATTTGTTAAATAGCCTTGTTAGCCATTCTTTATATAAATAATCATAATTCTCTGGCCAATAGTCTTCAGAGGAATAATTTTTGTGAGGAATAATTTTCATTTCCTTAAAGCTTGAGATTACCAGGGAAAAAGGTATAAGGGATATTTACAGTAAAGCCCCCAAATGAAGCTGGAGAAAAATGCCACTGAAAACTGCCTTCTACTGGGTTTTCAACCTTTTTTGTGTCATGGAAATCTTTAGCAGTATAGTAAAACTCTTCTCAAAAAGGTCAAAATGTGACCCCTTCTCTAAATGATATTTTTAAAAGCATACAAGAAAACATAGGATTGCAAAGGAAACTAATTACATCAAAACACAGTCAACAAATAATTTTTTTTTAATTCATAAGGCAAGTTAAGAATTTCTGTGCTAAAAAAATGTGATAGGAATTCAGAGAAACATGATAAGAGTTTAATGAACTGATACAAAGCAAAGATGTGGCAGCTAAGGGGTGCGATGGATAGAGCACCAGGCCTGGACTCAGGAAGACCTGAGTTCAAATGTGGCCGCAGACACTTATTAGGTGTGTGACCGTGGGCGAGTCACTTAACCCTGTTTGCTTCAGTTTCCTCATCAGTAAAATGAGCTGCGGAGAGAAAAGGCAAACTACTCCAGAATCTTTGCCAAGAAAACCCCAAACGGGATCACAAAGAGTCAGGCACAACTGAAACGACTGCATAACAACAACAAGAATAAAGCAAAGAGAGCAGAGACAGGAGAACAATATACATTGTGACTCCAATAACACAAATGAAACAACAACTTAAAAAAAAGCTTAATTCAAGATTAATTGCAGTGACCCATCTGGACCTGGAGAAGAAATGATAAAACATAATTCTCTCTTCTCAGGGGAGAGTTAAGGGACTATATGGGAGGGGAGTGTTGCCTATGCTGTCAAACTGGTCAGT
Source organism: Phalanger gymnotis (assembly GCA_028646595.1). NCBI lineage: Eukaryota > Metazoa > Chordata > Mammalia > Diprotodontia > Phalangeridae > Phalanger > Phalanger gymnotis. Next base: position 471,792,245 of record CM053622.1, on the reverse strand, counting down.
TTTGTTTAACTGTTGTGGGTTTTTTTTTGTTGTTGTTGCTAAAAGGGAGAAATCAGGAAGTACCTGTGATGTAAAAAACAAAAACCATCAATAAAACATTTTTAAAAAAAAAAGAAAAGAAAAAAAGTATGGTAGCAATGATGAGTTTAATAATCAACCTGGTATAACTGCTTTGAGATCTGGAGAGCCCTACTCTAGAACAATATATCAAATTATAGCTACATCCCAGTAAATGCAAATAAGGAATTCCTATAAGTGTTTACAGGTTGCCAGAAGTCTGACTCTTGGATAAGTGGGTTATTATCATATTGTGTCTGAAACATAGGATTACAGTTCCATTTATAACATTTTAAAAAAGCAAATTCAACAAATGCAATTTTCTTTTGGACCACAAGCTATAACTCTGTGGGGATCCCTTTAAATAGGTTCACCATACTTCAAATAAATGAAGCAAAAATGGAATTAACTCACCGACTGCACTGGTCTTCAGTAGAAAAGTAAATTTGAAAGTCATCAGAGTTATCATGGACATAAAGAAAACAACATCGTTCGTCAAACTTGGATATGCTGGAAAATGTTCATTGAAAAGAAATATTACATATAACTTGGGATCTTCAATTTACTATAGAATTCTTAAATTACTACAAAACTGCTTCCATTTTAAAGACTTCATGTCCTAATGGCTTACCTAATCAGTCCTTGATTTCCATATGAATAAAACTTAAATAAATGAGAAATGTCTCTCTTGCTATCTTGAGTCTGTGTTCACCAATTTAATTCAACAAACATTAATTAAGCATCTCCTCTACCATACAGAACTGTGCAAGATATTGTGAGGGAGACAAAGGGTCACGTGCAGAAAAAACTCACAAAGAGAGGTTTTGTTTCCATTAAAAATGGAACAAAATGCACAAAACAGTAAATAGTTGTCATTTTTCATTCATACTGACCTTATTCCCCTAATGGAGGAGGCTGTAAAATTCCATTCATGAATTTGTTTCTGTAGGAACCAAAGACACAAGTCAAGAGTTCCATGTTTGACAGCAAAGCATAATATAACAGGGTCATTCTCTTTTTCATTAGATATTCAATTACATGCTAGTTTTCTCAGCATGAGATATGATTTTACATTTTAAAAAAATCTGTATTTTATTATAAAAGTAAGTAACATAGAATAATAGAAATATATTCCAGAGTATCATAAAAATTGCTTTCAGTCCATTTTCCAGTTACAGCAGAAAGTCTCTATTTTGGTATAATAGTAAACGCCTCTCTATGAAGTATATAATAACACCATTCATTTTCCACTGACATGTCAGAAACCACAGAATAAGACCAGAATTTATTAATCTAACAAAGCAGTGGCAGCACAACATATCTAGACCAATGATGAGAGGTCAGTCTCATAGGAAGCAAGCACAAAGTCCCAGAGCTAGACCTATGACGGGAGGTCAGTCTCATGGGAAGCGGGGGAAAAATAGCCCTAGAAAGCATTTTCCTTCAAGAGAATTCTTTTCCTTTTCCTCTTCTCTCTTATTCCTGACATGCCAAATAAAAGAAATAGGTAGAATGGAAAGAGATCTAAGGGTACAGGGAAGGATGCCAAGACAGGTCCTATTGCTTAGTAGGTTCAAGCAATATAGCCACAGGGTATGGGGGTCACAAGCTCCTATAAGACTTGAGGATTCACCTCACTTTTGGGGGCCTCAATTTTCTCAGCTATAAAATGAGGAGGTCATCTAAGGTCTCTCTCGGTGCTAAGTCTTAGGCTCCCCTCCAAGGCATTAAAAAGACTTTGGAAAGGTACATTGTGAGCCTTGAATTCAAGTTATGCAAGCTCTATGTGTGTGAGCTCTAGGCAGTATGTTTCAGGCCATCCTGGATCAAGAGGGAGAATCAAGATAAAACCATACCACTTTAAGAGGGACTGATTAAATTATATGGAGGGAACTAAACTAGATCCAAACACAGAAGAGAAGTAATAGCACTAGGATTATTCTGAGGAAAAGAAGAATTGAAGCCTTATTCTACCTCTGGGTAGGCAGCATTGGGGGCTACCTACACTGACTGAGTCAACCCAAAGATTAGTACAGGCTTATAGAGTACTTATAGAACTCACAGATAGGGCAACAACATGTACCTATTCTTCTGTATCTCAAAAAGATCTTTTTAAAAAGGGAGGGAGGGGAGGACCTGTTTGTACAAAAATATTTATAGCAGCTTTTTTTGTGGGGGCAAAAAATTGGAAATTGAGGGGATGTCCATCAAATGGAGAATGGCTGAACAAGTTGTGGGATATGATTGTAATGTAATATTATTGTGCTATAAGAAATGATGAACAAGATGCTCTCAGAAAAACCTAGAAAGATTTACATGAACTGATGGAGAGTGAAGCAAGCAGAACCAAGAGAACATTGTACATAGTTAACAACAATATTGTACAATGAGCAACTGTGAATGACCTAGCTATTCTCAGCAATACAATCTCAAAGGACTCCTGATGAAAAATGCTATCCATCTCCAGAGAAAGAATGTAGAACAAAACATACTATTTTTCACTTTCTTAATTTTTTTAAATTTGATTTGAGTCTGCTTCCATGAAATGAGTAACACGGAAATATGTTTTACATGATTATGCATGTATAAACTACATCTGATTGCTTATTGTTTCAAGGAAGGAGGGAGGGAGAAAGAGGATTTGAAACTCAACTTTTTTTAAATGAATGTTAAAAATTATTTTTATATTGAGAAAAAAAGAAAATATTATTTAAAAAAATAAGTACGTATTCTGTAAATTTAAAAAAGCAAAAAACAAACCAAAAAATCAAGTCCTTGCCCTTGAAGGGTTTACATTCTACTGAAGGGATAACACCACTCACACATAAAAATGACGAGAGAGACAGACAGAGACAGAAAGACAGAGACACAGAGAGAGACAAAGACAGAGACAGAAAGACAGAGAGAGAGAGAGAGACAGAGAGAGATGTTTATGTGGTCAGGGAGGAGAATGAGCAGAGCAATAATTAGCAATTTTGGTACCTGGGGGAAATTTCACAAAAATACTCCTTTAAACCAGTTTTAAAACAAATTCATCTGGCTTAGGGGGTGGGGAAAGGAAAGAGATTTTGGGACACAAGATCCCATGGAGGGAGAAATCCTAGGACACCATCTTGTATGGTGGTAAAAAGGAAGGAAATGGAGAGATAGAGATCGTGGGATGCCACGAGGCCATTCTGGTAAAGGACATCACAGGGGTGGGGGGACACTAGGGGAGCTGACCTAGAATGCAACAGAATTGAGGCATGGGGAAAAGTATACTATGTAGTTATTTTGTATATTATTAATTATTCTTCATAGCTAGGTGCTAAGCTCAGTTGTTTCTATCTTGTTAAAGGCATATGCTATAAGCTGCATATAAATTTTGATGCCTTGGGGCAAAGTTTTGGTTGCCCTGTTCTAGTTATAATTCTGGAGAAGCACATCCTGGGCAGGTACAATGACATGAAAACAGGAGTGTGTACAGCATATTTGGAGAGCACTGAAAAGCTAAATTTGACTGGAGTGTGGCATTTGTGTAGGGCAGTGATAGAAGGGTCAGGCTATAGGGGTTCTTGCCTTCAGGCTAAAGAATTTGGATTTTAGCCTATAAGCCAGTGGTGTCAAACAGCTATCTGCAGGCCTCATAATGACTTAGAAGATCAAAATGAACATGTCTGTGTTATTGGGCAGTTAGGTGGTACAATGGATAGAGCACTGGACCTGGAGCATCCAGGAAATTGATGACTTGAGTTCAAATATAGCCTCAGACACTAGCTATGTGACCTTGGGCTAGTCATTTAACCCTGTCTGCTTCAGATTCTTCATTTGTCAAATAATCTAGAGAAGAAAATGGCAAATCACTCTGGTATTTTTGTCAAGAAAATCCCAAATGGGGTCACCAAGAGTCAGACACAATTGAACAACAACAAATGTTTTATTGTTATTTTTATTTATTTTGTTAAACATTTCCCAATTACATTGGGCAAACTCAGAGTCAGTTTGCCACCTCTGCTGAGGCAATGGGTAGCTACTACACATTTTTGGGCAAGAAGACCCCATGCCCAAATGAACCAATGTGGCAGATCATTCTGGAGAGAAAGTTGGGATGGTGATATACCTTCCTCCTAGCCCATCCAGAAAAAATTCTGTCTCTCAAATCCTCTTATTCTGACCCACACCACTGGAAAGGCATCATTTTAATCTTTTAATAAAGAGATTTCACTCTAATTGGTACATGTCCAGAGAAACATAGCCTTGGTTGCAAGAGGCAAATTCTCTTGAAAAACCTGCAACCACATATGAGCTTTTAAGAATATAAATGGAAACAAAACTAGCAGAAACCATATGATTATCTCAATAGATGCAGAAAAAGCCTTTGACAAAATACAATACCCATTCCTATTAAAAACACTAGAAAGCATAGCAATAAATGGAGTCTTCCTTAAAATTATAAATAGCATCTACCTAAAA
>CM053622.1:471743978-471787236 GCA_028646595.1 Phalanger gymnotis | reverse complement strand
CAATAAGAGAAGAAAAAGAAATTGAAGGAATTAGAATAGGCAAAGAAGAAACTAAATTATCACTTTTTGCAGATGATATGATGATTTACTTAGAGAATCCTAGAGAATCAAGTAAAAAACTACTTGAAATAATAAACAACTTTAGCAAAGTTGCAGGATATAAAATAAACCCACATAAATCCTTGGCATTCCTAAACATTACTAACAAAGCCCAACAGCAAGAGATAGAAAGAGAAATTCCATTCAAAGTTACTGTAGACACTATAAAATATTTGGGAGTCTATCTGCCAAGACAAACCCAGGGTCTATATGAACACAATTACAAAACACTTCTCACACAAATAAAGTCAGATCTAATTAAATGGAAAAATATCAGTTGCTCATGGTTAGGCCTAGCTAATATAATAAAAATGATAATTTAACCTAAATTAATTTCCTTATTCAGTGACACACCAATCGAACTACCAAAAAATTATTTTACAGAGCTGGATAAAATAATAACAAAATTCATCTGGAAGAACAGAAAGTCCAGAATATCAAGGGAATTAATGAAAAGAAATGCTAGGGAAGGTGGCCTAGTCATACCAGATATTAAACTGTACTATAAAGCAGCAGTCATCAAAACTACCTCGTACTGGCTAAGAAACAGAGTGGTAGATCAGTGGAATAGGTTAGGTAAATAAGATGCAGTAGTCAATGACTATAGCAATCTACTCTTTGATAAACCCAAAGAATCCAGCTTCACAAATAGTCTATAAAGTATAGGAATTAATTATTCTTTAAATGTTTGATAAAATTCACATGTAAAACAATCTGGCACTGGAGATTTTTTCCTAGGGAGTTCATTGATGGCTTGCTCAATTTCTTTTTCTGAGACAGGGTTATTTAGGAATTTTACTTCCTCTTCTGTTAACCTGGGCAATTTATATTTTTATAGATGTTCATCCATATCCCTAAGGTTGCCAAATTTATGGGCATACAATTGGGCAAACTAATTCCTAATTATTGGTTTAGTTTCCTGTCCATCAGAGATGAATTTACCCTTTCCATTTTTGATATTGGTAATTTGATTTTCTTCTTTCTTTTTTTTAATCAAATTGACCAAAAGTTTATCAATTTTATTGGTTTTTTCATAAAACCAGCTCAATCATATCTTCCTTTTCTAAAATTCTATTCACCTCCTTAACTTCTTTCTTGTTTATTTTGAGGTTAGATTTATCAAGTTCAGAGAGGGGGAGTTTGAGGTCCCCCACTTGTATAGTTTTGCTCCTTCCTGTAACTCCCTTAACTTCTCTAAGAATCTGCATGCTATAACCACTTGGTGCATATGTTATATAATGATATTGCTTCATTGTCTATGGTGCCTCTTAGCAGGATGTAGTGTCCTTCCTTACTCTTTTAATTAGATCTATCTTTACTTTTGCTTTGTCTGAGATTAGGATTTCTACCCTCGCTTTTTTTACTTTAACTAAAGCACGATATATTTTACTCCAGCCTTTTACCTTTACCCTGTGTATGTCTACCTGTTTCAGATGTGTTTCTTGTAAACAGCATATTGTAGGATTATGGTTTTTAATCCATTCTGCTATCTGCTTCCATTTTATGGGAGAATTCATCCCATTCACATTCACAGTTATGATTACTACCTGTGTCTTTTTCTCCATCCTATTCCCCCCCCCCCTAGTTATGCTTTTTTTTCTCCCTTTTTCCTTCCACTCCTCAACAAAGTTTTGTTTTTGACCACCTCCTTCCTCAGTTTACCCTCCCTCTTGATTCCCCTCCCTTATCTTACTGTTTCCCGCTTGTTACTTCTTTCCTCCCTTCTGACCACCCCCCTCCCTTTTTTCCCCCTTTCTATACTTATCAGTGTATGTTATTCCGTTCTTGAACCAAATCCGATGAGAGTAAAACTCAAGTACTGCTCTTCTCCCTCCCTTCTTTCCCTCTACTATAATGTGTTTTTGTGCCTCTTCATTTCATGTAATTTACCCTTTTCTCCTACCTCTTTACCTCTTCTCCCGGAACCCTCCCTTTACATCTCTTAATTATGTTTTTTATCCTAATATCAGTTATTTTATACAGACATCCACAGTCTATGTGTATCCCTTTCAATTATCATAATAACTGTACTATTCTCAAGACTGACATATATATATATATGTACTTATATATAAGACACATAAGATGATATAATCCTGTATAAAGATGTAAATAATTTGCCCTTTTTGCTTAATATGGTTTGTGGGGGGGTTTCCTCCTGTTTACCTTTTTATGTCTCTCTTGAGTTTTGTGTTTGAAGATCGAATTTTCCATTGAGTTCTGGCCTTTTCATCAGGAAGATCTGGAATTCCCTTATTTCACTGATTGTCCATCTCCTTGCCTGAAAAATTATGCTCAGTCTTGCTGGGTAGTTGATCCTTGGTTGTAGTCGCAACTCCTTTGCCCTTCAGAATATATATTCCAATTTCTCCTATCATTTAATGTAGAAGCTGAGAGATCCTGCATGATCCTGACTATAGTTCCACGATATTTGAATTGTTTCTTTTTGGCTGCTTGCACTATTTTCTCCTTGACTTTGTAATTCTGAAATTTGGCTATAATATTTCTTGGAGTTTTCAATTTGGGGTCTCTTTCTGGGGGTGATCGGTGGATTCTTTCGATGACTATTTTACCCTCTGGTTCTAGGACCTCTGGGCAGTTATCTTTGATAATTTCCTTGAAGATACTGTCAAGGCTCTTTTTTTTCATCATGGATTTCCAGTAGACCAATAATAATTCTTAGATTGTCTCTCCTGGATCTATTTTCCAGATCAGTTGTTTTTCCAATCAGATATTTCATATTTTCTTCTATTTTTTCATTCTTTACATTTTGTTTTACTACTTCTTGATGCCTCATAGAGTCATTAGTTTCCACTTGCTCGATTCTAATTTTTAATGAGTTGCTGTCTTCATTTTGCTTTTGAGTCTCCTTTTCCAGTTGGTTGATTTTACCTTTCAGGGTGTCATTTTTCTCTGTTTAGATTCTGAATCTCTATAGCCATTTTGCCAATCTTATTTCTTAAAGACTTGATTTCATCAGTGTTTTTTTTCATTTTTTCTTTCCCTCCCTAATTTGGTTTTTAAAATGCTCCTTTAGCTCTTCCAGTAAGGCTTTTTGGTCCTGAGACCAGTTCACATTCCCTTTTGAGGTATCAGATATGGGTAGAGTGTCAATGCTATCCTCTTCCAAATTGGTATTTTGATCATCCCTGTCTCCGTAAAATGAATCAATGGTCCTTGGTTTTTTTTGTGTTCTTCTTCATGTTGGTTAGCTTTTTCCTGGCTTTACAGTATATTTCTGCTTTTGGGGCTCAGGGATCTCTGTCCCAGGTTTCTTGTTCTGTGGATTGTGAGTCTAGTTACTGGCTTTGTGTATTATAACCTTCAGTTTCCTGAGGGATGGGTAAGGGGTCTGGCTGCCTGGATTCTCCTTTTCCCCTGGGGCTGCTTTCCAGCACTGTTGCTCTTCAGCAATGGTCTCAGCTGTTTGTTGTCTGTGCTGGTGTCTGCCACTTCCCCTGGGGGTGCAAGGGTACATCTGAGCTCCTGGTGTTGACCCCTGCTGGTTCTGCCCCTCTGGGACTCAGGAACTCCCACTGCTCAGCCACTGAAGCCCCACTTCTGTCTCCTCTATTCCAGCTTTTTTTCCTGAGGAATTCTCTAGGTGGGGGGTGGGGTGAGGGGGGGGGAAGGAATTAGAGCTATTTACCTAGCCATTGTGTCTCCTAGAAGTTCAAGAAGGCACGTTTCAATCTTTTGGGCTGTAAGCTTCAGGAGAAGGTGTCTCACGGCCAGAGGCATTGTGCTGCTGCCTCTGGTCCTTGGACAGACTCCTGTCCTGTGCTGGGAGGCCTGGGGATCTCTGCCGGTTTCGGGCATCCAGCTTTCTCCCAGCCTGTCCCACTGGCTGGTTCCATAGCTGCTTCCGCTTTGGTGCTATCTGGCACAGCTCTGCACACTGAGCGCTCTCCCAGCCTACAGATCCGTCCTGTCAACCTTTCAGACTCTCCTGGCTTGGAAATTTGCCCCACTCAGACTGCTCGCAGTTTCTAACTCTCTCAAATCTGCGCAGATTCACTTTTTTATAGGAATATGACAGAACTTGTGAGAGAGCTCCAGCAAGACGCTGTTTTCATGTGGCCATCTTGGCTCCGCCCCTGGATTTCCCACTTCTCCATTCTTATGATTCATTCCATTGGTTATAATTCTTCTTTACAACTTGGCTATTATGTAAATAAGTTAAATTTTATGTATATATATATAGATATAGATAGATAGATAGATAGATAGATAGATAGATAGATAGATAGATAGACAGACAGATAGATAGATAGATGTAGAACCTGTATTGGATTACATGCTATCTTGGGGGTAAGGGGGGAAGAGAGGGAGGGAGAGAGATTTTTGTAACTCCAAAACCTATGAAACTGAATGTTGTAAACTAAAAATAAAAATAATTAAAAAAGAATAACTTGAAAAAAAAGAATATAAATAGAAACAATGAAACTGATGAAAACATCTTCCCAAAAGGGAAAAAAAAAACCTTTGTTGTGTTTATGGGATCTCACTCTAACATCTACTCTTGAAAATATTTCCTCAGAGAAAAAAATCCCAAATGGTTCCTTTTCACTCAACCACTCATTAAAAATAGCCTCCAGCATTCTCACAAATAGGAAGCTAGTTTATTTATCCATGGAAATTCCTATTAAAGGCAAGAGACAACTATAGAATTCAAACAATATGGGCAGATGAATAGAACAATTGCACAAAACTTAAAATAGCTTGCTATGAATATTTTATTAGTAGTAGTTTTTGGCAGATGCTTCTCAATAATTCACAACAGATGACTGGCAACTGGCACCTTCAATGTCAGAGAGTAGCAAAAAGCTAACCAAGAAGCACAAGTTGTTTTGCAATTTCAACAGAAATACACAAAAATAAAATGGTAATTTCAATAATAACAATACCAGAGTACATTATACCAAATGAGGCAGCACTTGAGTTTCCTTGCTGTTTACAAAACAAAAAGGAGACAAATAAATGAAGTCCGTTTGCTGCATAAAAAAGCCACATCGAATAAAAGACAGTGATGAGTACTGTGTGCTCGCTAACTCAGCCATCTCCAATGTCCTCACTTCCTTTTTTTAGAATGTCTAATGCATCTGACACAGAAAAAACGTGAATTACACAGTCCTCCATCATTATCAATGACTGCTGACTACACTCTGGACCATGACAGGAGTGTTCCTGGCATCAAATACTGGATAGAATTACCGGTCTACACTTGAGATGTTCATGACTCCGTCTATTTCTGGTGAGATCTTTCTATTTTAGATTTGGGAATTTGCTTACTCTTCTTTATGTGTTTTATTTCTGAAGGCATTTGTGTTTACATTTGCCCTTGCTCTAAATCATGTTCAATTTGCATGCTTCTTAAAAAAAAAAAACTTTATGCATTCCTACCAAGTTCAGGAGGGAGAGCTGCTGACATATGGATGCCTATGGCTAGAAGACAAACCGTGTAGTACTAAAACAGAATCATTTTATAAAAGGAAAAGACTGAAGACTTTTTAGGTACAAAGGGGAAATGTAAACCTGTTACCTCTAACAACACACACACATCCTACATTCCTGTCTCCCCAAAAAGTACTCTCCAATCTACAGTTTTATGATTTCAGTAGTTAGCAGAATTCTGCAGTTTTCCATTTTCATAACCAGCCTCGTTCCTTGCACCACCATTTCCTGCCTTTTTCACTGGCTCTCTCCCATGCCTAGAACTCTCTCCCTCCTCATCTAGGCCAACTGGCTTCCCTGGATTCCTTCAGATCCCAACCAGAGCTCCACTTTTGCCAATTCCAAGTGTGGTAGACAGACAAGGGATGTGCCCTGCTGCTGCTGTGAGCCCATGTACTTGGGCCCTTCTAGCTAAAACACAGATATTTGATTAAAGAGTATTGAATGGCATAAAGAATGGCTGTGATTTATTTTTCTTACCATTTCTGTGGGTGAGACATGCCACAAAGAGACAGTTCTCTCTTCTGCCTCCTTGTTTATGGAAACATAAGAAGGCTGGTAGACTTTGGTTGGTTCAATCACTAGAACCTGAAATAAGAACAAATATTTGTAACCTATTGGAACGTGCTGTAATAGTCATTATACATATATACATATGTACACACATATATACACACACATATTATATATGAAATATACTTCTACATTATACTATAAAGCTTCAGAAGAATCTCTTGTTCTGACTGCAGAAAACAACGAAGGAGCAATCATTGATTTTCAGGAACTAAGCAACTGCAACAAGGGAAGGAAATGAAAAAATGAACTTTGGCCTCTTCTGCCCTTATGATATAAACCGAGCACTAACTAGGTGCTAGGACTTATCCTACTGTTGTTGTTCAGTCCTGTTTAACGCTTGGTGATGCTGTGGACCTTAGCACACCAATGCTGTCCATGAGGTTTTCTTGGCAAAGATATGGGAGTGATTTACCATTTCTTTCTCCAGTTAATTGTACAGATGAGGAAACTGAGGCAATCAAGGTTAAGTGACTTGCCCAGGGTCACACAGCTAGGAAGTATATGAGGCCACATTTGGACCCAGGATGATGAGTCTGCCTGACTGCAGGCCCAGCACTCTATCCACAGCACTATCATCATTATTATTAGCAGGCTATTAATTATTACTGAACCTCTTTAGGGTTCAGTCTCCTCATCTGTAAAATGAGGGGCTTAGATTAGATGACTTTTCTAGAAGTTTCTGCCTCTAGATCTATGAGCCTCTAGGGAACAATGTCAGTGAAGAATTCTGAATAAAATGTACCCAAGGGCACAGGTAAAACCAGAGATGTGCTGGTAGACATTCAATACCTGGCTCTCTGAAAGCACAGACACAATTTTAAGTTGTTATTAACATTTTCTTCATCTTATTAAGTCCAGACAATCAACAAAACAAGAAATCAAGCCTTGCTTTGCAGTCTTTGCTGATTTCCAAGGTGTAAGTGCTCAAATCCTTTAGCAATCAGGATTCCATCTGACTCCAGCACACTCCTGGAAAACTATCAGACCGGAAACGCCTTGGAGGCAGGGGGCTAGCCCACTTTCACGGCTAAAACAAATAGTTATAACATCATAGGAATTTACTTTTTAAAAAAATTGATGAATAAGCTTTAACACTTTTCCTAATAATTTTAAAGCATATTCTTGAATATGTCTTTCAGAAATTTTTAAGTAATAAACCCTCTCCTCAATCCATGTAAAATGTCTTAAATAAATGTATTTTAGAATATCATACCGGAAATCTCAGTCCATTCGTGGTTTCCTTGGTTGCCTCAAAAATTATGTCCAGCCAGAAGTTAAGGAGCTCCTGTCTGTGAGAGTGTTCACTGGTGAGTTTCTTAAAGCGTTGAATTAGTTGCAGATTCTGAACTAATGACCTCAGATACCTATAGGAAGAGAAACATAGGGAAATGAGACCCCTCAAGAAAAAGAATTTAATTATACCTGAAACTTGATTTTTACTGAGTCATGAGTTCATCCTCACAGTCAGCTTCCTAGTAAAAGTCTCATTTTCCAAGAGACTTCATAAGGATGATCAATGTGCCTTTCTTGGCAATATATTCAGGTGAAAGAGCCAAAAGGTAAAGCTAATTGTAAGTTCTCTTACCTTTTAATGAAACTATGAGCTGAGAATAAATGTTCCCCAGGTAGATAACGGCCCTGACTTGGTTGAGCCTATAAACCACTCAAGTAACATATATAAGCTATTCTTTAGCTCTTTACCTATGGCAAATGGATTTTTTTTTTTTTTGCTAGAGGGGAGATGGTGGTTGTTGTTGTTCATCCTTGATTCTTTAAGAGGACCAATGATAGATATCACGAGGGTGATGTCTTGAGAGCAGAGGTAGGGATTGAAGCAAGGAAAAAACCTTGAAGGTTTTCCTGATCTAGAAAGGAACCCGGCAAGTTTCCCCCACTGTGGCTCCGGACATTCTCAAAAGATTGAAGAGGCTGGTTTGGCTCCACAATGAAACTCTGGGACCTTTGAACCAAGAAGACTCAAACCTGCTTCTAGACTGGCCCATCTTGTACAAGAGAGAGATGGGGGAGGACACATTATTTGTCTTAGTATGTCTGTTTACCTTGTCATCTTTCTTCTCAAATGCCCTCTTCTATTCTTGGAGCTCTTTACTTTTGCAGGCCTGGTGAATTTGGAAAGGTCAGTAGTTTAAAGGTCTAAAACTGAAAGCGTGGAGGTCCCAGAAAGAGCAAATCCATACTTCCCCCTAACCCCGGGATGGGAATCAAGATGGGCTCTTAGCACTTGGAGCCACCGCAGGAGTGGTGCATGACTCTAGGCAAGCCGTAGTTATGAGCTCCCCGGCTTTGAAGAAAATCCAGATGTTGATGCTTCTCTGTTAACTGTATATTGTGATTTTGTCAGACAGAAATCTATCTGTTGATTTGTGTTTATTTGCTCTGAAGCTCAGGGAACTGAGTGAATGATATTTGTATGTTGGATTAAAATAAGATTGTTAACCCCTTAACATTGCTTTCCTTAGTAAAGCAGATCAAAAGAACCTGAGCTTGCAGCGTTCTTGTTGTTGGTTTTTCACCCTCACATCAGTTACTAGCCGAATTGTTGAAACAGGAAGGGGCCTCAAGTCCACACATGGCCCTTTAGGTCCTCAAGTGCAGCCCTTTGACTGAATCCAAACTATTCTGTGAAGTTTGGATTCAGTCAAAGGGCTGCATTGGGGGACCTAGAGGGCCACATGTGGCCTCGAGGCCACAGGTTCCCCACCCCTGCTAACCCATTCCACAGCAGATCTTAACAGAAGGACTGTCTATATGGGTTACATTGGCTCCCATCTTCCTTTAACAAAGAATTCAGAATGCCAAACCAAAGATGCACCACCATTTTTCGTGACTGAATCTTTTCCAAATAATAATAATAGCTAAGATTTACATTCTACCTACTGTGCCAGACACTGTACTAAGCACTTTATAATTATCTCATTTGATCATCACAACAATCTGGGGAGGTAGATGTTATCATTATCCCCATACAGAGGAAGAAACTGAGGCAAACAGAGGTCAAGTGACTTGCCCATGGTCCCACAGTTAGGAAGTATTTGAGGTTGGATTTGAAGTCAGGTCTTCCTGACTCCAGGCCCAGCACTCCATCCACATCAGAACACCATGAACAAGGAGAGCTGGTACTTGATGACGACAGACCTATGGCTGTACCAACAATCCAGCTAGCAGCTGCTGTGGGGGTGTAAAACCAACAACAACCAGCTCACAGAATGTGCCAGGCCAGCTCCTTTTGATCTGCTTTACTGAGGAAAGCAATGTTGAGGGGTTAACAATCTTACTTTAATCTAGCATATAAATATCATTCACTTAGTTTAGGGGAAAAAACCAGTACCCTGAATTACAGACCAAATACTATTCATGGTTATCAACATCTGAGTGTTCAGCCAGGGAGCTCATTACAAAGGTTGGCCCAGAGTCACATCCTATTCAGGGCCCTAAGGGCCCAGACCTCATCCAGGCTGGGCATGGAAAAGTTCCCCACTCTCAATATCACATCAGATACAAATCAATGACTCCCAATTGTCTTAGTGCTGAGAAATACAAAAGCATCCTACTTTATCTGCCCCATTCAAACAAAGGCCAGAATCATTAAGGTCAACAGCAAAAAGTCCCACCTTAATTACTATTACAATGGCACTCACCAGATGGGAGGCTTGAGTTTAAATAGCCTCTCTGCTGCTTGTACTGCTTTCCCTATGTCATTGGCCAACATGCTCACATTGAAGAACTGACCAACATCCCAGTAATTGTTCATTTTTTCCAAGCTTCCTTTTCTTCCCAGCAAACTATTCAGCCGGACACCTTAGAAGTTGGAATTTTAGTCAAGATTAGTTTATATAAACAAAGACATCAAGTGAAAAGAACACTGGATTCTAAGTCAGATCAGGCTTTGAGTCAGGATTCTACCTCTTAGTTGCTGGCTTTATGATCCTGGGCAAAGAATTAGACCCAAGTCTCAGTTTCTCATCTGCAAAATGGGGACGATAATATTTTCCCTATGTGGTGTTGTTGTAAGGATCAAAACAAAATAATGTAGGTAAAGAATGTTTTATGGTGAACTGTCAGTGTAAGTTACTATTACTAAAAAAGATAAGATAGGGACTAATAGTGATTTCACTGCTATACGAACTCCCAGGTGAGGAAACTCCTTCCCTATCAGTGCAGGTCAGAATCTTCTCTGACACTTAAGTCTTAGCGAATTGCCCAAAGCAACAAGAGGGTAAGTCAGTTGCCGGGGGCCACCCAGCAAATATCAGAAGCAGGTCTTGAATCCCCATGTCTTCTTGGTTTCGAGGCTGTCTCTTTATCTCTTATGCCATACCATTTTTCTACTATAAAACAAAGTCTAAGTTATTGGGATCATGTGGTGTTCAGGGGCTAAGTCATTTAATTCAACAAGCATTTAAGCACCTACTATGTGCAAAGCCCTGCCTTAAAGCATTCACTAAGTGCCTACTATGCACAATGCACTGCACTAAATGCTGGGGATACAAACACGAAACTAAAATCATCCCTTCCTTTAAGGAGCTTACATTGTTCCAGGGAGGAAGGCCATGGCAAATGCATGTGCTAAGAAAAATAAATACAAGATAATTTTAGGAGGAGAGAACCCTAACAATAGGTTTCTCATGGGAGAGAGCCCCTGAAATTATGCCTTGTAGAATTCTAAGAGGTCCATGTACAGGTGAAGAGGAAGTACATTCCAGTTAACAGTAGCAACTTGTATGAAGATCCAGAGATGGTAGATGCATTTCAATCTCATGAAACAGCTAGTGGGTCAGTCTGGCAGGAATTTAAAGTGCTTAAAGAGAAATAACGTGAAATAAGTCTATAGAGATAGGCTACAGCCAGTTTATAAGGGGCCGTAAACATCAATTTGAAGAGTTTACATTTGTTTCTACAGGGAAATAGGGAGCCACTGAAGATTCTTGAGGAGAGTGGCATGGTCAGAAGCTATGCTTTAGGAACACTATTGTTTTACTGTAGAGAGAATGGATTGTAGAAGGGTGAAAGCAGAAACAGGGAGACTAAATAAGAGGCTGTTCCATTACTCCAGTGAGAGGTGATGAACAAATGAACTAGGGGGATGGCCATGTGAGTAGAAAGAAGGAAATGGATTTGAGAAACCTTGTGGATGCAGATTTGGCACCTGATTGGATATGGAAGAGTGAGATAGGAAGAGATGAAGAATAACTTTAAAGTTGTAAACCTGGGCAAATGAGATCTGAGTCACAGATCAGACTGTGGAAAAATAAGTTTTTAATCAGGTGACTGCCCCTGCTGTTGGGATTGTTGTTTTTGTTCAGTTATTTCAGTCTTGTCCATCTCTTCGTGACCCTGTTGGGGTTCTCTTGGCAAAGATACTAGAGGGGTCTGCCAATTCCTTCTCTACTTCATTTTATAGATGAGGAAACTGAGGCAAATGGGGTTAAATGACTTGCCCAGGGTCACACCGCTGGTAAGTATCTGAGATTACATTTGAACTCAGGAAGATGAGTCTTCCTGACTCCAGGCCTGGCACTCTATGCACTGAGCCACTGCTGTTGGGTTACCAAAGAGCAAATGATACATGGCTTTCTGTAATACACAGCTGGCTGTGGGTGGTGAGTGATTTGTATTTTTTTTAACTTGAAAAACTGACTTACCAAAAAGCGTACCAAAATAAGATTCATAAAGAGCTTTACCTATTTTTCTCAGTTCCATAGAAGTTTCAAATTGTTGTCCAGCAACTATCAGCAAAACAGCCAGATTAATTCCAGAGTAAAGAGATGACTGGAGCTCAAATCCCTTTCGGTACCTATTATGATAAGCATGCCAGCATTAACCACAGCATTTTCTCGTACTGAGCTACTGACTGGAAGAATAAATTTAAATGAAGAAAAAGGTCACTATCACTCATCAAACATTTTCTCAAGCTCCTTCTTCATGTAATCCAAATGACAAATCTATTAGTGTCAAACACCTTCCATATCTTTGAAACTCTGGTAAACAAATACTCAAAAAGCAACCACCAAAAATTATCCTCTTCAAAGTTAATTGGGTTTTTTTGCATAAATGATTAACTCACCTATGACGTCAACCCAGCTCTCTATTACAACAAGAAAACACAAAGCAGCTTCCCTTTTTTCAACATGGAGTAGCAGGGGGAAGGGAAGGTTCCCTCCACATGTACAGAGATACTGTGACTCAATTGGACAGGATGTCTACATTAGATTATTTTTTTTGTCTGTGTCTATACTAAGAGGGCAGATGATGCAGTGGATAGAGCACCTGGCCTAGGGTCAGAAAGACTCTTCCTGAGTTCAAATCCAGCCTCAGACACTTCCTAGCTGTGTGACCCTGGGCAAGTCACTTAACCCTGTTTGCCTCAGTTTCCTCATCTGTAAAACAAACTGGAGAAGGAAATGACAAACAACTCCAGTATCTTTGCCAAGGAAACCTCAAACGGGGTCACAAAGAGTTGGAAACAACTGAACAACAACAAACGATGAAATTTCTTCAAAAGGAACTATTATGATTATATTTTCAAAATGCTTTCTTTCTTGTTATTATTATCACAGAGATAAATCTGAGAGAGACCTAAGGGACCTACCTAGTCCATTTCACTGATGAAAAAGCTGAAGCCCAGGAAAATAATCATCACCCAGGTAATAAGTGTCAGAGGTGGCCTTTAAAGGCAAGAGTTGGTGCTCTGAGTATCAAAGTCAACCCAAACGCTAGGAATAAGCATTTTCAAAATATATTTTTTAATATGATATAAATATATGACTCTGAGAAAGTCATGTAACTTTACAGTGGCCCCCTCTCCCCAGACAACTAAGGATAAGCTGGAACATTTGAGGGAGTTCCATGCCATACAATCCCCACGTTGATGAAAACACAGGTCTGTACCCCAGCCCACAAAAACACAAGTACATTATGAAGGGATAAAGAGAAGGAATAGCTCTGGAGATACATTTTTTAAGGTAATTCCTCCTCCCCAATATTTACAATCTGCAGACTTTGGGAATTAAATCATACAGAAGAGAGCTGGCAAAAGCATTTTTAAAAAGTCAGCCTGTACACAGAGAGAGCCAGGGAATCCACTTTTCTCAGAACGAAGTTGGTGATAGCAGAGTATTACTTTATTTTTTGTTTTTTGGGTTTTTTGACGGGGGGGAAGACAGGGCAGTTGGGGTTAAGTGACTTGCCCAAGGTCACACAGCTAGTAAGTGTATCTAGCATCTGAGGCCAGATTTAAACTCAGGTCCTCCTGACTCCAGGGCTGGTATTCTACTCACTGTGCCACCTAGCTGCCCCATGTCGTGTTGCTTTAAATATAGGTCTCTCTCAGGAGAGTGAGGGTCAGGATTGGAAGTGTGGTACAGTGGTAAGAGAACTGGCTGTGTAGTCAAATGGACCTGAATTCAAATCCCTTCCCTGCCATCTATTGCTGTGTGATTTTTGGCAAGCCATTTAACATTTCTGGGCCTCAGTTTCCTCATCTGCTAAATGACAGGGTGGGCCTCCATTGCCTCTGAGGTCCCTTTGATCCAAGATCCCATAAGGGAATGAATAGATCAAGGGTTCTTAGACAAACGTCAGGGGGAGGGAGTGGACTTGGTAGAGGAAAAAAATGACATCTTTATTTTCACGATCCTTTAATTTGAATTCAGCATTTCCTTCAATCACAGTAAGATAGCACTCTGACAAGGGGGGCCATTGGCTTCACCACACCGCCAAAGGCGTCAATGAGAAAAAAGAGCTGAAGAAGCCTGAAATAAATGGATAAGTTCTGGGGCTTTCACGACGTGGTCACCATGGGGATGAAGGAAGCGCAACCTGAATTCAAGTTATGTGCGATCTCCAATTCACTGCACTGAGGGTCATAGAGAGACAGGTACGCTCGCCTGTTCCCTCTGCTCAGCCTTGTATGTATCCATCTCCCCAGCTCCCACCCTCACTCCTGTAACCCTGTGCTTGTATGCACGAGCACACATGCACATGCACGCGCCGCGCGCGCGCACACACACACACACACATACATACACACCCCCAAGGGGCCTAAGAGACCAGGAAGAAAGGAATATGAATCCTGAAACAACTGAAAAGAAACTGGGAGCAAAAAACAAAGGGTTTATACTGATCCCTTCCCTTCCTATGGTACTCAGATTCAAGGAAACAGAATTTAATCTCACCATTCAATGGCAGAGTCTCTGCTTTCCACGTCCCTGCAGTCTGAATCAAGGAATATGTCCTTATAGATTCTCCCACACAGGCAGAACATATCTGGAGCAGGATGATCACACGTTTGTAGAACTTGAAGCATCACTTGGAGTGCCTTCCCTCTGTCACCGGCATGATTCCTCCTGAAACACATTCATGTGTCATCATGAGGGGCTGGTGGCAAACAAAGATGATTTTTCTTTTTAAACTTGCCCTAGAAGCCATAAAACTGTGCATACCTTTGATCCAGCAATACTGCCACCATATCCCAAAGATATATATGTATATATATATTTTTTTCAAAAGGGAAAAGGACCTACTTGTACAAAAACATTTATAGTAGCTTTTTTTTGTGGTGGCCAAGAAGTGGAAATCAGGGGGATGCCCATCGACTGGGGAATGGCTGAACAAGCTAAGATATATGATTGCAATGGAATATTATTGTGCTATAAGAAATGATGAGCAGGACGATTTCAGAAAAACCTAAAAAGACATACACAGTAACAGCAATATTGTACAATGAAGAACTGTGAATGACACCTATTCTCAGCAATATGATCCCAAAAGGCTAATAATGAAGCATCTTCTCCGCCTCCAGAGAAAGAACTGATACTGTTTGAATACATACTGAAGTATACTATTTTTCACTTTCTTATTTTCTTTTACTTTTATTAAAGACTAAAATGACTAATATGGAAACGTTTTATACGATTGCACATGTATGACCTATATCTGATTGCTTATCATCTTGGGGTGGGGGAAGGGAGAAAAGGAGAGATAGAATTTGGAACTTAAAAAAACCCAAATGTTAAAAACTGCTTCAACATGTAATTTGGGGAAAAAAATAAAATATATGTTTAAAAAACAACCCTGACCTAGAACAACAGTTTTGGTCTTCTGCTTAAACAAACAAACAAAAAAAGCAATAACCTATTTTCCTTTAAAATCTATTAAGTATATGAAGATTCAGACACTGATTAAGCACCTACAATGTTACAGTGTACTTCACAATGGGGATAAAAGAAGAAAAATTCAAGCTTCTGCCCTCAAGGAATTTACATGCTGAAAAGAAAGAAATTTATATACACACATACATATATACATATAGAAATTGTTGTCTTTCAGTTGTTTCAATCGTGTTTGACTCTGTGTGATCCCATTTGGGGTTTTCATGTCAAAGACACTGGAGCAATTTGCTCCTTCCTTCTACAGATCATTTTACAGATGAGAAACCTGAGGCAAACAAGGCTAAATGACTTGCCCAAGGACACACCACTGGTAAGTGTCTAAGGCCAGATTTGAACTCACAGAGATAAGTCTTCCTGACTCCAGGCCTGGTGCTCTATCAATTGTGCCACCTAGCTGCGTGTGTGCGTGTGCGTGCGCACGTGTGTGTGTGTGTGTGTGTGTGTAGGTGTGTGTGTATGTATATATACGTATATGTATATGCACATATTTTGCCCAGAGTCACATAACCTGTGCCCTAGGCAAAATTCAAATTTGGGTCTTCTTCCTGACTTGGTGACTATCCACTGTGATACATAATTGCTTCATTCCAATAAGATTCTTTGGCAGTTGATTTTATCTGTATTCTTGATTTGGGTACTTCCCAATGCACCTGATGCTCCCTTTCTCTAGTCAGGAGATTCCTGTTCAATCTACAAATTGCTTCTCCTGATGAAGAATCCATCTTTTCTGTGTGTGTTCCCCTCTCCTGTCATCCCCTCCCCCCCCTTATTTCACCCCCAACTGAATCAGTTTTGCTAAATATTTTTAACAGATGACATTTATCCCCAAGCTAATCTCTGGATCCTATGGAGAAAAAGATTAAAGAGATTAAACACTTAATGAGGTACAAAATTTCTACATCTGCTACAAGTCAAATTTTTTTAAGGTGTCCATTGTTCAGGTTTATGAAAAGCTGCATTAGCCTTCCTGAAATTCTTAGTTGTTAATGTGATTTTAAGCCTTTGGGGTCTAGTTACATCTAGGTTTGTCCTACATTGTTCCTTAATTTGTAACTTACTCTTTCCATTCACAACAAAAGGTCATTTGAGGTTGGGGAAAAAATACACACACATATACACATATCAAACATTTGCAAGGGAAAAAGCAAAGAGAAGTTTTCAGTTAAAAGCCACTTTAAGGAGACTGCTAAATAGTCTAATCCCCTTAGAGACTAACAATCTGCTTTGCTGATCTGCTTATGTTTTCCAGGCCCCAAGGTATCCAAGAACAAGCCAGTATTTCAGAACTGTTGTGTTTAATCAGTCACCAATGTGAGCAGTAGCCAGCGGCTTGTTTGTGGTAACATGAGAATTTTGTCCATTACTAGAAACCGATGAACTAAGGTCTACTCTACTGAAAAGTGGTTTACACAAGCTCCTGAGCCACCTTTCTGCCCCTTCTTCTCCCTTTTTTTCCTCTAGCTTTCCCTCATTCACCACCCAACAAAATGCTTAATAAAAGTTACTGACCAACAGAGCTAGGAGATTTGTATTCCGCTTATGTGTCAGGGAGAGGGGCAAGATGGAGGGGAAACTATAAATTTTCCAAGTTTGGTTTTATTGGGTATCCTATAATAAATGGCCTAGAAGCCAAAAGATCTGAGTTTGAGTGCAGCTATGTGACTTAAGGTAAATCATTCAAATTCTCTGAATCCCAGTTTCCTTATTTGTAAAATAAGGTAATAATGCCATCCCTTACTCTCTTCAGTGGGGCTCTCATGAGAATCAAATGAAACACTTGGAAGTCCTTTATAAATTATAGGCTATTTTAAAAATCTGTAGAAGAAGAAAAGAAGAAAACACGTCTTTCTAATTTTCTTGCTTTTTTGCAACATGGATAATATGGAAATATGTTTTACATGACTTCACATGTATAATTGATATATTGCTTGCCTTCTTAGTGGATAGGGAGGGACTGGAGGGATGGAAAGAATTTGGAACTCAAAATTTTTTTTACAATGAATGTTAAAAATGGATATATAATACATTTCTTAAAAACTAAAAAAAAAGAAATGGATTCAGAGGATTTGGGGTCCAGATCCTACCATCACCACTTACTACCTGTGACATCTTAGGAAAATCACCTAACTTCTAAGAATCTCAGTTCTCTTTTTTTGGGGGGGGAGGGGCAGGGCAATTGGGTTTAAGTGACTGCCCAAGGTCACACAGCTAGTAAGTGCGTCAAGTGTCTAAGGCTAGATTTGAACTCAGGTCCTCCTGACTCCAGGGCCAGCGCTCTACTCACTGCACCACCTAGCTGCCCCAAGTCTCGATTCTCTTATCTGGAAAATTGAGAGAAGCTAGGTAGCACAGTGGATAGAGTGCCAGGCCTGGAGTGAGGAAGACTCATCTTCATGAGTTCAAATCCAGTCTCAGGTGGTAGCTGTGTGACCCTATGCAAGTCACTTGACCTCTTTTTGCCTCAGTTCCTCATCTGTAAAATGAGCTGGAGAAGGAAATGGCAAACCACTCCGGTATCTTTGCCAAGGAAACCCCAAATGGGGTCACGAAGAGTCAGACTCGACTGAACAACAAAAATGAGAGGGTTAAACTTAATGGCCTCTAAGCCCTCTTTTAGCTCACAAGCTATGAACCTGTGAGGGATACTATCTACAGGAATGAACAAATTCCCAGATGAAAATCCATGGTCATTCAACTTTTTTTTCAAAATTGTAAATTCCTAGAAGTCAGAGGCCGTGTCCCTTAGGAAGTCAAATACAATGTTCTTTGAACATATTTGCAGTTGTCTAATAAATATTTGTCAGCTGACTGATTGTTATATTCAGTTCCAGGTCTGTCACAGGTGGTCATGCAGGCCTCCCGAGTTCTGCTTATTTACAATACTTCAAATGATTTGTGCTAATATTTCAGCCTTTTGCTCATCAAGTCTTGATAGTAAAACCAATGCCTGATTCAACTTCAGCAGAATGTGACCAAATGATTGCTCCAAATGCAGGTAAGAGACTCTACCTAAAATCAAACTCCCATTCATTCTTCTTCAGAGAGCAAAAGAATGAGCTCTGGATAGTTTTTAGCAAATACTGTAAAAGGAGCTGGCTGTTAGAGAAGAAAATCATTTCCACCAGCCTGAATCTACATATTGACAAGAAGAAGTTCCGACTGTAGCAGCAAGTCTGCTACTTTTACTCTAATTTATTTGCCAGAGTCTAAGAAATCGCACAATCACCCAAGGGAAACTCTTTTTCAACTCTACAAATGAAAGCTGGCTAAGACCACAGGATGTAAATATTATTAGCATGTTCTACTCGTGATGTTTCAATCCCTAACATTTCTTCAGTCTAAACTTAAATGCACTGCTTGCTTACTTACAACAGAGCAATGTCCTCTAGGAGAAATAAGACTTATGTGCCATTGGTTGACAAAAAGTTCAGGCCAGGACATAAGGAGCCATGAATGGAATTACCAGCTGACAGCTCGGTTGTTGTTGGGTGGAACATGCCTGTTTACTCATGCCATTAGTAAAATCCTATCCCTGTGAGTCATCAGGGCAAAGAGTGGGAGGATTACCTTGGTCTAAAAAAGTCAATTAAATTTTTCTCCCTTTCAGAACCCAGTGGAAATGTACATCCTAGTTCAGAATTTAGGTACTTTGCCAGAAAAAGCTTTCTGGATTTGGAATTGAAGAGGACATGGGTTTAGATCCTAAGGGGTTGTCTACTACCTATGTGACCAAAGATGTCTTTATGCCTCTAAAGCCTCAATTTTTATCTTTAAGATGAGGGGTTTGAACTAGAGGATGCCTGAAGTCCTTTCCAGCTCTACATCTGTGGATCCATGAGCTCTTGCCTAGTCCATTACGACCCGCCTCTTCTCCCTCTTCCAATCACCCACTGATATTGTTGCCAAAACTATCTTTTGACTTTTCCATGACTACATTCCCTTCTGAGAACTATGAAGAGTGTATTATAGTATAAATATCTGCATTAGGTATATTGATCCCTCCAGGCACTCTTTGTCCCACTCTCTTCTAGGTCAGCTTGGTGGGGCAGTGGTAGATAGAAGCCTGTACCTGGAGTCAGAAACACTCCATCGACACATAATACCAGGCAAAGCTAGAGATCAAAACTCAGGCCTTACGTATCTTATTTTTCCAACATTTCTAGGCCTGAAGTCAGGAAGACCTGAGTTCAAATCCCGCCTCAGACATTTACTACCTGTGTGACACTGGGCCAGTCACTTAACTTCTGTGTATCTCAAATTCCTCTAATGTAAAATGGGGATGATAATAATAACTACCTCTCACACTGTTACTGTGGGAATAAAATGAAGAAATATTTATAAAGCATTTTCCCAAACTTGAATGTGAGCTATCATCATTATTATTTTTATTCCAGGTCAACATCTTCTTGGGTAAGTTCTTTCAATGCTTCCATCTAGTCACCCTAATCCTGACTCCCAGAATTCTCTCAAAATGAGCTAAAAATGACTCCCTGAACCATCAACAGAAACTTTCTCCCCTTTGCCATGCCTCAAAACCCACTTACCTCTTCCTGATAGTCTTGCCCAACTAAGTGAAAGAGGAGATCCCTCTGGAAGTCCACTTCTATGTTGCCTTCTTTCCTCAACACTCAATATATATAATGTAAACAACTGCTCTTTTGATTCTTAATCTGTCCATATGATTGGGGTGGGGGGGAGGGAAGGATGGAGTCCAGACCTGTGAGTTCATACACACAGAGAGGTTTCTATCAAGTAAACTCTTTTACCAATTGGAAGTAGTAACTTCTGCAAGTTAGTCTTAAAAGAGTTTCCCTGTACCCAAAGGGCAATCAAACTGTGCATACCCTTTGACCCAGAAATACCACTTCTAGGGCTATATCCCAAAAAGATCATAAAAAAGGGAAAAGGACCCACATGTGCAAAAATATTTATAGCAGCTCTTTTTGTGGTGGCAAAGAATTAGAAATTGAGGGGATGCTCTTCAATTGGGGAATGGCTGAACAAGTTGCGGTATATGAATGTAATGGAGTACTGCTGTGCTATAAGAAATGATGAGTGGGGGGATTTCAGAAAAACCTGGGAAACTTACAAGAACTGATGCTAAGTAAAGTGAGCAGAACTAGGAGAACATCGTACATAGTAACAGCAACACTGTAAGATGGATCAACCATGAGAGCCTTGGTTCATCTCAGCAATACAATGATGTAGGACGACTCCAAAAGACTCACGATGGAAAATGCTATCCACATCCAGAGAAGGAACACTGGAGTCTGAATGCAGATCGAAGTTGGCTATTTTCTCTCTTATTTTTGTTTTTTGTGGCTTTTCCCCTTTTTTTCTGTTTCTTTTTTCACAACATGACTAATGTGGAAATATCTTTAACATGAGTGCACATATATAACCTGAGTAAGATTGCTTGCCTTCTTGGGGAGGAGAGAGGAGAGGAAGAGTGAGAGAAAAATTTGGAACTCAAAATCTTATAAAAAATAAATGTTGAAAACTATCTTTGCGCATAATTGGAAAAACAAAATACTATTTACTTTTTTAAAAAAAGAAAGAAAGAAAAGGTAATTTTTTAGAAAGAGTTCACTGGGGGAATTGAGGAGTTAAATGACTTACTAGGACATAGTCACTATCTTATCAAAGATGGAATTTGAACTCACACTTTCCTGACTCCTAAACATTTTCTACCCACTACATCAGTGGTATCAAACTCAAACGGCAATAGATCCTTAAAGGCCACATGTTGACTTAGAAAATCATAAATGAACACTTTCTGTGTTACATTGTATTTTTAAATTTTATTCTGTTAAACATTTTCTGGTCAGATTTTAATCTGATAACAGCCTCATGTGTTTTGTGTGCTGCACATAGCCCAAGGGTCAGGAGTTTGACACCTCCACGCTACATTACCTTTTTTGTTGTGCAGTCATTTCAGTTGTGTTTGAGTCTTAGGGGCCCTATTTGGGGTTTTCTTGGTAAAGACACTGGAGTGGTTTGCCATTTCCTTCTCCAGTTCATTTTACAGATGAGGAACTGATTAACAGGGTTAAGTGACTTGCCTAAAGTCACAAAGCTAGTAAAGTGTCTGAGTCCAGATTTGAACTAAGGTCTTGCTGACTCCAGACCTGGTACTCTATCCACTGAGCCATCTATCTGCCTCACTGAAAACTGTTATCTCCACTATGTATTCAACTTTTTGCAGTATTTTTATAGCTCCAATTTATACTTTCCTACTACTGGAGTAGGAATTTACTGCTGGAAGGCTATACCCCTAGCCAATGGTTCACTTTATCTACCCTTTGAAAACAAAGACATATGACGAGGAATCGTTAAAAAGGGAATTTTAGTGTAGTTCAGTTTAGAATTTTAGTCTTTTGCTGCCACTGTTTAGTAAAATGTGTGATAATCACTGAGAAGGCAACCAGATTATTTTTTTTTCTTTTGCATGATCCTAAAAATCACTTAAAACACTGACCAATTTCCCAATGCAATCCAGAATGATAGCCTCTTATTTGAAACAAACAAAAAAAACCCTTTGTATGCAGAATGACACAATGAGTTATATTCTAGTTGCATGCCACAATCTAGGTATCATGAATTTGCCATTCACTTGGTTTTTCTATTGGTTTTTCTTTGAAATTATTTGCAATTTAAGCGAGAATGCCTTTTAGTGTTCCGAGATTCAACTGTTCTGAGATGCAACTAGTAACATGCTATCCGCAAAAAGGAGAATTTAGAGAATCTCAACAATGACAGAGAATCCTTTCACTACTTGGTTTCACCCAGAGCAAGACATTCTCTCTGACACTGATGAAAACTTAAGATGTGCTGATGGCTATACTCAGCAGGTCACTGAACAAAGTTATCTCTGTAGTCTCATCTGCCAAAAGATCATGTATATTAACATAAGTAGGAGAGCAGCTCTGTTGGAGGAAGATTTTTACAGCAGTACTTTATTTTATTCTACTGAATTGAACTTTAAAAAAAAAAATTCTGCAAACAATAGACCCACAGGGATTTTAAATTTTCTGTATCTAATCTCTCAGGCAGTTGTGTGGTCGGCTGCAGAAAGCAGTCTGAAGTCCTTCATGCTGGCCTGCTCCTTTCTCGTGTTATCACCAAGAATACTCTCAATGTGTATATGAACAGTCCTCATAAAAACTTTTATACTAATGAGAATGTAAACATATGGCTCAGTGGCAAATGAGGTCTTCTCAGGTGCCTCCCCACTTTTTTGCTGTTGTAGAAACACCATTCATAGCACTAATTGGCTAGAGGTTGGAAAAGCCCATTGCACCAATATTCTTCAGTAACTTTTTGGAGAGAGGGTTTAGACCTATAATTTCATTGGTGTTATGGGTACTCCTATTGAAAAAACCACCTCTTCTAATAGAGGAAAAGGAATATTTTTCACAATTATGGATAGGGGATGACTTCTCAACCAAAGAAGAAAGGAGGTAAAATAGGCAATTCTGACTATGTAAGATTGAAAAGTTTTTTGCACAAATAAATCAGTTAAGTAGGAATTAAAAGGGAATCAGTGAACTGGAAATAAATCTTTGTCACAAATTTCTTCTATAAAGGTCTAGTATATTAGGTGTCTAAAAAATTCAGACACATATATAAGAACAAGGGATGTTTCCCAATAGACGTATGGTCTAAGGATACAACTAGGCAGCTGTCAAAAGAAATGCAATCACATAAAAAATGTTCTAATAATTTATGTAGCACTAAAGGTTTGCAATGTGCTTTACATATTATCTCCTTTGATCCTCACAACAAGTCTGTGGTGTAAATCCTATTTTATCTCAACTATAGATCAGGCAAGTGAGACTAAGAGAAGGTAGGTGATTTGCCCAGAGTTACTGTAAAAACAATGTTGCTAGCAGCTGTTGTGGGGGTGATAGACCAATAACAAGAGCACATAGGAGGGCTGCCAGCACGGGTCCTTGGATATGCTTTTCTAAGAAAAGCAACTTTAAGGGGTTAACAATTTTACTTTAATTAAACATACATATACCATTCACTTACTTCATGGGGAAAAGCCAGCACCCTGAACTTCAGAGCAAATACAAGCAGAAATTATATACAGAGCAAACACACAGAGAAATCAACAGACAGGCCTCTATCTGTCTGACCATGAAATTACATAGTTACTAGAGAAAGAGGCACCAACATCTGAGTTTTCAAAGCCTGGGGCCTCCAATGGTCTCATCTGATCAAATCCCACAACACACTTCCAGTGAGTGAGAGCCCTCAAACAAAACACCAATCTCAGATCTTACATACCCTGTTCAGGACCCTGAGGGCTCAGAGGCTACTTAGCAAAAAGGTGTGGGGCCTAGGGCCTCACACCTAGTTCATGAAAGGGTGTGGGTCTGCCTCTAATCAGGCCTCCATTTGTTGGCTCCACCTGATGTCTATTGAGGGGTAGGAAGAGTCTTTAATCCCTGATCAGCATCACAAAGGTATGGGCCTGCCTCTAATCAGGCCTCCCTTTGTTGGCCCCACCTGAGGCCTATTCAATGGACAGGAAAGATCTTTCACTTACAGACTGGCCTTACAGTTACACAACCAGCAAGTGTTTGCAGCAGAGTTCAAATCACTAAAAATAAGAGAAATGCAAACTAAAATAACTCTGGGATCCAGCCTCACACTTAGATTGGCAAAAATGGCAGAAAAGGAAAATGACGATTTTTGGAGAAGTTGGGGAAGTCAGACACACCAATAAGCTATTGGTAAAGGTGTGAAATGGTCTAACCATTCTAGAAAGCAATTCGCTCCAGTTATACCCCAAATGCCACTAAACTGTGCATGCCTTTTGGCCTAGTTGTACTACTATTAGACATATAATCCAGAGATCAAAGATGGAGGAAAAGGACCCATGTGAACAAAAATATTTAGAGCAGAACTTTTTTTTCCATAGCCATTAACTGGAAACAAAGTGGATGTCCATCAACAGGGAGATAATCGAATGAGCTGCGGCAGACAAAAGTAATAGAATATTATTGTATCATACTGTACCATATTGACAAAAGAGATGGCTTCAGAGAAACCTGGAGTTGCATGAAATGATGAAGAATGAAGTGAACAGAACTAGGAGAATTTCTACAATGACTACAACCCTGTAAAGGATAAGTGCTTTGAAAAACTTAAGAAAGCTGATCAAAGCAATATTCAATGATGACTGTAGAATGGAGAGCACTTCCTATTTCTTGGTAGAGAGGTGATGGACTGTAACAGGTACAGAATGTGACAGACATTTTCAGACATAATCGATTCAGTGTAAACTTGTTTTTCATGACCACTCAAAAGGAAGGCTTTTATGGGGGAACAGAGGGGCTATGGGCAGAAATGGCGGCAGTAATAGTAACAAAAAAGGATAAGGAAGAAGAGGGCATTGACAATTTACAGAAGAAGAGAAGGAAGCTCAAAGGATAATACAGACAAGGAAGGTATTGTTGGCATAATCAAGTTAAATTTCATATATATGGGTGTATGTATACATATATACACACATGCATATATATTCACATACACACACACTTTTAAAAATCCTTTTTTTCTTCATTGCAAACAGAAATGTTCATGTCTATTGATGATGGTTAGGTTTATAAATTTTTAATTAATTTTAAAATGCTACAGATAATCATTTTTTTGGTATTGTTCCCAATTTGATTTATCTTGAACATCTCTCCTTGAGGTGGCTTCCAGCACTGATATCTTCTGAATGTATTTGGTCAGGTTCAGAAACCTCCTGAGGTGCCATTTTAACTGGTATAATGCATGGGGTGCTAATATACTAAATGCCAAGGATTGTTGTTCCAACTGTCTGTAATGATCAAAACCAGCTGTTATAGAAATATTATCAAATTTGCTCCTGTTTGCATTGACTTACTCTGTTTTCACTTTCAAGATGACCACCAAATTGAAATGTTCAATAAAGCAAGCGAGGCCTCTAAAACCATATTAAAGTCGTGTAAAATAAAAGAGTTTTTTTCCTATCATCTACTTTAAATATGAATGCAAAGTTTAGTTTAAGATAACCAAAGGAAATTTTGAGTAAGAAATTATTTGAAGGGGGAATTTCAGAGCTGGAGGAGAATTTAGAGATAATCTTGTTCAATCTCTTTATTTTACAAATGACCAAACTGAGACCCAGAGAAGTGAAATGAATATTTGGGTGGCTTTTTTAATAAATATGTCTCTTAACTCAAAGAACTAATTTGAGAGTTTTGCCACCTTTATGCAAGCAAATTCATGAGCTATCAACTCCAAGAAAGAAAAATTAATTTGCCCCTCTATTGCAGTTGCATTTATGCACTCCAATGACTTAATTATTCTCACTGAGATTTCATTAAAGACCCAAAAGTAGTTGTGTGGCTAGTCTAAATATGCATTCTCCACTCTTTCAATCCTCTCCATTTCTTACATGGTCCATCTTTCCCCATGAATACACCCTGGAAATAATCTCAATAAAATCATCATTCCTTCTATTCCTCCTCTTCTACTTACCCTCAACAAGTTATAGATTCCCCAAAGGACTCAACCAAATACTCAGCTGTATCTTTCTCCAGCTAACTAGTCATTCATTCAAAAAGCATTTTTTTTTAAAGACCCGGATAAGTACAATACATTGTGACTCAGCTCTGAGAGAGACATTGCCAGTCAACAAGCATTTATTAAGTACCTACCATGTGCCAGGAACTATAGGTGCTGGGGATACCAAAACAGGATAGATAGATAGATAGATGAATGGCTAGATAGGTAGATAAAGAGAGAGAAAGAGAAAGAGAAAGAGAGAGAGAGAGAGAGAGAGAGAGAGAGAGTAATGGCAAGCAAAGTGGGCTTTTTTGTTGTCTTTTGTTTTGGAGTGCTTTTCAGCATTAAGGCAATCAAGTGCCTTTGATTGAGCCTTGCCTTTGTTTGTAGGAAGACTCACACCCTTTTGCTAGTTAGATCACGAGAGGTGTGAAACCCTCAAGAGGTGTGGAGCCCTCAAGAGGTGTAAAGCGCTCTGACCCTGAAGAAGTATATATGTACTCTGAGGTTAGCATTTTGTTTGGGGGCACACTCATTGGAAGAGTATTGGTGATTTGGCCAGACAAGACTGTGAGTAGCCATTGGAGCCTCCCTGGCTCTGAATACCCAGATGTTGATGCCTCTCTCTCTGGTAACTATGTAATTCCCTGGTCAGACAGATAGAGGCCTGTCTGTTGATTTCTCTGTGTGTTTGCTCTGTTTATATGTGTGCTGGTAACTTCTGTTTATATACTCCCTGAAGTTCAGGGTGCTGGCTTCTTACTCTGAACTAAGTAAATGATATATGTATGTTTAATTAAAGTAAGATTGTAAACCACTTAAAGTTGCTTTCCGTAGAAAAGCATATCAAAGAACTTGTGCTGGCAGCCTTCCTGTGTACTTTTGTTGTTGGTCTTTCGCCTCCACAGCAGCTGCAAGCAACAGTGTGATAGATAGATAGATAGATAGATAGATAGATAGATAGATAGATAGATAGATAGATAGATAGATAGATAGATAGATAGATGGATGAATGGATGGATAGATAGATAGTTAGAACAGTCCCACCTCTCAAGAGTGTAGTCACAAAAAAGCCAAGGTCTTTGGCCTCAAGGGATTTATAATCCAGGTGGGAGTGATAAGATATACACAGAGATCATAAAGACCATTTAGTCCAATCATCTGATTTTACAAATGTAGAAATTAAAGCCTAGAAGGATTAAGAAATTTTCCCAAGATCAATAGTTAGTGAGTCAAAGCCAGAAACATCATCTAGGTCCTGCCTCTAAATCTAATATTCTTTTCATTTCTTCAGTGGTACTGAGATTTCATCAATTGGGCAATTCTTCGACTAACACAAATTACCACCTACCCATGCCTTCTCATCCTCACTCGTGTTCTCCCTAAGAGTCCCCAAAGAGGCTCCATCCAACATGCTGGAGGCCTACCTCTAGGTCTTTTTATATTTTGTGAGTACCAATGAAGCTCTTCAGCTCTTCATCTGTTACCTCTTACCTCTGCCAAAAAGAAACTCATCGAATATCAGGTAACAGACCCTGCTCCTTTTCTGAATAAACATATCCTCAATGGTATTCCTAAGACCACTTCTTTTTTATTTTATTTTTTCCAATTACATGTAAAAGGATTTTTAACAATCATTTTTCAAACTGTTGAGTTCTAAATTCTCTCCCTCTCTTACCCTTCCTTGAAAAGGCAAGTATTTTGATTTTGATTATACATGTGAAGTCAAGCCCAACATATTTCCTATTAGCCATGTCTCAAAAGAAAACACAAACAAAATGAAGCAGTAAAAATAAAGTTTTTAAAAGTATACTTCAATCTGCATTCAGAGTTCATTGATTCTCTCTCAGGAGGTGGATAGCATTTTTCATCATGGATCTTTTGGAATTGTCTTGGGTCAGACTTGGTCTTGGTCAGACTAGCTGAGCCTTTCACAGTCGATCATCCTTAAAATATTGCTGATACTATATACAATGTTCTTCTGGTCCTATTCACTTCACTTTGCCTCATTTCATATATGTCTTCCCAGGCCTAAAACCACTTATTACTAGGTCATAATATGTAACATATTGAAACCTGTTCATGCCCGCCATGAATTTCTCTATTGCCCTCACTCCCGTGCAGCCATTTGAACCTTTCCAATGCAAAATATAACACAAATTAGATTAGAATGTGAGCATAAAAGTATAGAAGACTGAAAGAACAGATGGCAAAAATCACTTTCAACTGAGCTGGAAAGACTTCAAGGAGGAATTAGAATTTTTACTAGGTCTTGCAGAACGGGTAGGATGTTAACATGCAGAGATGGTGGGGGTTGTGGAAGGGGTTGGAGAGGACATTCCAGGGCTAAGGCCTAAAATGAGCAAAGGATCCAACATAGGACGGTGGTACGTGGTTTGGCTCCATTCTAGAATATAAGGGAGTTGAGTGTCCATCAAATAAGTTATCATTTCAAAAAGGAAAAATTCCTTCCCAGCAATTGCCTTTTCACATTTTATGTAAGAAATTTAGTCTGTCACATGCCATTGTTAGGTAAAACCATATCTAAATTCCTACAAGACCGGAGAAGTGATTCTGCTACCAGGGACCTTTTCTTAGGAAGGCAGTAATGCTTATAAGAAATGCAGTACTTGGTAATAAACAGTAACAGAGTACAATATTGAATCAGATAAATGAAAGCAGCCAAAAATTGCTTCTTTTAAGAAGATTGGGGGAAGGGAGGCAGCTGGGTGGAGCAGCAGATAGGGCACCCACTCTGGTGTCAGGAGAACCTAAGTTCAAATACAGCCTCAGACACTTGAAACTTAGTAGCTGTGTGACCCTGGGCAAATCACTTAACTCTGTTTCTCTTGGTTTCCTCATCTGTAAAATAAGCTGGAGAAGGAAATGACCAACTACTCCAGTGTCTTTGCCAAGAAAATCCCAAATGGGGTCATGAAAAGTTGGACACGACTGAAAATGACTGAACAACATAGAGCCTACAGACATAGTACTCTAGTGTAAAATGTGTCCTATTTCTACAATGTGCCAGCTAATATTAAGCCTCAATTAAATATTAAGTGAGCATTTGTTGTATTTAGTAGGGCTCTGGGAGAACAACTTAGATGGACCATCACTTTTAAAAAACTCCAGTGAAGCTTGAACTTACACCTTTTTTTCAAGTTTCTTAATCTTTTGGGGAGTCACAGACCTTTCGCAGGTAGGTGAAGCTTATGGACCCCTTCTCAGAATAATGTTTTCTAAATGTACAAAATATAGGGTTACCAATAAAACCAATTAGTCATCGAATATTAAAATAGTCATCAAAATATTTTAAAAAATGATTCCCCTTAAATATAGAGCGAGGAGCAGTCCCTAGATAATTATCCCTTTAACAAGCATAATAACAAGAATAATAATCACTTGAGACTGGTTCTTTCCCTGCCCAAAGATGGGCAGACTTGAAGGGGGGAAGGAAGTCACCAAAGGAGAGCTAAAGGGGTTAATGGGTCATAGGTTTAGAGTTGGAAAAGGACCTGAAAGGTCATCAACTCCAACCTTCTCACCTATCTCACAGATAAGGAAACTGAGTCCCAGAAAGTACCTGTCAGGACACAAAGTGACTTGCAGAGATGAAATAAGGAACTATCTACACCTTGACTCCAGGCCCAGGACTCCACTAACTACACCAAGATTCCTCAGGGTCTTTCTGGAAGGTTGAACCATGGACTTTTTCACTCTTTTGATGAAGTGAGTAGGGGAGTAAGGAATGACAGAAGATCATGATAGAACCAGGACTCAGATACATCTATTAGCCCCAGGGCTATTTAAAAAATACCCCACCCCCTTCACTGAGGAAGATGCGGGAATAGATGAATTGAAGCACTGAGTTCCATACTCTGGAAGAGCAGCAACAACATTGGAGAGGGTCAGCCAATCCCACACCTCCTCTGACTCATCCTCCCAACTCCTGATTAATAGTTCTAAAGTTTTAAGGATTTTCCTTTTAGTCTTGACTAATTCAGACAAATTTTGCCTCTCCATAATGTCTAGCATTGATTATTTCCAAATTCCCCAGAGTGTCTCTTGCTTGGATACACCAGGTAGCAGAAGATGTGAATGTGTTGTTTGCTGCCTGATGGCTGAATAATAACAGTAATCTAATATTTATTTAGAACTTACCCCAAAACAACCTCTTGAGCAGGCAGTACAAAGGATGCCTGACAACATCCCCATTCAAAAGTCAGTCCATATGTACCATGATAATCATTAATAATTAATATGTGTCCAGACTGATTATACTGGAAATCTTAGTAGCGATGATTTTGCTATTTAAACATTTTAGATTCCACACATATATTAATGTAATTCTCCAAGAGGGAACAAATGAAGCTATGCTGAGTTGGCTATCATTGGCATTTTTTCTCAGATATGCAGCCTCATGGTATTTTAAAGCCAAGTACATAACATACCTTCATTTGTACTGTGTAAAGAAGGTAGATTAAAGCAACTAGAGAGAAGAAATGGGAGGAGATGGGTTGGGGGGTAGGGATAAATACGTTTGCAAAAAATATGTATAAACACGACAAACTGTATTCTGAAGTCTCACTGATGGCGAACTGTCAGAAAAAAATGTAGTCAAGTATTAATTAAATCCTTAATTCTTCCAACACTGACATTTCAAAAATGACCCACAATTGGGGTTTTCAGTGCCATCATATAATCATAATATACAATCAGCTTTGTAAATGTGGGTGAAGTTTATGCAGGGAGATTTTAAATTGTGTTGTAGTTGGCAGTTATACATGAAGAAGGAAGTAATATAGCCAAGATGCTTCCCCTGATCTTCTGTTCTTACCCTAACTTTATTTACAAGGAAATCAAAGATCTTGGGAGTTAGTTGGATTTCCTTGCCCTAGCCTCTAGGTATTTCCTGAGAGTTTTCTGGGCAGAATTTTCAAAAGTGGTTTTAGGGATACAGGCTTACAATGAGGAATGTAATGTGGGGGCAATTTACAAATTTTATGACCTTGTAGTAGATAGTTATCTGGGACCATGGCCAGTATGTCAACACCTGAAAATAATAGTTAAAAGAACAGTCTTGGCTTAGGATCTTTCTGCTGGTTTCTGTTGGCTTATCTAGCTGAAATATGGTAGTTCCTAACCTCTCTTATGAATTTAAAAAAGGTCAGTCAGGCTCTAGTCAAGGAGAGAGCTTTTCTAGCCATTGATCCTCAGACGATGGGAGCACAGAGTCCACCAGATGGCCCTGAAGGGCTGAAGCCCAGCAGAAAGCAGCAGAGATAGCTAAAGGATGATGAGGCCAAGGACTCCCAGAATCGGTCAGCATAGTATAACGGATTACCATTACTAGAGGATGCTGGAGGTCCTGCAGAATCAGAGCCTTGAGCTACCACAATTAAATGCATCCCCTTGCCACATGCTACACATATCCCTCCAAAAGTATGTGACCTCACATATGGGCCCTGACTTAACAAGTTTCTGGTCTACGTATCTTCCATGTGTACCACGGCCACGCAAACTTGATCTAAGTGTTGTGTGCATGTTGTGGCAACCTAAGTGAGAAAGTAACCCATCAGTATATGGCGGGGGGTGGGAGTTGTGGAAAGGGCATGAGGGAGGCAGGGTGGAGGAATATTTTCTGGTCGTCTTGTTATGCTATTTGAATAAACGTCTTTTGTTTCAAAATAATGTATCCTCTCATTGACTGGTCAAATTAAATGCCTTAATGGGGCCTCTGAGTGCATGCTGACCAATAGAATATCTTGAAGCCAGACTAGTCTAGAAGCTCAACGGATCAGCCACCAGCTGATGAATACTTTAGGCCTCCCTAAGACCACATGGAGGGTTTGTGGTCTCCCTCTATACTACTTCACTTGGTAATCTCATCAGCTCCCAAGGATTTAATTACTATCTCCATGCTAACAATTCTCATATCTACCTATCCTGACCCAACCTCTCAGCTGACCGCCATTCTTGCATCTCCAAAATTGCCTTTCAGATATCTCAAAGTGGATGTCCAGTAGACTTCTCACACTCCATATGTCTGAAATTGAACTCATTATCTTTCCCCCTAAACCAGTTTCCAAATGTCCTTATTACTGTTGAGGGCCCCACCACCCTCCCAGTCCCTCAGGCTCACAACTTAGGTATCACTCTAGGTGCCTCACTATCTCTCACCCTCCTCCCCACCATATGCAATCTATCACAAAGGCCTCTTGATTTCACCTTTGCAATATCTCTCGATGCCCCTTTTGCTCTCCTGTGACACGACCACCACTCTGGTGCAGGCCCTCCTCACCTCATGCCTAGACTATTTCAATGGCCTGCTGATGGGTCTGCCTGCCTCAAGTCCTATTCAAGTGTCTCTATCACCTCCTGGATCAAATGGGAAATGCTGTTTGATATTCAAAGACCTTAACATAACCCAGCCCCATCTTACTTTCTATTTTTTTTTTTGTTTTTTGTTTTGTTTTGTTTTGCTTTTTGACAGGGCAGTTGGGGTTAAGTGACTTGCCCAAGGTCACACAGGTAGGAAGTATGTCAGGTGTCTGAGGCCAGATTTGAACTCTGGTCCTCCTGACTCCAGGGCCAGTGCTCTACTCACTGTGCCACCTAGCTGTCCCGCTTTCTACTTTTCTTATACCTTATTCCCTCACACGGATCCAGTGACATTGGCCTCCTGGCTCTTCCACAAAACAGGACACTCCATCTCTTGGCTCCAGGCATTTTCTCTGGCTGTTCCCTATGCCTAATACGCTCCACCTTCTCACCTCTGCTCACTTCCCTGGCTTCCTTCTCTAATCCCTCTTAATCCTAGTTCTTCCCCTCCGTAAATTATCCCTTGTTTATCCTGTTTATAGATTACTTATACAAAGTTATCTGCTTATTTTCTCCCCATTAGACTGTGAGCTCCTCAAAGTCAGAAACTATTTTTACCTCCCTTTTTATATCCCCAGTACTTAGCGGTGCCTAATACAAAGTAAGTGCTTAATAAATGCTTACTGACTGAGTGAAGAAGTCAGAAATACTTGAAATGACTTTGATGGAAATTTTTTTTCTTAAACTTTGAAACTTCCCTGACCCTTAACTGTACCTTACCAATGCTCTCATTATGGATGATAATGAGCTCACTATACAAATAGTCAATAAAGTTTATTCATACGGAACCCTCATACCACAAATCAAACACAGGCTTTACTACAGCTGAGTTCAGTGGAAATTTTAAGTAATTGGAACACAAAGTTAGTCCAAGAAAATCTTATCTTTGAAAGTTCTGCCAGAAGCAGCAGAGTGGACATTAACAGTAAAAACCTGCAAGACTGAACCAGTCTCTGCCACTAGTACAAACCCACTACCATTCATGGGTCAGGTATCATTCATTATTGGTCACCTATCCTAATTAATTCATGACTCTGCCTTGCTCCATTTCACATGAGTGAAAGGTCGACAGTAACTCATGAAAATTCCTCATTCTTTACATATACATTAGAATATAAAATCCCAGAACCTGAACAGTGGGAAGGAAACTCCACAGCCATTTAATCCAACTCCTAGCTGAAGCAAGAATATTGTTTAGATCGTCCCTATAAACAAGGACCTCTGTTTCATGGGGGAAACACAACTTTGGGTCATTCAAGGCTCTACACCATTTCCATCCTCCACACCGAGCTGCCAAATTAATACTCCTAAAACACAAGTCAGACCACATCATTCCCCTGCTCAAAAATCATTAAAGATTCCCTACAGCTTCCAGAATAAAATACAGGCTCCTAACCTGGCTTTTAAGTTCCTCCATGGATCTATCTTCCTCATCCCTTCTCCAAATTATTTCATCTTACCATGTTCAACATTTCAGTTAGATTGAATTACCAGCTATTCTTGAAACTCATCATTCCGCCTCCCATTTATGTTCCTTCACACAAGCTGTCTCTACAATGCTGTCTTAATTCTACTGCCTTCCCTCCATTAATTATTTCCTATTTATCTTGCATGTAGCTTTCTTTGTATATATTTGTTTGCATATTTGCTCCCCCATTAGATTGTAAGCACCTCAAGGGCAGGGACTGTCTTTTGCCTCTTTTTGGATCTCCAGTGCTTAGCAAAGTTCCGGACACATAGTAGGCGCTTAATAAATGTATGTTGCTTGTTGGTACCCACTGCCTCTGCTTCTATGCCTTTTAGAATCCCTAGCTTCCTTCAAGGCTCAGCAGCTACCTCCTAAATGAAACTTTCCCTCATCTCTGCTGGTAGTACCATTTGTTGTTGTTCAGTCATGTCTGACTCTTCATAACCCGTTTGGGGTTTTCTTGGCAAAGATATTGGAGTGGTTTGTCATTTCCTTCTCCAGCTCATTTTATAGATGAGAAAACTGAGGCAAACAGGGTTAAGTGACTTGCCCAGGGTCACACAGCTAGTAAATGTCTGAGACAGGATTTGAACTCAGGTCTTACCAACTCCAGGCCCAACACCATCCACTGCACCACCAAGCTGCCCATTGGTGCTCTGTGCCTCCTCAAATTGCCTTGATTTACTTATCTGTATACATGTTATATAGCCCTAAGAGAATATAAACTCCTTCAGGGCAGGAACTGTTTCTTCTTTTTCTATAAACAAACTGCTATTTCCCAGAGCTTACCTTGTACAATTCCTTTCCCATATAGGTACTTTGAAAAATGCTTCTTTAATTTAATTGAAAGAAAAACAAATTCCTTGCACCTTGTACACAGACAGATTCCTGAACCTGGCATTTAAGGGCCTCTAAAATCTAGGTTCAACTTGTCTAATTTCACATTACTTCCTTTTACTCATTATATTCCAACCCCGACTCAGCAAGCCATCTCCTATTTCCATGGATTTACAAAGACTCTAAAACATTCCTTCCTCAACTTTGTTTCTCTGAATTCCTTACCACCTGTAAGGTGTGACCAGGGGCCACCTACCTAAGAAGATGCCCCTCATCTCCTCCTCCTTCCTACTTTCCAGGGACGT
The DNA here is from genome assembly GCA_028646595.1 of Phalanger gymnotis. Lineage (NCBI taxonomy): Eukaryota > Metazoa > Chordata > Mammalia > Diprotodontia > Phalangeridae > Phalanger > Phalanger gymnotis. Next base: position 471,752,380 of record CM053622.1, on the reverse strand, counting down.
ACACATTGATAATGAGGTTGATGCACGCATTGCCAGAGCCAGCTCAGTGTTTGGAAGGCTCTGAAGGAAAGTGTAGAAGAGAAGAGATATCAGACTGACTACCAAACTGAAGGTCTATAGAGCTGTGGTGCTGACCTCATTGTTGTATGCCTGTCTATCAGGGAGTCTATCAGTGTCATGCCAGGAAACTGAATCACTTCCATTTGGAAGTCTTAGGAAGATTCTGAAGATCACCTGGCAAGAGGAGAGCTAAACTGTTAACCATTCAAACTCTTCAGCAGAGAGTGCAACTCTGATGGGCTGGCCATGTTGTTCGAATGCAAAACAGATATTGGCCAAAAAGATTATTTTATGGAGAACTCACACAGGGCAAGTGCTCACATGGACGTCAGAAGACGCGATACAAGGACACTCTCAAGTTCTCTCTCAAGAATGTTGGAATTGACTGCATGCTATGGGAAACACTGGCACAGAACTGCCCAGCATGGCGTGCCCACATCTGAAAAGATGCTATGTTCTCTAAGCAAAGCAGAATTGAAACAGCTCCAAAGAAACGCAAGATGCACAAATTCAGGAAATCCACCCCAAATGTTCACAGGGATTGTTTGTGCCTGACCTGTGGTAGAACATTCCGAGCTCATATTGGTTTGAGCAGCCATAGTTGGACAGACTCTAGTATAGTGATGTCATTTTGGTCCTCTTGGAGAACAAATGACAATAACCTCCTTCCCAACTCTAGAACTCACTGCCCTCCTCTAAATTACCTAAACCCTTCATAACCTAATCCTGTCCTGTCTTTCTGATCTTCCTACACTTTTCTCTCCTCCATATACTCTATGACCAAGGAATACTGGCCTTCCTACTTTTCCTTGAATACTACACTAAATCTTATCTCTATGCCTCTACTCACTGGCATGCTCTCCCTTGTCACCTCTACTTCTGGGCTTCCTTTAAAACATCTCAAATCCCTGTAGGAAGTCTCTCCTGGTGAGTTACCCCCCCCACCTACCTCCCACCCCTGCTAATGCCTTTCCTCTCAAATCCCATACATTCATACATATATACATACGTGTATACACAGACACATACACACACGCACACACACACATATATATATATATACACACACATAATCATTCACAGGTTTTCTTTCTCTTATTCAAAAGTGAGCTTCTTCTGAACAAAGTCTGCATTTCTGCCTTTACATCCTCAGAGCCCAACACAGTACCTGGCACACAAAATGTTAATCAATTGTTGTTGACTGACAATATTGTTTTCTCTGTGTACATATTATACCCTATTCATAGAGTGCAAACTCCTTAGAAACAGGGATTGTTTCATGCTTGTCTTTGTCTCCCTATCTAGAACCTTGCCTGGCACACATTAAGCATTTAATAAATGCTTGTTGAATTAAACTGAAGCCCTCCTGTCATGAGTCATCAGCACATCTCTAGTGGAAGGAAAGAACATATATATATATATATATATATATGTATAAACACACACACACACATATATATATTTAAATGTTAAGTGTTTTACTAATGTTATCTCATTTTACTAGTATTACCTCATTTTACTAATATTATCTCATTTAATCCTCACAACAACCCTGAGCTAGGTGCTATTATGACCCCCTTTTACAGCTGAGGAACCTGAGGCAAACAGAGATTAAGTGACTTGCCCTGGGTCAAACAGCTTGTGACTGTCTGAGGCTGGATTTAAACTTGGGCCTCACCACTCCAGGCCCAGTGTTCTATCCAATGCACCACCTAACAGCCTCAGCAGCTCGGTAAAAGTAGAGTTTGCAGTGTGTGAGGCTCCTATCCCATAGCCACTGTTCTGAAGGCCCATTAATGGCCTCAGTTTGTTCAAAATCCACCAAGTCAGAGGAAAATATGGTATCAGTCCACAACTCAAACTAACTGGTTGTCGTGTTTGAAGGTGCTTCCTTTGACCATAATTCATTTTATCCTACCCCACTCTGGGCTAAGAAAAGCATTTTTTGTTTGAAAAATTATTTTACTTCTTAATTCCTTGGGAGAAATAAAACAATTCAAGCTTGTTCTTCTGATAGTAATTACCTAAACTGTTACCTGAGGGGAATAGTCCCACAGATGCTCTATTTTATAAACTTCACACATAAATGATCATTCTTACCTGTTTAGTGCAAAGGCGTAGTGGAACTTGATGTTATGCTGATCGGCCAAATCACACGTAGGCAGCATCTCCAATGTTTCCACCAATTTTACCATGGCATCATAGTCCTAGCACCCAATCACCATAAGGCAGAAAAAGAAAAACAGACATTTATTATAAGGTACTGGTTTTTAAAGATGGATTTTTTTTTTTAGGTACAAAAGGACCTTAGTGAATTCCTCTGTTGTTATTCATGATTAAAATTTAAAAATCAGCATTGTTTTGGCATATGAGTAAGGAGGAAGCCAGAAAATTAAACCCAATTGGATATGCAAATCTAGCGAGAGGAACAACCTGTATTAAACATCTGCTAGGTGCCAGGCACTGTGCTAGTCACTTTAAAAATATTTTCTCATTGGATCCTCACAACAACCTTGGGATTTATGTCCTGTTATTAGCCTCATTTTATGGGTGAGGAAAATGAAGAAGCAGACAGAGGTTACATAAGCTAATAAATGTCTGAGGCTGGATTGGAACTCAGGGCTTCCTGACTCTAGATTCAGTGCTCTGTTGTAATATCAACTAAGATGGGACTTTCTTACTGTTTTAAAATGATTAACTAAGTGTCTTTGATTGGGCCTTACTAGGCCCAAAGCCCCAGGCCCAAACCCCTATCTACTAGGTGCATAAGCCTATGTGGGCGTGAAGCCCTCAGGATCCAAAGGGGAGTCTCTAAGACAGAGCCAACAGTAGGAGCCTGAGTCCTGGTCGTTCAGATGGTTTGATGACCACTGAAGAGTATATAAAAAGCAAGAACAGAGCTATTTGAGAGAGGCTCTCACTTCTGGAGGCGAGGGACTCTGGGCAGCCGCTCTAAGGGCCTCCCGGCTGAACTCAGATATTGTTGGTTTCTTGGTGACTATGAAGTGTATTTGGTCTGTTTAATGTATGTTTGTAATTTGTATTTGCTCCGAAGTTCAGAGTGCTGGCTATTTCCCCTGAACTAAGTGAATGATATTTGTATGTTGGATTAAACTGAGACTGTTAACCCCTTAACATTGCTTTCCTTAGTAAAGCAGATCAAAAGGACCTGTGCTGGCAGCTTTCTGTGTGCTGGTTGTTGGTGGATCTTACACCCCTTCAGCAGCCTCTAGTAGATTATTGCAACGTCAGTCTACTGCACCATCCAGCACTAGCAATGAGGCAAAAATGGCAAGTCATAAAACATCCACTGAAGAGGAAGGGAAAACTCTTGTTCCCTGCCACACATAAAACACGGATCCAAAAGATGAAAGGAAGATTACAAGAAGAGCAGAGGAATTATTCAGCAGAAACAGAATTGTCGATGAGATGGGCATAAATATACAGGAAAGCTTATGGTCACTTCTCAAGCAAAGAGAATACAACTCAATTCTCCCCAGCTTCATCAAGTTAAGGAGACAACTGGATATGATAGAAAAGGCAATGAACTTTGAGTCACAGGACCTGTGTTCAAATACTCGTTCTATTTTCCACAGGAAAATTGTGCTGAATCTCTTTACTAGATTATAAACTCCATCAGGGTGATGCTGTCGTATGTAAATTTTGTATCTCCCTCAATCACAGTAGACAGCATGAATGAAGGAATGAAAAAATGTATTAAGCATTTCCCTCTATGCTAAACAGTTGACTAAGTACTGGGAGTAGAGATACAAAGGTAACAGTCCCTTCCTTCAAAGGCTTAGTGTCTAATGAGAGAGACAACACATATAGGGGAATGGCAGCCAGGGAAGGGTGTTCCTCTATTTTCCAGTGGCCTTGGGCAAACCACAACCTCTGGGTCTCAGTTTCCTCATCGGAAAAGGAGGTAGACTAGCTGGCCTCAATAGTCCCTTTTAGGTTAATGATTTGTAAGTTCAACTTTCCATAATTATGTGAGGTAGAAGTGTTACTGTGATTATGTGGATTGGGTAGGCCATTGCTAAAATCCCACCTGCTACTCTTTCATTTAGTCTGACCCTAACAACCAAGAAGCAAAGAAATAATGTGTACTAAGATCTCTACATATCAGAGGTTCCCCAGTCTGCAGAAAACCAAATCCCCATCTCCCACTCTCTCTTACCCCTCTCAATTTCACCATGCCTAGGAAGAAGCTAATACAGTCCAATAACTACTGGCTTTACCATAAACCAAAGGATTACACCAACAGAGTCATGAAAAGAGGAAAAATTATGTCACTCTGGGTGTGAGTGGGAGGGATAGGGAAGCCAAAGATAAACAAAATAAAACAACAAAAACCCCGGTAGCACAATGAAGGAAGGTTTTAGGGAGAGATGACAGCACAATATTTTTCTCATCTGTTCAGATATTTCTTTACTAGTCAAGAGCTTTAAATGTTGTCCATTATTTGAAATTGGCTGAGCATAGCTCTATGCATTTCTGTGTCTCATTTTCCATTTTGATTGGGAATTCTCCAGTGTCCGGAAAAGTGCACTACATAGAATAGATTCTTCATTTATTCAGGTTAGCTAAAAAACAACAAGGAAGTTACTAAGAGCCTAACCACCATGCCCTGGGAGGCTTAATCTCAACTCTATTAATCCTGACACCCACACTCTCCTGATGGTTAGCACATGAACTCAAATTCACATGGTCCACTAAGGCCTCCCAGACCTAGACATGCTCCACGTTCTACCCTGGTCATCTTTGCTGTTCTCTTTGCATTTGGGCTTATGTTCTCCTACTTCACTGTACCTTTCTAGTATAGTCTGTATAATACAATGTAGAAAGATGTTTATGCCTCTGAATCAAATCCATACTTCCATTGCTACTATCAATCAATTTCTCTATGGCTTTGCTCAATATCCCTGTGTTTTCCCAAACCAAAACACCCTTCCCTGGCTGCCACTCCCCTATATGTGCTGTCTCTCCCATTAGACACTAAGCCTTCGAAGGAAGGGACTGTCTTACCTTTGTATCTCTACTCCTAGTACTCAGTCAACTGTTTAGCATAGAGGGAAATGCTTAATAAATTTTTTCATTCCTTCATTCATGCTGTCTACTGTGATTGAGGGAGATACAAAATTTACATACGACAGCATCACCCTGATGGAGTTTATAATCTAGTAAAGAGATTCAGGACATGTGCAAATAACTATGAGGCTTAACTCATAGCTGCACCTGAGCAGGAGAAAACAATACTTTTGTGAAGTCTAAGAAGGAAAAGATAGTTAATGATTGAGTGATCATGGAAGGTCTTCATGAGGGAAGTAGCAATTGAGTTGGACTTTACAGGATGAGCAATAATTCGATAGAGAAAGAAAAGGAGGGAAACTAGGCACAGGAAAAAACATGCACAAAGGCCCATAATGAGAAAAACAGTACAAAAAATGGAAATGAGCTTATAAACACTATGGACAGAAGCATTCACAAAGTGTGAGCAGTACACCTTACCTAGGTTCTACACATATCTATGACCACAGGGTCGTAGATATACTACAATAGACCAACCATCTGAGCTCCCAGATTGGTAAACTCAAATTATACAATGTCATAGAATGTTAGGGAATTTGATATCTTGAAGGAAGCTTAAAGATCATCTAATCCAGTTTTTTTTTATCTTCTTCTGTGTTGTGGACCCCTTCAGTGATTTACCATAGGGTATAAAACCTATGGACATCTGAGAATTTTTAAAAAATTCAATTTGATTAATTTAGTTCCTTACCCTACATCATATCGACTCTTATAACATGTGGAAAATGAATCATTCAATAATATAAAATTATGCTGTTGAAGAGTTCTTTTTCCTTCCTTGCACCAAGGCTTATGTTAGATGTGGCCTTTTTACTGTTTACCCCAGAAAAATATCTGTGCAATCTTAAGGTGATCTCAACTGCATTATCTCTCTCAAGTAGCCTCCAAGAAAAGCAACATGCATCATCATATCTTCTGTAGGCTGCTTCCAAGGCTAACCTTGGCATGACAAACCCTTTCCTAGAGCACTCTTTCTGTTATGACAGATTATACCTTGTTCTCAACCTCTCTAAGGACCTAAATTTCCTCATCTATAAAATGATTCCCTCATCCATAAAAACTCATCACTGGTCAGCCCGATAAGGAGAGGACTTCTTAGGCTATTTAATGCTGCATACTAAGTTACCACATTTGAGGGTCAGTGATTGCTGAGAGGTCAGTCTTTACCTGGATATCACGGTACGACAACAGCAGATTAATGACAATGTCTGATGTCAGGACTTCAGTATTATCCATACGGAGTTTAATTCTGGCCAGTTCCTTTGCCAATTCATCACCCTGATATTTTTCTCTGGCTTTCCGAATGTCATTTAACAAGGTTTCTTTGTAATAAGCACTGGTGGAAAAAAACAAAGGAAATCTATGTCATCTTTGCCTCTATGAAGACCTAGTTTCTATAGCAAGGCAAGGAAAGAGTTCTGTTTCAATATGAATTTAATTTAGTCGCTTGAGTCACTTACACCAGGAAAAACCCTGACATAATTTGGAGGGAGTATAGCGTGTTGGCAAGAGTACTATACTGTGATTCAGAAGATGTGGGTTCAAGTTCCACCTCAGATAAACACTGTGTAATAGCAGGAAAGAAACAGTCTCTCAGAACCTCAGTTTTCTCAACCAGAGAAGAGGGATATGAATACTTGTAAGTTACCTTCCAGGACTGTTGAACAAACCTTAAAACACCATATGAATATAAGCTATAATTACAGCAATATAAAGGAGACAACCTGTCCATTATCAAATTATGGGGCACACAAGTGCTTGGAATGTAGAAGGCACTTAATAAATTCTGGTTGACATGCCAAAAGCAACAGATATTGAGAAACAAATGTAAGGAAATTATGAGCAGTGCTTTACAGCCTTGGAAAGAATTTCAAAAAAGTCCTTTTTTCTTCAGGAAAATATGATTTCATATACAACTCAACCTGTCTCCATCAGCTTATAGACTAAAGGAGCAAAAATAGTGAGTGGTGGGGGTGGAGCCAAGATGGCGGCTGGAAAGCAGGGACTTGCCTGAGCTCCCCACCAGGTCCCTCCAAAAACCTATAAAAAATGGCTCTGAACAAATTCTAGAACTGCAGAACCCACAAAATAGCAGAGGGAAGCAGGGATCCAGCCCAGGACAGCCTGGATGGTCCCCAGATGAGGTCTATTGCGCACGGAGCTGGGAGTGGAGGGGAGCTGAGCTCAGTGTGGGCAGCAGCAGGACCAAACAGACCAGGAGCCAGGCAGAACAGGCCCTAGCACCCTGAATCAGTGAGCTGTGGCAGGTACTAGACTTCTCAACCCACAAACACCAAAGACAACAGAGAAGGTTAGTGGGAAAAGCTACAGGGGACAGAGTGAAAAGAGTTCGTGGTTCAGTCACTGCCCCGGGGGTAGCAGGGGTGGTACAGCTACAGAACTACAGCTGCAGTTACTTCCAGCCCCAGGCCCACCTGGTGGGAGGAATTAAGTGGAAGATCAGAGCAGGAGTGAAGAGCCTGCTGAAGATCCCAGTCAGGTCCTGACTGGTGGTTCTTGGGAAACGAAGAATGCTGGTGTGGTAGAGCTGGCTGTATAGAAATAGCTCTGAAATCAACGGCTCATCCCCTCAAACTTGGAACAAAGTACTCTTTGCTCTACAAGCAGTCATACTCCGGCAAAAAACTCAAGGGTCAAGTAAGTTGGCTGGGAACATGGCCAGGCAGCAAAAACGCACCCAGATTCAGTGTCAGACTTTGGAATCTTTCTTTGGTGACAAAGAAGACCAAAACATACAGCCAGAAGAAGTCAACAAAGTCAAAGAGCCTACATCAAAAGCCTCCAAGAAAAACATGAACTGGTCTCAGGCCATGGAAGAGCCCAAAAAGGATTTGGAAAAGCAAGTTAGAGAAGTAGAGGAAAAATTGGGAAGAGAAATGAGAATGATGCGAGAAAACCATGAAAAACAAGTCAATGACTTGCTAAAGGAGACCACCCCAAAAATACTGAAAAAATATTGAAGAAAACAACACCTTAAAAAATAGACTATCTCAAATGGCAGAAGAGCTCCAAAAAGCCAATGAGGAGAAGAATGCCTTGAAAGGCAGAATTAGCCAAATGCAAAAGGAGGTCCAAAAGACCACTGAAGAAAATACTACCTTCAAAATTAGATTGGAGCAAGTGGAAGCTAGTGACTTGATGAGAAATCAAGAAATTATAAAACAGAACTAAAGGAATGAAAAAGTGGAAGACAATGTGAAATATCTCATTGGAGAAACCACTGACCTGGA